>CM042427.1:20368170-20968170 GCA_023631565.1 Gymnocephalus cernua | reverse complement strand
ATAATTATCATATAAATAACGAGGGATTGTAACTCTTAGAGATTTCCTAGAAGTCTCGCTGCTATGACCGCACCAAAGTGTAAATGTTAGTTTTTGGCCGACAAACACACAATTAAGGTGATCCAGTGTTGGACACTTCGCAATTAGAAGCTCAGTCAGCTAACAAATCTGGTGGACATTTTACATCCCTTCAAAACTCTTCACATCCATATGACAATAGGAATCAGATGTAACTGTGAAGGCTATCAGGCTGTGTGTTGAGGTTACAGTGAAGTGTTTCTTGACATGAGGAGAGTTTGGATGAACTATTGCTTTACAGATTCATCTTGTGCATCAAAACAGTCTTTACATAGCACATAGTATCCACACAATAAATAAAAATGTAATTAGAACGTTGAGATGATTATTTTGTCTGATTCATGTGGGAAACGGCAAACTTAAAATAACTGCCCTACTTTGGGAGGCGACAGATACAACTTGCAGTGCAGTTGTTTATCCTCTTGAAAACAAGTGAGACGAGAGTAAGCTGCTGAGCAGATGAATCACAGTGCACAATGTTTTCAAATGCTCTTCACTATAGCTGAAGGGACTACAGAGCATGACAGCATCTGGACATGGAAATCAGTGCACATTTCCCCAAAAAGGCTGCAGGACGGGCTGTGCCTCCTACTAAGCTGGGTTTACAGTGTGGGTAGTCTATATCCACGACGTTCCACTTGTGCTGGATGTCCCGCTTTTCCGCCGGATGTCCGTTACCTTCCGCTTTCTTTGTGTTGGAATTTAAACTCTGGTCGATTTATGAGAACCATGGTTAACTGCTCCTCAGATCTCTGCAGGGTAAATCCAGACAGCTAGCTAAACTATTTGTCCAATCTGAGTTTTCTGTTGCACGACTAAAACAACCGTTGAACGTACACGTTCCACCAAAACAAGTTCCTTCTTGAAGCTATTTTGCAGAGGCGCCGTGGCTCTGTCCGGCGCTTAGCGCCGCCCATGATGATTGTGATTGGTTTAAAGAAATGGCAATAAACCAGAGCATGTTTTTCTCTAATCCCGGAAAGCTGTGTGGACTAACCAGAGCCTCCTCCAGAGCGCTGTGGAGGAAGGTCTGGCAATGTGAGACTACAGTGTGGGAGATTTGACTACTTCTTCTAAAGCTTGTGATCTGAACAAATAATTATGCTTGTGGTTTAATAAAATGAGCCAGTAAAAGAGCAAATGCATTGTTAAAGGATAAACTAACAAACACATCGATCCAAAAAGATATTAGGATAAATAGAAGAAAAGGCCAGAACATGACCGTAATCAGTGGTGGAAGAAGCACACAGACGTTTTACTTAAGTAAATGTAGCAATATTACAATGCAAAAATACTCTAAGTAAGTATTGCATTCAAAATCTTACTCATGTAAAAAGAACATAAGTTTTAGCATCAAAATATACTTAAAGCAGCTACAAGGAGTTTCACTGGTTATGAAACAGTCTCTAATTAATACTGATGCCTCTATATGAGCTACATAAGCGACCATAACGAGACCGTCAGCGAGAAGATTGATGTTTACTTGCTGCTGTTGGCAGGAGCTTCCTTCGCCCAGACCTTAGACTATATTTACGTCTGGATTCACATCCTCTGTGTGCTGTTTATGATGTTGTTATGTATTCCATGTTTTTTATGTCACAAGAGGAAGCATACAGCCAAGTCAAAACATATTGCCATCTCTATTTTGGGAATATATTTGTCACTGCCATCAATTTGGGATTTATATGTTTTTCCTCTTTTGTGTGAAACTGAACTGAAATTTTTTCCTTGCATATATTAATTGATCGTCAAATCATAATAATGCATTCATCAACTACTGATTGAACACAACTACAAATTATTCTTGACCTCACATGATATCATGTTGGGATCAGAGTAAATATGGCACAAAGACAAATCCGCTGTCTTAACGAGATAAATATAAAACTTGTCTTTTAATTAGCTTTAAGTGCTAAAGGCCAACCAGCTGATTCCTAACATGTTATCTATTTATTTCATGTTTTAATAGATTTGTATAAGGCTTTCAATATCTTACAGCTTAGAATAATTACACTTGCAAAAGGCCTAACAACACCTTAGTCTGTAAATTAAAAATGCATTGAATGCTGCTAAAAAGCAGTACAAGTGAAGTTACTTTGAACAATGACAAAAGGAATTTTGTTGTTTAAAACATGTTGATTTAACTTCAAAATGAGCATCAGGAGAAGGTAGAGCTGGTGGGTGAGTGTCAGTTAATCAGCTAATTGATACCAGGTGTGCCAGCTGATTGCTCAGGAGGAACAGCTGCTGGTCCTCAATAGGCCTTTTTCACAGGAGACATTTTGACTTGAACTCCTGCTATGGGAGCCGAGTGTGAGCTGTTCCTTTCCCGCTGTATTCATATGGCACAAAGCATAGTCTGATTACTTAACAACACTTTCCCCTCTCCTCTCACTTTACTTATTTTAGGTGTTCAGTATATTATTTTTATGACGAAATAGGGTATGTAATTGATCCTTTTATGTATGTATGTTTCTTGACTTATATGTGCATTTAGGTGTATTATTTCAGGTGTAGTCTGGCTCAATGGATGTACATGCTGGGATAAAGCCTGACATGTGCCTTCATTTCTGATTTCTCCGTTACCTAGTTTGCAAGGGCACCGTTGCTGTGATTTGTTTAAAGAAAGTTGATTGGTTGTTACACCCTGTAGCTCCAATAGATGCTACTCTTTGTATTGTCCGTTCATGCCTGACAAAGGTCTATGATTGAAAGGTTCTCTAGTGTATTTTGTGCTAACATTACATAGGAGTTTTAAATTTATTTTATCTCCCTCTCCTATGCACCTGTCCTTAAGGTATGCATTAGATTATGTAAGATAAATGTGATGTGTACAGTAACAGAACGGGGACTGCCTGCTGCTAAAACTGCATATCCTCCACTATTGGTGTACTAGTGTGTGTGTGTGTGTGTGTGTGTGTGTGTGTGTGTGTGTGTGTGTGTGTGTGTGTGTGTGTGTGAAGCAGTGAGAGTCTAATTGTGAAGAGCTTTGTTCGATAAGTTAGAAAGGCGCTATATATACTGTATATATACTATACTCCATTTCCCATTTCCAACCAAGCACAGGATCTTAAATAACTCTTTGACTATCAATTCAATGATTGTGCCCCATTGGCCTACGGGACTGACCCTGAGCTGCAACATCTCTGGTTCAAGTTCAGCTGGGGACCTTTGTTCCATGTTGTTTCCTATCTCTCTCCCCCTTTCTTGTCATGTCTCTACTGTTGATTTGTAAAATAGGCATAACATGCTTTGTTGTTCTATGTAAAGATAGTGCAACAACTTATGCAATATTTACCAAACCAAGCGATGGAAAAATTGTGGGTGTTTTGCTGAGATTAGGAAATATGTGATTTGTGTTTTAAAAAATGAAAGGGGCTGTACTCGATATTCAGAACATTAATATAGCAGTAAACAAATATTTGCTATGTAAAGATATAGTGGAGTAATGGCGTCCTGAGCAGAGAATGAAGTCACACTCCCTCTGTGTGTTGTGAGCCGAGCTTCTCTGTTCTTTGTTTTTCGATAGGCGGTCAGGCTGCGCATGCATGTTAGTACATGGTACACGGTATCAGACACCGAGGGCCGTGGCAAAGCAGCGGTATTTGACAAGTTGGGAAACTGAGTCTGTGAGAGCCGTGTGGAGGCAATCCCAGACCACTTTTTTTTCTTCTTCTGACTATCGAGTACAGGAGAACTAAAAGAATTTGTCCTAACACAGATCAGTACCACCGTATCTGCTTATTTTTAGTACACTCAAACACTATATGGCAGCCGGTTTGTATAATCCAGCATCCATATGCTGTTGACCCATATCATATTCATATTCTATGAATCATAAATCATATTCTGCAGTTCACTCTGAGTTCATGAGATCGACTCGTACATGAAGACATAATGAGTACCTGTGATTGACTTCCAGCCGCTTTTGCCTGCGAAAAAAGTGCGGTGTGGTTTTAGCCTCTCCCTGGCACAGCTCACTCAGGCGATCTCAAGTTCCACCATATCATCAGATTTACTGCTATCCGATGCCACAATTGTATTTGTCTTGGACATTGTTCTAGCTTTGATCATAAATTGCAGTAATTACTCTGGGCCTTATCCTTCCCTCTGGAAACAATGCGTGGAACAGGAGAAGCCAGTGCATACACATGAACAGACACAGAGGCCTACAGTATATGGGAGCTCCAGTGAGAGGATAAATAGCATGATTAAATACAGCCTTTATGTTTTTCATCCACAATGCACTTCACAGCTCAGCTACCAGTTTGCAGCCACTTAGCAGCGGATCACTTAAGTCCGGATGTGCTAACGAAACAGGGTGCTCTGTAATTGAACCAGGTCTCTTTCTGCCTCCTCCACCTTCCCTCTCCTTTTATCCTTACGTCTCCAAGCACAAATAAATAAATGAGCAGAACCTGAGACGTGACTACAGGGAATTGTTCATTATGGACTCTGGAAAACAGCAGCAATCAGGACTAACAACAGGCTCTGTGACTCATTTTTGTCCCTGAATAGTACAGGGGCCAGACAATTAACCCCCCACTTGCCACATGGCCTTTCATCTCTTTCACACAAAAATGGTGTCTTTTGTAGCTTCCCCTCAACAGGAAACAAACATGTTTGAATTCCAAGTGCTGCGTGCATACCATGATAAAATTTTGTAATTGGAATTCCTTTCATACTACACTGTAACTTCCTGGAATATCATGAACCTCTGTCTCTGGGAATTAAACACCAAGCCGCGGTGGAACCTCAGTGTGGTTATCCAAAAATATGGTGACAAAAATTCCAACGATTCTCTATTTATAACCATAAAACCTTTAATGATGCGAGACCTAACTTCCTGTGGTGTTAGGCCGCTTTTTTTTTAAATCAGAAAGGTTGCGAGAGAACTGATCATCCTGAAACGCTCCAGTATTCCTTTTGAAAATCAGACACACTGGAGCTGAAAATGTAACATTGAACTTTACCTGATAAAGTTCAATGTTACATTTACGTATGTATGGTCAATTTTGTCTGTAATATTTAAAGCTAGAGTGCAGAACTTTTACATATAAATGAATGTCCGTTACATTCAAGCCGTTGCTAAACGAGTTAACACAATGCTGCTCTCTGTGTTTCTCAGTGTACCGGAGTTGTGGTGTCTGAGGCGACATTTCCGTGCTTGCGCACTGGAAGGATGCCGATACAGCTTATTTGTACTGAAAACAATTTTTTATTAACTCCACAACAACGCTTCTCTATATACCTCTATATACCTTGACAGGCAGGAAGTGGGGAGAGACCACAGGGGACAGAGGGGGAAGACAAAGTTCCGCACTCCAGCTTTAAAATCACTTTTCAGCAAGTGCCTCAAACTACATCTGTTTACGTCCAAGGCTACATTCAGACTGCACGCAAATTAGATTTGTTTCTCAAATAAGATCTTTAAGATAGGCTATCCACACTGTTATGGGCATGATCAGATTGGATTTGTGTGTCCAGACATCACCAACCTGTGTGCATGGGTTGCTGTCGTGACTGGTCGGGCAGGTGTATGGGCGGGACTTCGATACCGCCCGTTCACTACTGCGCAGACTCTGGCTCCAAAATTACAAGATAGCAGCACCCTAACCGGGATTTTTTGTCTTCCCTTTTGACAGTGGGAGGATCGCGTTGTCCATCTTTACATACAGTCTATGATCTGAACAAGGCCTATGCAAACTGCTGATGAGGACCATGTGATAGAATTTAAAGCTCTAAATCAGCTACTAAATTGACCTTGAGGTGAGATTGTTTTGTCAACTTGTTGCGGTGACAATTTCAAAAAGGTTGCTTTCCCCCCTTTTCATCAGGCCCTGTCCCCAACATTAACAGTGTTTGGGTTATTCATTTCTAATTTCAGTCCAATGTTTTAGTTTATTTGATAAAATATTATATTATGATCCGTTGAAAGTGGTTTAGCCTATCGTGTGTGTGTGATTTTGTTTTCTCTGGTTGCTTTTCAGCCTGGGAGATCAGCTGCTCAATCAGGGATAGTGAAAACAGGTTTGCATCATTATGTCCTCTAAGCAGGGAGGACAATCTGGGCACTGTTAAGATGTAGGAGGATAGGTAAAATAGTTCTGCAGTTTATTATATTCTATTACATTTGGTGCACCCATTTGGTATGTATGGATGCCCATAGTAGATAGTGATGTCAGCAGTAACTCATACATCTTACATTAATATGTTGTTAATTATTTTGTTTCAATCAGATATTGCTCTCTGTTTAGCTCACCCTACTTACCTGGGCAGGTGGTAGGTTCCAGTTAAGTGAGGCTGAGAAGATAAAATGCCATTCACTGAAGTAGAGGGGAGGATGGTGGTGGTTGCTGTGAGGCTGCAGCTTTCATGTTTGTTTTCGTTGTTGATTGCTTCATCTTAATTTAGTTTTGTTGCGTTTCTAGGGTTACATTTTTGCCTCTGTTTCAGTAATGTTTTTGTTTATAAATGGCCGTTTTTTTGCTTCTTCTTATCGATCTGCTTCTTCAACATCCCTTAGAAAGTGTTCTGGTGCCAAGCAACATCTACCCTTTTACATTCCTTATATATTTGTCAGGCACAAGCTGAGAAATACTGATTTAACGCCAGAAATATGACCAGGATTTTGGCCAA
The DNA here is from genome assembly GCA_023631565.1 of Gymnocephalus cernua. Taxonomy (NCBI): domain Eukaryota; kingdom Metazoa; phylum Chordata; class Actinopteri; order Perciformes; family Percidae; genus Gymnocephalus; species Gymnocephalus cernua. The sequence goes on along the minus strand of CM042427.1, from coordinate 20,961,453 downwards.
AAGTGTAGAATGATGATCTAGAGAACTTAATACTTCTAGGAATTTGAATGACTACATTTCCAGTACCTCTAACAAGATTATTTTGACGGAAAACAAGACTGAATATGATTTTAGAATTAGCCCCATCCTTGCAGTGAATTGTGCAACAGTTGGGCTCTACTGATTTCCACAACATTTCTTATTGGGAAACTTCCTCAGTACACAGTGAGGAAAATATGCACCCACCAACAGTATCAAATGTGTATCCCAGGGGTGGTCATTACTTTATGATGTGGTACGTTCAGATACCATCGTGTAATGATCCACCTCAAGACAGTTTGTTCACTGTCTTCTGCAAGTGAACACTGCTGTTCAAAATAAATACTCTTGACATTTCCAAGGCTGGGATTTTAAAGTATTCACACAGATGAGTTCTGCCTTCGCCTGTTACCACATGAGTAACAAAGAGAAAAATCATGTGGTCGTTTCAATGCCGAGCACAGAGCAGTGTTATGTTTAAAACATTTAATTTTGTTATCACGAAAAGCATTGCATCAACACCAGCAGATCACAACCAACAATTAGATTTGAGTTTTGTCTTTAAGTCACAAAAATGATAATTTCATTGAAATCACATGCCAAGAGTTTTTTTTTTTTTGCCTGAGGCTTAGTTTGCTCTTTCAGTCATCAGTTGTGTCACAGCCTGAAACCTCAACATAATATTATCCTGCATTAGCCTGGGGATAAGGACCTCCAGTAGATGAAAACCTTGTCGGCAGGTGTTCATGTACTGTAAGTACACATAAGCAGTAATATCATGCAGAGTGTAAACAGAAAAGAAATCGTTCAGAGTGTGTGATTCTTTCCCAGGAACCCAATTTGTTACCTATTGTAACCACCCATTCAAAAGCTTCTTGTTTTGCCTTCACTGTTTTCACTACACTACGAGCTGGCCCATTTTCTGGAACGATTCTGACCAAAGCAGTGTTCAGTCTTGTCTCTGAGTCAACCTAAGAAACTTAGGTGAAGCCTCATGATATTGTATCTGGGTAATAAGGGGGTTTAACCGTAATAGATAATGTTCGTGACATACTCTCCAAAATCGCTGCATGATTCATTCATGAGAGCAACACAATAAGCTTACAGTCCACTAAAAAGTCACACAGCTAGGGTTGCCACACGTCCCTTGAAATACGGAATCGTCCCGTATTTCAAAATAAAAATGGCGCGTCCCGTTCCTGTGGAAGCCACAAATCCATTTGAAATCAACGTTTAAAGAAAAATATCTTTGGCGTCCTTTATTTTTCTGCATGAAAGGTGGCAACCCTACATACAGCACATCCAAGTATTAGGTGTTTTACATCAAATAAAAAAAAGTTTATACAAAATATTAAAATACAACGCAATTGTGAGGTTGTGAGGCAACCAGCAGAGAATGCAGGAAGTCAGTGCAACTGACCAAGAAATAGTTCTGTCTTTTTTACAGCTAGTCTGACCAAGCTGCAACCTCCAGGGCTGAAAAATGAAGCCAACCTGAAATAAAACTGTAGTTCCTTTACTGGCCACTTGAGGCCGGCTCCAAAAGCGAGTCAATCCCCATGGATCCCCATGTTAAAATGCCCAACTTTACAGCAGATAAATAGCCTAAACATGTTTACAGCCTGCTACAAAAAAACAGTTTTGTTTTCAATAGCAAATTTCTCTGTTCATTACAACTGTACGGGGCGTGAATTTTGGACGTTTTGAGTGACAGGTGGGTGGCATCGTAGGTGGCTAGCATAGAGTATAGGCTTCATTTGGCCCACCTCAGCTCCATCCACGCTCCACCTCTGCCAAGATGGTGACGACCGGAGCCACTCACATTGAGCTTCACAACGGCTCTTCAGGAGCCTATGGGTGACGTCACAGAGACTGTCCATGTTTTATACAGTCTATGGTCTGGACAAAGCCAGGCTAGCTGTTTTCCCCAGATTCCAGCCTTTATGCTAAGCCAAGTTAACTTGCTGCTGGCTCCATCTTCAAATTTAATGGACATAAGAATGTTATCAATTTTACCTCTAACTCTCAGGAAGCAAGCAAATAAGCGTATGTTCGTGAATTTAGAAGTTTATTTACAGGTGTACCAGCCATGATCTTAAAGTCCAGGTAAAGCAAAAATAAATTTGTTCTGAGTGTCAAACCACAGAAAAATGTGTACATAACCCCCAGACAAATCTGAATGACTAAAAAAATCGTGAAAAAAATAAACCGTTCTCTCTGCTCTGAGTTGCTGGGGCTTTATCCGCTGAAGGCACAAGCTGCTGCCATGGGCCGCTGCTCATTGGCAGACTCTTGTTGCAGCTGTGTTCATTCGCTAGCTTACTAAAAAAATTAGCACACAGTCTATAGCACAGCATGCAACCCCCGAGCTGAAGAACAAGTGGCACTTTGCAGCAACAGACTATCGTTAGCAGCTGACCCAGTAGTGCAACCACCGTGAACCGAACAAGAGGAGAAGAGTATGTCTGCTGACTGCAACTTAAGGCTGCGTAACTTGAAGCAGGGGGCGTAACCATTGATGAATTATACTAACTGGATACCTGATCCCAAAATGGCGCCTATAAAGTTCAAAGGAGTTGCTTGCCTGGCGCAAACACCAAAAAAAGTTTCTAAGCTTCCGTAGCAGTAGTGTTTCTACCGCTGGCCCCATCCACGAATTCCAGCTCGGCCCAGAGACTTTACGTTGTGGTAAAGTCACGGGTTTTTAAAAATCGCTGTTCTTGGCTAGAGGGACGTTTTCAAAAGTAAAAAGTCCATGAATTGAAACTTCTGAAAAAACAAAAAAAAAAAAAAACACTTGACCTTGTTTGCAGTCCGTGGTATCCTGGCAAAAGTTTTACAGACTCTTCTACAATAGTGGCCTATGGGCAAAATCCTTTTTTGGGGTCGCAGGGGGATTTTTTTGTTGCAACTGTACAAAATTGGCTGCAAGACCAAGCGCTATTCCTAGGGCCCTGGTGAAGTTGTCTAAATCACTCCGTCACGGAATGAACAGGCGTCAGACTGGTGGTGAATTACACGTTCTCTTTATTCAGATATCCCAACAGAGGAATAGTGAGTAGGTCAAAAGGTTGAAGGAACTTAACTGAAGATTAGTCAGAGTCTTTGGTGACCATATGACGGCAGGAAGGGAACGGCAGGATAAACGCTGGTAAGTATCTTCAGGAAGCTGACTGGTAAGTAGCAGGAGAGAGTCTGTGTGTCTTGTTACGACGAGACCAGACAAAGGGTGACTTAGAGTGTGCTGAATATAAAGATGGAGGACTAATGAGGTGCAGGTGGTGGACTGATAACGTGGGCTGATGAAGTGCAGGTGTGGATGATCAGTACTGAGGAGACTGAGAACGGATGGGAGGAGTGAGTGACAATGATGGGGATTGTGCACGAGTGGGAGGAGTGAGTGCTGGTGACGGTGGGACCCTGACACACTCAGATCTGCCTTCAACACCATCATCCCAGCTCTGCTGCAGGACAAGCTCCTCTAGCTGCACGTGTTCAAGTTTACAGTCTTTTACCCAGACGTGTTAGATAAAGTGTTAAATAGTTTGTTTTTGGTAAATACTGTAGCCTATGTTATTTATGTTTGCAGTAAATATTATGTAATGTCAACTGAGCGAGCTCCATTCGCTGAGATGTTGCAGAAAGTGGAACTCAAGGAAAGAGTTTTCTTTATCAAATAACATTTTGTATTATAGAGAGAGCAGCTCAACGTATTGGCTTTCACTGCAAATAAACTATCATCATCCAAATACAACCAATGTTTTTTCATCAAAAAGTAAGATTTCCAGATCTCGCTCAAAAAAATACACACCCAAAGTTGTTTTATTTGTATTTTGGTATTAAAGCATTGTGCAATTGTGAAAATTTGTAATAAATCCATTATCATTTCATCAGTAGTGTACACTGAATGTCTTCACATTGAGACCAATGTGAAGACATTCAGTGTACACTACTGATGAAATGATAATGATTCCAGTATTGTTGCTGACAAGTTTAAACACTGGTTTTCCAAAATGTCAGCTCTTCTTTTTAACTTCATGACAATACATCCAAAGAGTTTAACCAGCGGGTTTTAAAAGGACTTTTTAAGGACAGGGGCTCAGAACATTTCTCCTACCCAAACATATAAACTGCCAAATGGATGTGAAAACATGATGAGTTATGAGGTTATAGCATGACAACGGTAACATGCAATATCACACACGAAGAAGCCAGAAGTCAGCTCTTTTATGTTGGTCCAGAGACAAGCTTTTGGTGTGTGGCAAGCCGTTTCTTCATATTTGATTCTTTAGCATTGCCTGCGTTTGATCAGCAACCGACTGAATTGTACTGGTGTGGAGGAAATGTACTTATGATTACTGATTAAATTATGGCTTAACATTCACTTACACAAGGAACATGATTTACAGCTTTCTGATCCTATCAGGATCAAACAGGCAGATTAATCACGCTTCATTGGTTACAGTACTTAAAACCTAAACAAACCATTTATTGTAACTATTTCAAAATTCATGTTTAAATAACAGCAGCTCTGCCAATTTGAGCCCAATCAATTAAATAAACAAAAATCGCAGAGGGAACCTACTTGCACTATAAATGTGTGGAGGGGAAGCTAGATGCTACAAACCAAATTCTGGGTTGAACCATAATAATATTGTGATGTCATTGCCATTGTTGAAATGGCATTGCTTGTAAGATTTGAATCAATCTCAGCTTGTTAAATAGCTTGTTTGGCGGTCCGACTGACTGTGGGATTCCTCTCGGTTACACAAAACTAAAACCTTTCTTGAAAAAGGCATTTCAGAAACAGCAGTCACTGTTTACAAGGCATCAAACTCCTGGTGCTGTCACTGGCTCATGAGTTGACCTCTTTGTAACATCTTCAGCACAACACTGACACATCAGCTCCTCTTGTAATTACTGCGCTGGCATCATAAAAGGATATTATATATCAGCCCTGTAATCTGCTCCTATTGGCAAGCTAGGTTTAGTTGACATGAAAACTTATGACGATATAAATTTCATGCTTTATTCTAATTCACATGTGAGAAATGATACTAAGTAGTTTCTAAATGTTCCTAAGTGATTTCTTATTTTTACACCTAAGTTGTCCATTTTATGCTTACAGTTGGATACCATTTTTGCTGGAGGATTTAATGTAATAGGTGAAGGGTTCCGATTTCACATGGCCTGGGGCTATTATGTTATAAAAAAAATTCTGGGAAATGTTTTGAGTGTCATTTACATGCAAGAAAAAGGACATTTTGTTCTTCACTGTCGCCTGAGGAATGGATCTTCTCTTTGAGCCGTGGTTTCCCCCACTGACCACAGACACTTTGTTCACTTTCTCAAGGCAGAATTCCAACCAACGTCCGCGGCATCTGCACTGTGACTGAAGATCAAAACATGCCCAATATGCATCACATCTGCCCCCCACAACTCCCATGGGTCAACATGCCTTTCACAAATTCCAAAGACCCCTTTAGCATTCGAGTGTTGTCAAAACCACTATGACAAATGTGGTTCTGCACCACAATTAGGGCCAACTGAAATTTTACCAAACATAAGACAAAAGTGCGTTCATAACATGCTCTCTGAAAATGAGAATTTAAATTATTTTCTTTGACTGGGCTGTGTGGCTCTCCCTGCCAACCCAGCCATTGCCATTTAATTTGGTTTGACTCAGTGTTTTTCAGAGCCTTTTTTAAATGTTTTTGAGACAGTCAGTATAAATCAATGGTCTTTTCAAGTAGCAGACCTCCACAAAGTCTAACATCTGCTATGTAAATATGCCTGCCCAACACGGCTCCGCTTCACATCACTCAACATGTTGTGGTGTCATTTCATTCACAGAAGCTGTCTTGTATGACAGCTGTCTCCTCTACGTGAGAATGGCTGAGTGCCTGGCATTTGTTACAGCACATATTGGATTCACACACGTACAGAGAAACAGAGGTAACACACTGAATCACTGAGTTTGTGTTATTATAGTTGTCTTAGCTTACCTGCTTGCATGTGGATCTTATTTGTAAAGCCGGAGTCAACAGCCCTTTTCATCTTTTATGTTGGGTTTAATATTTTCGCTAAGCTTTTTTTTCAGTGACACATTGTTTGAAACCAGTGGCATTGCAGGAAGAAACAAGTGCTTTGGCTTTGACTTTCACAAGTAAAAACAGAAACCTCAATGCACATCATTTAAACACAGAGCTGTAACCAACCTAAACAAATATCCCTGTATTGAGGTCTTATTCTCATAATTGTTGCCACTCTGACTTTGGGTCTTGCTAACTTTGCACTCTCTACCTCTGTTGTTACAAGCAGTAGCGGTTCTGGGTGGGGCCAGAACCGCAGTAATAAATAAAAGTAATAAATAAAATGTAGATTAACACTGAATAAGTATTATTGTGTTTATTGTTATAACTGTATTGTTAGTCTTTTGTATGACCAAACCTATGGAGGGTTGGTGGAGTCTGTCAAAACAACATTCATTATCATCAGGACAAGCAGAATGAGATGAGCCACAATAAACCTAAACTGCCACTGACAGACTCAGATTAGTATTGTAAGTGTCTGACTACATTATGAAAAGGTGGAGAAGTTGCTGTTATCCTGTCATGCTTTCGTGTGTGACCTATGATGCAAGGTCAACACAGTAACTTTTAGAAACCTTAGCTAATAGCATTAGCCTCCGCTCTGTCTGCAGCTGTCCACTCTTGGAGCAGCATTTTCCTTTAGGAAAATCTACTTTGGTATAGTATTTCATCTTCTCTTTGGCTAGCAGTAGTCTCCCCCCGTCTAAATGGTCACCTGATGGTCTACAAGGTGCAGTGTATGGACCGGTTAGGATTCCATTTGTAGCTGTATGCTAGCACACTAGCCTCAACTTCAGCCTGTCCATATGCAAAGGTAACGTCTATTAAGGCCGCGCGAAGTGTAACTCGACATTTCGTTGGCACAATTTGGAAATGCGCAATTGAAAATCTCCCCGGACCTCCCCTCTCCCCACTCGTGTTCCACACTATAAACATCCATGGTTCCACACTGCTGTCTTCAGGCAAGCAGAACAAGACGTCACCATCTTCCCATAATGTAGTCAGACACTTATAATAACAATCTGTGCCTGTCAGTCAGAACAACAGCACTATTAGTGGACGTACAACGCCCCACTAGATTACATTGCAGCCCGGTTCGCGGCTACCGGTTCTAGCGTTCTTGCTCAATACTGGACCAATTTCAAAGATTTTTGTTCACATTAATCACTAAGATTGCTTCCACACCTACCTAGTTTGGTCTGTTTAAAACGAACCCTGGACCGTTTGGTCGGATAGTCCGGTTCGTTTGGGCTGGTGTGAAAGCTCATCCGAACTCTGGTGCGGATCAAACAAACGAACTCTGGTCCACTTGAAAACAGTGGTCTCGGTTCGCTTCCAAGTGAACTAGAGTTCGGTTCACTTCAGGTGAGAACACAATCTGAAACAAATATAGGAAGTGAACCAAAAACAAAACAAGGAAGTGTCAGTGAGTTTTCGGATATTCTGTCCAATAAACAAGCGACCGTCTCGATCGTGTGTTTGACAAAGTGCAGTGTGAAAGCAAACTGAACCAAATGAAAAATGCAACAATGTTGCAACTTCCCCCCTGAGTCCACCAAAATATAGGTGTGAAAGCGCCCTTACACACACATGCATGGGGAAATAGGATCTATGTTGAAAAATACCAAAATTACCCTTTGAGTAGACAGAAATTTGCCCGGGGGATTAGCTAGTGTAGATAACTACATTGGGATTTACCTCTGTTGCTTATCACACTAACTGCCTATTTATCTGGACCATTATTTAAAATGTTTTTTTTTTTTGTGTGGTTTGGACATGTGTGAGGTTTTGATTTAGCATGTGTCTGAGCTGCAGAGGTGCAGGAGAATGTTTGTTACACATTATCTTACAAAGAAATTCCAGAAAACTAAGTCCAATGGCTGGTTATCCAGTTAGAAGTCTGATTGTTAGTCAATTCCTTTTATAATACCATATTTATTCCAACCATGTCTCCAAAAAACACTAATTTGTTTTCCCAATTACATTCTAGTGACAAACGTAATGGATTATGTTCACAGGCAAAGTTAATTGTAAATTAAGTGCCTTATTCATGTACACTGGACACCCAAATGCACTTTGGTTAAGGTTTGTGAATGATTGTGCTTTTGGTTAAATGTGGTTGTGTCTCGTGCTTTAAGTCATTGTGGAAATGTTCCGTTTTAAACCAAGACCATGATCTTAGGTGCTATGAATGCATAGACATAATCATTAAAAAGCGTAATAATCAAAGCAATAATCAAAATGCAATCTGGTTGCATTTAGTTTCCTCAAACGGATTTGCTGTGTGCAATTTCTACAAGAAAGGGTTGATTTGTTTGAACCCGAGTACACAGATGAGGATCAAATGGAAAAGGACAGACAAAGAACGGAGGGAGAGGCAGGAAGACAACGTTAATGAAGAAACTGGTAGGGTTTCTGTGGTCACTGCTCTCCACAGCTGACTGAGGAGGAATACTTTGCTGCAAAGAGTAAAGAGTAAGACAAAACAAGTGTAAACCCTCAACAACAAGCAACAAATGTCAGAATAATATAAAAGTTAATAATATGAATAATAATTATTATTCATACCAGCAGTTGAGCCGCTGAGAACAATGTGTATGTCTGTGAATATTGTTTGATCAGCGATGGCTGATCTGAAGCATGTGGTTGATGTTGCACAATTTAGGAAATATTTTAAGCTGTCCACCGTGAATACATCCTGTTTCCAGACTGTTATTGCTTGTTAGGTAACAGCTGAGAGCTGGTTGATGGAAGATGAGCAGAGGGAGATGATGCAACATGCTTACTGTAAACAGCAGTATTGGGCAGTCCAGCACAAATGCAGGAGTGATTATATATTGTAAGTGGAGAGGGTGCACCTCTTCACATGGTCATAAAGCATAATTTCTTAGTGGTGAGATCTGCACTGCCAAGATAAGCCCTCAGCTAATTGAATGGTAGGCTCAGAAACAAAACTGCTGTGCCTTATTTGCTTGTTGTCCTGGAAATGTCTTGGAGTGTTACAGTAATTGGCCGAGGACACATAAAAGGAAGCTTTCCCTGAAAGATGCTCTTTCAAAAGTTGCCAGGTTTGACTTATCACTGTTGCGCATACAAATTGCTTCAGTTTAACTTTGCTGTGGAGAGATTGAAAACATACCACAGGAATATGTTTCATCGTTGCTCATCCTGTTGGACAAAGACAAAACAAGTTTTACCAGGTCAAAGTTAACACCTAGAGACATCTGGTCCCATCACATCAAACTAATAAAAACACCAAGGACTAGGACGGATGACAGTAATAAAAAACACCCAGGCATTTTTTTCCCCCGGTTAATTCTGTGATGTATGGATGTTTGACACGCCGCGGCAGTTTAGAAGATGTCCGTAAGTTTGTCCACGGGGTTAAATCCTGTGCCTCTGGGATATTGCTGACGCTAGAAGGGTGAAAGGTTGTGACAATGTGAGAGGCCCACTGCTGAAGAAAAATTCCAGTAGGATTATTTTATTAAGAGAAGTAGGTGTCCAGAGAGATAATAGTTCTTCAGGGGGCCCATAATTCATAGCTACGCCACTGCACATCTGCGGCTCCACTGATCCAAGCTTGGAAACCCGGAGACCACAGATTTGTCTCCTCCTGCCTCACCTTCTGTCAAAACAGTAAGAGTAAGCAGACTTTTCACTATGCTTTTTTTTAATTAACATTTGACATTTAAAGGGAACATTCTCAGTTACAACACCAGTCTGACTCTCAACATTTCACTTTTCATTATGATTTAATACACCTTCTTATTTTCATAGTGTTGGCCATCACCAAGTTAATTGCTGAGATCGCTGACCGCAGCGATATCGCTAAAAATAAGTTATACAAGGCAAGAAACACGAGCTGTCAGACCATCATAATAAATTTAAACAAATACCAAGGTTTGCCACACTTACTTATAAGAAAAAAACAAAGACTCACTTTTGCTTCACCTCCAATTGAAGTGGTTAAAGATCCCTATACATTGTGCTATAACATCAATCTTACAGGTTCATTGCATGTCTTACTGTGCAGATTGTATGGTGAATTGATCCACATAGAAAACAATCTATCCAAGCAGAGACCTGGCATAGCCACTTTCATGTTTTGAAAATGCAGCTAAAAACAAATTATATTTGTGTATACACAAATGTGAAATTTATAGTCACATAGAATTTGGTCTCAAATTTCTTACTGAGAAATCCAACGCAGGCTGTCTTCTCCCCCCAAAATCTCTGAATCGGCGGTTGGTGGACATGTCTCAGATTCTGACCACCGTAACGGTGACAACCAAAGATTGATTGTCATTTTTCGTATGGCGCTACCTAAAATCAAGTTGTATATGGTCTTTGATAAACAGTTGTTTTGTTTATTACTGTTAATTACTGTTATTGTAACTAAAAGGATGGCCAGAACTACATTGTTAGAAAGTCCAAAGTTGTAATAAACTGGAATTATCCTGGAACTGGAATAAAATGTTTGGTAACACGTCTGTGAAACATTCACATCTTCCGGCTGCCGTGAGAAGGAATACGATTTTTAAGGTCCAGCATGTCAGGACGTCAGTGATTTAGGACTTAATGCACCTGAAACGTGTGTGTTTGTGTGTTTGTGTGTGTGTGTGTGTGTGTGTGTGTGTGTGTTTGTGTGAGAGAAAGCAGGATGCTGCGGCCAGGATAAATGTGTGTTAAACTATTTTCCTCTGTGGATTAGTGGTTGAGGTGTTGACTGAATGCTGGCAGATAGTTTGTCCATCTCTGACCAAAAAGTTTGGATGTCCAGAAATGAGTGATCTCTTTTACGATGGTAGGGTCAGAGAGTTTGGGCTGTGACTTAACAATATCTTCACACTTGTCCAAACCAGAAATATTCCAACACTGACCAACACATCTGTGTGTCCTATGACTGAACCAGAAAACATCTAAAATTCAAGTCAAGGAAGTCAAAGATGTTTGTGGTCATGTGGTGAATGGTGGTATTGGAAATATTGATTTGAAATATAGATTTTTTTCTCCTGAAAGAGCACTTGTCCCTTCCTTATTAGCATTCCCCCTGGAGCCATTGAGCAAGGCTCTCAACCTCCAACTGCATCACAGGAGCTCAGTGGCCAACAAATAGGACTGAGTTAATGCCATTTTCTTGGACTTGGTCTGAATACACTTGTGGATTATTAAAGTGGGTGAATACTTGAAAATAACTAGTTTTTACAACAGACAAAGAATATGATAATGCTGCATTCACGTCATAGGAGAAGGATGGTAAAGGTTTCCATATTAGCGACTTGTGATTGTCATCAAGATGGTTGTATGATTACAGAGTTGATGTGTGAGGATTAAAATACTCTGCATTGACAATATAACCCAAAACCCATAAATGTGGGTTTAATTACATTTAACAATGGACTTTAGCTGATTTAAGGTGTACATATTTGTTTGGTTTTCAGGCATTTTCATTGTGACATTGTGATTGAGAAAAATCTGACTTTGCCAGTCGTAATTACATAATTTACGTGAACAATATGTAAGTTGGAAACTTATAGTTACGAAACTCTGACATGACATGAACGAGGATAATTGCACTCACTTTTGGACAATATTTCCTAGAAGGCATTCATTGTGTTTGAAAAAATAAAGCTTTAGAGAAAATTTTAAACCTGCCTATTTTCTTACCAGATAATAATGACAGCCATTGTCAAAAAGAGAAGCAATGCATGGCTTCCCAGTTCATGCTTTCTCAAAAATCAAAAGACAAATTATTCTTCACAGACCTTTAACCTGCAGGTTCACTCACATTTTAACTGAAAAAGAGCATTGACCTCAGCAAAACTCCACTGAATAAACAACGGTGGGGAAATGACATCCAACAATCTAAACTATGCATGTATTTTAAAATGGTCAGCAGAAATGTAAAGTAGGCTTTTATGATTTGTGGTTAAGGAGCTAATTGCAAACACACTGTATGGAACTTTAACGTCCAACACCTCTGCCATGTAACACAATTATCTCTACCATACATTGAGTGCATACAGAGAAAGATTTGGTTAGATTAGGCCTACTAAATAGAATTACTGTAGCACATCCATAAGAATGGTATGCATTAAGTGAATCATATAGTCCATATTAAAAACAAACTAGGCAGAAAATGCCCTGGATTTCCATAGGTCTACAGTGCTGAACAGACTGAGTGGTCACAAATGTGCAGGGATGAAAAGAAGGGAATTACTCTGATAGAAGCCTACGCTTTAAATGTACAAAGAGGTCCACCTCTGTGACTTTTCTATGCACCGACATCACAGGTTTGGGGACAATGGAGCATTGTGTGTCAGTCATTCAATCCAGTAATACTGATAGCGAGTGATCACAGAAAAATGATGTCACCGCAGCTGCTTGCAGTAACAACAAAGAAGTACCTTTTAGGATGGGCAGATCTGAAGCTAGATTAATTCCAGAAGGGAACTCAGCGTTTGAAAAGCCCCCAAATAACACACACAGACATCGATTACATGGCACTGTTGGGTGAATTTCTCACAAGATGTGAACTGTAACCTGGGTCTAGGGTCAAAAGCATTTGAAAAAAATCTGCTTTTCAGATTTGAATCCCTCTGAATCTCTCAAGTAGTTTTATTTAAATATTTAGGTTAACTTCCAATAATTTAAAGTAAAGAATAGTTCCTTTATTGTCATAAATTAAGTAGCAATCCTGACGATGCATACACACATATAAAACAATAATAGAGAAATAACGCAATAACAAAAACTCAAAGGCTGACAGTCGAAGGACTAAACTTCAAACTTGCATGAATGAATGTTTAGGCCTCCTGGGGGCAACAGAAACAAGCTATACACAAACATTGACATGTAGTCGCCTTTATAGAGTTAACAGAGTGAACGTTTGAGCAAACATTTTCTCATTCACACAACACATATACAACATTATGTTTCATTTGGAGTAATGTTTGTATCCACCTGATGAATATTACTTACTATTATAATATTCACTCTACTTTAAGCTCTGCTATGGTCTCCACAAACTTAAAAAATATCTGGTTCTCTAGCTGTTAAAGGTACAAAATGTAAAATTTCTGCATTAAAATGTCTAAAAACGACCATACCTATGTTATATGTTTTTATGAGTTGTGTTCTTACACTATCCCAAATGTTTTCACCAAATTTAAAACCCAGAGAAACTGTTATTTTATTTTTTGACAGGGGACGTTTCCTTTAGTCGCCTGTCAGTGGCGTCATATAACCTTTCACCCTCTAGTTACTCGTAAATTCTGTCGAAACACGATCACCCAGATGATACATACGTCACAGAAAGAAATATTCATAACCGTAATACTGCTTTTTTTTGCCACACAGCATCATTTTGTGATTAATTACATGCCACTTTGCAACACAGTAATACAACAGAGACCTCATTTATTGATACATTTCAATATTGATCCAGCTTAACGTTACTATAATGTGCTGGTTGACAAGTAGTTAACGTTAATGCTAATGCTTGGTGGGTAACATTATGAGGTTACAACATCATTCAACATACTCAAAGTTATTTTTAGTATGATTGTTTTGACCACGGTTAACAGCACTGGGCTAACCCACGAATAAGTTCACTAGTAACGTTAACGTTAGCTATATAGATAGACGATTAATCTAATGCTAATTTAGTCAGCTAGCACACCCCGGTCGGTCGCAGAGAGACTTCAGTCGGTATGACAGCTGACAACAGACATATAACTAGCTAGTTTCCATTAGCCCCCAGTCAGCTAGCAGCCAGCCACTATCATTACAGCAATCAGGACCCGGCCAGCACTTAACTCCAGTGCCGTGTGCTAACGACACTAACAGCAGTTTAATGAAGCGTTGGGAAACAGACCATATCAGACCCAGGCACCCGAGTCAGAACAATATACATATGTGAAATATATTGTGTTAGTGTGGTTTTAGTTGCTGGCTAATGTTAGCTTGCTGGCTCACTAGCTAACTGGTTAGCTACCAATACAAATCAAATCAAGAAAAACATAATTATGTTGGGGAAACTGCCGCTATTTTATTAGAATGACATGAATAAACGATACTAAATGTAATAACGTGAATAACCTTGAATGGGTAAACTCGTCCATGAACTGCATTCTAATCTGGGTTGAACAATAAAAACTACAACTCCCATAATTCCACGCAACTTCCAAACGTCATCAAAGGTCTGTGTTTACTTTCCATTGTTTTGATTGAGAGACCCTTAGCAGCAGAAAGTATTTAAAATGGTCCATTATGTTCACCAGCTAGTCGCTAACTTTGTCTGTCTGGTGTTTGATGCTAGGCAGGTAGTGTTCAGTTGGTATATCAGAGCTTTATTTGCTTGTTTGACTGAAAATGACGCCACTGAGAACAGAGGCTCAACCAAATAAGGTAAGTTGTGGGCTGAGAAAACAAGGGAAAAGATGCAAAAAAGCTCTCTGGGTTTATCACTACAAGGTACCACTATGTAGTCATTTAATCCATTGTTTAAATAAATAATATTTTTTGAAGCTTTACATTTTGCTAGATAAATCGCTTAATGAAAAGGTATCATCTGTATGTTTTGTATATTGCTTTTTGTTGTTAATATACAATTTCATGAAGTAACTGAGAACTGGATCTGAAATGGATCCCAGCCAACCATTTTCTGCTTGTGTTCCTATATGGCACTAGAGACAAAATTTCTAAACATTTTATGAGAATCAGAATGAGCTCCAGTTGTCTTTTATTCTATCTCTAATAGACCCATTTGCCAAGAAAAATGAGCATATTTGTTGTGAAATGTATGACAATAAAGTCACGTTAATACAAGAAGTGAATGATCATATTCTCTATGGCTACAGCATGCCTGTGTACAGCTCTTCCACCTATACAGCACATTGTACAGTATAACTCTTGTAATAAAATTAGTCAGCTTGCTGATACAGCTATTGGCTACAGTACCTACAAAACCTGAAAACACTGCACACACACTCAGGTCTGTAAACCAAAAATTGTATGCTATAGTAATTACTGCAGACATTTTAAAGCAGCACTTTAGGGTAAACTGCCGGGTGTATGCGTGAGCCAGACATTGCATGTATACCACCAGGCTCACATGCATTTGGCCAGGGCTGGCTTCAATTAAAACACAATTACTGTCAAAAATAATCAACACTCCTCGTGGGGATCTCAGCAGGAATAATTAAGCTTACATTTATCTGTGCTGTCCATGCACTGCTGGGCTCTAAGTATGCTATTAAAATCCCACAGATGGCATTATCTAATTTTCTGGTTTACCATATTGATTCAGTGGAATATTTGGAAAATCACAGTTTATCATGAGAACATGGTATTTATAGCCCTTATTGGTCAGACACATCATAAATCTCATTTGGAGAGTTGGCCACAGGCTGCCAGACTCTGGCCCCAGTGCATACTGCTCTGCTGAATATGTACCTGGTGCCTTTTATTCATGGTTCATGCTAGTCCGAACCACAGGCTTACATTTTCTTTTCAAATGTGTCAACCTCAGCATAGACAACTATATTTAATCCTTCCTCCTATGTCATTATATATGTGCCTCATTCCTGAGCGAGAAACTGTATGTTTTAGCACAGATAACTGTATTTTGCAAGCACATTACATTATATTTCAACAGAAATTAACGCTCGCAAAAAATTATTTTGTTTGAGCAAACTAAAACCTATTCCGTACTCAATAAATGTATTTGCATGTTTACTATTTTCCATATTAACTGCAATAATACCCACTCTCGCAGTTTACTCATGTGCCCTCTCAAAAACTCTTTCTCTGCGCGCAGGTAGATGCTGCTGCGCTCCGGTCATGTCTCCCTGACTTTCAACCTTGTTCGAAAAATGTATATATATGTTATCATTGACCATTCACGCTTTGCACCAAGAGACATTTAAAGGGAGCCTCATGAGAAGATTAAGCTGGCAAATACAAAAACATATCCTATCACTGTCTAGGTCAGAGTAACATCTTCCTGCTTCCTGTCAAGGGAGCTACCACAGCTGTGGCGACGCGAGCATGTGCGTTCGCTCCTAGAATAAGGGAAGTTACCATAGCAATGAACTTTGTATCACTTCTCTGTGTGTAACTTTATTATAGTGTAATCCTCAAAGTGTTTTATACGATGTGGGCACAATTGTAGCTCACGCCCATGAGCTGTCGAAGCATGTGAATTTATGAATAAAGCACTGTAAGGAGGAGAGTTTCGTTGGAGATTAAAGGTGGTGTCCTGTTGAGTTATGTACCTCTCCCCTTGCAAGTAAAAGACAAAACTGCAGTAACTGTTTGTGATCTTTTTGTGCTGTGTGTTTTATTACAGAAAAGGGTTTTTAAACCCAACAAACTTCTACGCTCTGTGCGCTCAACTCTTGACACACTCGCTCAAATTTTCACAGTGCTACAACTGTGCCACAAAGCCAACCAATCGGAGAATTAAAGGTCAATTCTGGCTCTTTGTCTCCAATTAGATCGCAAGTAGCAAGAAACACATATCTACGGGGAAGCAGTCTTTGATACAACACCTGCAGTGATTCCCCGGCAAGGGGTATTTCTGCTGTTGCCAGGGGGTACTTGGAAAGATTGTGGAGAAGCTTAACTAATCAAAATAATAATTCAAATTATGATTTATTTAAAACATCAGCTGAAACAGCTAAACACAGATGTTTAAACATATAACGTTATCTAAGTAATGAATGGTAGAAATAAATAGCTAAAAGTAGGCCAACTTACTAAACAGTTGAAATGATTAGCTAAAAGTAATGGATGACTGTTGAAACATTAAGCTACACTTCAAGTAGCAGGCCTAGCTAGTAGAATTTCTGACCAAACCAACCTAAATGTTTACGGTTCAATTGCATGAAAATATAAGAATATTCAGTGCCAGTGTGAAGGCGGCGTAAGAGCGAGGGAGATGTGACCGGAGCGCAGCAGCATCTATCTGCGTGCAGAGAAAGAGTTTTTGAGACATGAGACACATAAGTAAACTGCGTGAAAGGGGTTATTATTGCACGTTAATATGGATAATAGCAAACATGCAAATACATGCACGGAATAGGTTTTTGTTTGCTCAAACAAAATAATTTTTTGCGAGTGTTAATTTCTGTTCAAAATGTAATGTAATGTGCTTGCAAAATATACTGTAGTCTTCAGTGCTCAAAACATACAGTTACTCGCTCAGGAATGAGGCACATATATAACGCCATACCCTCCTCCTATGTAGTATTGCAGAGGCCTTGGTGTTAAAGAATGAACAAAAGCCTAGTATGTATGAACGCTATTGTTCTGTGTGATACCTGTGCTCTAATGTTTTTTTAGCATACGTCTTTGTAATACTGTGCATTTGCCCATGAGACATGATGGTGGAATGCCAAAGCTGCCTTTTCTCTCATATCAATTGTCTATAGTGAAACTTCAGGAGGGCAGACAGCCGCATCTTTAAAGAAGATTTCAAACAACAGGGGCAGCAGTGACAGTGTGCCTCTGTGTGTCACCACTTACAACAGCCCAAGGCAAAGAGGGCATCGTTTGATTTAGAGGCAGGAATGGCCTTCTGGGCCCTTGATTACCAGAACCGTGCATGCTTTCATGTGGTCAGCATTCTGCCAGAGAAGGGTCACTGTTATCGATTAAATAATCTGAGTCAGTTAAAGGAAGAAACAGGGAGCATTCATGTTCCCAACTGAAGGCCCGACTCTTCGGAAATGGCCTAATCCATCTTCCTGGGAAATGAGATGATAGGAACAATTATCTGCCAAAGCAACATGTCCTCTTTTAAAAAGAGCTGTGTCCACCGCTCACTTGAGCTTCCAGTTCATCGTCCTGTAATGGGCAGTTGAAAAAAGTTATAAAAGCAGTGTTGGACTTTTGATTACAGTGGTGTTGTTAACGATCCAGATCAGAGCTGCAGGACGTGTATGACTGGGCCTCGCTGGAACAATGAATCATTTGATTTGGGAGTAAGTTATCCAGTGGTTTTAGTTCCACTATAATCACAGGAGTGAACATCTAGAGCTATTCTACGCTCCTGTATGTCTGTAATTCTTACTCATGACTTTCATTCGTTGACATACACATGTGGTAGAAATTACCTAATCAGAATTGAAACTATACTAATGACAAAATAATTACCTTTGTCCAAGTACCATTGATGTAATTAAGCACTTTGAATGTTTTTTGTGTCATTGAGATTACAAATGTAAGGAAAACATTCATACATTATGTTTGATGTATCATATGTATGTATTAATTCTACTAATGATCTTTAAAGCACCTAATGGTTTGGCTAAACCAACACTTAAAGATAAGATTGATTAAGATTGATTATTAAAAAAGATAAAATCAGTCTATTAAGAGTGTTTGAACAGGAATGGATCAGACTTTATGGGTTTCATTTCTGAGAATGGATACTTTAAAGAGGTGGCGAACTGTAGTTTTTACAATATCTTTGCAAATCACCAGTGTTTGTCTCCCATTCAAGTTTAAACAAAACCCTTTGATCCCAAATGTCTGGCTACTTCTTGTATCTGTTACAAAGTTTACCATTTATTATAAACATATGCATAGCATGTTTTTTGGAAAGAGTTGAGAGGACTTTAGCAAGTGTTGAAAGACTGTCCAGATATGTACTCATCTCTACACTTGATAGTTCTTATCTAGGACATTTGTTTTTCTGTTCAGAATCAACTCTTAATGAAGGAGCTTTTCGGATAATCCATCATCAATGTCATCCTGAAGAATTCCGGTAATAAAAATAATAACAGTCATCTGCATTTAAAATCAAAACAACTCCCAAGAAATGTGTTTTTCTTGTGACGTCCGAATGCTTCATTTTCTGGAACTCGACCTGCTTCCTCTTGGCCCGTCGCTCTAATGGTTAGCCACCTGCTGAATGGCCTGCGTCATCAGGCCGCCAGCTCACATCTGCAGGCCGCGGAGGTAGTGATCTGCTATGGAGGGAGTGACAGTCTCTTGGATCATTTGTTTATCATCTAATGTGGGTGTAGTCCATATGCATGTTCTGTGTGAGTCACATCAAAGGCAGCAAGACAGCCAGTCACTGAGCCCTGCCGCAAAGCATGATTTACAGACATGTTGCTGGGTCACAACTGTGGGGAACCCCATATTCTGCACAGAGCATAAACACACACATTTCTGAACAACCCCTGAATCAAAGTCAGACTCAGGGTGGGCTGACTGATGTGTTGTACTGATGCGTGGCTGCGGGTGGTCAACCAGGAGGGTGAAACCAGTTCTGGATTGTGTGATCCATTAATAAGAACCAGTCTCACTGTGCCACAGTGAAAGTGGTTTACACTGTCTTCACTTACATGAAAGGATCAACCCACAATGACTTTAACCCCAGTCCAAGAATTTGAAATGTCTGAAGTTGGGACTTCACACAGCATGTAAGATGTTGTGCCTGCAGACTACTGCTTTCATGTATGTCACATATTGGTTTATACATGGTGTCATAACCATTTGACACATTCTTTATTGTGTGTTACACAATGTGAACTCAAGCAGTTATCAAGGAAAATAAAACCAAGAGCAAGGTGCACAAAGACTCTTAGATTTGAACCTAACTTATTTAAAGTTGCAGACACTGAAATTAGCCTGTAGCATGAAGACCATGTAGTCAGTTTATTTTTAAATGTTCTAATGCATTTCTTTGTCTTATGTAAACTGCTTTGAATTGCCTCTGTGTTTGAAATGTGCTATGAATAAACCTTTCATGTGTTGCTTTGCCTAGTGGCTAGACTGACTCGACTCAGACAGCCAAGTGCACGATGCATGTTGAGGAAAAAATGACCAGAGGAACAGCAAGAGACACAAAGTTTTGAAGAAGATCACTTAAAACAGCGTAAACCCACTGATAATCGAAATGACCATAAATGCTCAAAAATGGTTTAAAAACATGCTTTAGGAAATGTTTATTCAGTTAATTAAGACTCTAGACATTTGCCACACTGTTTGATATGTCAAAATAACTAACTTACTGTAAGCTATCAAATCACATTCTAACCAGTCTTGTGGGTTCTTCATTGAGGTTTTGTTTCCCATGTCCATGAAAAGAGTAAATTTGAACGATGCACTGATGTTTTATTGATAACCAAGACAAACATTAAGAATGTTTGTGCCCATGAAAGTTTGTTTTTTTTCCGAGAATTGCTCTTGCTGTGTACCATTTACATATTTTTAAGCATTACTCAAAAATATTACCCTGGAAATCCAGAGTTCTCGCGAGAGCACAATTTGAATTTGCTCAGCGAGTCACTCTGGCATTCAGTAATGATGCTCATTAACTACGCCCTTGTTGCCAAGCTGCACCAATCACATCGGTGTATCTGATATAGGCGGGCCAGAGGCGAGCTAAACAGATGACGACAGCGCTGCGACATCGAAGTCATTAGTAAACATTGCAAGATGGCTACGGATGAACACCAGTTGTTTGAAACGGCTTTGGCCGCTACAATGAACGAGTTAGACTTGGCTTTTTATCTAAAAGAGGAACAGAAGACGGTGCTCGAATCGTTCCTGGAATCGTTCCTGGTTGTGGTCTCGCCGTTGATTGGTCGTAGTGTTATTCAATTGCGTGCAGTGAGATTTTCAAATGCATGCTTGGTGCTGCCCCTCGAGTTGGGCCATTTTCATTACTCATCGCCAGACCCTTAATCTTTCGGATTTGGGTCTGAATTTCCAGGCTACAAAAATATGGCCTTACAAGTTCAAATTATATGCAGCATTAAACCTAAATTATTGTTATGGCCACTTGGGGGTAGCGCAATAATTTGTAAACACAAAAGTGACACATTATCACCTAGTGATTATTATGATTATCACCTTATAAAATGATTAGGATGAACATAAGTTGCCAATGTACACTTCCAAAAGACACTGAGCAACATGAGCATTCATCTGAAGTCGTGTTTGTGTCCACCTGATGAATGTAAGTCCAATCTTCTCTTGCCTTTTAGCTCTGTTTGGTCTCCACAAACGCTGTTAACACCTGGCTCTGCTCTGTACCTGCTAAATGCTCCCCAATGTTCACCAGGTAGTTGCTAAATTTGTCCATCTGTCACTTGATGCTGGACTTGAATCAGAACATTAAAGTTGCAGGGTGTGAAACCAAAACAATGAGCTGAAAGATGCTAAAACGCTTTGTGGAACTGCAGAGTGATAAGTGTCTGTTGGTTTGTCACTATGAGAAACCCCTCTTACTTTTTACATAGCCATTTCATTCATTGTTAACATAACAAATACGGATTAAAGCCACTTTAAGATAAAACAAGGGGGGTGTGACTCTCTCTAGTGTAACTCATCAATCTAAGACCAGTCTAAAGCTTTGACCAGTCTTAAACCATATTCATGCTACTAGCCCAAACATTCAGCCATGTCAGCCAAAGATTGAAACTGTGGTGCCTGGCAGAGGATCACCTGCGTCACACGATGAGCATTAACATCACTATTATTCCACTGGAGAAGACCTTTTCCAGTTATGATTTACCTGCAAGTGATGCCAGAGTTATCCAGTCTGGCTTCAAGGGAGTCTACCTGCCATGATGCGACTTTACTCTTCTCTCAAAACAGATTGCAAATCAGCAGTGCTTTGCTTTTCTCGTTGTCAGGTGAACTGATATTGATACATTCTCAGATATTATTTTACAGATGGTTTGGATTTTTTTGATTTTTTTCAACATCTGAGACTCGGCAACACTCGTGTCATCAGATCATTAACGCTGCAAAAATAGTGGTCAAAATGTGATGGCCGGGGCGATGATAGCATGTCAGGACACAAGATAATCCCACGGCAAACTCTTTCCAACTGAGCGAGCCAAGAAAACAATCACAGATCAGGTGCTCTTGTCTGTATGTCTGTGATTTGCCAAGCTGTGAAGAAACTGAGCCTGCTTCCTCTCTTTTTTTTCAAACATCCCATTTTTGACACTAATTGGTGATATCCTCAAAGCTCTTTGTTAAGCCGCGGTGTTGAAAGAAGTGACAAAGCACCAGGGGTGTACTCACACTGCCATCCTTAAGAACGTCTGCATAGAGCCACCACATGCAGAATTCTTCTTATCTAAGGCACCAGAAGCTTCGCTGTCCAAAACATTCACATCACGTTCCCTCCATCGGGATATTTTATCATCTGCTACTCAGAGTCCTGTCACATCTCATCTGCTATGATTCCTCTGGACATCTCCACACTTATCAGCACCAGAGCATCAACATGCTGCCTCTGTCCTCCAGGGTTTCAGCAGTATGCCATTTTAAGTGTCTCCTCTTTTCTGCTTGCATGTATTAAAGTGATGAATGTGTTTGAAATGCCATAGACACTCCAAACCAGCCCCAACCCTCTTCTGGTCCTCTGGTTCACTTTAAGCCACTTTCCCCATGTCTTCGGGGACTTTTTCAGCTGTTTAATCAGCAGCATTGAAGGCAGCCAAGCTCCAGCTGGGCATCACCCGCCGTTTATGGAATAAATCAAAGTTTTTCCTTAGGCATTGTTTTTGTTTTGCTTGGTTATTTGAACATAATCTGTCACTTATCCCACAGAACACAAAGAAAATATTCACATTCAATGACAGTGGTACTTCATCAGTTGAGCAGCCTCACTCTTTTCTGAAATATCAAAACTTTATGAAACTTTTTCTGAGAAAATAGATCATTTCTTAAAAAAATCTGTTTCTGCGTAAAAGCAACTGTCTGATGGTAGTCTTTCAAGGTAAATCACTGTGCACTCGGGTGACAACGGTGGCTAAAAAAGTATCACCTCTAAGCATCTACAGTTACATCAGACAAGTCCAATACTTCCTCCCACTCCCCAGTTCAGTTGGTTGTCCATTGTCTCCAACAAAAGAACTTGACACTTTGAATTGGAGCCTGTGATGGATAGCTTTTGAGGTCAGAAGCCTTTACCGGTATACTGGTTTCATCCCAGCCCAGCCGAGCTTCCAGCCTTGAATAGATTGATCACTTCCAACTTGTGTGAAGACAAACGCATTATTAGGCGTGAAGTAATAGAGCCATTGTGGGAAAGATGGTTTTGGTAACTGGCTGCTTATTTCTTCACATTGATAAGATGGCTTTTTGTGCACTGTGGTTTCTATTTGTGCATATTTTCCATGTCCGGGAGCATAGGAATCATGGGGTTAATGCACTTAGAAGATGATTTGTGGGATGTTTCTGTAAAATAATTACAGCTAAATTTGAAATAGCACTTTTCACAACAACACGAAAAAGGCAGGAGAAGGCATACATTTACAGAAATGTGGGGTTGCAAAACTGATAACATCACCAAAATGAATTATACCCAAGCATAATGTGTGTTCCTGTACTAAATGCATTATTCTTCCAAAATCTTAGTGTTTACCTGCCTGAAACTGAAAGAGTTCATTGTACCTGCACATGTATTATCTAACCAACATGAATATAACTTATCCTGATACAAGACTCTCAAACAAAGAAGTCTCTATAATACTTATATCACTAACTTTATCACCATTGGCATTCCTTGCATCATGAGGGATGCCTTTCCCACAGAGGGAAAACAATGGTTATCAGATAGATTTTTATATTCTAAGTTATTCCGGAATGCTGGTTAAATGGACCCTGAACCACCTCCTGCTTATTTACATTTCAAATTGGTCAGTACATCATTTCAATGACAAGCCTAATCCAAGTCTAAATAAAGATGCGTTTTGCTTTTGAGATGATCTGAGTGTGATATTTTATATTTTACATTTTTGCTCACACAGGTAACAATTTCATAGAAACACAAATCTATTGATGTGATCACGGAAAATGTTCCACCTTACCTACAACCCCCCTTTAATGCAGCCTAACTCTGATTTTTTTTCCGT
The DNA here is from genome assembly GCA_023631565.1 of Gymnocephalus cernua. NCBI lineage: Eukaryota > Metazoa > Chordata > Actinopteri > Perciformes > Percidae > Gymnocephalus > Gymnocephalus cernua. The sequence goes on along the minus strand of CM042427.1, from coordinate 20,937,449 downwards.
TTCCTACTCGCCCAACCGCCTCGCAGTAAAAAGGGTCAAGCGCCCAGTTAAAATACACAGTGTATAATTTTATAGCTTTTTCCCCACGGGGCTCCTGGTGCCGGTGTCGAGACGACAATGTGCAAGCAGCAGAGCCGCACACAGATCAGTTTCATTCTTTGTCAGTTGTGAATAGGGGCGGAGGAAGCAAACTCATTAGAATCCTATAAAAAGAAAGTATCCGAGATCATAAAACACCCGGCTGCAGGACTAAGTGCTCACTCACAGCCAGACAGAGACAGGGAGGAAACCTCTTGTCAAGTTTCTTTCTGACCCTCAGAGCATCATCGTTTTAACAGATCCACTTCTTCATTGTTTCCCTTTCAACACTGCGCTCTCTGTGTTCAGATAACTGTCGATGGCAGTTATTCTTCTGAATATCTGATTTTCAGGAACACATCTTGGCGTCATCACTGCTCTATGTCTTGTAGACGGGCAAACGTGACGCATGGACACTGACAGGGCGAACACATCTCATTGAGAAACTTCATTTTTGCGGCACTTTTTGGTATTTCAGTATTTTTTTTTTCAAGGATGCTCGTCTTAACTTGGAATAGATGCTGTGTTGTGATGCTTCTCGTCGCTACACTGAAGACGGGGACATCCCAGGTATCAGAGGCGCGCCCGAAAGCGAACTTAATCAAGCCAGCTCTGTTGGAAGAGACACCTACACTCGCTCCAAACCGCTCCGCCGCTGTCCACCTTGGGATCACTAAGAAATATAACGTCCTTGCGCAGGTAATTTTAAGTATTTAATTGTCTAAGGACTTGTAAATGCATATGCCAGCCCTGTTACGCAAAGCCTGAAATTGGGTGGAAGGACAGTGGAATAATGTATTATTAGTGGTAATGGAAATTTGACGATTCGAAATGTAGTGTTCACTTATTATAATGAGCATGACAAGGAAGAACTGTTTTTTTTTTTCATTGAAATTACTTTATGAATTGATACAGATGCGTGCGTAATTGTGCGGTCAGTCTCCAAAACTTTGGCTATGGAGTATGTTGAGGTGTGTAAGTTAAATAGCCCCATGCCTTAAAAGAGCTTTCTCACGTGTGAATAGTTATTGGAAATTGCAGGGATTGGACCCCTCATAAACCCTAATTGCCTTTCAGACCTGACGCCACAGTTGGGTGCAGCGCACTTCCACAGTAAATCATTAATGCCAGTAGAAATGTGAGAAAAAGTTAACACTTAGGTTCATTTTCTGTCTGGGTCTTAGTGTCATTAAAGTGGTCCAGACGCTTGCTGGGATTATGAGAATCTTACTGTGGGGCCTCTGAAGGATACTCTTACCAACCACTTAATACCCACTCAAAGAGTTATCAATTCCTGCTGTTTCAACAAAGTGCCATATTACTGTAGTTTGACAGCAAATGTGAGATCAAAAATGTTTAAGATTTGGCAGGTTTCTTTCTGGCAAATGCAAAAGTTGTGAACATTATGAGTGATTTTTATCTAGTGAGAAATTAGAGCTGTACATTTATTGCTTGGCCTCTCCGTGTACCAAATTATTTTTTTTTACAAGTTTATTTTTTGAAGAGGGAAACGCATACTGATGTGGAAAAGAAGTCAAACAAAAAAACTGACAAAAGCCAGCAGGCCTTTATCTTCCAGAAGGATTACCACCAAATCTAAGTTTTAATTAAACATGTAGGAGTCTGATTGTGTTGACCTCAAAGTATCTTTTTGAGCAGCAGATGGCACTGCCACATCTCCATCACATCCTACACAGCAGACAGTCTGTTCATCAACTCACTGAAACAGCTGATTACTCATGTTTTTTTTTTGCCTGATAGTCTCACCCTCTAGATTTACTGTAACACCAACTTGTGTTTACATTTGGCCTGTTCAACTGTCTGTAATATCACGTGCGGTAGTGATAGTGTTGGATATCTGTGAAGCGTGTAGTGCTGAGAGCAGCGCTTTATGGAAAAGCCACTTTCTCTCCTCTGGGGAGATCCAACCTCAAGCAACACTGCCAGACCTCAATTTGAACGCCTGCTTACATCTTTGCCATCGCAATAATATGGAGTGGTTTGGAAGAGTGGACCGAGGGGAAACAATATGTGTGTGCAGAGACCCCTGTACTGTTACAAAAGTTAAATGTCATGGTGCAGTGTGTCCAAATGAAGATGGCTAATAGCATTTAAGGCAGCAGGAGGGGATATATATTATATATATATATATATATATATATATATATATATATATATATATATATATATATATATATATATATATATATATATATATATATATGTGTGTGTATGTGTATGTGTGTGTGTGTGTGTGTGTGTGTGTGTGTGTGTGTGTGTGTGTGTGTGTGTGTGTGTGTGTGTGTGTGTTCTGGCTGCCAGGAGGTTTTCCAGAGTTGTAAAGTAACAGCCGCAGCTCAGCCTTGGCCAGATATGCGGCTTGATGCTGGCAAGCAAACTGCACTGACCTTCTGCATCCCATCATGCAGTGGACATTTACAAGTATAGAATAAATCAAAGATAACAAGTCTGCTCTCTTCATGAGGCTGTAAGTGCGGCATGTATTTAGTCTAGGAGTATTAATTGTAATTACTCTACCTTTTAGATTATTTAGTTTTTAGAATTACGATAAATGCCTTGAAACGGGTTGCATAGCACAAAACAGCATGTCACTGAGTGGTTCACAGCAGGCACCCCAAACTATTTTCATCTTTATCTGCATCTGTGAAGTGAATTGATGCTGATTAAGGCTCGGGTGTAAGTTTGTAAAATGGGCATGCTTCAACTCAAATTTCTCCGAGTAGATTTATGTTCAAGTGGTCATGCTGTTGAGTTTGTTAAAATTGGTGAGGAATAGTTGGCACATTATCACACCTCTGGAGGTGGGATCAGGATGTGAGTGATTGGGAGCTTTTCAGTTATGTAAGTGATAATCTGAACAATTCACCGCCAATTTCTTTTAGTTTTTAACCTACTTTATTCTGCAGTCAAACACAAGAATAGAACATTTTACATGGTGTAAAGCAGCTCTTTCTCTCACAGTTAAAGATTACAATTACAGCCCCCCCCCCCCCCCCCCCCCCCAAAAAAAAAAAAAATCTCCCTCAGTGGCTTACTTTCAAATGTAGCAAATTATCGAGGGACAGAGTCCAGCAGCCACCCTGTGGAGACGAGCCGCTGCAGCAGGAAACAAGGCTGTAATTTGGTGTTTTATCCATCAGATTAGAAACGCTGCTCAAAGCCTTCGGTTATTTGACAGCTTAATGGGCTTTTATTTCCTGTAGCTGCTGACAACGTTTGGCGATATAGGTTACATTAATCACACACAAATCAGGGTCAGGTTTTGGCTATCCCTTAACGTTTTTCCCCGTTGTCTCACCCTTTTCACATCAGCTTGACTGGAGTGGAACCGACAAAACCAAAATGTACGCCTCTTAGACCTTGACAGCCGGTGCTCGTGGGTGGCACTGTTGGCTCCTTGGAAGGGAACCAACAGAAATGGATAGCACGGGCAGGCAGTGCTCACCACTCTAACCTCTGAACCCACAAGGGAACCGACAGCGTGGCGGCATTCATGCAGTACGTGTCTGTAAAACATCAGCAGCTGGTCAGTCAGCCTTAACTAGTTGCTTTATTTAATTCAACACAGAGATTACTTTAACAAGCGATGTCTGAGGGCTCTGCCTATAAAAGTAGAGCCACGTCCTTTCTCTTTCTCAGCCCTGCCTACCCACCTCTCTAACCTAAAATGAATGTTTAGTGATCCTAATGAGCTGAGAAAAGAGGTGTGAGTGCTTGTTAGCGCTCGGCTCAGTTTGAGCTTCAGTCTCTAGTCCTGTGGCCTTTTCAGTCTCTGGGTCCCTTGGGCGCTGTGAGGGCCCTGCACTGGAGCCATTAGGGGTCTCCTGTGGAAACCTCCTTTACTGAAGTTAGACCTGTTAATGAGAGAGGAGACCTTTTAGAGCAGCACACCTCCTAGATTACCACCAAGAGCTTTTCCCCTTTCCTTTGATAGTCTTTGAAGAGAGCAGTCATGTCGGCTGACTGTGTGCCTCTCTCCGTGTCCGATGAATAAGATCAACTCCGAATGTATACTTAACTTAAGGAAGGTCTACTTTTTGGAGACTTTGGATTCTAGCACTCAAAGGGACATGCCCATAAACACATGTGTTTTGAGTGATGAAAGACGTCAAGCTGTGTTTGAAGACATGGTTTGTATGAGTGACTTGTGTTCAGCCATCCCTATGTAATCTGATGCCGGCTGTCTGTGCTTTTAGGGCATATAAAGTTTGTTTGTTCAGTGACATTGTTTATTTGACTCTGTAAGGCCCCTGCCACTCATTAACACCATTCACAATTCCAGGTTACGTGTCTGATCCTGAAGGTCAAGTGTAATCACGGCACAGATCTCAAAAAGCATAGATGTGTACTAAGTGTGTGAAGATTTTCTTCTTTTTTTACAATGTCTTTACTGATTTTTCATTACACTCACGAGGTAATGTTATTCAGTCCCTCCAGAAAAACGCGGAGTTTTTTCGTGATTGTTGCGGGCAAAAATCCTTGATTATGCGGCACGTTTTCTTAAAAAATGCGATGGAATATGCGGGATATTTATGCAATTTTATGCGATGAAAATGCGGGAACTTGCAAAAATTGCGGGAACTTGCGGGAACTTGGAAAAACTGCGGTTTGATGAAAAAGAGAAAAAAAGTGATTCCCCCAACACCCTGTTCTCAGTAGGTGAAATTACGTCACTTCATAACGTTCCCATGGCAACAGGGGAAAATGGCTGCTCTTGTGTGAAGTAAACGCAACATTTTTCAACTTTCTGCTGAGATATATGTAGGGTTGGGTATTGTTTGGGTTTTTTTCTGATACTGGCGCTAAATCGGTACTTTTAAAACAGTGCCTGAACTGATACTTTTTAAGAAAGTTTTTAAAAAAGAAGAAGAAACAAGAAGGATAGGCCTACTCAATAACAGTCTGTGACATTTAAGAACACGTTGTTTATTACTAAGGCCATATGGTCAAAATTAAATGATTTAATAGTAATGTAATAACTATAACTTATAATAAACAATAACTTATTTCACCAGTAAATTGCTGTTGGACGACAAAAACAGCAACCAGATGGGAAAAGGGTATTTTAAAATAACCAACCAAAACCAAACAATTACCAGTGTCAGTGAATGCACCGTCTGTGTTTGACATCAGCAGCTGCTGCGCTGCAGAGCAGACTGTTGATATACAGTCACACTTACACTGTTTAACGTCACCTGTCAGCATGTTAACCGTGATTAATCACGCTGCTAGCTAAAGGTAGGCTAACGTTACCTGCTGTCCAGTGTAGTGTAAAGTCAGGCACCGAAATAAGGCACCGAAATCTTCGTTCTTATTCGGTCTCGTTACTACCGTTTACGTCGGATCCGGGGGCCCATTGGCACCGAGTTTCGGTACCCAACCCTAGATATATGTGACTTTTTTACAACGAAAATGCGGGGATTATGAAATCATGCAAGCCCCGCATATTTTGCGCGGAAATCGGCAATTTATGCGGCGAAAGTGCGGCATATTTGAAAAAATGCGGCCCCCGCATGAATATGCGGACATTGGCTGATTATGCATTGAATTCTGCGATCGCATAATCGCGTTTTTCTGGAGGGACTGGTTATTGTGTAGTATAACACATATACAAGTTTATTTCTGAGACTCTACACAGGTTATTTTTGAATGGTTTTCTCTTTACATAAGATTTATTGTTTTTTGTGTGTGCAAAAACTATGTAAGTACAGCATGTATGCACTGCTCTGATTACTCAGGCAGTGTCCCTCTATGTACAAACAGTAAAGGACTGTATGAAAATTGTTAGGGTGGGAGACGGGGTCAGAAACGAAGGAGGGTATTGTAATTGTTTTGGCTGAATGCAGACTTCTTTTATATTTTTTTTATATTTCTTTCACCCTAAATTTATATTTCTTTTCATGGTTCTTTAATGTACACGTTGCCATATGCAGAGAACAGTTCTGTCTCATGTTTTATTTATGCGTGCATTGGTGACCCACACCAGAAGTTCCATTGGTTTACATTGTTTAAATTAAGTCCTCCGACAAAATACGTACTTTTCTGATCTGACGCCCCTATCCGCTGAATGTTGTCCATGGCTTTGAAAATAGTTACAAATCACTGTTGAAAAAAAAATCTGTTTTATGACGTGACAACACTATGGCTCAAGTTTGGTTAGGTTTAGGCACAAAAACAATTTAGGTTTTGGGATCAAATCAAGATTTGGATTAAAATTACTACTTTGTTAATGTTAGACGACATTCATTGTCATGGTTACAATAATAAACACGTGGTTAAGGCTAGGGAACAATCATGTATAAAACAAAAAACAAAACATAAACTCTGTCTGGAAACGTGAAATGAACAACGGCCTCCTGTGTTAAAGTCCGATGTTTTGTTCATCCCTCCATCCACCCTAACCTTCTCCCTTCTCGGACTTTGTTGTTCTATAATAACCTTACTTACTTATTTGCTACTGTCAAAATTACTGCGGCCGCAAGAGTGTTTTGTCTCTTGAATGTAAACAGATGTAGATTTGGGGCACATGCTTAAACAACTGATGCTGTCATTGTTTTTTTGAGAAAGTATTTCTGTGAAAACAGAAAATAAAGCTGGTATAGGGCCTTGCGTTTTTACAAGGTGAAAAATAAGGTTTGACCCCCTTACTATCCCGATACTTTTCATACTATCCCAAAATGTTAAACCCTCAGACTTAAACTAAACAGTAGAGACTGCATTACAGGGCACTTCCATCGAATTATATCAGCGCTTTGGAATGACTCAATGGAGGTAAATAAGGGATCCAAAGACCAGGGGAAGGGTTCAAAGCCCTGTATATCCGGCAGTAAATCCCTTGTAGATTGTTGCTCTTGCACATTTAAGGTTCCTCTTCAAAGCCACAGCGCTTTACCAGCACGAGAGTAGCACGAGACAGGGCCGGGGGCATCCCTTATGACTCTCTGTCTGTCTCTTCCTTTATCGTCTCACCAGCATACCAAGAGAGGCTGCAGTTTTTAACCCACTTCCTGCGCAGGATCCAAGGTTGCGCTTTTATGTGCAAAGGCTGCCGTGGGACAAATAAGGGAGCAACAGAAAAAAGATGTGAGATAAATGAGACGCATCCAAATGAAGCCCCATCCCTCAGAAGTTGCGAATGAGGCGTTTTAAAACATGACAAGATAAGACGAGATTATCAGCCGTGATTTGGGGGTCAGCCTTGTATCATTGGGTTTCAAAGGGCTGTCTGAGTGGTTTGATGGAAGAGGTGAGTCCCCTTCTTCTCGCCCCCCCCCCCCCCCCCCCCCTCCTCTTTTTGCATTACAGTATGCACTGTAATCGATCCAAGCCTGCTGGCCAGAAAGACAGATGAAAACCAGAGCAGTATTGTGAGCGAAGGAAAGTAGTATGAAGTACTACTGCACGTGGCCGGACCCATTTGTCTTCATATTTAGATAACAGCACATTTTTCATGTCAGGAAAAAAACTCCCACTGCACTTTCTTGAACTTCTCTTCAGACCATATTTCCAGCATATTTCCCTCCTCAGCTGTGATTATACCAATAGTCCATGGCAATGCAACCTACATGTTTCTCTGGCTGAACAGTTGACACAAAAATAGGTCCCCCGAAGAGGTTGAAAGTTCATTCTTGACTTTGAAAATAGTAGTTTTGCCAACAACAATTTAAAAAAAAACTTTAATCTTAATGGTCTTTCCCAGTGGAGCAAACTCAATTGGCTGGAAATGATTGTGAGATGTGGGTAAAATCTATGGAAAACATATTAAGTGGACTTTAAGTTTCTCTTTCTTGTTGAGTTAGATGAGAAGATCAATACTCATCCGCTCTAATGCCAGTGTGTTAGAAACAGAGCTACTGTAGAGCTGCTAGCTCTTAGCTTAGCTTAGCACCAATTGCAAAAATACACCAACCACAGCTCATCCAAAGCTCACTCATTAACACACTATATATTTTGTTTAGGGGGAGCTGTAACTATTTATTGCACAGGAGCAGTGACTTGTTGGACTCTTGTCGTGCCCAACCATAGTTCACCAAAAAATAGTTGCACTATGTAACTCCCTCTGAAACCACAAATTTACATTTTTACATTTCTGTTTATTTGAGGATTAAACAAATAAGAAACATTATGTTAATTATTGAGCTTTAGATGTGCTGGTGGGCATATTTTTTAAAGAGAGAGCCAGGCTAGCTGTTCCCTCCTGCTTCCAGTCTTTATAATAAGCTAGGCTAATTGCTTTCTAACTCTAGCTCCATATTTAATGCACAAACATGAGAATGGTATCAATTTTCTCATCCAACTCTCTGCAAGAAAGCCAAAATGTCAAACTATTTCTGAAAGTTTTTTTGTGAAAGAGGAACTCAGATTTTAGGGGCTACTCCTGTGATTTAATACACTTCCATAAAGTTAGGGGACTTACAAGAGAGAGCTTAAAAAAGGAACGGTCAAAATGCTGGATCCTACTCTTGCCATAATACAACTTGATGGTGATATTAGACCCTAACTGTCTGGAAAATGTCTTTCAAACCCCCATTTTTTATATAGGCTCTCCGTTAAAATAATTCCTTTATTCATTAGGGTTAAGCCAAGATAGTCTATATCCTCGACATTCCACTTCCGAGATTGCTCTGGTGCCGCAGAAAATTCTGCCAGATGCATGTCTTTTCGCCGACGTCCGTTTCCTTCCGCTTTTTTGTGTTGGGATTTAAACTGGTGGATTTATGAGGACTATGGTTACCTGCTCCTCAGATCTCTGCAGGGTAAATCCAGACAGCTAGCTAGACTATCTGTCCAATCTGAGTTTTCTCTCGCACGACTAAAACACCAAAACAAGTTCCTTCCAGAGGCTATTTTACAGTGGCTCTGTGCGGAGCTTTGCGCCGCCCATGACAAGTGTGATTGGTTTAAAGTAGGGCTGTCAAAATAACGCATTAATTTCGATGAATTAATCTGAGAAAAAAATAACGCATTAAAAAAAATAACGCAGAATAATCCATTCCATATTGACCTTTCACCCGGAGCCGTTCTAGCCGCCATTCGACTGTAAAATGGAGGGACAGGGAACAGAAACATCGCTGCACGTGATGCTAGCTAACACTACACTCAACAGCAGGTAACGTTACCCTTCCGCTAGCTAGTAGCTGGATTAAACATGGTTAAAATACTGACAGCTAACGCTAAATGGTGTAAAGTTTGACTTTGTCAGAAAAACACAGACGGAGACGGTGTTTTTCTGACACCGCGAGGCTGCGTGTGACCGCATTTGTAGTTATTGTAAAATACCCTTTTGAATTTATTTACTCAGCATATTAGGTCATATTGTTGATTGTTATGGTCATTATTTGAACACTGAAAATAATAATAAAAATAGTTTTTTAACTTTTAATGTCACTAATGCTGATTATTCATTGATTCATTTGAATTGAAATATTTAAAATACTTTCACAGCAAAAATTATGTATGCGATTAATTTAGATTAATTAATCACAGTCTGTAATTCATTTGATTACATTTTTTAATCGATTGACAGCCCTAGTTTAAAGAAATGCCAATAAACCAGAGCACCTTTTTCTCCCATCCCAGAATGCTGTGTGGACTAGCCAGACCCTCCTCCACAGTGCTTGTGGAGGATGATCTGACAATGTGAGACTAAGCCAAGATAACCGTAATGATGAGTTATTTTCTCCGATTCTAGAAAGTTCCTCTAGAACCACACAGGCCGGTATACAACTGCTGAATAGTTTTCCCCATGATGAGTAAACTGGCCTTCATGTGTACAACTGGTGGAGTGTCCCTTTGAAATACGGCCTTTGAATATTCTGAGAACAGCTCTTAACACAGTAGTAATTAAGAAATATTTATAATCCATCAAACATCAGAGCTTTGTTACTTACGTCAACACATTAAGCATCTGCTTTGTGGGAATTTGTCATTTTGATGAATGAGGACTTAGTGTAATATTCCTGCTCATTTTTCTACGCCTGTATCATTGGCTCCATGTGTTTCCAGCCCGAGAAAGTCAGTATGGCATCTGTCCAACAAGTCTAATCTTGCTCACTTTCTGAAGCACAAACATGTCGAGTAACAAGTTTTAAGTTAATTTTAACATGTGGTGCACATTCATGTTGCATGTTCCTTTTGGCATGGCAGCCCCTCTCCGCTGACCCTTATACCCCAAATGGAGTTTGCTATTTATTGTGGCTATAATGATTTTACTCTGATTTAAACCTCTTTCTTGTTCATTCACTCATGTTTATTGTTCCATGTTTGTCAGTGGTAAGCCACACTAAATCAGATCTGTCAGTGCAGTGCCAGCTAAATGTGGTTGTGGTGCCGGTGGTGGTGTGCCAGCCAAACATGTTGTTCTAATGTCGGTCTACACTGGACATAATTTACACAGTCAGAATCCATATCCTGCTTCTTCTTTACTGATCTGCATATTTGAATAGGTGTACATCCATTGTAATAACAATGCCCTAAAATAAAAGATGTGCAGACATTGGAGAAGCACAGTGACCTGACCTTCATTATGTCTCCCTCAACTGGTGTGTTGATGTTTCATTGAAGCTTTTTCAAAATGATCCCCTCTCTTGATGACTTAAATGTGTAACATTAATTTATTTGACTGAGGAGTTAATTTAATTTGTGAAACAATTTACGACAAACTCCGTTGCTCATGCTCCAAGTCTAACAAGGACACGGGACTTGCATGTGTAGGGAATTATATGAAGTTCCAGTAAAACTTACCATTGGTGTGCACGCTTGTTATGGAAAAAGGGAGCTTGGCTTTAATTGTGCTTCTTGCTGCTGTGGAGAGTGGATGTTGTGTTTGTTAAGGTGGTCATTTCAGTGCACTTACGGAAAAGACTTAAAGGTTCTTCGTGTGCGTTGCTGCACAACAGAATGTCCCAACCCTTTAGTGTAAACACAAGAAATACTAAATCAAAAACATTGCCAAATTGACTAGGAAGAAGTATGATTAGCTACAGTAATTGCCCCTCAATTATGTCTGTAGGCTCATTAAGGCTCTGAACACTTTGAGAAAAATTGAGAGAAACTGAAGTGGTTTCTCTTGGTTTGGTCTGTATTGTCTGGGACCTGAAACAAATGACCACACCAGTGAGAGACATGTTAATCCCTACAACATGTTGTCCTCTGAAATTGGATGCAGAAGGACCACAGCCTTTAGTCAGTTCGCCCAAAGCAAACAACTAACATATTTTCCTACTTACCAATATATCTGGCCATGCAGAGAGTTTGGGGTTAATTTGCCAAGATTTCAGATCTCTGTATGCTGCTTAGACTTTTGCCACCAGCTCAATATAAAATGAAGATGAATGGCATTTGGTTTTGGTGTCCAGAACATCAAATATTCCATTTTTGAAACTTAACAGCATTGTCTCTTTCCAGAAGCAATGATACAGATACAGCTCTCAAACTGTTAACAATTACTTAACAGCCAGGAAACCTTTGAATAAATCCAAAGTGACTCCAACAGTAACTGGAACATTGAACACTTCCAGGTTTCTCTCAATCTAACATTTCTCTCTTAAAACAGTGACATGTGATGCACATTAGTTAGGGTATCAGTAAAATCTGCAGTTTTCTAACATGATAAATTGCATTTGAGTTGGGCTTTATTTGGGTCCTGTTTTTTCTTTTTTTTCTGAGGGTAGAGTGTCTCCACATACCTCCAACCTGAACATAACATGGGTTTTATTTTGACTTGTTAACGTCTACAATTTAAATTTTACGACCTGAGGTACATGGTGCAACTGTGGTGCTTGGAATGCAGTTACTGTGTTTGGTCTGGGTAAGTCGTGGTTTGCTGGGTTGTGTCCAACAAAATCCACTATGTTCCTTCTCTTTAACAATGGTGCTTATTGATTTTGCCATCCCATTGATTTGCCGGCCCACTGACCAATAAAAGGGCAAACAGTTCATAATGTCATTAAACAGTTCATGACATTATGTTGAACAGAGTGTGATAGGATCAATGTGGCTAGTCTGAATGATACAATTAAGAGAATTTGGTACACTTATGCCACGGCCACGTTTGTATGTGTGTGTTGAATATTGTTTTATCACCCGTAGGCATATATGTCAAAGTCAAATATCAAACGCAACATGTTCTGTATTATTCACTAAAAGGGTATTTGAGCTTTTGAATAAGCTGCTCATGCTTGGCACTGTAAGGCTTTGGAAATAAACAAAACATGACTGCACCGTGTACATGCACATTTAGCGTAATCTGAGCAGGTGGGCGATGTGACTGCATTGACATTGGCACCGATATTGCACTCCAGTGCTTGATTCTTACCGACATACTTGGACCTACCACATTGTACATGCAAATGCAGTCTGGTGTCTCACTGGGTCAGAGCTCTGTGCAGCCTGTTGAAAATGCCACCTCATCAACGCAAAATTCTGTCAGGCACAAAGTGTTTAGTTTTTATCTTCAGGAAGAACTGTTCATTAAGTCATGCACTTTAACCACACATTTGTTAAGATCAGTGTGTGCTCGTGCAATCTTTCATAAACCGAGTAAACTGACTGAGTAAACATGTTTTTCTTCAGCAGGTGTATCCATGCAGCAATGATAAGGAGTGCAGTGTAGGAAGCTACTGCCACAGCCCTCAACAGGCTCCCTCTCGCTGCCTCACCTGCCGCAGGAGGAAGAAGCGCTGCCATAGAGATGCCATGTGCTGTCCTGGGAACCGCTGCAGTAACTGTACGTACCTGACACAAACACATTTTCAGAGCATGTTAGCTTCAGTTATGTCGTGACTGCAGGGTACGACTCAGACATTTGATTTCCTGTCTTATGCAAATATTCTGAAAAAAAGTGACTTGTACAGTATCTAGCCCAGAGACTTAGTGAAAGAGCCAGTACATTTACATAATTCAACACATGCTTTCAGACAGAATCCTGAACTATAGTTAAACTCTATATCCAATTGATGCCCAGAGGTTAGGAATCAGTGGTCACATTTTGGAAAGTGGTGTTTCATCCATGAAAAGTGTGAGTGGCATGAATGTGTGTGTTTGTGCAGAGGCTGTGCAGAAATATTTTGTTTTTGTTTTCAATTGACATAGCTGGCCAACACAGATGCTGTTAGTTCTCATGAAAAGCCTAGCAATCACTAACATAAGCTACTAACATATTGAGTTGACGTTTAACTCGTTGGCCATCAGGTTGAACGATCTGTTATGCAGTTTCTTGACAAAGTAAGCAGGGTTGGAATTTTTTAAATGTTTGATCTCTTCTTTTTCCGTCTGCAGATATTTGTGTCCCTGTCTCTGAGAGTGTGATCTCACCTCACATCTCAGCTTTAGACGAGCATAACAAACTCTCCACCAAAGACCACAGCTGGAGGAAGGGTGGGAAGGCACATGCTAAGCATTCTCTTAAAGGTGAGATTATGTTTCAGACATGTCCACTGGAAACAATGCCCTATCTAAACGCTGACACTGTCGTTTTCTCTCTCATCTTTTCTGCTGTCGTCCTCATCTTTTCTGCTGTCAATGGCTGAATCTTTCTGTTGTTCACTGTCTGCATGTACTACCGAGTTCATGGGCAACGCATATCCACAAACTATGTTGATAATTACCCCTCTGCTCATGTGTCAGTGTCTGCTGTTTCTGTACCTACATAAAGCCATACAAACACTTTCAGTGACAGCACACACACTTGTGTGATACACAAGTGAAAACCACAGAATGCAGGTTTGGCACGATTATAGCTAATAACTCTCTGAGCCCCATGCTTAGCGTTTATGTCACCTAATTTAAGTTAATGTGAGGGCCTGTCCATAAAGCAAGCAATACGTTTAATGAGACACTCAACTCTAAATGCACCCTCAAGACAGCAGGCTGCAACGCTAAAATCAATGTGAAAATAGCAGCACTACTTAAAGTTGCTGTAAATAAGACCATTTACTTGTATTTGTGCTTGACTGACTCCCTCTCCTTTAACATAATTACATTATAATGGCCTTATGCAAGTCGCTGCTTGAGAAAAATCCACCACAAAAGAATCAGTGGTGTTAAAGCAATGAACACGCAGTCAGGCTTAGCAGTCCATCATACTGGTGCTTGGAACTTCACATTAAAATAACTAATCAGCAAAGTGTGGTTTTGTCAGCTATACAGGACGACTGGTTTGACTAAATTATACTTATTATGCATTCATAAGAGCATGCTAACATCCTGCCAAGAATATCAGACTCAGACCAGATGGGTTGATATGGTTAATATACAGAATAAGCTAATTGTTTGCTTGATTTATGTTGAAAAAAAAAAGCTTTTCTTTTGTCTTTGACACGGCCTACACGTTATGCAATCTGAATTGAAACGTGAAGAAAGGGTTGCATAAACTTATCCGTATGGAAAACATAACAGCTTAATGAACAATAATCATACATTTCCTGTGCTTTATATAACTGAAGCACCACACAGAAAAACTCCAAGATGCTGGATGATTTATAATTTCATGCAGATTTTCATGTCTCTGATGAAGCATTTGTTTCTGTTTTTCTGAGCAGACGCATGTCAACTTGACATACTGCTTTTAGATGCGCTGTTTGCTGGCTTCTCACTGATCAGCACTGTTTCTTGTCTTCCCCTGTTAGGGCATGAGGGCGACTCTTGCCTGCGTTCATCCGATTGCTCGGAGGGCTACTGCTGCGCCCGCCATTTCTGGACCAAAATCTGCAAGCCGGTGCTGAGGCAGGGAGAGGTGTGCACCAAGCAGAGAAAGAAAGGCTCTCACGGCTTGGAAATCTTCCAGCGCTGTGACTGTGCCAAGGGCCTTTCCTGCAAGGTGTGGAAAGACGCCACCTCCTCGTCCAAGTCCAGGCTCCACATGTGCCAGAAGATCTGAAGTGGGGGCAGCTGCTGTCAGCCTAGAGGCCTCTGTCTTCATCTGCCAGGGAAAGTTTTTTAAAGGATAGGTTGTGGCTGTATTGAGAAGGATTGAAAGACAGAGACAAACAAGAGACAGAACAGACTCTTGTGGGTTCAACCTCACTATTCGGCAAGCAGAGAGTGAATGGGATTGCTTTAATGTGTTTGCTGTGAGTGGTTCATCCCTGCACACATGTATATATATATATATACGCACACACACACACACACACACACACACACACACACACACACACACACACACACACACACACACACACACACACACACACACACACACACACACACACACACCCCTAATGTGTTTTTTTGTTTTAGATCAATGAGCTCATGGTGTGTGTGCTCACAAACACAACAAACTTTTTACACATTCTCGTGACATTCAGGGATCCACAAAGTTAGCCAGTAGATGCTGTGATAGTTGTGGACCTTTTCTAGATGGAGGCAACAGACGTAGCAGTCTTTCGTCAAGCTTCAACTTATAATAATAAGACAGATAGACTATTTACAGAAAAGCCATATGTTTCCTGCACAGTACGTTCTTTACCAAACTCCAAAGTCAAAGATCTGATGTGTGATGTATTGTGTGTCATTACTGGATGTGCCATGATTTTTTTCTGTTTTGTCAAATTTCCATATCTTACTGTTCTTGTCGTTATTTTAAGTCTTGAGGAATTCAGCTATTGCTATTCAAGACATTTGCAACTAGTAACAATGTCCAGACACAAAAATACCGGTCATATCATATGAGGAGCTAACTGCATACGCTGTTCACTCCAGAGATTTACTTGTGTAACAGCATCCTGAGACTTCAATGCAAAGCATAATACTCTTAAACCAAAGAATGAAAGAATATTTACATCAGAGTGATGAGTTTCATCTGGGACATTAGCTCCTTGCCCAATTTTTAGCCACAAGAAGAGAGATAAAGTATTGTGTCCGTTGTGGAAACCTTGTTTGATCTGTCAGATACAGCTGCAATCTATTGTGATACAACTGTGTGGGTTAAAAACAGTTTGCACTGCTGCAGATACCAGACCAGAGAATGGTTCTGCTTTTCCAATCACATGAACAGGATTCAAGGATACTATGGCAGTGCAATTTCTTTCCATTTGCAAAGCCAGTGCTGTGTGTGAGAAATTGATTACAAAAACGTTCTACAAACCTGATGTTTTCAAAGAGAATTGCAGTTTGAATCAACATTTTGTTGATGGCACACAGCCCTGTTTATTTTTCTGGGGGTTTTTTTCTCCAAATTTGACTGCATACTTGGTTGTACTGGTGGTGAAACAATGACGCCCCCCCCCCCCCCCCCCCCACCACCCCACCCTGCATTACAACTTCTTTAAACAACCACTTGTAGTCAATATATCACATTTGCCTCCTTTTGCTTTAATGTTTTAGAGCATCAACTACACATATTTTGTACCCATTTCAAATATCAATAAGCTCTTATATTGTAAATAGATTGGAGACAATGAAAATGTATTTAAGAATCAATGTATATCATGTACATATAATAAAAATATGAATCTTAAAGGTTACAGCAAAATGATCTAGGTGAGAAGAGTAATGAGGGATGAAATAGGACGAGCACAGTTGGATAGATAAAAGCTGTGTGTATAGGCAGAGGGGAAAGGCTTAGATAGCTTTGACTGATATTACAGACTGGATGCATCAAAAGAATATTTCCAAATAGAGAGACAAGCACATTAATTTCCAAAATACTTTGTGTAAATGGTGTCAAGATTTATATCCCACTAAATATTGTCTGTGTTAATATTTCACATTGATTTGTTTTGTATTTACAATGATGGATGAATTAAAGAATGTATTTTGTACTATTGGTTACACAGGACTGGTTACTACTTGTTGTGTGGCTTATGTTTTTGTTGAGTGTGTATAATGTAAGACAAGAGGATGTATGCTTACATTTTGCATTATAGTTTTAGAATAACAAAATTAAGAAAAAAGTGAATTAACCCTCCCAGGTCTAAGCCATTTTTCCCCATCTTTGGTTCGTTTGGTCTCCTTGTCTAATAATGCTTGTGCAACCTCAACCCTGTTATGCACAATCAAGGCATAGACATAACTTTTTTCAGGAGAACCTGAGCAATCAGCATATGTGTGCTGCGTGGATGTCACATAAATGGAAAAATTGTTGTTATCGGACTATAAAGACAAAAGAAAAGACTAAACAAAAATGACATTTTTATAAATAGAAATGTATTAAAATCACACAGAGAACATAAACAAACTAAACCTTTTGGCTTTTGAAATGTGTTCTCCCAAGTCTTGGCAATCAGGAGAAACAAAAATGAACTCTCTGTTTCTATTGGCTGACTAAACGCCACATTTAGCTGTCAAACTGCATGTGATTGGTGCATAGAGCCATCAGCGCTATCTTGGCCCCTGCCCATAGCGAGTTTTCATTTCATACAGAAAGATGACTAACGTTAAATACAAATAGCCATTCAGTCGTGGATTTATCGCTTTGGAATTACTCGTGCAAAGTCTCCGAAAAGTCACTGCCTTTCCAGCCGGGTTACTAGGCTTCTGAAAGGCTACAAAGACACCAAACATATTGCTGGAAAGCTAAAGCTAATGGCCACGAAGCTAAAAACAAAACGTGATGCTGGGTTGAAAGGTCGCGAAGCAAAACGGAGATTTGTGAGTTGATTTTTGGATTCATAATAATTTATTTGTGTTTATGTGTGTCCCCGATGGATTAAATAAGATTCTGGTTGAAACGGCGCATTTCTCTGCTTCTAAACACAAAAAAAGGTAAGTCACTGTATTGATCTGGAGATTTTAAATAAGACATAACGTGTATTGTACGTCCTGTCACATACGACAGTGAAGACTTTAGGACTGTCTGTTGTTTCAGGCATGCTGAACAAGCTGCAAATTTCACCAATTTCTTTGTATGACATGAAAATGAAAGCCTCTGAAAACGTAGTTTTACATGTTAAAGGTTCCCTGTGAAGTTTTCTTGTAAACAAACAGAGTTATGTTTACATTCAGAATTACTCACCAAAACACAATGGGTAAATCCTTGAGGTCTAAAATATGTGCTGAATGCATTTCCATGAATTTGTATTTGCAGGAGTAAAGACCCACTTATAAAAATGGTGCATGGGCTACGAGTGGTCAAAAACTCCACAGCGTACCTACATTTTTCTTCACCCACGCATGACTAAATAAACAACAGTCAAAGGTAAAGTCTGGGGGGAAAAAAAACATTATTAAGAATTGAATGCTCTTTTAAAACTCATAGGACCCCTTCACTCAGCGTGGGCCAACTGAGACACTATGGGCCTTTTAATAAACATTATCCATAAAGATGAATTACAGTATATTAGGATGACAACAATGACTATA
Source organism: Gymnocephalus cernua (assembly GCA_023631565.1). Taxonomy (NCBI): domain Eukaryota; kingdom Metazoa; phylum Chordata; class Actinopteri; order Perciformes; family Percidae; genus Gymnocephalus; species Gymnocephalus cernua. Next base: position 20,919,047 of record CM042427.1, on the reverse strand, counting down.
GCTCCAGCATTATGATAATGAATGTATACCTAAATAAATAATACAAAGTCATCTTTTTAAACCATATCCATAAACTGTAAGAAGTAGCTTGCAGTGCAGTGACCTTATAATCCAAACTGAAATCATCCAAATTTAAAATGTATTTTAGAGACACACTGAATCCTGAAACAATTCAAGGGTCACTAAAACCACCAACCAACTTTGTCTGCATTTGAGATTTTTTTTATGAGTACAAATAAGACTTCCTAAGACCCATTATTGGCTGATGCATTGCAGATGTGATCTATAGACAGTATGCTTTGATATGCTCCTTTTATAAAAATGTGCAGGATATGTTGGGTTAGGTAGAGACCACTTTCTGTTTTTTATTGCGTCTTATAAGTAGAATATGATTAAATAGAAATTTCTTAATGGCATCTTTGAATGCAATCACTGTCCTTCACCACTTCAGACAATGTGGCAACATGTGCTGAAAGCTCTCTGAGAGGCCACTTTATAGACAAAATTCACAATTTTTAGAACATTATTGTACAACTCCACTGGGTCCTGTTTTGACGGTTCCCAAAAGAGGGACATATTTTTTCCATCTTCTCTAACAGGAGACATACAATTTGCAAAAACATCAAATACAGCAACATCATTGCGGGGCTTCTATTGTTCTCCTCAGTATGCCTCGGTATGTTCAAAATAAGTTTTTATTTATTGACCATGGGTCTTGTTCTTTTATATTTCTTAACTTTTCATGCCCCTTACTCTACATTACAACAATGTTAAATACTAAAGCTGTTGAAAATGGTCTTAGTAGTAGTGCCATGCCGCTACTTTCAGACAACTTTCAGGTTGTTGTAAAGGCAGTTTGAAACAGATGTTAAGTCTATGTAGCCCTGGAAACTGCTACAAAATATCTACTGCAATATTGTTTGTGATTTACAAGCGCTGTGCAATAATTTTTCCAGGACCTACTGTCAGTATATATTTGCATAACAGTTTTGCCAGCATTCAAAGATAAGCTACAAATTCTGTAGGTTAAACGCTACTATGAAACGACCAGAGCACATTGTTAGGATATTTTAGGTCTTTTTTAAAAAAAATTTTTTAACAAGAGTCCCTATTTGTTTTCTCTCTGTAAGTCATGTGTATTATTTAATAATACATATTACATTTTTCCTGCAGTCATTAGCATATTTTACAGACTATGTGGAAAAGTCTGGGAGTGATCTCTTATGTAAATGTATTCACCAGATGTTCAATATTTGTATTTGAAAAAAGCTGTGACTCCTTAAGGTATACCCATTTACATCATAATCAACTTCTGTTTTCCCTCTTTATCTTCACCTTAAAAGTAACAATAGAAGCAATGTCATCTAACATAACCTTTCTGCTATATGAACTCAGTTTTGATGGACATTTTATTACCTTTTTTTTATTTAAGGTGGCGAGAGACACAATAAATCATTTTCTCACATTCCTTCACAGTAAAAAGCAGATACCTGCAATAATTATTCAGCACCAAACTTCGCAGTCTGCACTTTACAAGGTTGTGTTTTCAATCCAGCAAGTGTCCAGTCACATGTGCTTTTGATCGAAAGTAATGACTCTACCCTACCTTTTAATTGGATAAGGTTTCCATTTGCTGAAATATTGGAAGCCTTTTTTTTGATCTCCTCAGACACTGGAAAGGGTACATTCAGGGTGACTGGAGACTTTACGTCTTTATGGAAAGAAGAGGTAGATATAGAAAGAAAGCACATTTCTTTAGTTGCAGGCCACCCACAGGTTCTGGAGTCTCCACCAAAAACCTGCTAATAAGAAAGTGACTGTCACTGGCTCTGCACTTTCCAGTGTGTGTCAGCAGAAAATACAAATGAAGGAGTTCACACAGACAGGTTTGACTGCCCATGAAGTTGCCAGCTAAATAAATATGCTAAATGATTCAGTGGAAGGCTTTGATTTTGTGCCCGTGTTGGCACGGTGCAGATCATAAATGTAATTTGGGTTTGTATGGCTCATATCACTCACTGTGGCAGAGAGGGAAAGTCTTCTCAAGCAAGGAGGCTTTATGACTTTATCACATGGACATCTGCATCTGGGTGTGATGTCTTGGCTTACACTTAGCTGATGAAAATTATGATGTTCAGCCATTTTTGTAGCTTTTATTTGGCTCATTCTTTTATCTGTATGTCTTCATTTAGCAAGAAAACAAAGTCTCCTCCTAAGCAAAGCTAGACTAATAGAGAGCCCAGAGGAAAGATTCTTAAACATATGAAGAAAGTTGAGTTTGGGTTGACCACAGGAAACATGTGGTTTGATGCTTGCCCCCATTTTACCCTTCTGTCACAGGGTCTGTTGGTCATTCTCAATCATCTTTCACTTCAGCCTGCATGGAACCCAAAGTTCAGGAATGCACTTTTTTCCCTCTGATTATGAGTGAATTACAGCAGTAATATTGTTCTGCAGGAAGTAGTGGAAGACATGAAAATGATTTAGACACTGTCATACTGCATCTAACTGCATGATGAGGTCTAGTTGACAAGCTCACATTTTAATAAATCACACAGAAGTACACAGATTGTATAAAGTACCACTACAACAATGTAAAAATACTTCATTACAGGCGCACGTTATACAGTATAACTAATGACACTAATGTAGTCTAGTGGTAAGGATTCGGCGCTCTCACCGCCGTGGCCCGCATTTGATTCCCAGTCAGAACTACTTTTGGGGTGACAGTAGCCCTGCTGGCTTGGGTCCCCCATTTGGACTAAGTCCAAGTCCAAGGAGACCATGTCCCTGAATGGACCAAGTCCTTGTATGGACCTGGGCACTTTCGAGGTGCCCTTGAACAAGACACTCAACCCCCAAACTGCGCCAGGGAAGGCATATCATGGCTGGCCCTGCCCTACTCCCTTTGAATGCATATGTGTGCTGTAAAAAATGAGGAAATTGCGAAAGACGCATTTCAAAGACCAATTGACTTGTGTATGGAATGACAAATAATATAATGTTTTAAAGTTTAAGTTTAAGAAGTATTATCAGCAAAAGGCACTACAAGTATCAATCAAACCTCTCACAAAACAAATCACAAAAAATGCCCTGACTGTGATACATTATAAATTACATAATAATTGTTATTAATGATGCGTCAATGTGTAAGTAGTATTCTATTGTTGTAGCTGGTCGAGGTGCAGCTATAGTTGTAATACTTTATTATTTAGGTATTAGTATTGTTTGGTAGTTTAATCCAGTGATTCCCAACCTGGGGATCGAGCCTCCAATGAGATGATTAATGGGGTAGGAAAAAAGAAAAAACAAAGTTCAGTCGGACAACTCACGTATGAAATGTTTATTATCACAGCAAAACATTGTGTTTTGGCGGCCAGACTCCGATCTCATCCCTCCCCGCAGTTTGGGTTTACATGAGCTATTTGGAAATGTTGATAAAGTAGCTTCCCCCTGACTGGAGCCTGCAGGTGGATGCTGGGGTGATGGTGGGGCTGAAAGCAGGCAGCGATACAGGTGCAGGGCAGCAGCAGCATTGGCAAGGCAGAGATGGGGAAATTGTGCAGCTTAAATAGATTGCCAAATTGAGGTGGTGTGTTTGGTAAATGATACGGAGAGTGAAGCATGTCACATGTGTGTACAGTAGTGCAGCTCAAGTTGACTGCCTGAACTAGCTCGCAGACGTCGCACCATTTCTGCTACAAAACTTTGTAATTGTATTTTTGACTTTTGGACTCTAAAATTAACCTAGCTTTTTGGTGAAATAATGGATACTTTAACTTCTTGGGCCTGAAAACTTAGAAACGAAACCTAGAGGTCTAGAGAGGAAATAACTCTTTGGTGGTACTGCTAACAACTTATAGGCCTCTGAAATGTGACAAGGCCAGATGGACAATTTTTTTTCTTTTTTGTAAGGGGTCACAAACCAAAATGATTGGGAACCATTGATTTCATCTTTAAAAATGTATTGTATTGTATAAGATTATCATATGTTTTCATGTAAAATCTAAATTTGATAATACTTTAAAGTAAATACGTATTACTTTGAAAGTACTGTACACTGAAAAGAATAATGTACGTCAGGATTAAATTAAATGTCACAGAGTAAATGCTCCCTTAAAATTGAAATATTTATAACTACTACAACAACTAGAACAATAAGCTATTTTGGGTCATGACCCATTGTAATCATCCAGAGAGAGTATACATTTACTGAGGGCTATTAAACATATGTATAGACTCAGCCAAAGCTATGTCTGATATACGTCTCAGCCTGGAAGCATCTTGTTGCTTATCTTCTCTATCTAAATCTGCAGTCTGCTCGCATTGAAGCAATCATTACAACTGGCAAAGTTTTGTTTTTTATCATTGCAGCAAGGTTCACGGTTATTATTTTCCACGACCTCTCCTTGCAGCAGCAAATGGTCCAAGAAAAGAACCATTTTTATATCAGAGGTTATCCAAATAGATGGAATCTCTCTGCCAACTCTCAATCCCTGGACCCCTGCCTGGTCAACCACTGCTTTTTGTCAGTTCTCAGTATCTCCGCTCCACTGTTATTAAACAGTTGCATTAGTCCTTAATGGAAATACCACAGTGTGTGTAACAGCAGTCCAAAAACCAAGAGAGACAAAATACTAAGTGGTATTTTGAGAAATGTTGTCATGGTATGACAGAACAAATATGATTGATAAGCAAATCATGTCTTATCCTTTAAAAAATGTGGTGTTCCTTCCATCAACATCACTCACACAACACTACATGTACACTCACCTAAAGGATTATTAGGAACACCCTACTAATACCGTGTTTGATCCCCTTTCGCCTTCAGAACTGCCTTCATTTTTTGTGGCATTGATTCAACAAGGTGCTGGAAGCATTCTTTAGAAATACAAAATGTCTGTAGAGGAACGCTTCCAGGACTCAAATTGTTTGCTTGAGGTGCTCTTTGGATGGGACAATCATATATAGCAAAACTCAGGAAAAATCCAAGGCACTCTCTTTAGAAAAATCAAAAAGACTTTATTGTTATAGCTTGGTCATCTTTAACCTTTAAAACAACTCTGACGTGTTTTGGCACACAAGCCTTCGTCAAGGAGTCAACATTCTTTAGAAATGTTGGCCCATATTGATAAGATAGCATCTTGCAGTTGATGGAGATTTGTGGGATTCACATCCAGGACACAAAGCTCCCGTTCCACCACATCCCAAAGATGCTCTATTGGGTTGAGATCTGGTGACTGTGGGGGCCATTTTAGTACAGTGAACTCATTGTCATGTTCAAGAAACCAAATCGAGCTTTGTGACATAGTGCATTATCCTGCTGGAAGTAGCCATCAGAGGATGGGTACATGGTGGTCATAAAAGGATGGACATGGTCAGAAACAATGCTCAGGTAGGCTGTGGCATTTAAATGATGCCCAATTGGTATTAAGAGGCCTAAAGTGTGCCAAGAAAACATTCCCCACACCATTACACCACCACCACCACCAGCCTGCACAGTGGTAACAAGGCATGACAGATCCATGTTCTCATTCTGTTTACGCCAAATTCTGACTCTACCATCTGAATGTCTCAACAGAAATCGAGACTCATCAGACCAGGCGACATTTTTCCAGTCTTCAACTGTCCAATTTTGGTGAGCTTGTGCAAATTGTAGCCTCATTTTCCTGTTTTTAGTGGAGATGAGTGGTACCCGGTGGGGTCTTCTGCCAGTATAGCCCATCCACCTCAAGGTTGTTTGTGTTGTTGCTTCCCAAATGCTTTAATGCATACCTCGGTTATAACGACTGGTTATTTGAGTCAAAGTTGATCTTCTATCAGCTGGAATCAGTTGGCCCATTCTCCTCTGACCTCTAGCATCAACAAGGCATTTTCGCCCCCCAGGACTGCTGCATACTGGATGTTTTTCCTTTTTCAGACCATTCTTTGTAAACCCTAGAAATGGAAATAGTTGTGTGTGAAAATCCCAGTAACTGAGCAGATTGGGAAATACTCAGACCAGCCCGTCTGGCACCAACAACCATGCCACTCTCAAAGTTGCTTAGATCACCTTTCTTTCCCATTCTGACATTCAGGTTGGAGTTCAGGAGATTGTCTAGACCTGGACGACACCCCTAAATGCATTGAAGCAGCTGCCATGTGATTGGTTGATTACATAATTGCATTAACGAGAAATCTTACATGTGTTCCTAATAATCCTTTAGGTGAGTGTATATCTGTGCTTTTTAAATCCTCCCAATTCCCACTGTGACTTTCTTTTTATCTCTGTCAGTGGACCATTCGTTTATCTTCATCCATATCACGGTGCAACATGAACATGGGTTTGTTCGATTTACAAGTCAGATGATGACGCTGGGATGTTTTTTTACTCTGGAGTGGGTTACAAAAAGAAAGCATTTATATGATCATTCCTATCCATCAAATCACTGCTAAATATTATACATATGAGATTCATTATTATTTCATGGGTGTTTATGTTAGTGCATGTGGCCATGAAAAAACGTGGGTATTTCATGTGTTGGTGAACGGTCTGTGAGAGCCGTGTGGAGACAATCCCAGCCCACTGTTTAGTATTCTCAACACATAAAGGAACACTTAATCCTTCAGTTTATTAGGAAAATTCAGATTAAAAATGGACAGGAAGAGTATGAAAATATTCAATTTAAAAAAGTAACTAAAGCTGTCAGACAATTGTAGTGGAGTAAAAACAACAATTTTTGTCTGTGAGATGTAGTGGAGTAGAATTATAATGTAGAGCATAAAATACTCAAGATACTCAAGTAAAGTACAAGTACCTAGAATTTGTACTTAAGTAAAGTACTTGAGTATGTACTTAGTTACATTCCACCAACAGTATAGTTGCTGACCAGTTGGGTTTCTTAACCAATTTTTCAGAGTCACAATGAGGTCAACTTAACTACTTGAGAATAAGCTATATTAAAAACCTGCAGTATTAAATGTTTGTTTTGTGAAAATATGTAACAATTATTTCAAATAACTCCTCCTAAATATTAAGCTTGATTGCACCAAAGTATAATGTTTGGGACCTTAGTCCCCCAGGTACTTTGATTAATTGTACAACCCCAAATCAGAAAAAGTTGGGACAGTATGGAAAACACAAATAAAAAAAGAAAGTAGTGATTTCTAAATGTACTTTGACTTGTATTTCATTGCAGACAATACAACAGCACATAATTTAATGTGTTCCTCATGATTTTTATTGTTGTTTTTTTCAAAAAAACAAAATTCCTATTTTGGTTCTTGCAACACATTTCAAAAAAGTTGGAACAGTAAAGCATTTACCACTTTGTAATGTTGCCATTCCTTTTCACAACACTTAAAAGACGTTTAGGGACTGAAGACACCAAGTGATGACGTGTTTCAGGTGTAATTTTGTCCCATTCTTGCTGCAAACAAGTCTTAAGGTGGGCAACAGTACGGGGTCTTCGTTGTTGCATTTTGCGCTTCAAAATGTGCCACACATTCTCTATTGGAGACAGGTCGGGACTGCAGGCAGGCCAGTCAAGTACCCGTATCCTCTTCCTCCGCAGCCAGGACTTTGTAATGTGTGCAGAATGTGGTTTTTCATTATCTTGTTGAAATATGCATGGACGTCCCTGGAAAAGATGTCTTCTTGAAGGCAGCATATTGTGCTCCAAAATCTCTATGTACTTTTCAGCATTAATGGTGCCATCACAGAAGTGCAAGTTACCTTTGCCAAGGGCACTGACACAACCCCATACCATGACAGACCCTGGCTTTTGGACTTGTTGCTGGTAACAGTCTGGATGATCCTTTTCTTCTTTGGTCCGGAGCACACAACGTCCATTTCTCCCAAAAAATACCTGAAATACTAATTCATCTGACCACAGTACACGTTTCCACTGTGTGATGGTCCATCCCAGATGCCTCTGAGCCCAGAGAAGTCGACGGCGCTTCTGAACACTGTTAACATAGGGCTTCCTTTTGGCACAGTACAGTTTTAACTGGCATTTGTGGCTGTAACTACGTATTGTGGTACTTGACAAAGGTTTGCCAAAGTAGTCCTGAGCCCATGTGGTGATATCGCTTATAGATGAATGACGATTCTTGATGCAGTGCCGCCTGAGGGCTCGGAGATCACGGTTGTTCAGCTTAGGCTTGCGCCCTTGTCCTTTACGCACTGAAATTCCTCCTCATTCCTTGAATCTTTTAATTATGTTATGCACTGTTGAAGGTGAAATAAGCAAATGTCTTCCTATCTTTCTTTGAGGAACATTGTTTTTAAACATTTCAATGATTTTCTCATGTATTTGTTGGCAAACTGGTGATCCTCGGCCCATCTTTGCTCCTAAAGGACTAGTCCTTTCTTGGATGCTGTTTTTGTACTAAATCATAATTACAATCACCTGTTGACATCACCTGTTTCAAATCACATCATTATTTAACAGATTTACCTGATTACTAGCCCTTAATTGCTCCTGTCCCAACCTTTTTTGGAATGTGTTGCAGGTCTGAATGACAGGAAAGGATGTATATTTACAAATGAAATTAAGTTGACCAGACAAAACATGAACTATTTTGTGTTCACATTGTCTGCAATGAAATACAAGTCAAAGTACATTTACATCACTACTTTCTTTTTTTATTTGTGTTTTTCATACTGTCCCAACTTTTTCTGATTTGGGGTTGTAATATACATACAAAACAATGCATCTGAAGCTGCACTGACTGTGTTCACACTTAGTAAAGTACTTTCTAGTTGTTGACAAGATAATGTCAACCACACATAACAATAATTAAAATATCCATTGAATCCTTTAGATAACTTTTCTAATACATCTAAATCTGTCTACAAAGAAGTCATCTGCAATCACTTCCTTGTGTTTCTCTGCATCCAAATATGCTATGTGCTGGTGCTTGATTACAAAAGTGATGGAAACAGTTTATGGAGTACAGCTGCTACATGGGCGACTACTTTCATCTTATTGCTTTTTGTCTCATATTTAGAATGATTACATTGTCTGGTGTAGACAGAATGATGTAAACATTTCATTTAAAATTACTTTAAAGTTCCCTTCGAGACATGTTTTAATACTCTGAATATTGAATCTGTCTGATATGATTCATGTTTTAAAAAACGTTTAAAAAACTACTTAAAAGAACACCCCATCTCCCTCATTAAAACGTCCAGAATATGCAAATGTCTTTTGTTTTTAAAAGTTTAACTGCCAGATGCAAGATGTCTCCTACTTTCCTGAAAAGTTAATCCTCAGCATATGTGACCTAGAAGTTTCAAGTTTCCACATTACACTTGCGTACATTGTATTTTGGACCATTTAATCTATTGATTTATAAGTACAATGCTTAATAAACATTTCTGTAAATGTGCCAGTGTTAGCCAGCTGGCTAATTTTCAACTGTAGTCCTCTGGCGAGATGTTTTAAAACTAGTGAGGTGATTGTTAAAAATAACAAAACAGAAGATAACAAGACACCATAAAGACAGCAACAGCAACAACATAAGAATTCACAAAACAGTGCAGAAAACATGACTGGCTGAAGGAGCTGGACCTGTAAGGGCTAACACAGTCCCCTCTCACAGTGGTTCTTGTGGACCTGGATTGGCTCCCTAATGTGATGCCACAAATCATGCTCGGAGATACATACACGTGTTAAACTCAGATCTTAAAGGTATAATGGAGGATTTTCCCGAATTCTAGAAAAGAATGCACGCTCTGTTTACATGTTTCCAAAAGAAGATTTGCACTTTTTCCACTATGTCAGACTCGCAACCGAGCCGAGGGAGACGAGGTCAAGGCGGGGGCGCGAGAGCCAGCACCAGCCGAGAGCGGGGAGAACGCGGTCGGACTAGAGGCCGCAGAAAGCAGAAACTTCCTGGGGACGAGCACGTATGACGGCCTTACGTAAACATATCAGCAGAATGATTGACAACTAGGAGGACCAATAGTCTTGATGATCCACCCGGAAAAAGAAAATCCTCCACTATACCTTTAAGATGAGTCATGCTAGCTGAGATTCCAGTTAATTGAATTTTTCAAATGTTTGTCCGTCTTGTGGGTTAATGGTCACCACTGTTCTGTTGATGCAATTTGTCTGTGTGTGACATATGTTCTCATAACTCTCCAGCCTGTTCCCCATGACTTACCAAATAATTTGGGGATTTGGTCACACACACAATTTAACATCTTTGAAGCTGTGTTATTTGTCTGTTGTTGCTCTTTAATGGCTAAAATGCTGCAAGTTGGCATTTAACTTTACATGACCAAACTTTGTTGTGTTTGTCATTTTTATTGAGCAACTTTAAAGTTAAAGCCATGTTAAGATGTTTTATCATTATTGTATCTGCTCCCTGTGTGTTTCTGAGAGGACATGTTAAGTATCAAAGGAGAAACAGAGACGTTTCCCATTATTGGCAGGTTGAGATGCCGCGAAAAAGGAATGCTGGTTGAAATGCCAAACCTCAAGCATTTCCTTTTTATCCTTATTGCCTGTATTTATTTACATTAGGCAGGACATTCAAATAATAGAGCCAATTACTTCATGCACAAGTTATTAATCAGATGAGCTCAAATAATGTTGTTTTCCAAGGCCACACATCTGCGTAACAGCTACATATATGACCTCTGGTGGGTGATGTCTGTATATGTATACATCCAAATATGTGCATAACCTCCTGTATATTTAAACTATGTGTACATTATCAAGACCTTGTCAAATCTGAAGAGCTTTTATATTGCTTATTCCTTAATGGTCGAAAGTCAGGTAATATAACTTGACTCCGTTATTGTGAATGTGCTGTATATCCGACAGCACCTGAGCACAGATGTTTTTGAGTTGAAACTGTACTACATGGCACCATATCCATCATAATCAACCCATTTCCACCTTCCTTAGGCTGATCTCCAACACGTTTGGGGTGTCATGACTTTTCTCACTTTTTCAATCTTGGAACATCTGTTTTGGCTTCCTTGAGCTTTGCCTATGCCCGACTACAGAGTGTAAAAATTTATGAGAACCCCGGAGGGAGCTAGTTGTTTGTTAGTATACCCATTGATTTGTCTTTTCAGGAAATAGCATGGGGAGTAAAGCCAATTGAAATCGTGGGTAATTACGAAAGAAAGGCCACCCTGGCAAGTGCAGGATCTGAACAAAGTGGAAGTTAAGTAAGACAACAGAAAAAAAGCACACGTCAGGTCAGTTTGATTTGGGTACAGCAAATTAGCTCTGCCTAGCTTGATGTCTGTTTTTTGTAAGTAATCACAGCTAATGTTCATGCCAAACATATGTTTATGTCTTACCAATTGGGTTTCTGTTACATTTCGCAATAAAGCACAACAGACTTTTATAAGTTAACAACAGAAGACCTGCTTTTATTCTCACTCTAAGGTCAGCTTCACTACATTTTTAGTAAAAACCACACAAACCTATTGATAAAATATTTGCTTTTGTGAAAATATAATGCTAATGTGGTGCTGCCTATAAGGTAAGCTGACCAAAGAACAACTCTTAAAAAAACAGAAGGATGGTAAGGTGGTCATCTGCCTCAGTTGGCCGTGTGACAGTAAACCATTCAATAACCCCTGCCCACCTCAGTTACTATTGCTACACTTGTCAAGTTTTCCATTCTCACATATAGGGCCCTATCTTGCACCCGGCGCAGCACAAAGCCTGATGCAAGTGTCTTTGCTTTAAGACTGACACAGTTGTCAATTTCCGCGTTGTTTAAATAGCAAATGCACCTGTGCCCATCTTTGCGCCCATGGGCATGCTGGTCTTACAGGGAGGTGTGTTCAGGTGCATTCTTGGCATATTACTATGTTGAGGCAGCGGAAAGTGATCGCACCATTGACCAACAAAAACCTGGTCTGAAGTCAATAGCACAGCATTTCATTGTTATTTTAACAGCAAATTAGAACCAGTGTTGTGCGTGAACGAGTTCAAAAGAACGCGTTCATTGAACACGCTCATTTTTTCGTGAACGTTGAACTGAGCGCAACACATTTTTTAATAAAGAACTTGAACGTGAATTAGTTCACATTATGTGTCATGAACGGCAGACATCACTGTAAATGAACGTTGGAATTTGTTTTCCATTGAAAACTGAGTGACATCTGTTTTCTCTTTTGAAACGCAACGAGAGAAAGTTCCTCCCTCCTGTATTCTCGCTGGTGCCGCTTAAATCATGTATCACCAGACAGAAATGGTTTTGACATTGTGTGCGCAATGCATTGCGGGCAACGTAGTGTCCGGCTGAGAATAGTTGAATAGCATACTGGCTTCCGCACAACGTTACCCGTGATGAATTGTAGCAGAGCGGGGTAGGCATAGCAACGCCGCGTAGCAGGCAACGACGAGAGCGCGGAGGGCTAGAGGAGCGAGAGAGAGAGAGAGACAGACCAAAGACGAGAGTGAGAGAAAGCGCTGCAATTTAAAAAAAAAAAAGTACTGCTGCAAGTTTCATCACCTGGTAAGAAACCCACAATTGCAGTGTCATGAGCAAATGTCTACAATGAGCAGCTTCAAAGAACGTATAGTGATTTCTAGCTCGTAGTGTGAAAAAAAGTATTTATTTGAATATCTCACGAAAAAAGTAAAATGAACTGAACTTTGAACTAGTTCAGAATTAAAATTGTGAACTTTGAACGTGAACTGTTCACTTTGAGCATGTATGAACTGAACTTGAACTAGTTCAGAAAAGCTGTGAACTGGCACAACACTGCACAGCACACACACACACTATGCTTGTTACACACAAACAGGGGAGCGCAGCAGCACACAAACATGCAAAAGATTACAAATAAAAATATTACGGTGCAAATGCGCCATCATAATAGCAATGCTGCAAGGTACAAACACGCCTGGTTTTTAAAGGGAATGGGAGATGAACCTCTGATTGGTTTATTGCACGTTACACCCAAAACACACCTATGAATTAATGAAGACACTAAGTACAAACCTTTTGAACCATGCGCCTGGCGCACAGACCCTTTTTTCCACTGTCAAACTAGCAAAAGTGGATTTGGACACGCCCTAAACGCACCTGCGCCATGTGCTTCACGCCATGCGCTTAGATCGTTAAAATAGGGCCCATAGAGGGCCAAAGTCAGCACACTATATCAGAACTTGAAATCTTAAACAACGGTTAGTTTGTGGGTAAAAACTGAAAAAACTACAGCTGCCATTAAAAAAAACTACAAGCGTGGCAGCGTGGGTATTTTGCCACCGCTCCTTGCCAAAGTAATGTTTACTGTTATCACAGACATACTTGAGCTAACTGCGACCCCTCTACTCGCTCATTGACTAGCATCTTCTGTTGGGCCAAGACGTTTAGTCCACGATCGTCTAGGGCTTATGGGAAATAGTTTTTTGTGAAAGTAAAGTGAGCCGTTGTAAAGAAGAAAGAAAGTAAATAAATCATCTAAATGTATGAAGCAGTCAACACAACATACTGTAAAGAAAGAATTTTTTGTTATTAGCATAGTTGTCAATTTGATTTTAAATGAGGTTTTCTTTCTTCTGGAGCAGAACCTGGAAAGTTTCACTTCAGCTCTCCATACAAACCACTTCAACATGTAAAGAAATCCAAAGCTTGGCAGGAGTAGATGCTACACTGCGCTGCCGTCAACACACAGATGGTTATTTGAACCCTGCTACAATGCGATGTTGTAGTGAATAAATATGACAAACGCAACAAAAATCTACTTCATTATACATGAAGATGTGACTCACTTTATAAGTTATGAGATAAACCCTGTGTTATAGCCTAACCCTAACCTCAACCCTTCATAGCTAGCTAGCTGCTAACTTAAGTATTGACCTGCCTAGTTAAGGTTGCTAAGCTGTGATTGAACAATAACTGTTCGGAGGAGGGGTTTATCGAATGGAGTTCTTTTGATTTCATATGAATTGTAATTTTGTCACTAACTGAAATGATAATGTCCGTAAGGTGTCCTGCTTACCTGGTGGGCAGAGGTGATGAAGCAACAGCTCCAAATTATGTCAGTAATGCCAAATGTTTCTAGCAGTGGTCTGATTTATTTGCTCTTATTAAGGACCGAACGACAAACGTCAACTTCGTCCAACATGTTCCAAACAAAAACACACACACACACACACACACACACACACACACACACACACACACACACACACACACACACACACACACACACACACACACACACACACACACACACACACACACACACACACACACACACACACACAATATCACAAATTCTGACAGAGTGTGACCAATCTCCATGTTTACACCGAGAACAAGCTTTATGCTGTTTGGAGATCCTACTCAAGGGAATGGTCAGATGAATTCAGCTTCAAATGAAATGAACGTTCAGTGCTTGAAATGGATATGGGGTCAACAAACAAGTGCTATGCTTTTGAGTGCAGCATGTGAATGTGTTTAGCGTGGAATGCAGGATATGCCATATAAGATTCACAGCCCTGCTTTGATCAGCGCTCACCCTGATTTACAGAGCCTGGATCGAAGATTTGTGTGTGGTTTTATTGGCGAGAGTAAGTCGAGGATAGCAGTCTCTCGGTTCAAAGGCAGTTTTTTTTTGTACATAGGCTAGGTGAGGGTTATGTTGACTTCAGGGCCAGATATGTCAAAACAGGTTAGATATTAGGTATGAAAATGTGTGCCTGTGTGTGGCGAGGGGTTGTCTTGTAGTCATGCTCAGGAACAGTTTGTTAATGTTGATCTCCTTAAATCATTATTTAGTGCCGGCGTGTGTTTCTTATCACTTCCCCAGAATAGAAACTGAAGCAAACTCATTGTGAGGTCTCATGTGCTGGAGTGCATGCCTCATTCTATTAAGTGTAGTTTTGGTGCAGGTGAAAAGATGTCTATGTGTCCAGGTTGAAACTGGACTGTATGTGTTGAAAAACTAAGCATTTAAATGACTAAATTTCAGCATATAGCAGGTTTATTTTCTGACCTTTTTCATGTTATAGGACATGTTAGACCAGCTAAAAAGTTAAACATTTTAACCAACTATGGCCCAGTTTAAGATGCCTATACATCTCTTCTTTACATGGAATTCCCAAAACCTTGCTTACTAGGTTTCCACATTTGCAAATGCAGCAGTATCAGTCTTTGATTGTCAGGGGGTGATGACAGCCTGTGTTTCCATTTTGTTTGGGACATTGAGTGTGACTTAGTGCAAACAAACAGCCTGTGTTCATTCAGGCCATGGCCCCTTGGAAGTCAAGAGTAATGAAGATTTAGTTTTATAGGGGGTGATGTTTTGTTGTTCAATCACCATTCCCATAGAGGATTATGGAGTTGTTTTATCTATATCTTGTAACTTGAGTGTCAGTGTTAAATACCAATAGCAATAGAAATGATTCATATGCTCACTTGTTTACACGCTTGCTTGTAAACATTTAATAAGATGCTCCATATTTACCTCTGTCGTTAAAAGATAGGTCTCTTGCACTCGCCACGATCACAGCAGGAGATCCATTTGTCAAACAGGCAAACTCGATACCGGGCGTCATTGTGCTCCTTTCAACAGCTCCAAACGGTGACACTGCCCCTCCTACTCCCGGGGGACAAGCTTTAACCCCCACCCCGTCCCCATCTCACTGTCATCCCTCATCTCTAAAAGGAAGGCTTTGTCACAACGTCTCACTTTGGCAGTTTAACTTGATAGTTACCATTGAGTGCTTGTGGGTGGCAAAGGGTACAATTTCCTCTGGCTAGATAATAAACTCCAACAATTCCTGGAACCTTCCCATGGTGCATCCACAGATCCTTTCTCTATTTGCCTGTCCTTCTGTCCTTGATCTCTTGGTTCTCAGTCTATCTATCTTTCTATTATTCAAAACATATAGCAATCAATCTTTGGTTCCCTCCCACTGCTCCGTGGTGCAGATAGCGGAATACTCCAAGCAGCCCTACCAGCTATGATTTAGCTCTACGGCTCTGTAGCAAGCGGGAGCCAACTGACTCTGTAAGCAATCAAGACAATGAGATAAACACATGCAGAGTCCCAAAGTCATGCAAGCTTATTCTTGCTATTTATTTACACCATGAGATGCCCCAGCCTTTGCTAAACATCTTCTTCACGCCATGTACCCCTAATTGAGCAGACTGTTGACATTATTTTTTCAGTCCCTGCTGTAAAGCAGTAATGGAAGCTTCCCTAAGGTCATTTCCTTTGCACAAATTGGACAGGGCAGATGAGAACGTTGCTGAATGTTACTAAAATTGTTTTTGAGTCGACTTCTCCTGGAGAGCTTGTCCAAGGCTGTGCTGCATTTACTGAAGGTTGCTTGATGGGTGGTTTGGATCCCAACAACGTTTTTTGCTTTCTCTCTCTCTTCTTGGCTGGACCAAATTCATTAAAAAAGCACGAACTCATGTACCATGGGGAGATTCAAATCACTTGTGTCTGATCATATAGTGCATCTGAATTAGTGTATTAATAGAGCTGAACTCCTGCCAGCTAATTCTTTTTTTCTTTTACTTAAGGGGAGACTCAGGTGTTCCTGCATACGCAGTTAATGTGTTTTGGATTCAATTTAAATTTGTGCAGTGTTACCAATCAAGCTTGGAAGTTTCATGTGAAATAACAGCAAGCTGTGGGTGTTTATGAGAGGAAATAGCTGAGCATAAACAGGGAGCACCAAAAGGACAAGACCACACAATAGAATACGATCCATTAATTATTACCTTGTGAATGTCACATTTTAGTCAGAAAGCTAATGGTTCCATAAATGTGACGAAGAGCAAGGGAGAAAGTGGACATACTTGTCTCGTGCCGCTGTATACAATGAAACTTAGGATTGATGGTTGCCATAGGAATATAGTGATTTAATCAGTTTAAGTAATGACTCACCAAATCCAAATTACTGAGTTGCAAATTTTGGAATGAAAGCTGCATTAAGTTTGCAAGTTGGTCAGGAACTTTATGAAATAATTGAAAAGAAAATAGAAACTAGAGAAACTGAATAAAAAGTCCAAATACAAATCTGAAAATATTGAATTATAAAAATATTTGATTTTCTTGTCTGTCTGTTTTCAAATGGACTGAGCAAAATAGGAGATGTGTTGTGTGTTCATGGGAAAAGTGACATTCATATGATAGTTTTCTTTTTCTTTCGCTAATAACATGCCTCCTCTCCTTTCCCCCCCACCTGCACAATCTTCCCGCCTTCCCCCAATGCACACACACACACACACACACACACACACACACACACACACACACACACACACACACACACACACACACACACACACACACACACACACACACACACACACACACACACACACACACACACAAACTCAGTGGGGACCAGGGCATGAATGAACGACCTGGAAATCTCACTGTTTCAAATGACAGGTGTGCGGAAGTGGAGCTGCGAGCCTGGCCCATTATGCTTCCCAAGATTCATTCACTAAAATCAAAGAAAGGAAAAAAACGGGGAGGACAGAGGTATGGCCCCACCCAGCCTGCTCGTCCTCCCACCCCCACACCAGGGACTCCACTAACGTGACATCATGTCTCTGTCACAGAGCAGACTGCATTGTTGTCAGTGACTGGCTCTAACTAACTGCTCTCCCTCTCCCTCCCTCCCTCTCGTCCGCTCCCTCATGCTCTTTTTTTCTTTTCCTTTTTCTCCCTCTTTCCCCTTGTCCTCCTCTCTTTTTGTTTTGTTTTCATGAACAACAAAGGGACGCCAGAGTCAAGGCTGGAGACATCCTTCCTCTCTCTGGCCATTTAAAAAGACAGCTCCCCTCCCACCCATTCCTACACTTGAATACACAGAGCGCACACACACACACACACACACACACACACACACACACACACACACACACACACACACACACACACACACACACACACAATACACACAAACAGGACCTTTGGCTGCGCCCACAGCTTTACATTGGCCTCTAATTTCTTTTTACAGCAATGCCCATGTGCACACCGTGAAGCGCCCCGCCATGATCCCATCCTCTCTCATACAGACAAACACATGCACAAAAACACAGAAAGACACACATACACACACAACCGCAAAACTAGCTGCCAGCTCATCATTTATCAACGGCTCGCTGGGAGGTTTTCTCAGAGACACTTGAGGTGACATCCCACTCGCTTCTTGATTAACGGCTACCACCCAGATTCATTTATGATAACTGATAGGGAGTGAGGTCCTGTGTGGGCTACTTCACTTGTGGAAATCTTTCCCTAAAATGTACTACTATTTTCATGTTACATTACATAACATTTGGTTTTTATTTATCATTGCTTCAATAGTTTCAACAGGCAATAACATCCAGAAAAAAAGTAACAATTCAACCATCAAAGGTAATATAGAGCTGAGATTAATGGCAGGACATGTAGCCCACTATATATATATACGGTATATATATATATATATATATATATATATATATATATATATATATATATATATATATATATATATATATATATATATATAGCACCGAAGGCACCATGCTGTATTTATGATTGGTCCATTATGTATTCTTCATCACTCATTGTACATAGTGCTTTTCATGTGCTGTATATTTCTTCTTTTGTTCTTTATCTGTTTGGAGTCACAGCAAGTGCCGTCATGTATCATCAGAGGTTACATCACTTGTCAGGGGAAATTATTTATGTTTATCTGAAAGGCTAATAAGGGTCTAAATGTGTTTGAACTCAGCACAATACGCAGTTAGTCGCCTGCTATGCCTGAGTGGTTGCATAAAAGAAGTCTGTTTGAAGTGTTTAGGCTTCATTTATGGTATAACATATTGCTTCAATCAGCTGCAGTGCATGATCAATATGATACTCTTAATCGAGTTTGTGAAATTAAGCGCTCCCATGCTTTAGCACAGTTTTTCTCACTCAAGAAAACCCTTGCCTCTGTTTTCATTTTTTTGAAATACTGAGAGACGTTTAGCGGGCTAATTATGACTCTTGAGCTTTTACGGGTAATTTACTCTCTTTTTGAAGTGCACTTTTTGAGTTTAACAATAAATAAAGGATCATTTAGAGGTTTTATTGACACCCTGTGGGACTGAACCAGAAATAACACAATATGTTGATCCAGTGCAGCCAAGCAAGTCCTGCTGCAGAAATGTAGTCCTTGGCAGGTAAACTGGTCTTTTATCAGAAACTATATCCTACACTGTCCTAACAAATTAACAACTTCTTTTCCCCTCAATACATTTTGCGCAGTATCTATAAATGTTAACGTAAATCCATGTTGAGTATCCATGGTGACTCTAGTAAGATTTTCTGGAACAAATGGACGCATAAGCACTATAAATAAATGCGCATCTGCTGGGTCATTAGGAATACACCTCATAGTGTGACATTAAAGAGATTCACAGACGTAACACTTTGCCATGCAGTAATGTAATGAAACCTAAGCCATTCACATGATGGAGACCTTCTGTGTTTTGCTTGGAAAAAAGGTGCAATGAGGTGTCTTTTGTATGCACGGATCTCTGCATATTATTAATGATCTTTGGTGGTTTCCTCTAGTAACTCTACCCATGCATAACCATGCAGAATGATTGCTTTCCTTTTCTTTGGCTCAGTATACCTGACAGACTTGATTACTCTTGAGTCAGATGGTGCAAGATTATACTGTACATGTGTTTAGATATCTGTTTCACAGCGTACTGATAAAGGCCCGATGGGGATTAAAAGTCAGCCTTCATGTTAAATGTCTTCATGTTTGGTTCAGTTAACAGTACTCCAATGTACAACAAATGTTTTGGCTTTTGTTGCAGCCTTTGTTGCCTGAAGAGAAAAGCAACCCTGACAAATCACTGTCAAAAATCTGCTTATTTGGGGTCTCTTCATTGTCATCATCAGGACTTATTGGTAACCAATCACTGTTTATTTCCGTAATTTTTTGGGGTATTGTTTCAATATGGGTTTATACTAAATGTATAAAACAGTGTTAAAGGTCATATGATTATTACATTTGAATGTAGCAATTTCTACCTACTAATAATGTCAAATATACCAATTTGAGTACCACATACATACATGATTATGCTTGATGTGATAGATTTCACAAATCAAAGTTGGTATCAGTGGAAAATGTGCTATTGAGGCAAACATTGTGCTGCTCCAAAAAGCCTGATGTAATACCGTACTTTGCTTTTTACTGCTTTTATTATTATTGGTTTTACACAATGCTCATCATTACATAAGCATGAATATCAAAAGTCACGTCTGTCAAAGTGTTAATCTTCAGCACATTAATTTGTTTCAGTGTGGCATATTACTTGATTGGGAACGAAAACATCTGCTTCAAAAACCCTGTTATCACACACTTGTATATTTGCATCAATAGTTACTGCTTTGATTATATTTGGGCCCTCTATTATTGCTTCCCAAATGATATCACTCACATCTCAAACATCTCTGGTAGAGGAAACAAAGGAAACGACAGCCTGAATTGTTTTGAGGTTGAAAAACCCTTTGACTAAAGTTATTGGTCGCTTGACTCTCATTTCCAAATACAAGTGGGTGATTCAGAGGGGGAATTTTACTTTGGGCCTGAATGTTTTCAAAGGGCTTTTATATTAATATATAAGGTGGAGCCCAATCAAAACCATTTTGCTGTTGTATTGTTTAACAACTCAGAAAAAAACAATAGATATTTCTTGGGTAAATCAAAGTCTGCGTGGCAGTTACTTGGCAGTCAGCTAAAAAAACACAGGCCAGATGTCAAATGTTGCACAGCAGAGCTGCACAGTGATTCAAACAGTGATTCAACCATCAGTCAGTGGCAATCTCACCATCCACTGAGTCCTCAGGTGAAATTGGTAACGCTGAGTGATGACCGTTGTAAGTGACCCCTCGCTTTTCATAGTTTCTTTTTCATGTCACGACCCCATTGACCATCAACTGATATACTTGGCTAAAGGCTCTATCCAAAAACCTCTTCGGTCCAGCCGTTTCCTCAGGCCATGCCTGACTCCTGAGACAAACCCAGTATACTCACCCAACTCCAATTATTATATCAGGTCTCCAGGCCTTTGTTTTGAGGCTTTGAAGGATGTTTTTTTGTGTTTGTTTGAGAAATTATGGGTGTCCGGTCTGCAAAGAGGGGGGTAAAAATTACCTGGGACAGAAAATAGAGCGACCACAATGCTTTCACAATGCTTTTTGCTTCTCCTTTCTCTTACCAATACCTCATGGTGCAACCTGACTCCCCTTCTATTTTAGCTGTGTGTTTATCTAAGCGTCTCCACGGGACAGGCTGATGCGATTCTTTAGTGGACATCCTTTCAGTGTTCCACTATGAGAAAAAAAACAGGATTCCCATGCAATCTTTTCTTCTCACCCAACCAACAAATGGCCCATACACATAGCACACTCACAAACACAAAAATGTAGAAATATAGAAACTACCTATGTCCTAAGTAGTTATGAAGTAGTGTGGTCAAATAAATAGATCAAATAATTAAAATTAAACCACTTAAAACCCACAAAACAGCCAGTTTAGAAGAGTTGTAAATAAAAGCAACCTGTGATTGTTTTTCTTTACCTTTTTAAAAGTTGTGTGATGGCATTCAGTACGTTTTTCGCCTCATGTATCTAACCCTTCTCTCGGGATTCAGCACATTGGACAGCTCAGTTTTGAAGTGCCTGGCTTTGCCTAAGTGACATAATCCTAAACATTTGTTCACACATGCACAGGCCTTACTTCATATGCAAATAATGTTCCTGTGGTATGAAATGCTTGTCTTTAAAGTTACTTTTAAACGTTCTGAAGGATAACAACCATGAAAACTGTTCCCCCTTCTCTCTAATTGGTTCTGAATTGATTTTATTATTATTTATATACATTTTTATATCTACAGTCCATCTGATGGACGGAGACGGTTATAGTCTGTTTGTCTGGGGAAATGATTTGCATGTCATTATGTAGAGTAGAGAATGAGTGTGTATGGAGCTCCATTTATTCATGTGACTTTTTTTGTTTACTCCTGTAACATAATCTGAGGCCTCCTGTGAGATAAGATCAGTAAAGGGGACGGCTTTATACTTCTATGTGACACTGAGCGTATCTCTCAATCAACTGCTGGCTGATTAGGCTGATCTGACTGACAGGGTTTCAGACTGAGGGTCACTATACTGGATTCAGGGCTTGAGATTTATCATGGTTAACCCTAAATTACATGATTGTTTCTTTAGACTGTAAGGTTGACTGTGAGGCGCTGTGGTAGTTTGGCTTACCACTTGTGGGCTTCATTGTGGAGAAACAGGATTGAGAGTCTACAGCCATAGCGGCTCTGTGAGGGTGTACTTCAACGTAGAGGTGCTTTAAGCCCACTACAGACCAAGCCGAAAATCGGCCGTCAAACAGTCTGGCGAGGTCAGTGACTCGATTCTGTGCAGTGTGTTTTGCGCCATCGTCCATTGGAAGGGCCATCGGCCTTCATTTTCGCCGATTTGTAGGGCATAGTCGGGAGGGCTCAAATCACCAATGTGATTGGGTGAGTGCTAACCCGGAAACAGGGAGCCGAATGGCCGTGACTAGAGTCTCTCAAAATCTGACGAAAATCTTTTTAAACTGACCTTTGTTGATCTGAAATGAAGACAGATTCAGCAACTGCATGGCCTATTTCTCGCTTAAAATGTTTTCAGAAACACGTTTCGGTGAACTATTTTAGTACAATTTGAGATCGTATTCTGAATGAGTCGCCATGAAAAATCCAAAATCCGGATGCAGCAACTAGATCCACGTGACATGTTGGTCCAGTCAGCTGTCGGTTTTCGTTTTTGGCCGACAATACAGATTAGCACCACCTGCTGTTATGGAGACGTAACTCGTCCTCGGTGTGTTCTCTGGCATGTTTGACCAATTCGGGGAGACTGATAAGTCCACATGCCTTTTCTGCCGATCTGGTCTATGTGTAGAGGCCATTAAGCTGAATGCTAACATCAGCATGCTAACCATGACAATGCTAACATGCTGATGTTTAGTAGTTATAAAGTTACCTAATGTAGTTTTTTTGCTAACATTTGCTAACTCGCATGCTATACTTGCTAATTAGAACATAAGTAAAGCTGAGGCTGATAAAAAGGCTGATAAAAAGGTTGACCTCATGGTGGCGCTAAAGGAAAAGTCAGAGGATCACCAACGCCAGGATTCATACAACATGAATGTGTTTACAAAATGTCACGGCAATCCATTAAACAGCTGTTGAGTCTGAAAGTGGTGGACCGACTGTCAGACGGTTGACATTACCGTCCCCCACAAACAAACTCAAGACACCGCGGGCACTGAACATCCAAGAGATGTAACCGTCTCCATTAGTGACAGAAGGACTTATTTAGGGTTGCAACTTACAATTGTTTTAATAATCGATTAATCTGTCGATTATTTTTTCGATTAATTGATGAATCGGATAAAAAAAAACTCAATACATACTTACATACATACTTGTTGTTTTAGTTGCTAGTTGTGTAAAGGTAAGTAGCCTAACCCAAAGAACAGATACAGACAAGACAAGACACACTCTCTCTCTCTCTCTCTCTCTCTCTCTCTCTCTCTATCTCTCTCTCTCTCTCTCACTCACTCACTCACACACACACACACACGTTCACTTGAAGCTTATTCATTAAATTATTACCATGTGTAAGTTAAGTTCATTTATACACATTTTACATACATTTATATCACATTTAAACACAGCTTAAGATGACCAAGTGCTATAAAAGAACTTTAAAATGAAATTAAAAAGTACAACACACACAAATATATATTTGTCAACAATAACTGTTATGGGACAAAGCACAGAATATATACATGACAACAGATTGAAAAATGAATGGGCCAAAAAAGGCGAGTGAATAAAAACATGTCTTTAGTCTTGCAAACTATACCACCCCCGCTTTACTACTGTTATTAACAAGCTAACGCTAACTTAGCTAGCTGGATAACGAGTAAACACCAGCACCAGAAGAGCTACTGGAGGGACGTTACGTTCCTCACTTCAAAACGGCCCTACGAAGCAGCTCGATTGGTTGGGGTTAGGCATTTCACCTTGAGTGGTTAAGGTTAGGATAGCGGATTGGTCAGGGGATAGGATCTGAACAAATGGTGTTACGTTACCTTGGACGCCTGGCCAATAGTAGTGATTGAAGGGTGGGTCTTGGCGTGGCCATAGTGGAATTCGTAATTTCACGGGCCGGTCTGATAATAGTTATACATTGCAAGTTCTTAGCAACACCATCCGGCGGCCTGGTGTGCCACGCCTGCGCCGCTGCCCGGCCACTGCCCGGCCACTGCCCGGCCACTGCCCGGCCACTGCCCGCTGGTCAAACTGTGCAGCCTCTGCTC
Organism: Gymnocephalus cernua; assembly: GCA_023631565.1. NCBI lineage: Eukaryota > Metazoa > Chordata > Actinopteri > Perciformes > Percidae > Gymnocephalus > Gymnocephalus cernua. The sequence goes on along the minus strand of CM042427.1, from coordinate 20,894,682 downwards.
AACCCGTACGGCAGGCCGATAGTCTATTAAATTTCCCGGTAGATTTTTTGGTCCCACTCCGCCGCTGCCTTGGATGACTTGGGTCGTAGCCTACTGATTTCTCTGCCTCCGCCAGGAGTTCAGAACAATGTTCCTGGTCTCTCCGATGGTATTTCCTCTACCTCCGATCTGCTCTTTTTTCTCTCTTGCTCTGCTCTGCTCTGCGCTCAACTAAATTGTTTTATACTCAAACATCTCCGCGACTTATTGAGTGGCGTAATAGTTGCGCAACACAACGAATCGATAATGAAATTCATTGCCAACTCTTCGATTTTATCGATTCGATGTTGCAGCCCTAGACTTATTCCTTAAAGGTTAGTGTTGCTTCACCACTGAGTAAGAGATCAGGTCAGGCACAGTCATGGCTTATGTGTTTTTCCACTCATGGGTGTCATCAGAGCCCACCTTGGCTGCTGAGTGGCGTTTTTAACCAGGACACACACACACACACACACACACACACACACACACGCACACACACACACACACACACACGCACACACGCACACACACACAGTGGTGAGTCAGTGGCATGGTTCAGGTGTCTTTTTGGGGGTCTGGAGTTCAGCCCTTTGGTCTGACTATTAGGAGACACTGAAGTCATAACACTCAGTATTTCCATTGTCTGATGTTGTGTTACTGGAGTGATGCAGAGCTTGTGTGAGTGGTTCCCCAAATACTCTGGCAGAGCATTAGTCGCATTAGTCACAGCTGCTGACATGTACGCAGTTGAAAAGCAGTAATACTTAATATTGGAATCACCAGCTCCACATCTGAACAGATTATTGGTGTAATAATATTGATAATGAAATACCATATTGGCAATTAAATTAAATACAATTGTATTTATAGTGTGACTGTAAAATCAAAACAGAAGTTATCCCACCACACTTTCAATTCAACCTAAAACTTTCACTTGACAACATGAAACCCATGTGCTCTTCTCTTGTAAAAAGCATCCAGAGTGATGAACCTGTCAGCATATTTGTAGGATATAAAAGGTTAGCCTGGTCTAAGTCTAGTTTACAGTTTGATTGTGTGCATGTGTGGTTATTTTGTGATTCAATGCCAGGATGTCAAAACCCTGCATCAGCACTTCCCCTCCTATCCATGAACGAGGGGGTTTTCCCCAAAAATGCTGGGGCAAATAAACCAAATCAACAAGCATTAAAACAGGAACATTATATCCAATGTGGCAACTACAGTAAGGACTGTGGGCACCGATAATGCCTGTCTTCGTTGTCTATACCTAAAACAGCTGCTCTGCTGAGTGCACCACATGTTATTCAAGACAAAGCTGGATTACATGGTGCTTTTCACTAATAGCACAATAATCACTTGTCCACATATGGTAATTGACTGCATATTCACTCCATCTGCTTTCATGTGAGTTGGACTTTGTCCTCAAACAAAATCCCTGATGGTGCTTAGAAAGGTAAACTGATATTGTTCCCTGAATAAGAATGCGTTATAAGACAACAACCACAGCGAAACAAGAGCTCCCAGTCCAACTCTCACACTGTAAATCAAATAATTGTGTTCACCAATTCACAAAGTATAACATTCCCCTTACCCTACACTTCTGACTGTCATCTACCATCATACCCAAGAACCCATCGTTCAAACTGGTGGCATGCAAATCAGTCATATGTTATAAGTAGACCCTTTCATAGGTAAAAAGCCATAAACCAAATAGGTAAAATGTTTCAACTTCAAGCCTTAATTTGTCCAAAAAGCTCCCATTCACATCTCCCTTCCTTGTTATCTTGGGTTTCACCTGTGCAGGGGACAGTGGTGTCCTTGTTTCATTCTAATTATGGTCCTCACCTCAAAAGTTCCCCCCCGGGAACTTCCCTCCTCCCCCCATAATGGGTCTAAAGACACACTCAGACTGACTCATTAAGTGTCAAGGAAAATTAAGACAAGCCAGAGCTGTCTGAGAGGACGCTGAAGTCTCACTGGAGACGCTCTCTGTCAATTGTGTTATCTTCTTTGGCATGTGGAAGTGTCTCCACAGGCCTGTTGACTGCTGAAAGACGAATGAGCTCATCAAGATGCTAGACCCTGAACAGAGTTTTAGTGTTGCAGCCCCAGACATATGTCCAGGGTCACCTTTGGGTGAGGAGTTTTTTTTTATTTTTTATTTTTAGCTTAGAATAGGTTGCTGAAAAAGCTGATCCATGATCTCTGCTGACAAATATAGCCTGTACAAAATGTTTCAAGTTATATTGTTTCTGAGCCATCTCCTAAGACATATGAGGTTATAGGAGCGAAGGGTGCAACTCAAAACACATGTCTCAGCAGCCTTTTCTTTTTTCATTCTTTGGCAACAGGTCCAGTAATTAGGGAGGCTAACCACATCCTTATTTACTCTGTTCTGATAGATTGTTTTTTTACATCAATATCTGTTTCCAATAAAGCCTTTCATCACTTTGAACATTGATAAGAAATGGATGGCTAGATGTACCAGCCCAGTATGGATCAGTATCACAAATGGATCAGATAAGCACAAACAAAGCATTTTCCTCAGAAGGATAATTATACAGTCATATAATACTTCCTCCTCCTCTGCATCCTCTTACACATTGCTGCAGCAATGAATGATTCTGCATGAGTAGGACTTTCCTTCTGCCACTTCAAATTGGCTTAAATGTCAACAGAGGGGAAAATAGACAATTCCCCATACTAAAGGTCAGCTCAATCAAGCATGTTTAGATTTCAGTGAAACGCACAAAGCCTATTCTTTGTGTTGGGGATGGTAATTTAGTGGTGGGGTTCTGCCCTCCTGTGGTCAGCACAGCAACTCTCAAGGTGTCTCAGAGGTACAATAATTTTCCTTTCAGTGGTTTCTGTACACTGTCAGTTATCTCTGGAGACAAAGAACCTTTGGTTTGCTTTAAAATGTTCCCTAAAAAATGTTAGTTCGTCAGCACATTTTGACATGTCACAGTTAGAAAAGGTGTTAATAATACAATTATTGATGGCTGAATTCTCTCAAAGCGGCTTCAGTTTCAGGGTCCTGGTATTGTGCATGCTGGCTCACTGTACTGGCTAACGGGGTACTTGAATAGAACATTAATGTTATTAGTAACACCTGTGCTATTCCTATGAAAAGTTTAGAAATCTGCTCTGAAACAGGCTGACAGTATGTTGCTGTGGAATAAACATGTAGCCAGTGTGGTGTATTACCAAATCTACTGGGACATTCTGATGGAAATAGTCACAAGACAAGTAATGAGAAGATGATTAAGTAACCATGGAAATAGATAAAGAGACAAGGACAGAAAACAAAATACATGTCTGATGTATTTTAAATGCTATTTTTCTTTTACATTGTCTTGACACTTCAAATCTCTGTCAATACACTCTATTAAGTGAGACAAGAGAGAGAAATGTTGAAATGTTGTATGTGACTTTGTGCTTCCACACCTATCTAGTTTGGTCCGTTTAAAACGAACTCTGGAGCGTTTGGTCGGGTAGTCCGGTTTGTTTGGGCTGTTGTGAAAGCTCATCCGAAATCTGGTGCGGATCAAAAAAACAAACTCTGGTCCGCTTAAAAACAGGGGTCTCGGTTCGCTTCCAAGTGAACTAGAGTTCAGTTCACTTCAGGTGAGAACACGATCCGACCCAAATGTAGGAAGTGACCAAAAACATAACATTTACTAGCCTGCCATTTCAACCTTGCACACAATTTACAGACTTACAGTAGGTATATATGATTTAAGGGATGATAACTTTCAGATCCATAAGCTGTTCTGAGCACACATTGGTGGCCGTCTGTGTGATATCATCATCTCTCTCTCCTTCACTCGCTGTCCGTCATCTGCTCATTGTTTGCCTTCTTCACCAATATTAGAAACACTACAGCAGAACCAGAAAAACATTATAAATTTGGTGTTGCTCCATTATTTCTGAGACCAGAAGTGTCTGCGAGTTTCGGATATCCTGTCCAATAAAAACCTCGCCAGGAAATATTCTGTAACTCCTTTTGTCTCATTGTTGCCAGCCAGTTACAGCAATTACAGTGAGTAACAAGTGAAGACAATGTCCAAGAGTGTGCTCACTAATGCTAGCATCTGAAATTGCATTAGCTCTAAATACTCATTTTACTCAGACAAGATACATCTTGGCTTGTATGTAAGCATTGCTTAAAATAAATAATTAAAATGGGCCCATAATATGGATAATAGATTTCCTCCAGTTGAAAGGGAAGCTTGGATAATTTTGTTCATTATGAACACTGGCGAAGCATGAAACCACACGCAGAGGAGCATGCAAGAGCTGCTCTTTCAACTACAGCCAACAAATGTCCACAGAGGTTTGTATTTCCCTCAGCACTCTACAGTATTTTCCACCCTAAACATGTTTCTGCCCACCTACTGTAATTATTGAAACAAAGCTGTTGATTATTTAAATTTGCAGGCTGTTTGTATATTGGTGATCTGATCCAAATTGTGATTGGTCGCATTTAACAAAAAGTTTCCATTATGTAATACACACACCATTATGGAGTGTGTAAGGATTTTGAGTAGATGTCGCAATGACTGTTACAGAAACGTTTATTTGGAAATATTTTCAATTTCAAACACCATCGTTCTGAATTAACACTTTGGACTTGGTATAAATAAAACTGTGCGGTGTCACAGTCAGTCAAATGAAGGTAAATTAAAATGATAAATGACTTCCATGGTTTGTGGTGATTGTTCAGTGAGGCCAGGATATCAATTAGGCTTTTAGACTGATGCAATATGTTCATACATATTCACTCAGATTTGAACAGAAAAGATCCCCAGAATGTTAAGCAGCACAGAAGGCTCCATCTCTGTCATTTACAATTCATCTGCTGTATTATTAATAATATAAAGTATAGAGTTTATTCACTTAAAGCTCCACTTATCAGTATTTTTTTAATAAGCAAAAAATGAAATGACTACGTGAAAGAGGTCGCACACAGTGATGAACCAACAGCAATTGTTTTGGTTTTACTACCCACCAATTTACTGTACAGCTAAGTCTCACCTCTAGCATGCTTAATACCTAGATACTGTCTTAGCTGTTAGGGTCCAAACCAGAGTCACGAGTAGAGAGAATATTGGCCTTACATTCATCAGGTGACCAGAAACACAGCTCCAAATGAATATTGCTACATGGCTATTCGATGTGTAAATGGATAATAGCTAACATGTGAGCTGTAACAACTTGTAACACCATGATATGTTAGGGCTGTGTGTCTGTCAGCATTGTTGTGGAGTTCCTTTGCCCCAAAGTGGCAAAAACATTAAGTAAATAATGCTGCTTTAATCACTAAAATCACATTTTTCCAAAATGAGAGAAAATTTATTTTTATTTCAGAATTTTAAAATGATTATAGCCATAACTTTAGCTTGGCAGATATTTATGAGGATTTGGATATAACAGTACTTCATGGCATAATTATTAGTTGTAGATGTAGACAAATAGATAAACCAATGTACATTATAGAAACCAGAAAAAGTTGGGACAGTATGGAAAACACAAATAAAAAAAGAAAGTAGTGATTTCTAAATGTACTTTGACTTGTATTGCATTGCAGACAATACAGCAGCACATAATTTAATGTGTTCCTCATGATTTTTTTTTTTTTTTTTCAAAAATACAAAATTACTATTTTGGTTCTTGCAACACAATTCAAAAAAAGTTGGAACAGTAAAGCATTTACCACTTTGTAATGTTGCCATTCCTTTTTTTCACAACACTTAAAAGACGTTTAGGGACTGAAGACACCAAGTGATGAAGTGTTTCAGGTGTAATTTTGTCCCATTCTTGCTGCAAACAAGTCTTAAGGTGGGCAACAGTACGGGGTCTTCGTTGTCGCATTTTGCGCTTCAAAATGTGCCACACATTCTCTATTGGAGACAGGTCGGGACTGCAGGCAGGCCAGTCACGTACCCATATCCTCTTCCTCCGCAGCCAGGACTTTGTAATGTGTGCAGAATGTGGTTTTGCATTATCTTGTTGAAATATGCATGGACGTCCCTGGAAAAGATGTCTTCTTGAAGGCAGCATATTGTGCTCCAAAATCTCTATGTACTTTTCAGCATTAATGGTGCCATCACAGAAGTGCAAGTTACCTTTGCCAAGGGCACTGACACAACCCCATACCATGACAGACCCTGGCTTTTGGACTTGTTGCTGGTAACAGTCTGGATGATCCTTTTCTTCTTTGGTCTGGAGCACACGCCGTCCATTTCTCCCAAAAAATACCTGAAATACTAATTCATCTGACCACAGTACACGTTTCCACTGTGTGAGGGTCCATCCCAGATGCCTCCGAGCCCAGAGAAGTCGACGGCGCTTCTGGACACTGTTAACATAGGGCTTCCTTTTGGCACAGTACAGTTTTAACTGGCATTTGTGAATGTAACTACATATTGTGGTACTTGACAAAGGTTTGCCAAAGTAGTCCTGAGCCCATGTGGTAATATCACTTATAGATGAATGACGATTCTTGATGTAGTGCCGGGACTAGGCACTAGACCTTTCATGGATGCTGCTTTTGTACCAAATCATAATTACAATCACCTGTTGACATCACCTGTTTCAAATCACATCATAAACTCAACATTAACTCATCCCAACTTTTTCTGATTTGAGGTTGTACAAAGCTTGGCTTGTTTCTCTGTTATAGCACCTAAACATCACCAGGTAGTGATGATGCACTTGTTCCAGTATCTAAGAAGCAAAGATTGGTCCCTTAATATTGATAAATTATACAATATAACTTCAAGTTTCATATTATTTTGAGTTTAAAATGTATCTGTTAAGATGAATTTCAAAATCGTACTTGTCCTAAATGCCACATAATGCATTCAAAGAGCAAAATCTGTGGTTGCAGTAAATAACTACTGCACAACACTAAAATATATGTAAACAATAACTGTGTCTTTGTTACAGTGTGAAATATACTGAAAACATGAGGGCACTGTTAAACAAAAAGTCAACTTGCATGGGGGATTTTATTGCGACACAGTAAACACAGCTAATGCATCATTTTTGAAAACAAGATTGGGGAAAATGTAAAAAACAATAACAACTTTTTCAATGTGACAGGACCCTACTCACATCCAAGGGGTCTTGAAGTAATCAAGAAACACATAATGTCTTGATTCACACCAAATCAGATCATGATTTGCACAGATCATCGCAATGCAAATCATGCTATCTGACATCATGACTTTCATCCCAGAGGTTTGCATTCCTTTACAAAGACCTGTCACAGTTTGACTTTCACGCCTTGCCTTAAACTGACTACTTGGCTTCAGAAATGAGAAATGTATTCCTCATGGCCCCTGCTGTTTCATGATGTTCTGGCAGTTGGGTCACTCAACCCAACGTTTAGAGAAAATGATTACATTATTATTACATTTGCCTGTTAGTCATAGTTACCAATACACTACATTCTGTTTTAAGGTGGGTGAGTTAAGCCTCCATCACATCAAAAGAGTTGTTTTTCTAGACATTCTTTTTCCTTTTCTTAATTTTCAGTCATGTCTGAAGGTGTTGCATTTGTATGTGTCAACCTCCATAAAAATCACGTTGAGGACATGATAACATGGAGGACAAAGATTGAGGTGAAACTAATACCAACAGGTCTTTATTTTACCTTTTTGGCACTGATAATCAAACATAAAAAATGCCTGGAGCATAAAGGAGTTACAGTTGGACATGACAAGTGCAAAGGCAATGTTTTGATGTATGGCTTATAACAGAGCATAGGCAATATGTGAAATCAGCAATTATGGCCCAAATAACTGGCTCACAATACTACTAAAAACCTGCGTGGGCCACACCCACTTATAATGCTAGATCTAAATAGAGAAACATAGATGTACTCTGATAACCTACAGTCAGATATGGACAGACCTATGAGCAGATATTCTGTTAGGAAAAATAGGTAACTGCTTCACATAGTGTACACCAGTTGCAGCTGCAAATTCAATTAGGAAACGTGTGCTCTCCAAACGTCTGACTCAAAATATCCTGGAGTGAGTTTTCTCTTAGGTTGCAACACTTCTTGTGGTCACAGAAAACCCAAGAAGAAGTCAGTGGTTTAGGTGAGAATATGCTTTAGCGGAGGTCACTTACTAAAGCTCATGGTCATCTAAACCAAAATAAGGTTTTCCTCATTGACGATTCCTAAATAGTTATTTGTACTTGATGTGTAAAGGGGTAATTACATCATTTAAAACCATATAACCACCGCATGTTTATGTCCTCAATCTACATCAGAATAATGACGGTGTCACTGGTGTGAAGCACCCCAAAACCAGGCGAAAACAATGGGTGATGGGTGATAGCAACAGTTCCAGAACTGCAGGTCAAATCTATGCTGCGCCATCTATTGGCAACAAAAGTAAAAGCAGTTAAGATGTAGGTATGTTGAGATGCACCCTCTACAGCTGAGGAGAGTAATGGCTTCTGCAATGTTGACACTTGTGTCATCTGCAGATGGTGAGTGTTCTTTTACATTGCCAGGATTTTTTTAACTGCAGCGTTTTTTTCACAAGTTTAGGAGTTCTGTAATCCTGTGTGTATAGAGGTAGGGGGCAGATACCATACGGTTATTGGGTGGACTCAATTCTGCATATTGGAGAAAAAATGTTGTTTGTATACAGTACATGTCCTCTATCTGTGGTCTATTGGTGGTGTATTTATCACAGCACAGGTGACAATCTCTCCATAGAATTAAGAAAGAAAGAATACACTACATTTATTTACTATTGCTTACTTTACTACTACTAAGAATAGGACTCGGAACAGCTCTGCGTGATGGGTGGATTTGACCCATGACAGATGTTTTTGTAGACTAGATGGCCTTAAATACTGTTTATGTAACATTAGAGGCTCTGGTGCACAGCTCTCTGTCTGTTTCTTCTGTGTAGTCTGATACTTCCGGAGGTCGGTAGACTTTTTCTTTCAAGGGAACAATAAAACAAAGCACATGGCACTGGCATCACAGAGCCCAGATTGAAATACCGACAGTGGGCCTGGAGATTGGAGAGCTGGGACTGAGTACCATCTAAATAGCCCACTGCAAAAAGCTTGAGAACCCAATCTGTTTTTGTTGGGCTTTGTAGTATAACATCACAGTTTCATCTCCTGCTCATTAAAATGCCAAGGACTAGATGAAGTGGAAACCAATGATGCTCACTCAAGTCCAGTGCTGTATGTCCTTAAGAGTTATAACTTCAAAATCAAAGCACAATCAAGCTAATGTGCCTCTGGAGAGGAGACACAGTTGGTTATTAAAGCAAAAACACAATTTAATTGATTAACTTCACTTTATAGACCATGACTGTGTATATTTTAGCAGTAAGAAAAAAAAGAAAAGAAAAGAATGGATTGTCGTAGGACAGATTCTTAGGACTCGCTTTTTCAAATCCCTTTATTGAACATCTTCAAAGCATTTACTTCAACTGATCACCCTTCCTTTTCTCAACACCATCATCGTCATTATGCAGATGAAGTAAACACTAAGCTATTTCAAGCAGTTCTGGTATTTTATTTTATTCCACTGTTGCTCATGGTTTGGGCTTTGCACACTCCCTTGCCAGCAACTTCAAAGGCAGCTCCCTTGTACGTTGCAACACACTGGCCGTCTGTGCGTAGGTCCGGCTGAACCTGCTCCCACACCTTCTTTTTTGGGTTCAGCTCTTTGTCTGGTTCACCTGCAATCGAGAAGTCAGTTTGATGCATTAGAAACTCTCTGATTCTCCATCACACGTGCAGGATTTATGGATCCAGGACTGATGTTTTATAAACTTTTTGTGTCATGTCATGTCCTTGCATAACCTCCTGAAATACTGTTTTAATGTATTCATGCGACACACTGATAACTTTTCCTTCATGGATTTGTCATAATCAGCATACACTGAAACAATCAGTTATAAGCTAAAGCCAATACAAATTGTGAGCAAACGGCCGTGATTTATCAGGCCAAATCTAATTTTATTCTTCCCACGTGAATAGTTAGACTTTCTATTGTGTTCTATTGGAGCGTCAGCTTTGTGAAACTGCCATCTGTTCTTAGCAATAATTCAACAATGTAAACCATAATTCTCAGAATCAAAAATATGCATCCAGGGAATACAATGAAGCAAGATTCTCATTTGACGATGCCTTTATTTTTTATGTTTGCCTGGCATTTCAAAAATCATAGATGCTACTGGTTGGCTTCTGTCTGTCATCAACTTGTTCCTCTCTATATAACCATCTCAATGTAGGAGGACAAAAATGTGTTTAATTTCCATTTCATTGCCATTTCTGCCAGTTTATGACCCAAGAGTGGCAACAATCTGTTTTGATCAGAAGCGTGAAAGAGGTTTTGATGAGCATCTTGAGCACATTCTTAAGTTTAAGCAGAAGTACTGGGCTCCATTAGTTGGGGAAATGTGGGCAATTACAACCATGTAGTCACACCAGCAGTGGATTGGCTGTAATTGAATCTTTTACTATGGCACTTTGGTGGGAGAAAAGAGGAAAAGTAGGAGAATGTTTTATTTTTTTCATTATATGTACTTCAGAAGACAGCCTCCGTTTTTACTGTTTTAAACAAACAAGAACACGGCACCACGACAAATCAACATCAACTAAGTGTTGAATAGGACTCTTTTTAATGAAGGATCCATAAAATTAATTTCCGGCCAAAGAGATCCCTCATGAATCAAACAGCTTTTAGAGTGGCTGGGACATGTGCACTGCAGGGATGAAAGCCTCGGCTGATGCAGCTGGGCTGCGGGGTAGTTGGACCACAGATCCACCTTCATTATATCCTCCTCTTCACTTTTTTTTTTCACAGGGAACTCCCATTTTGCTTGTTGAATATGAGAATAACAAGACCAATCCTCTGCTCGTCACCGATATTCCACTTTGCAAACTTAGATTATAAATGTGAGTTTTTAGAACTAGAGAGACCTAAATCGTGTTCTGTTGGTGTCAGTCTTTGATTGTAGGCCACATTCATTAGAGGTTGTGTTTTGGAATACTTCACAGGAGGGCCCTAGACTCTTGTACGGTCTAGTTGATGTGTAAACACGTGTTCTTTTTTACAAACTCATTTTACATTTGTTGAACTTAACAAGAGAATTACTGTAGGACACTTATCTTTCCGACTGACTATTAAAAAAAAAGAGGATGGTTACATTCCCAGCAATGAGCGTTGATTAGTTTGTCAAATCAGCAATCACAGGTCATTTAGCCACCACCAAACAGAACTGAGGAGTCCTTCAATGAGAGCTTTCAGTGGGGTGTGAGATCGTATCGTGATTGGTGTTGTTTCTGGCAGTGAGAAGGTTAAACGACACCCTTCATTTCCTAAAGTCAGACACATTTTGTGGAAACTAGGCTGGGAAACGTCTGTCAGCGGGCTTAATTCCATGACAATCGTTGACAGTCACTCAGTGTTGAGGAAGCATAGTGTCTGTTTGGTTGAATATGATTGAACATTTTATGTTTTGAGGGGTACAGTAATCATGGGCTGGTACCTGGGAATCCCTGGAAAGTAAGTCTGTCCCCTGGCGCTGCTCCACTTGGGGGATCGAGAATTTCGACTTTGTCTGGTGAGCTGGCACACATGACCATAGCCTGGGACACCACTCCTCTCATCTTGGCTGGCTTCAGGTTACATAGCAGAACTGCCATGCGGTTTTGCATCTGCACGGGAGACAGAAGATTAAATAAATTTTTACAGCCCAAATACCCTTGACAATAGAGAAGAAAAACAAAGTATACCCAATTTACTTCAGAAAAAAAAAACACCTTCAACTGATGTGGTCATAATCCAGTATAAACAATAATGCCAATTCCAATCTCTTAATTTAAAATGACTTTGTCCGAGGTTTATGGTTTGTTTGCCTTATTACATAAACCAAAGAGAGCAAACAGGAAAACTTAAAACTCGAGCCTGGAGACCTCTGCGGCTTACCAAAATTTAAAAGAAGACCAAAGGCAGTTTCTGCCAAAAGCCGAGAGAAAGCGAAATCTAGCATTCCATGAGATGATGTATACCAGTTCCCAGAAAATAATCGTACCTTTTTTTTGAGGGACATCCTCTAAGAAATTGCTACATAAATCTAAAGTCCCTCATGTTGCTTTGACGGGGTTTTGGAAGTTGTTTTCATTTTTCACCTCAAGTCAAGGATAGTATGGGAATGTTCTGTAACAGTATTTACAAAACAAACAGTTTGACTTGAACAATATTTCATGTGCACTGTAGACACTTAACAATTTGTCTCAGACTTGTATTGAACTTTTATAACAACCCTATATTTATCTGAGTATAACAGACAATCAAGAGTACTGCCATAAAACCCATGATATATTTCCTCAGATGTTTCACCCCTGCTTGCTTGACAGAAATAGATAATGGCTCATACAAATAAGAAAGAAAAGTAATAACTTGATTTTAGACTGTAAGTAATGGACTGATGCAGACACACAAAAGGCAGCAGTAGTTTGGCCTGTCTAACTGTAGTCACTTCAAATCAGACTGTGCCACAAAATGCCATTGCTGCAACAGTGTCAACAGTTTTACAGTAAGAAGCTAATGTCTAATATTTGTCCGTGTGCATGGAAAAACTGTAGTCACTTCCAAGTATTTTTGTCTTTAGGTTATAATAGCTTCTTTTTTTGACAAAGTCGGACAGGGTTTGTTACACATGGTTTCAGCAAGCACATGGTACCATTTAAAGGATACACTGTCTATATCCAGTGTAATGCAGAAGTGTAATGCACAAAGGCTCCCTGGTCTAGAAATATGAAGAGACAAACAAAAAATACGACGACCATAAAAGTAACTAGTGCACAAATCACTTTGCTCCAGGAGCAAATCATAAATGTGAAAGCAAAATAAACACCAATAGTCGATGGAGATCCTGAATCACCAACATGAAATGTTGAGTTTCTAAGCAGAACCGTCAGACCAGAGTTTACCTAATAAGTCACTTTAAATTGACTAATAAATGCTTATGACCCTTAATGAATACATACAGCACTGCTTGTGTGTCTAGTAAAGACAAGTCTCAAATAGTCTCTTTCATTCATAAAGTTAACATGAAAATCTAATTTGTATTGAAGTCTACATTTTTCTCACTCATAAGCAGACACTGTAGGAGGCATGGCACATGTGGAGTTTGAAATCTAAAGGCTTGCAACCTGGAGCCTGATGAGACATTCAAACTCAAGCTAAATCAGTGAATGGCTGTGAATCTCTAGCCTGGCTCCGCCCTCCTCCGCTCAATTTTTCATTTTCCTTCAGTACTCCGTCTAGGTTTGCGGTATATTCTTGGGTTTTCTCCGGTCAATTCTTTACCAGTCCAATCAGCGAACAGAGGGAGTGGCTGAGAACGATGCCTTTGAGGTCGTGTGCTAGTTTGAGTTGTAGTTCCGTAATGGCGGCGGAGAAAGATGCGAGCGAAGCCATTCGGTCCGTTGTGGCAACGCTGCCGAATATCCAGAAGTTAAAGCCCGAGCAAGAACAATCTTTGCTGAGTTTTGTTGGTGGCCGTGATGTCGTGGCCCTCCTCCCCACGGGGTTCGGGAAAAGTTTGATTTTCCAGCTCGCTCCGTTAGTGGTGAGGGAGTTGGCTAAGGCGAACGCTAGCGATGCTAAGCCGACGTCACGACCAAAAGTTAGCAATTGGTTATGGCAGAACCAGAGTGGCATTGGGGAGCTCCAATAGTTTGAAACTTCAACAGAGTACCTGCCTTCAAGGAAGTTAACACTTATCAATGGAGAGCGACCAGACTCTCTGTACAGATGAAATGTACGAGAGTCTGGTAGGACCAGGCTAGTGAATCTCTACATATAATCTGGATTCATCCTATGACAAAGTTCCCTGACCCAACCTCTGTTAATTACTCAGTTGCCAGTTTGCTACAGCTTTGGTATTGTTTAAGCTATATAGTGTATATGAGTTGTACAGTACCTGGTCCAGAGGTATGTGCTTGACCAACCCGCTGACCACCGTCCTCGGAGAAGCCTCCCCCACATCCACCTGCTCCACATAGAGACTGTCGGCGTCTGGGTGCTTCTCAGCCGTGATTATACGTCCAACGCGCAGGTCCAGACGAGACACGTCCACCGTGGCATCTTCTTGGCTGGGCGCTGCCTGCTTCTTCTCTGCCTTCTCCCCTCCTGGCAAAAGAAGAAGAAGAAGAAGATGCAAACACTGTTACTACATGCTTTGTATTGAATCATTTTAGTATTTCTGTGCAATTTATTTGTGCTATTTCAACAACTTTGGTATAACACTTTGGTCGGGTGTTCAGTTGGATGCACTTTCAGCACAGAAAGTTAGACAGTAGCTTAAATCATGTGTTGAGGGAAAGTTTGCTGAACAGAGGCATATGTGAGAGTTTTTATGCTAAATGTGCGTGATATTATTGAAAGTGTTTGCTTTAAAGCACTGAGAATATTTCAGCCAACTGGTATCGCTCCAAGGGAAATTATAAAAAAAAAAAAAAAATCATAGTTGAAAGAATACTGGGCATCTGTCTGGAATCTGATTTCATTTCCTCCTATAAATGAAAACAAAGCCCACCAATGAGAGGCCTCAGGGTTGCATGCAGGGGCATGCGTTTCAAGAGATCCATAAGTAAATAAAAAAAAAATTAAGGAAAAGACAATTACTTTCTCACCTCTTCCCAGAAATGTCGGGCACGCACATACCTTGACTAAATGACAATACCAATACCCCCTTTTGGCTGAGTGCTACACGTTCCAATGACGTAGCAGAAGAGCAGATGCTTCCCTTCTGAGAGACAAAGTACCTTTCACTCGCCTGGTTTGCTTACACATTCATTCCAGTGGGTTGCACTGATCAAATGATCACACAGTCTTTAATCATTCCTCTGAGCCCACACCAGCTCTGAATAATATGAATTCCAACCCTTGCTTTTGATATTCAACATGTCTCTTGTGTAATCAATGTTCTGCTGTGATGACAGCACGCCGACATAAAATATCACCGACTACTTTAAGGTTACACATGGGTTTGTAGACCAACAAGTGATGACTGTTTGGATGATGTGAGAACACAGACACGGAATGTATCATGTACACCACCTTATAAAAGAGGAAGAAGTAACTCTCATTAACAGCTCCCTAACATCTGGATGTTAAAACTTCCAGACACAGAAATGCATTTGTCAGTGTATTAAAGCTTGTTAATTTCTCTTCCTAAATTATAACCCCCATAAAACACAACCAGTACTAATTATTCCCCCTCCACGCCTGACAGCTCCTCTAATTATTCTGGATAACTTATTGCTGAAACAAAACTAAGTATTTGAGCGATTTATTGCAAATTAATTGAAATTCTGTGAAAGGGATTTTCTTGTTCTTTTTTTTTTTTACTCAAAATTCATCACAAATGTAAAACAGTTTAATGCCATTATATTTGACATATACTTTGGTTTTATAATGGGGTCCTAAAATGACGCACATCCACAAAACATTAAATCATTCTTAAATTGGATTCAATTACTGGTGACAACGTAGCTTATTAATCATAAAACTCCACTCAACGTCTTACCACTGAGGCCCTGAGATCTTGGATACCTTAAGAGGCCAATACTGCTGCCTTACATTCATTATCACCTGATGGGTTATTGGGAATTACAAATTCATGTGGAAAAAAAAATATGTTTGGAGAAAGATCAATTGCCTTAAAGAAGAAAGTAATGAATCGGTCCTTATATGGGCTTTCCTACTGACAATCTGAAAATGAAATACAAGACACAAATGTTGCTGTGATGACATATCTAGAGGTTTTATTTAATGTTATGGGATGGGAAAACTTCAAAAGGACTCGTAATAAAACCCTGCAATGTGCCATAGTTTGTTTTTCTCTCCAGCTGTTACCTTTTTTCTCTGGCTTCTTCTTTTTGCTCTCGTCTTTGGGAGGGGCGCTCTGGACAGCAGCAGCAGGGGAAGCAGAGGGAGCCGGCCCAGAGGGTTTGGGAGGGGTGGGCTTCAAACTGAACTCGTCACTGTTGTCACCCGATGGCATGGGCACTGCCTGCACTACAGGAGGGACACACACAGGCAAAGGGTCAGTCAAAATAAATGATCAAATAGTGGATCATAGTTACTATCTGGAAGACCTTTTCTTAAAAGGTGCTCTAAGCGATGTTGGGTGACGTCACTTCTTGTTGATGTTCGAAGTATTGTCAAACAAAAAGGAGGCTAGCTGGCCCCTCCCTCCTCCTCATCCCGTCCCCTCCCCCTCCCTTCCACGCACTAACCTTTTTGTCGGTTATTGGCTAGAACACTTTTTGTTATGTTGTGCGGTGCAGGTTGGCGTAGTTTGTTTTTGTTGCCGTTTGTGGAGCCTGGGCTGTCTACAGAGACCGCGTTTTTTTTACAGTGTGTTCAGGGGACAGGGAACAGCTAGTGGATAGTGAGGAGATGTTTGCTGTATGTGACAAAATATGTTGTAGCCTAAAAAACGCGTGACATCGCTTAGAGCACCTTTAAGTATCTCTCTGCACGCAGTTTCCAAAAGGTCATGTGAAAGTATGAAAAGACATGAGCATAGCAGCACTGCCGTACAAGAGATCATTTACATTACAAATAAACAGGGTACACTACCTCGTAGTTGCCCCTTTTCACGCAGACAGCTGGTTGCATTGACATAGTACAATGAAATGATAGAGGGAACTTTATTTACACACCCAGTGGGAGGACTGCTCTCCTGACGCAAACAGTTTAGATGGGAAAATGACACAGTGTCCAAGTTGATGGAAACAAGGAAAATTGAGCCATAAAGCAGGGAACAATGTCCTACAATAACTCTCCAGAAAAAAAAAATAACCCCTCATTTAAGGCGCCTGATGTTTGAATTCCTACAAAATCCAGTTCCTGTGTCTGACAAACATCGGTCTGCAGGCACACCACCGTCACCATAATGCTCTTAATTACCTTAATTCTATGTTAGGACCTGAGATAAGGACCTAACAAACCAACCTCTTAAACTCTTGACATTAAGTTTGCCCTTAAGGTTTTTGACATCGAGAACCAACTTTTTAAACACTGTGACAATGTCACATACCGTAGATGCTTACAGTTACGTTTATATGGTTGCACCATTAAATCAAATGGAAGTACTGTAGATGTCCTCTGCACTTTTTATGCATGCATTCCTGGAAACATTGACATCTGGACTACAATTTTAAATTAAAGCTGCACTAATCAATAGTGTTATATTAAACATAAATTAAACAACTGTGTAATGTGAAAGGGATTGCTAGTAGTGACAAACCCACAGTGAATTATCACCCACCAGTCTACCAGTTTAGTTTGTTTGACCCTGACCTAGCAACTAGCTGGTGAACACAATAAAGCATTTAGCAGCTAAAGAGCCAGATATTTAAATCAGGAGCTGGTGGAGACCAAAGCAGAGCTTAAAGGGGCGCAAATATTGGACTTAAATTTGTCACAATACCAAATGAATGCCTATGTTACTGCTAAGTGTGTAAATAGACAACCATTTGCAATCATGACAACCATTGTTTGCCATAACAACTTGATGAGGAGATAATATGACAACCAAAGTGGACCCAAAAATGGATTGCAATAAAATTTCTGTGGGTTTGACCAATGCTCGTCTTCAACTTGAAAATGGCGTTGAAGCAAACCTGACACTAAACTTCCATTATCACTGTTTTTAATACTTGGCCGCAGAAATGTTGTTTTTCTCAAGGCGCTATTTAAACTCATATTCAATAGTTTGTTTTTTCTTATCTCAATAACAAATCAGCAAAGGCGACTGAACATCCTTTAAAAAAACGTTTATATTTATCCACGTTTTCAAGCAATTTCATGCCACCTTAAAGCCATTAAAAAGAAACCCCAGAAAATAAACATCACTTTTAGATACAATGCGTGGAAAAACATAGTCTCAGGTCTATTGGAACGCATTCTTTCTATGTTCCAACACTAACATATTGAGTCTTTTTGAATAAGGTTTAATTGCTTATTTCTTCCAGTCCCCCTTTATTCCTGGAGTGTCTTTCTGGAAAACATTACATGTGTGTTAATGATCTGAGCCGTTTGCTCTTAAATGTCAACGTATGTCGGACGCAAAATAGCTGACAGACATGTTGTCCCCATCACTCTAATGGGGATTCTTGAAGCGCTATGGCTGCTTATAATAAAAAAAAAAAGATCGGTTAAAATGGGCTGAGGCGAGAATGTGCAAGATGTTATCATTGATAGTACAAACCAAACAATGCAATAATGAGCACCAACTGACATCAAATGTTTCTATGTAAGGCACACAGACGCTTCTATAAGTAGATATATAAAGGATAACAACATCAAGGTCTTTTTTTAAAAGACAAACAAACATTTGATCTGCGATGCCATTCTTTGCTGGAAGCCAAAACCAACATACCTCCCCTCTTCTTCTCTTTTTCCAGCAGCTGTTTTTTTAGTTCCTCAATGTCATTCTTCAGTTTGGCATTCTCCACCATCAGCTTCTTCTCCTCTCTGACACTGGCCTGGACGACTGCAGCAAGGCAAATTCTTGTTAGCTCTCAGCACTGGAATGAAATTTCACTATCCCACAGGACATTTTAAGACCTGCTGAACTAGTACAAATATAATATTTAATAAAAATGCTTACTATTAAAATCTATTCTGTCTCTTTTGGAGTTAAAGCCATGAAATTGTCCATTAATCCAGTTTTTGGATTTAAAAATAGTCCCAAGCTGTCTTAAATTACATAAAAACACTCTCTCTTTTTTTACCCTTTTTCGAATAAGTCATATGTCATAAGTCACATTTCTTCCATTGTGCCTGCAATGCATTGACAAGGATGTTATTACACGAGATCATGGAGATTATTCAAAGTGGAGCTTAATCATTTACACAACTGCAACAGAAAACTCATTAGTTTATTTAAATATGACAAAACTCTACCTAACAACAATAATAACGTGTACAATGTTTATTTATAAATGAATTCATTTCAAGTTAATGATAAGTGGAATTCCACGCCTAAAGCGTATGGATATATTTGGCTGATTTGGAGACCTGTTTTATGAGTAAAGCTTAAAGATACCAAGGGTATTATCTTCAGAATGACAATTCTTGTAAATGTAAGTGCCCTTTCCCATAACTAGGGCCTCAGGTTTCATAAAACTGCCAGTAGAGGGATCTCACTCTTTAAATTATGAGACTGTGAATCATGTACATAAGCTGCTCTTCAGCCAACAGCCAATACAGAAATTCATTATGTACTACACCTGAGCACAGCATAAGGACTTTTTGCATAGAAATGTAGCCAATCTAGACAAATCTGTAGTGTAATATAAACCTAAATACAGCTTTTGTAAGACTGTTATAATGAATTAGCTGAAAACATGTTTCTACATATAAGCATTTTGGTGTATGGTTGTGGTTTTCTTACTGGCTTTATCCTTTAGCATCTGGACTTGTTGTTTCAGGTACTCAATGATCTGGTCAGCCTCGGCTGCTCGCTGCTCCAGCCTCAATAAAGGATTGGGACTTGACATCTTGAACAAGGAGCGAGCTAAAAACCTAAACAGACAAAAAAAAGGCATAGGCCTACAGCAATCAATCACAACACAACAAAAAGCTAGATTTTTGAGCTGTAAAATATATTGAACAGATTACATTCCAACATCATGAAATACAATATATAGGGGCCAGTTCTGCAATATCTTTCTGTTTTTTTTTTTTTTTTTTTTTTTACAGCTGGAGTATCTTTCCTTTTGTTTTAAATGGAGGCAAATGTTCATGCATCAAGCTCACAAGTAGAGTGAATATTAAGTTACCATGTTCCATGTCATTTCAAGTTTCATTCATGTTTGGGGTTACAAGGTTTGCATTCCAGAATCATGCACCACAAACTACAGCCTCTAAAATGACCACTGAGTTATGTCAATTCTTCTCTGACAGTCTCAACAAAAACATTGTATTTTCCACAAAGTATGTGTTGCAGGGCTGTTCACTGCATTACATTGTACTGGGATTTCCTATTTTGTTAAAACATGTCACAATGTTATATAGTGGCAGTGTTTTACTTCAGTATTTTACTTCATTAATAAACACTGTGAATTCCTAAAACAACAGTTAGGCACTGTAGATGTCACATTGCAATATGTCTGACAACAATCATAAACTGACATGTTTTCTATGTGCAGCTCTAGTAAGTTAAAAACATTTGCTAATTGGACTTTTTTTTTTTACGACTGATATATATTTTTGGCTGGTTGCCCAAAGTGACAAAATGTGACCTCTGTCCACAAGGCATGCCGAGAGATTAATCAGAACATGTGTTGCTTTTCATATAAATTAGACAATAAATGAGCAAATCTTGATTCCAAACGTATTGAATTTAAAGGTTTTCTGCAGAATTTCAGTGAATAAAAACCCTCATAACCCTTGACAAGTTCCAAGTCAACTTGTACAAGCCAAATTCTTGCATGAATTCATGTCTTTTTTTTATAGTAACAAGTTGTAAGAGAAGTGACAAGTAAGAAGTGACATTCAGATTTATCCATTAAACCACACTTAGCATCCAAATCATACGCATTCAGTTTTGGACATTAATTTCAAGTTCAAAAGGGATCAGCCACTCTTGGGCCACGCAACCACAACACAACTGGACACCAGTTTGGGTTTGGGGGTAAAGTCATGTTGAGCTTGGTAATAACTTCTTGAAGAGGAAAAGAAGGATTTTACAAGGCTGAGGCATGGAGAAGAAAACTTCTTACACATATTACAGGGAGGCGCTGGGAAACAACCGCTGGCCCGAGATGAAAACAAAATGTTAAGGGATGAGGAAATTAGAAACACAAAAGAGCTGGAGTTGATAAAATCAAGGATCAAAGCATAGCCTTTTGAGAAACTGAACTGATTTAAACAGGACCAGTGGTGGAGTAATGACAACAGCCACAAGAAGGCTGATCTCATTTGGATAACCCCTGAAAATGGGTCCTGGGGCCGAGGTATGATCTGCAGCATCAAGGGGTCATTTCAGCTTTGGATTTCAGATGGAAATACCCAAATGTGTTAACTATGTTAAAGTGACGTGGGCTCTCAGCAGCCTTTAGGATGCCTAATTGACCTGTCTTCACTGTATGGAAATCAAAATATCTTTGATTCATCTCCTGATTTGCAACTGTATAAATTTAGCAGGTTAACTGTGCTCTACAAGGCCCAGTTGGTGCTCAACTGGAGAAGGCATCTGCCTTATCAATCTCCTAAAAAATAGGCATGACTGGTTTGCTTAGTCAGTTCTCAATAGCCCAAGCTATCATTTTATGTTCATTCATTTTTAAATTAAAATATCAAAGATAAAACTGCATAGCTATACACGGACTACACAGGGTGTTTGGATCAAATCTGTTACATTTAACAACCAGCTTTCTCCGGTATGATTGTGGTGTGGGAGCAGATATAGACCTCTATATGTGTGTTACTCACAGATGGTGATGGAAAAAAAATTGTGAACGAATGACGTCCCCTGCGAGCAGATTCTGATTGGTTCAGAGTAGTCAACCAAACTACTTGAGCGCACAATTCAATGTGAAGTGTAAATTCACCTGAGAAAGGTCTGTGTGACCGAAACGTGAAATAAAGTATTTGCATGCGTAATGGAGTGTGTGCGGGACTTCTTCAAGAAGTATTGCTGGTAACCTTTGCCTTAAGCGACTTTGAGTCTATGAAAAGCGCTATATAAATTCAATTTATTATTATTATTATTATTATTATTTTTTTCCGACACACCTGCCCCAGAAAAGAGGTGTGCAAAAGCGCTTTTGAATCGGTGTGGGAGCAGACCCACCAGGATACACGTGTTTCCTCTTTTCATGCTTCATTCCCACAGGAAAAATATATTGTAGGCTGTAGGGGTATACTTCCCTACCTGTCTGCCAACTAGACCATGAAATGAAAAGAGAGAGCAGTATGCCAGCACCACCTGAAGGCATTAGAAGGACCTACATACATTTAAACTTAAAATAAACTATGAGATGTGTAGTCTTCTGCACCAGATATATCCACTGCTTTTCAGGACATATATGTGCTCTTCTATTTTATATTTGTTTTCATTTGTTTTTTTTAGATGCACATGCAAAAATAAATGTACACATAACTACGTGAAAAACACTGTAATAATTGAGACACTCAGTATTTAACAATGCAAAGGTAAATTTGATTTCAAATCTTACATGCCTGCAACTATTTACAATATGCATATGCTGTTTCATGAAATTGGATCAATGTCTGCATAGAAAACTGCTGGGAACATGACAGAAGTAGTGAGACTAATGATTAAGGTTGTATCTATCACTGCATTATCTGTTCATGTAGGCTATCAGTTCTTTAAAAAAAAAAACACTGCTACTAAACTACTAAATGTTGAGTATGAAATGTCATTATAATGTGAAGTGCCCAATGTGATCTTTTCTATTTCTATATTTTCTTATTTGTTTAAAGGAGAAGTCATTGTACAAACATATTGTAGAAGAGGGCTGAAATGATATGATCACAGACAGCAAATTAATTGATTTTGTTTTTAAATAATTGTTTAAGGTATCTTATTCCAAACAGGCAGCTTACAGTATTATTGCACATTTGTATAATGACTTGCGTTATTATTTACTCCTCAAATGAAATGTGAGGATTTACTTCAAATGTTCTGTTTTCAAATTAGTGTTTTGGGTTTTATTGTGACATACTCGACAGTTGAATCGCTAATGAAAGCGATTGTTAGCTGCAGCCCTGTTAGAAGTTAACGTTACCTAACGTTATAGCTAGAAGAAGCTATAAAGAGAAAGAGAAAATAACTAAAGCATGGAATCATTTGCAAATCAAAGTAAGTAATATTCAGTAAATGTTAATGACAAAATTAGAACTGACTGTGATTTGTGGAGAATGGATTGCTCAACAATGTGTAATTTACGGAACATTAATTAGGGTTTGTTGGTAAATCAAATAAGCTCACCTAGAACTGGTAACGTTATCTTAAACTGAGACAAGGAAAATCAACTTGACTTTAGGCTACGTTTGCACCTGTGAGCTAGCTAATATTACTAGCTAAACGGTTGGTAAGACGTTATCGACGGTTTACAATCAGTTAGTTAAAGCAGTATAATAAAAAACACAAAGGTTTATGAAACTTACATGAACTCTGAGCAGCAACCCTAACACGTTTCACGGAGAGGTGGGGGCTTGACAGCTGCTACGCCTGCTAACGTTACATCAGCTATCAGAGCTAGCTGACAGACAGACAGGCAGCTAGCAGCTAGCCGCGGAGAGGCTGATTCAGGACCCGTTGTTAGATCTCTGCACTATCCGGATGTGAAGCAGTCCTTTAGCGTTCACTAGCCATGTTCTACAGATCGGCTACTGTCTCAAAATGTAAGGAGGCAACGGGTTTCGCCTCTATGCAATTACTCAAATCAAAAACTAAACTCTTCCAAAAATACGAAAACAATTATTCAAGAAGAACTTTGCTAAGGATTTGAAATAACGTGTTTGATTTAATTTCGTTAATCGTTGTTACGTTTTTTTTGTGCACTACTTTGTCGCACACAAATAACGTCATTGATCACGTTCACTCAGCTGTTTCCATCACATCGCAGAGGCAGGGAAGGAATTAATTTCAAACATATTTTATCAATTATTTCAAGTTAATTCTGTCGTCATGGCCATACAGCTTCTCCATTAAGTGTGAGTA
Source organism: Gymnocephalus cernua (assembly GCA_023631565.1). Taxonomy (NCBI): domain Eukaryota; kingdom Metazoa; phylum Chordata; class Actinopteri; order Perciformes; family Percidae; genus Gymnocephalus; species Gymnocephalus cernua. The sequence continues at coordinate 20,870,893 of CM042427.1, read as the reverse complement.
GACACATTTATTCGGATGTAATGCACATTGAATCATTGGCTTCTTTCCGACCCGAGCCAATAAGGCAATTATTTTCATAAGTTAGCTACATACTCACAGTCGGTGCAGCTTCACTGTGGACATTGTGTCTTTTGTTTCCGAAGTTAATCTACAGTACTTGCTATATGGTGTAAAATATTGCATAACTTAGTAGGCCTAACGTCACTTACAATGACAGTTTTGACCGATCACTTAATGTAATGATGGTCTTTAATGGCCTCAGCCAGCGTTAAACATAAACAGCTTGAATTGTGGCTAAGCAGTTAACCCGCACGTTTTTGTTGTTGCTATTTTGACTGTAAAATTGTCAAACAATGTGCAATGAGTAAGTCATCTTGCCCCTTTTCCGGGACTACCTAAACTTTAAATATCTGGCATTAATTTAATATTACAATGTATGACTGTATTATAACAGTTTACCATTTTTTTACACCCTGGTTAATAGTGGATGGCACCAATGTGAACTTGTAATATATACCATGCCATGTTAATGATCTGAATGCTCCTCACATTCATACTTATATATTAACCCATATAATTCATATATCATATTGAAGGCTTTTCTTTCTTCCATTATCAGTTCTTAAAGCCAGTGGCTAGATGAGGCCCCTCAAAGACGCCCAGCTGGGGGCCTTCACCTTCTTTGCCTCAGCTCTCCCTCATGATGTCTGTGGGAGCAATGGTCTCCCTCTTACCCCCAACTCTATCAAAATCCTGGGACGTTTCCAGATCCTCAAGACCATCACTCACCCCAGACTCTGCCAATATGTGGACATCTCCAGAGGGAAACACGGTATGACTTTCTGACTCACCCTTTGAAAGGGGTGTATATCCTGTACACCTGTGGTGTAGTGGTAGTTGGTAAGGTGTGTGTACTACTAGGTAGATGGGTAGATTACTGAGGAGGAAGCGAGTATACTTTCCTATATAATTGAAAGGCTTTTTGGCTGATAGGTGGATATACTGTAAACTGCCAGAAACAGAGGTGGGTATACCCCATATACCTGTGTACTGTATACCCTCCACTACACCACTACTGTCCTCCCATTTCATTTTCAGTTAGTACTGCCCTCACTGAGCTTATCCAAAACATACCAGGTGTTCTGTCAATATGTGCTCCCTCTGAAAATCTTAAAATCTATTCCCCATGTATATTTAATATTTCTGACTAGAATTTCTGACTGAGGATGACGACGTCAGGCTACAAAAACACATAAGGTAGCAAATTGTCAGGAAACTGGCATTTTATTTGGTCAAACAAGATAGGACCAGCGTATTTATTAACTTCCTAAGGTGGTGAGAGTAGTCTTGTTTTCATCCTGTTGTGTATGGAATCAATGCATTTTTGCTGGGATTTATACTGTATGTGAGTCGTTGTTAATAGATATATTAAGCGTTGTATTTACAAGTGGTGAACACAATAACAAGACATCAATCATTTTATTGAAGTCCAACACAGAAACACCACAAACTACAGCCCTCACAGTTACTATATCAATCAGTGAGGATCAGCCCTACAAATTCCACCGTTAAAGATCCTGAACCTTCAGTAAGTACTAGACGAGGAGTAGGGATTTTTCTGCCACCTGGAACTATCGCTGGTTCCTCTGGTAAAAACGCAGGTTTAGTTCCTTAATTCCTTAAAATGTGCTTGGTCCCCTGGGAAAGTTCCTGTGGTGGAAACACCCTCATATAGTCTAATCCACTCCTCTATGACACATTGGCAAGAAACCTTCTCAGACGGCTATTGTTTTGTACTGCATTACTTTATATTGTAGATGTGTCAAAAAACTAAATACTTTACGTTTCTTTTAATATGCATTTTCACCTCACTTTTTATTGTACAACGTGGAGTAGAATCAATACATGCTTATTTATTATATATACATATCAATAAGTATTTGCTTATCTTGCATATCTTTAACTTCAGTTTCTTCTTCTTGCTCTATAGAACGCCTGATTGTTGTTGCTGAACACTTTGAAAGCAGTTTAAGTGATTTTCAAAAACAGGGGAAAACAGCCAGGTGAGATTATCATTACAATTCTCATGAAGTAATTACAATATATGTGATGGACCCATTTTGCTTTGTACCTTCACTTTCACTTGTATCCAGTTATTGATGCATTTTGTGTTGTATATTTAAATTATATTGTATATGACAGACAGGGAAATAGTACATTAACATTGCCATCTACTTTCTGAGGATAAGTTTGCAAATTAACAACAGTGAATAGGACTTTCTATTACTAAAGTTTTGAAAATGTAGATCATTTCTTTAACATGTCTTTTCTCTGAACCAGCCACTACTTGGTTTGACATACTGTCGTGTTTTTATTTGTGTCAGCCCAGAGACAGTGCTGCAGATAGCCTATGAGGTCCTTGAAGGTCTGGAGTTTATGAACAAACATGGTATGGTGCACAGAGCCCTCAGCGCACACAATGTGCTCATGGACTGCAAGGTAAAATTGAGCTGTTATTTGTATGTCTTATGTTTTTCTCTCCAATTAAAAGACAATATAATGATTGCTTAAATGTAATACTGTCATTCTAAGATATATGATTTTCTTTGTAGGGGAATGTCAAGCTGGCAAAGTTTGGCCTTTATCACATGACGGATCATGGGGCCGATGTAGATTTTCCCATTGGGTACGTCTGTTTTTCCTCATTCATCACAGAGAAAGGTCCGTTAGTGCTTCTCTGTAACGCTTCACCTGTTGGGACTGAGCTATGTGAGCAGTCTGTTCAGGGTCAAAGGTTCACTTGTGTCTGTTTGCTGTTAGTGAAATCATAAAAACAGGGCTTGGCCATAACATTGATGCATAATGGCCCAATGCTTTTGTCTTACAAAGCAGCTGTTAGGAAATCAAAATAGCTTCCTGGTTTAGGAACTGTAACAAATCATTGGACTTTTATCCTAATCCAAAGGCCTTTTGAGTTCTACCAAGTATCTCTGTGTAATATCCTTTCGTAGATTGAAAAGAGGAATGATAGCACATACACATGACTTTCAATGAAACATCTGGATGGAAAATATAATAATTGTAACTGTCAAACAGCTGTGCAGAAATGTGAGCAATACCATAGAGTAATTTTGCAGTTAAATAATATGAATTTATAATATGGAAAGGACACACTAAAACGTAATTAAACAAAGCTCACTGATTAACACACTATGACATTATGTTTCTGCACTGAGCTGGTAAAACAGTTGTTTATTGTAGTTATTAATTATATAGGGAATTCAAAGTGATGTGCTTATCTGCTCTGTGAACATAACCGCAGGTACCCATCATACCTCGCTCCAGAGGTGATCGCTCAGGGCTCCTTTCACCCCAGTGACTCTTCCCATGATGCATCTCCTCTGCCTTCAGGACCCAAGACAGATGTCTGGTCTCTTGGTGTTTTGCTCTTTGAATTATGTGCAGTAAGAATCTTTCATAAACATCTGCATACAGGAATAAGGCGTGGTTTTTTGATGCTGTTTGGGTTTTGCATGCTGTACTCATGCTGTATAGATCATTTTCACCATGAATTATAATGCTGTGAATCAATTACAGGGTAGACGACTGCTGCAGAATATTCATATAAGTGAGAGATTGAAATTCATTCTAACCTTGGGTGAGTGAAAAGGACGTCATTATTTTAAGTACTGAGCAATATGCTCTTAAGCTCAATTAGGCTCACGCTGAGACATTGTTTGTCATTCTCAGGTTGCATGGATGACATTGTCACTGTCCTTGCTGAGGAACATGGTTGCCTTGATACTATTAAGGTAAAGTAAAAATCATCGGCAGCCTTGATCATTGTCAATAAGATACTGAAAAGACATTTAAATGGTATTTTTTAAGAAAAATGAGGTCGCGTTGGCATCACATTTATATTAAAAAAATTAAGCGCAAGGGCTTTGTATCGTTTTGAAAGGTTTTAGTATTGGCTTATGTAAAACAATACAAAGTTCAGGTACTGATACCAAAACAATACTTTTTTTTTAAATATCTTAGTTTTGGAAATCTTTCATGTTTTCACTCAACAATAATACCAAACTGCTCAATTCATCATGGTTGAATAAAGATCTTTGCCTAAATAAAATGTTTTTTAGTTTGACTGACTGATTTTGATAAAAAAATATCTGATCAAAAAAGTAAACAAGCCTTAGAGTCAGCATTTGATGCCAACTTTACTTGACTTAACAATACTTGACTATAGTCACTGCTACGGTCGGTACTCAAAAGTGTCGAAAGATAGATTTTGAAGATGTTTCTAAGTGTTCTGTAAAAGCTAAAGGGTCATTTGCATGTAAGCCCTGTCACTTGCCAGAAATTATAATAAATACACATTTTTATATTTTTAATTACACACTTCAATTTAGTGTTATGCATTTGAATGAGTTTAATTAGACATGTAGTCTCACAAGTAGTTTTGTTTAAACTTAGACTTTTTTGTGAGACTATTGGAAGTCTAAAGGAGACCTGTGTGTATTGTGGGTACTATAGCTAATGAAGTCATTTTTTTTACAGGAGCTGCCTGAGAATGTTCTCGAGTTATTAAGGAAATGCTTGACATTTCTTCCATCCAAAAGGTAAATACCGTCTCTAATGGATTTATCTTGTTGTTGGAGGACATTGGCCGTTTAGTTTCCAAAACACTTTGGCCATGCGGGTAATGAAATAGTTGCAGCATGTACGTCAGAAAGGATTCCAGCATGCTAAAACCAACAAGGGAAATGAGACCAAAATAAACCGATGCAAGTTATTGCCTGACACTGCAATAAACAGCTGTTATGACTTTATATAACTAAATGTTTTTTACAATAATTTGTCAGTTGTTACAAAATTACAACTTAAATGCACACTCCATGTTTGTAGATATTTTGCTGTCGTGACCTTTATGTCTTTGTCCTCCAGACCGACCCCTGCAGAGCTGCTGGGAGACCCTGTGTTTAGTGGCGTCTCCTGCCTCTATGCGCCCTTCCAGAAGCCTGTGAGTCTGTTCTCCTCTTCCCTGCGCTGTGCACATCTGGAGCTCCCAGAGGACATCAGTGACCTTTGCAAAGGTCTGCCCCAACTCCAGACAACTGCACATGCAGCCTTACAGTCACACTTACACACTACATGCACACCATTCACCCGTCAAGCCTTCTTCCTCTTGACTAAAAACTTAAAAAATAAGAATTGAAAGGATTTGATTATCTTGAAGTAGGTTTAATTAAGCATGCTAGCATCAATATTAGTAATAGCAGCAGCTAGATAGAAGTATTTAGTGTCAAAAAGGTCTAACTGGTGTCCTGTGAGAATTTTCTTTGATATTTAAGACGTTGTACATTTGATATCTCAAATAACCTGTAATCTCATCATCCTATTCATGTTCTTGAAAGCATAGTTAATTGGTATGATTAATATTCTTGTGCATTTGCTCCTACCTCTTATTTCCAAAATGTGCACTAACATTCTGTGAAACATACTGGGCCTTATTTTAACTATCTGAAACGCAAGTATCAAGCGCGAAACGCAAGTAGCTTTGTGGGCGGAGCTCGGGCGCTGTTGCTATTATACTGGCGGGATAAATGAGTCTTGTGCCCGACGCAAATCTAAAATGGGTTGGTTTGAGCGTAACATGCAGTAAACCAATCAGAGCGTCATCTTACATTCCCTTTAAGAGCAGGCGCGCTTGTTCTATGGCGGATTGCTATTAATGACGGCGAATTTGCCTGCATCGTCAGGGCTGGAGCTGGAGTCCATAGGGATGCGACAGAGTAATAAATGCCCGTCTTGACCGGGTGGCGATGTTGCTGTGGCCTCTTGGGCGCATCTCCTCAAGTCTGGAGAGGATTGCTGAGCCACCAGGAGCACATCGCGCATTGCCACTCCCGGACCCTCAAGTGTCCAATCCCGCCGTAGTTCAACATCACGTATTTCCTCATTTATGTCATCAACACATCCATGATTCATGGAAATGTTGTGTAAAACACAACAAGCCACAAAGAATGCTGTGACTTTTTGAGGACTGTACTGTAAAGTGCCTCCTGACCTATCCAAACACCTGAAGAGCATTTTCACTAATATTTAGGGGTCCAAGCCCGAGGTTGCGAGAACCGGCGGTAGCGAAGCTACGCCGTTCGCACAGCAGGGCTGTGGAACCCTATTGGAATTGTAAGGTTTCTTATTATTCTTTTTCTTCCGCCTCTAAAACTGATACTGCAGCCTAAACCGTAAATGGTGGGAGGTTGCCGTTTTCAGGTCTGGTCCAAAACCCTGCAGGGACCTCGGACGAAAAAATTCAGCCACTTTCACCACTAGGTGGCGCTATAGCAGAAAAAACGCGTTTGGCCTTATAACTCCCAAACCGTACATCGCACAAAGAAAATGCACATATCCACGCGTTCCCTGGATCCCGATGAATCTAGTGATGTAGGTCACGCCCATTTCCGCCCCGACTTTTGTGCGTTAAAAATCGCGATTTATCGTAAACCTACTTTTTCATACTCCTCCTAGACCGTGCAACCGATTTGCATAAAACTTGGTAAGTAGCATCTATAGACCGACTTGACAAAAATTTATCAAAAGAATTTTTTTCGGATGAAAATTGCGTGAATTACGCACTAACAAATTTGTGTAGCTAGCTATGAAGACACAAATGTTGCCATATCTCGGCCAAATCAAATGATATCATCGCAAATCTTTAGAGTCTTGTTAAGGTTGAGGTTCTAAATCAAGAAAACCAATTTTATAAAATTTGGTCAATAGGGGGCGCCAAAAGTACAAAAAGTTTATATCTCATGAACGGCTCATCCGATTTTTACGAAATTTGGAGCCTACCATCTAGGCCCACTCCTGAGGCCAGGACTACAGTGGGGTACTGATTCGTCAAAGTGGGCGTGGCCTATGGGACCCAAATGGGAACCAGGATTATATATACCACTTACACTAATGTGAGCAACTTCAAATTTACAGTGTCGATGTACAATGTTTCATGGACCTGACATACCAAATATTACCTAAGTGAACCACTAGGTGGCGCTACAATGACGTAAAACGTGTTTTTGCCTATAACTCCCACAGGCTACATCTCAGACAAGAAATATATATATGGACTTGTTCCTTGTATCCATGTGAAGCTGATGATATAGGTCAAGCCCATTTGCTCTGCGATTTTTTTTTTGCAAAGTCGTGTAAAGCGAAAAAAAAGTTTTCGTACTCGTCCTAGGCCATGCGACCGATGTGCACGAAACTTGGTAGATAACATCTGTGTATGGAGCTGACCAAAAGTTATCAAAGGAATTTTGCTACATTACACCGTTCGCACTTTACAACTAAACTAATTTGTTGTAGCTAGCCACAAAACACGAACTTTGGCATATCTCGCCCAAATTAATAGTTATCAAAAAGAAACCAGGTAGTCTTCTTCAACATCCCATTCTGAGCCTCCATACCATATTTGATCAAAATCGGCCCTTAGGGGGCGCTATAATTAACGTAGAGGCTTTTACGGCAAATACGTCAATGCATTTGAATGGGAATACTTTGCAATGTAAATATCTCTGCAGCATTAAAGGCTATCATCACAAACCCTGGGAGTATTTTGTTCGTCATGCCACTCTGCAGCTTCCCACCAAATTTGGTGAAAATCGGCCGTTAGGGGGCGCTATAATTAACGTAGAGACCTTTTGGCAAATAAGTCAATGCATTTAAATATGTTTTTGCGTATAACTCCCACAGTTTGCATTGCAGATGAGAAGTTCTTAGATCTCCTTGTTCCTTGAATCCATATGAATCTGATAATACAGGGGAATCCCATTTCCACGAAGAAGTTATTTCGTAAAATCACACAATGCGCAAAACAAAGTTTTCATACTCGTCCTAGGCCATGCGACCGATGTGCACGAAACTTGGTAGATACCATCTGTGTATGGAGCTGACCAAAAGTTATCAAAGGAATTTCGCTACATTACACCGTTCGCACTTTACAACTAAACTAATTTGTTGTAGCTGGCCACAAAACACGAACTTTGGCATATCTCGGCCAAATTAATAGTTATAAGAAATAGACCTGGTAGACTTCTTCATCATCCCATTCTGAGCCTCCAAACCAAATTTGGTCAAAATCGTCCGTTAGGGGGCGCTATAATTAACGTAGAGGCTTTTTCGGCAAATAAGTCAATGCATTTGAATGGGAATACTTTGCAATGTAAATATCTCTGCAGCATTAAATGCTATCATCACAAACACTGGGAGTATTTTGTTTGTCATTCCACTCTGCAGCTTCCCACCAAATTTGGTGAAAATCGGCCGTTAGGGGGCGCTATAATTAACGTAGAGGCCTTTTGGCAAATGAGTCAATGCATTTAAATGGGAGTAATTTGCAATGGATATGTCTCTGCAGCAGTGAATGCTATCATCACAAAACTTGAGATTATTGTTCGCCATGCCACTCTGCAGCTCTTCACCAGATTTGGCGACGATCGCCCTTTAGGGGGCATTACAACCGAAGTAGAAGCGTTTGGGCCTTTTACGCAACGAAGAAGAAATTATTCAATTGCATTTCACTACGAACTTTGGAGCTCGCACTCGGTCAAATTTCCCGACTTTCGCCTCGCCACAGCGGCGCTTCGGGTTGTACTGTCGCGGGCTCCGTTTTCGCGGGCACTCGGCGTCGCGGGGCGACCCGCGCCGGGGGGACTGGCGCACGAGGCTTGGACCCCGTTCATAACTGCTTGCAGTTCTAGTTTTCCTTGTAATTATGTATGGTTTGCAAAAATGGGAACTGCTGCGTCCGTGTAGATGAGAGAAGCAAAGTGTATGCGCGTTGTGCACACGCTACATTATGGCCAAGCATGCGCCCCTAAAATAGCATCTGAATAACGCGCCACTGACTTTAGACTAGTTTTTTTCTGGTCAGTGGCGGAATTGTTTTCTGCAACTGCAAAATAGCACCAGGGAACATTTGTGCCGGAACACGCCTCCTCTTTTCGCTGAACCGCCCCCGGGAGCGCAAGTTCATTCCCTAATTTACTGACGTCCGTCTGTGGAGGGAAAAGTCCGCTGTGCGTCGGGTGCAAAATAGGAATGACATACAAAGTCAATTGCTCTGGGTGCAAGATAGGGCCCACTATATGTAAAGCACACCTGAAAATAAACAGCGACAGGGCTAAATACAAAAAGTGACTATGTAAGACACGTGGGGGACTTTTTTGTGGATAGGAATACATTTTTCAATTTCAACAAGCTTATTGCTTCGCTGTTTCACGTACGGCCCAGTGGTTAATTCCAAAACACTTCAGTTCAGTGACTCCACAAAGACAAGAGCTCTACATTGAACATCATGTTGACTGCACAAGATCAACTGTTTCCTCTGGGCTCTCTAATCTTTAAAGAGATTTTCTTACTTGTACTGTGTTAGTTTTAACGGTGAAATCACATTATGTGAAATAATAATATATTTTAAGTTATGTCCAATCAAGATTCCACTGCCATATGAGTGAACATGTCTTCATGTCAGGAGCTGATGATTAAACTTGCTAATTAACTAATCATCTGTGTGTGCTGCCAGCCACCTGTGCCTATGGGAAGGTGTTTACTGTTTTGTGTGTGTGTCATTAGACGATGATGAAGACTACCTGTCAGAGCGGGCCATAGATGAGGTGTACCATCTGTGGTGTCTGGCGGGGGGAGACCTGGAGAAGGAGCTGACCAATAAGGAGATCATACAGTCCAAACCTCCAATCTGCACGCTGCCCAAGTACAATACACACACGCACATACACTGATGAAGGCATTTGCTAGCTTCAGATGTTAATCAGAGATAATGACGTGTCTCCCTCTCTCTGTCTTTCTGTTTTTCTTAAGTTTTGTCCTGGAAGACGGAGAGTCATTTGGCCAGGGAAGGGATCGGAGTTTTTTGCTTGACGACACAACAGTGACGCTGTCTCTCTGCCAACTCAGAAATGTAAGACATTTACAGTATTGTGTAAATGTATGTATTGTGTATAGACTTGGTGTTTGAGGATACCTTTTCAAATATGTTTCCAGTTTTAAAAATCATTATCTAATCTAAATGCTCTCCATGCAAATTGTTGTAACAAACAAAGGGAAGCAAACATTTCAACAACATAGCACTCATTAACCTTTTACATTATTTGTATTGATGAGTGCTTGTTCGTTGCACTAGATGGCAACTGTTCTATCAGCAATGCATCACTGCCTTTTATTTTGTCAAATGTGCTCTTGCTTTTGAACGATGTTGATCTGTGATGGTGGAAAACACACTTGGGTAATAGTGGGTGTTTTGTTTATGTTGTAAGTGGTTTCAAAATGCACCTTTTGAACAGAATTGAACCTTAGTTATTTTCTTTTAACCCTCTTTCTTCCTTTTTCAGAGACTAAAGGATGTAGCAGGAGAAGCCTATTACCCTCTACTGGAAGACGAGTAAGCAATCTCCACCCTGAACTTGCCGCTTTCGCCCTCTCCTACCCTGTCACTGTTTTCCCCCCTTTCAACCCATCATTTATTTTGGCTCGGGTAATGTTATATTGCCTTTACTTCTCCCTCATACAGACAGTCAAGTCTGCCTCAGTCCAACAGCAGCAATGAGCTGTCGGCCACCGTCACGCTCCCACTCATCATCCGCGAGAGAGACACCGAGTACCAACTCATCCGCATCATCCTCTTTGACAGGCTTCTCAAGGTCTGGGCTCCATACAAACACACACACACACACACACACACACACACACACACACACACACACACACACACACACACACACACTTTCAGTCGCATGTACACTTAGAATGCACATGGGATGCTACACATGAGCATGTCCCAATTAGTGCCTAAATATGTCAGAGCCTGGCGATTTATTTCAACTGAAATATTAATCCTTGTATTGTCTTATAACAGTTTATTGTTGAATTAAAGCTGGGTAATATATACTCTGTTTAATGTTTTGTTGTCAGGCCTATCCTTACAAGAAGAACCTAGTGTGGAAAGAGGCCAGAGTGGATATCCCCCCTCTTGTTCGAGGCCTGGCGTGGGCAGCACTGCTGGGCATTGAGGTGCAAGAGAAATTGTAGTTGTGTGTTGAGAAATGGTGCAGTTTTAACATTGTCTTGTGCGGACACTTATCTTTATTTTCATTCATTTTTACACAGGGGGACATTCAAGCCAAATACGAGAGCATAGACAAGGATACTCCCATACCAACTGACAGACAGGTAACTTATTTAAAACTAGGTAAAATGTCGAGTTACACAATTTGTCTTCATTATTTTGTTGGGTGTGTATTTGTGTATGCTTACAGATTGAGGTGGACATCCCACGCTGCCACCAGTACGACGAGCTGCTCTCGTCTCCTCAGGGCCACATCAAGTTCAGGCGTGTGTTGAAAGCCTGGGTGGTCTCCCACCCTGACCTGGTCTACTGGCAGGGTCAGACACTCTTCTGTCAATTTCTTTTTCTGTCTCACTGGATGTTATTTTTTATGTCTTTTTCTCCTTTTTTGTTTTTCTCTGTTGTTGTTTTCTATCTCTCTCTCTCTCTCTGTTTGCATCTCTAATGTACTGTATATGACTGGACACTAGGTGATGCTCACATCCCATCTCCCTTCCTTATCCTCAGTTGAAACTGTGTGACCCTATACAGCAAGTTTGTATTATAAATTGTTTTGATTGTCTTTGCATCATTTCAGGTTTGGATTCACTTTGTGCCCCATTCCTCTACTTGAATTTCAATAATGAAGGTAATAATTTAAATTCTGATAGCTTACTTCCTTTTTTAGTTTTATGCCTTCCTTTCATACTTATATCTTATACTCTTTACAGCCCTGGCATATGCCTGCATGTCTGCCTTCATCCCCAAGTACTTGTACAACTTTTTCCTGAAGGACAACTCTCATGTCATTCAAGGTGAGAAATACTAGAATAAGCACTTGTTGTGTTTGGAAAAGTTATACTGATCTGCTGTTTTGCACTGTAATACAGTATTGTGATCTTGAAGCTTAATTTTTTTTTTTGTGCTTCTCCTGACTGTAATAGAAATTACACTCTGCTTCATCTTACTTGTTTCCACTTCAGCCATCCAGTGTTTTTGTGCTAATGTAGTCAACTGCCACTGCAAGTTAAGTAATAAGTATTAAACATGGTCAGAGCATTCAGCTAAGTTCAAAAACAAATTATCATCGGCTGGCACAGAGCATCAGGCCATCAGCTCAATGTTGATTAAATTTTGGCTCCATGTTGTTCCTAAGCTGCAAAAACTAATTTCAGTTTGTCCTAATGGAGTTTGCAGCTGAGCCACATAATTTTGAGATAGGAAAACAAATGAAACCGCAAACGCCTGTGGAGAAATGTCACAAACAATTCTTATGTGGCTGATAAACAGCGACACCATACACCTCTTGAACTCTATGGGGAATGTGAATATTATCCTTCCTTTCCCCTGCTAGATGCCATGGAGAGCTAGCTAATGTTTATCTGTCTGGTCTGAGCACCTTTTGTTTATAAAATAATAAAAAATAAAGTTGTTGGTTTTTTTTAAATAATAATTTTGATAAAGTATCTGAATTATGTCATCTCATCGCTTGATTACTGCTTGACTAAATCCAATCATTTATTAGGTACGTTTGTGTATGTTTACGTCTTGTGTAATCCCTCTTGCGTTCTTACTGTTGACTGTAAAGTATTTGGTCGAGAAGCACTCGAGCTACACAATAGATTATGTATTGACCTCTTGCCCCTTTGCCTGTGTTTCAGAGTACTTGACCGTCTTCTCCCAAATGATTGCCTTCCATGACCCAGAGCTAAGCAACCATCTAAATGAGATTGGCTTCATCCCAGACGTAAGTTACCAAGAGTGCAGCCAATAGACAGCAGTGGAGGGAAGTGGAATTTTACCTTTTAATGGAAAGTCAGAGAAAGTAAGACATTATTCCAGTTCTTGTCTCCGCACCAGGGCCAAAGGAAATGGCCAACCATAGATCACTGTGTATATCTTTTCTTTGTCATTGACACTTTTTGTTCCACATCCTCCCTTCCAGAATTTGTGGCGAGGGTCAAGTTCTCCCAGTAGTCCACTAGTGATGATTTATACAGCGACTAATGTCTCCCAGGCACACTTAATGATTGTCCTCTGCCAGGCTTACCTTATTCCTCTTACTCTGTGCCACCTCTCCCTGCCCTTCACTTTCCTCTTTACAGCTCTGCTCTGACAGTGACAAGGTTAAAGTCTACTGTCTCTCTAGGGTTTCAGTTAGTGTGCTGAGATGAATGTGTGTCACCTGTGGACCGGCCCCTGGGATATTACCCGGTGAAAAGTGGGGTCTTTATCATAGATGAGTCAGGGATTAAAGCCTCCTCATCCTTCTCCTTGTAGTTTCTTTTCTAAAGTGGTGCAAGTGAAACACAAAACTGTGCTTGTTGATTGTCTGTCATAATGTAAAGAGTGTCTCAAGAGTGTTTCACAAATGTTACCTGTAGTTGTTGGAGCTATTTTTTTCTTTTCTTCCCTTGAACAGATGTCCCATCGTGATTCTTTCACTATCTTGCTTGTCAGTTTTTTCAGACTTGGCCCTTCAAAGAAAAGCATGCTGTTATGTTGCTGACTTAAGCACAGTACTACCAGCATTGACTTGCCTTTCAAAGGAGACTTTGTATGCATGTTTTCGTTGTTAGGCCTGGTTGATATTGGAACAAGCTTTGTTGATACAGCTTTCATGCTTGATGTCAATCCCAGTAATTAGACTTTACAGCCCATAAATCGCATTTCCCTCTGCGAACTTTAGAGAACACTCTCAAACTATTGTTTTACTGAGGCAATACATCTATTGGCCCTAAACAACCAAATGTCACTGTAGTATGAAAGTGGATTTGATTTCCCATAAATGCATACCAAAACATGGCTAGCTCAATACAATTTGTCTTGTGCAAGCAAGTAGAAACCACAAGTAATCTTTGGAAATGTTGTGGTGTTCAAGGACTCCGCTCCAGTAATGCCTGAAGCCATCGGGCAGAGAGTCAGATTGCATGTGGCCAGCGGTTTAATTCAGGCCATTCTCAATTTGGCCACATCTGCTCTCCTGGGACTGCCATTTACACCTACACTAATCCAATCTGGCTGGACTCGCAGTCCTGCTACCAAGCTGTTGAAATTGAGGCTGAGACTGCAGTGGCTCTCTCCTGGTCATCACTCCTGGGGCACTGAAGAGGTCTACTGAACAGTCACCAGCTCCCACACAGTTAGCTATCAATTAACCAACTGAGATAAGCTCCAGTTCCAATTCCTGCAGACTCTGCTCCAGCCCTTTACTACTGAATATTACAGAGCCTCAGTGGTGGTGGCCAGCGATTGGCAGGTGTTGTAACAGGTGGTTAGTGAGCGTGTGTGCTGTCTTTAATTTCAATTTCATGCATTTCCTCCGGGGAAAAAGTGGAATGGAGAGGAGGAGGGGAAAGAAGGGTAGATGACAAGATCTGTATAATGAGATTCATTGTCAGCTTTCTCCCCATTGACTAATAACCAAACTCAGCAGTTTGCTCTTTATTGCCGTTTCTGTTCCTCAGAAGCCGTAGAGATGTGTGCTGCTGCATTTCTTTAAAAAATCTCTCTAGTTAGAAAGCAATTCATTTATTTCATTTGAGCTCTCAGCAATTTGTTTTGACATACTGAATATTGCATACAAATGAATGCTGCATTATCTCAGACGTGCCTATGTCTTTTGTCTTTTTTTTTTCTTATCACACAGCTTTATGCTATTCCATGGTTCCTGACTATGTTTACACGTAAGTAGCTTTTCTTTGTACTCATAATGTGGATATGATGTGGCACTGAGCGTAATCTAAAACCGTCAGAGGTCTATTTTGAGTCTGCTTCAATTAAAGTATCAATAAAAAGACTGTAAAGGTCAGTGGGTCCAGTATGGACCGGTTATTTAGGTTTTTGTGTTTTTCTTATCTTGGTGACCTTTATTCCAGCTGCAAATTAATTCCGGTGCTAAAGGGAAAGGACTCGACCACTCAGTACTACACTACCTCAGATTTTCACCAGCACATCTTTTATTTATTTTGCATTTATCTGGGCACATTTTAAAATCCCGACATAAAGCTGATCAGACAGTTGCTTGCGGCAATGTTTCTCCTCCTTGTGGAAAAAGATCAGAAAGCCAAGAACCAGTCACAAGCATCACACATATTTTGACAAAACTTACTTACTTAACTCAAGGTCCACTTACAAGCTTTTACTGAGCTTTCAACCACATTTGACAGTTGACATCGGTGATGTTTGCTCAGTTGTCATCATGTTTGTTGATGATCTATTACCACATTGTCATGTAGACAATTGATATAAATAACAAATTAATGTTTCAGGTTCAGTCAATTAACTGAACTGACTTTGCAACTAAGAGGCTTTAAATCCAGTGATGAAAAGGAACTAATTACATTTAATCAAGTACTGTACTTGTGTACAATTTTGAGGTACTTTTGCTTTACCAATTTATTTCCATTTTCTGCAACTTAATACTTCTACTCAACTACATTTCCATCTACAGCTTGAGTACTGGTTACATTTCAGATATGTTTATAGTTATAGATTAAACTTCTCAAAAGTACTTATATAAAGCAGTTTGAATTAGCTCCTCCTCAACTAATTTAACTTTTTTTTTTTTTTTACACGTTAATGCATCAGTAGTAATGTCCAGGCAAGCTATAAATATGACTAAAGGTACCTTGTACACTCAACCACATACAAATACAAAACAAACACAAATATACACACTGTAATAATAAATATTCATTAAGACTAAAAAAATCTAATTAGCATTTAGCAACCATTCACCACAAGCTTGATTAAAACAGTAATCTGACTGGCTTAACTTAATCTCAACTGGAAGTTTATTCCATTCCATTGCAGCCATGTGCATAAAAAATTCTTAAGAACATTTTGTTGCCAATACTTATATACTGTACAATTGTAAATGCAGGAGTGTTTTAAACTAACATGCTAATAAAATGGTCTCTTTTGAAATTAAGTAAAGTAATTTTCTTGTAATATAATGCACCTGTGATTTTTGACATGCTGACCGAAATGGATGGTGGACATTATACTGTAGTTTTTACAAGGCAAAGCTTTTGTATGCAGATACATGTCTGTACCAAGTGTCACGTCTCTGTGACTAAACAGAGTGGTAGAACTGCGCTGTAGACTTCACAGGCTTGTTAAAGTGCTCCCTGTGGGCCAGTCTGCACCAATTTCTGCATCTAAGTAGTGACTCACAAGACTATTGAGTAAGGAAAATAACACCAAATTGTGCCTCTGAAAAAAAACACAATTAATGTTTTGTAACCTACAGTTTGTGAGAGGAGTTTCGAGGCGATGTTAAGAAGGAAAAATACAGTATGTCTAGGTCCATGGGTAGGACGTGGCAGACAAAATCAATTCCAGACGCTCTATTCCAGGATGATAAAAATAAAAAGCCTTTAATAGATATGGATTTAATACATTAGAAAAATGCATCAACACTCTGCAAACTTTCCCCCCTTAGGAGAACCTTGAGGAGGTGCGTGATGTGTTTTTATAACTTGTAACGCCCATATTTATTAAAGACTTATTTATTTTTACGATCTTGAGTGGCTTAAATTGGATTTTCTGTACCACATCCTACTCATTCATCTTTTCCCTCTTTAACATAACTCCAACAGCAGCTGTGGATGTAGGGGTCAAGATAAACACTCATGCTGCTAGATTTGTCTTTGAAAGCTTTGGAAAAAAACAAAATCAAAAATAGACCTTTTGGCCGAGCTATTCACTGTGAGCTTCTTTTGCAGTACTACAAAAGAAGCACCTCTCTAATAAAATTCCATTAGAATAGCCCTGCAGCATCTGCTACGGCTGTGAAGCTTGTAATGTTCGGCTTCTGTTGAGACCTACCAAGCTTTTATTTTGAAAGTGGTGAAAAGTGTTAATACAATTAAGGACATTTAAAAGAGTGTAGTTTTTTATGTTAACTTGGATTACATTATGTTGTGTTGTGTTTGCAATGTTTTCTCATTTTCCAGTATGTACAGGGAATAAAAATAAAATAGTTTCAACAAGTTAGCTTTTGTTTACAGTAGCTGCCACTCATTAGGTCCTGGTGGCCAAAAGATTTTAGCACCCGCAGTTCTGTGATCATTTTTAGATCTTGATGATGTCTACATGTTTGAGATGTTGCATTTGCTGAAGATTGGAAGCTGAGCAAATATTACAAAATGCAGCAATAATTGCAGGTTTCCTTGCTTAATAGTGGAAATCGGTTGATTTCAAATTAGCATCATGTATGAGTCCTTTTACCTTCTGTACTTCATCAGAGGTACATGAAGTTAGTTTTTTTTTTTTTTTTGGCTGGTTCTCAGCTTGCAGTTTGTCAGTTGATGGCGGCACTCTCAAATATGAGCATATTAGCCGGGGTCCTAGATTATTGTCACAAATTAAATAATATTCACTTAACCTCTGTATCTTCTAAGTACTGACCCATTCATTATACAGTACAACTGTTTGAAGAACATTTTGACTTCTCAATACAATTTTAGATCGTTGCATTAGAACGTTGCAGACTTTTACAGCCCGAACAACCCATGATACATTAATTGTAGCCAAATGAATCTTGATCAGCGCTTTGCATTGAGGTATTTCGCTCTTCAAAACACACACACACACACACACACACACACACACACACACACACACACACACACACACACACACACACACACACACACACACACACACACACACACACACACACACACACACACGGAGAGGCGGAGAGTGGGAGGTGTGACCCTTTTACCCCTTATCCTCCCCCTGAGGCAGTGTGTGAGTCCAGTATTCAGCAGCTGTGCCCCTCTGACTGCTAATGTCCCCAATCCAATATGAGACAAGGTTGGAGGGTCATCTTCAATTCACACGGAGACACACACACACTCAGATACACTGCCTGTCACTCACATGCACTGCTCTGCTCAGCTGACTGCTAATGTGGCGCGGACCCTCCGAGGCATTTTCTCACCCCTCCTGCTCTCTCAGCCTCACCACAGTCACACTTCACACCTACACACACACGTCTACTGCCCAGCATCCACCTTAAAAAACGTGGGATGATAGAAGCAGGTGGACCGTACTGGTTCTCATGCATAAATCTAAACAGGGAGGAAATATTGAAATACTGAAAGTAATATAACTTATTATTATAAGAACTGCAGTGGGACACATCATCCGGATGTGGTTTTAGTTGGCTTGGAATAATCTGTGCTGGCTCCTTGCTCTAAAGCTACTCAGCCCCCTGATGTTCTTCCTGTCATTTTTCCACAACAACACCCACCTAAAAACATTTTCCCAGCTGCCTTCCCAACATCAAATATCCCTCCAGGCAACCTTGCCAATGCACAATATTGCTAAGCGAGAATCCCATTTTAAAGCCATATAGCCATGTTAAGCAAATGCGCTATGCACATGCAAATCACAATGATTATGTACAAGCTGATTCCCCATTTCTCACTGTGTGCATGTTGCATGCTATTGTCCCGCTTGCAGGATCCTATGGTACGAAGGAAATGTCTTTTAGTCAGATTGTAAAATCTCCCCTTTGTTGTGTTTATTTCTGCACCCGCCATACAGATGTCTTTCCGCTGCACAAGATCTTCCACCTGTGGGACACGCTGCTGCTGGGTAACTCCTCTTTCCCCTTCTGTATCGGCGTGGCCATACTGCAGCAGCTCAGGGACCGTCTCTTGGCAAATGGCTTCAACGAGTGCATCCTACTCTTCTCTGACCTGCCAGGTGAGAATATCAGCTGGTATTTATGTATGTCCTACCTTAGTCCCTCTTTTCAGGTGTGTTCCATACTCAGGCTAGGCTACATGTTACTTGATAATAAACAACAACTTTTATTATTTATTTACTGCATGTGTTAAGCCGTTGTACCTCTAAAGTTACAAACAAGTGAGAATCACACAAATCCTTTTGTCTGCCTTTCCTAAACCTGACTCAAAGGTGTGTCCATCTGCGTGAGGAACTGACATTTGCAAGAGGCTATTTTTTTTAATTCCTTAGAGTAATAATGTGTGCTGATGTGTCTTCAGTTAATGATATCCTCAAAGCAGACAGCTCTGCTCTCCTACAGACACACTCCCTCTGTGATGTGCTCTAAGCGTGCCACGCGCTGCTCTGCATCTGTCGAACAGTCAACCGCTGCACCCTGGGAATTGTCTGCTACAGAAATCACAACCTCTATGGTACTCCAGCATTCCCATCACTTATATCTTCATTCATAGCTTTAAGTCCATCTTAAGTCCATGTAGACTGTTTAGCCACTGAAGTAAATTCACGGTATTGGGTTCTTCTGTGCTATCAGACATGAACCAGGGAGGCTAAGTGGCCCTTTTTAGCCCTGGGCAACAAATGCAGAATTACTCATGCAAGAAAAGCCAATAGACACAAATAAATAAAGCCAAGGGCTGGCATGGGTATTTGAGGCGAGCAGGCTGCACGAAGCAACTGTCTGCTTTGCTTATACAAAGATACAGGGATTTGTATTACAAATTCCACTAACACAGGGAGATGGTGTGGTGGTGGTAAATAGCACTGGCAGTGAAAAAAGTAGGAATGGGTGTAATCCAGCATAAGAAACCTCTAATGTGATACACCTGCAACTGTTTTATTATTCTTTCCCTACAATCATTTCAAATAATGACGCACATTGCAGATTACGGTTTTCTGACCTCTTATTATACCACCTAGTGCAAAAGTTAGGTGTGTGGGGTGGCAGATATTGAAATATAGTCTTTTACCTCAGAAATATGGTTATAAATCCCAGCAGGTTTTAGTGCATTGCAGGCAAGAGGAGTAATTCTGCCTCCTCCAAATAAAACACAGAAGGAGGTCTGACAAATCACAGAGGAATTCAGTCGGTTGATTCTAATCACACAAGCTTGATGGAAATGCATACTTATTAGCTTTGCTCGGTTGGTTACATGTATTTGTTAAGTACTTTTAACAGACTGTCCAAGGGGTTTTAAACGTGGTAAAGGCAGACACTGACCCATTGCCCCAAGGATTCTGATGTTTTTGTCAACAGCACTTATGATACACAGAGTAAAGACTCCTAACTGTGTCTCCTAAAAAGTGCCCTCTTTACTGCTCCTTTTCAGCTGCACAAGGAGATTACCTCAGCAAAGTATCGGTGATATAAAATCCAAGAGCGGCATTCATAATGTATGTCTTCAGAATGTAACTCTCGCCTGGGGAATAGCTCAAACAATTTCCTTTCAAACTCTATTTCAAATTGCTGCTCAGTCCTCTATTTTCTAGCTGAAAGGCAGAATGACATTGGCGTTTTAAAACCAGCAGAGACGGGGACGATTTGTCCAGAAGGCGTGCTGGAGCACTCAGTAAACTTAGGCAAGCAGCCTTCCCTTCTGCCTAAATTCAGCATTGCCATACTTCACTGTGTTTTACTGTCCAACAGATTCATGTGATTGAGGCGGAAGGGAAAGGGAGAGCCAGCTCTCCTTATAAAGGTAAAATATGTTGGCCTAGAGCTGCAGGCAGCTTCTTTGGCAAGCTTGCCTCAGAGTGGCTACCACTGCCAGCTTGCTTCTGTACATCACCTCCAGCCTTATTATCACAGCTTGTGTACACCTAGGTACTTACAGTGTAGTATCTGGCACTCTCTCTAAACTATATTAGGAATGAATTTTGGGCTGTACACTGACCTCAAACAGGACTTGTTTTCTTAAGTTTCCAGCAAGGTGGAGCACACTTGAGAGAGTATTATATAACTTGTAACAGACACAGACTGCTAAATCCACTGATTGGCTGTAATGTGCTGGGTTTGTTTTTTAGCCGTGCTAGCAGAATGGCTCAAGCGATGGCAATGTTGGTGTCTGTGCTGTCCAGACTGCAATTTTTCAACACAAAGTGGATGGATTGCCATGACATTTTGTACAGGCATTCATGGTTCCCAAAGGATGAAGCCTACTGACTTTGGTGATCCCCTGACATTTCTGCAAGCAACCATCATCAGCTCAAAATTTGTTTTATGACCAACTTCCTGCAAAAACAAGGGACATTCTCTGTGTCCTTAGCTATACTTTGTGTTAAGGGCTAAATACAAATGTTAGCATTGCAACATGCTTAACTAAGATGTTGACCATGTTGCCCATTATATCTGTATGTTAGTAGTGTTGGCATGCTGATGTTAGCATGTAGCTCAAAGTACTACCGCACCAAAGTACAGCTTCACAGAGCTGCTAGCTTGTCTGTAGTCTCTGTTAGTCTTGTTCATGTCAGTCTTGTTATAAATATTTTGAGTGGGTATATCATTTATAGACTTGCAGTGCATGTGATGCAATGCATCATAGCTGAAAGTAAACATACAGTATGTTTGGCTGTGTTACATAAGTACGTTATATCATGCCTCATTTCCAGTGCATGGTTCGGCTCGAGTTGACTCAACTCACTGTTGTGTCAGCTACTTTTCTCTATTACGTCTCTATACGCTGTGTATGGCGTAGGTTTGTGGGCTGCCATTTAAAAAAAAAAAGAAATCTGGGTCAAGAGAATAAACAAATTGCAGGCGCTGTTGACAGTATTTTGACTATTTAAAAGTTACGATTCTTGTGAATCCTCTCTGAACAATCAGTTGTCTGCAGTGTTTTAACGCCATCTTGTAGTATCGACTCAGCTCGCTTGAAACCTTGACTGATGTGGTACCAAAAAAAAAAAAGACCAGGTACCAGGTGCTAATCACAACTTTTGTTAATGAAAAAACAAATAAGAGTGAGTCGAGTAGAACTGTGCCGTACCATGCAGTGGAAATGCGGCATTGGTTTCTGATAAACCATGTCAGCCTGCCTTTGTTGGAAGCAAGGTTTTGGAGGTCAGTCTGTACGGTATGTGCTCTGCCTCACCGTATTCATGTAGTTATGAATACACGCGCGCATGCACATAAAACACACACAACACACACAACACACACACACACACACACACACACACACACACACACACACACACACACACACACACACACACACACACACACACACACACACACACACACACACACACACACACACACTGTGAGTTATGGTAGATATCTTGTAATTTGTGGCCCGCACCTGCTCCTTCCTGCTATCAGGCGTGCAGAATTGATGTCCTCATACAACTGAGGCTTACATTCATTTGTTTCAGAGCAGACTCCACATGCTCCACATGCTTGCAACTACAGAAACTGCAAGTGTGAAGCCACAAAAAACATACACTGATGCTGGCTGGACATTACAAAAGAAGAAAAATGCACTCAATTTAGCTTAGCTTAGCATACGTAGCACACAAGGAAAAATAAATCAAATAGAATTATTAGAATCATTTATTTTAGAACCATACTTAGAAAATATAGGATATAGCTGTTTTCAATGCACATCGTGTTTTTAAACCCTCAAGGAATAAATTAAAGATTTCATTTAGCAAACAAATATTAACACCGTACATTGTAAACTAATAGCCATTTTCAACTGAATCGTCATGCAAGTGACTACCTAAACCTGCTTCTGTACGAGCACATTAACAACCACTTAGTACCATTCATGTCTGGTACACATCATCTTTGACATTTCTGTTAATTTCAGCCTGTGCATGATGGAAGCCTGTATTTAGTGGTGATGTAAAAATGTAAAGGAACATGCATTTTACATTTTGATTTAATCTAGGTTTACAGAAATGGATGAACTTTACAAGACACATTAGTAGACTTGACATTCAGTTGTGAAAAGAAATGTCAGCTCTCTTTCCATTCCTGTTTGCAACTGTTGAACTAAAAGTTAACGGTCAAGATAACGTTACAGGACAGTAGCTTTTAAAGGATTCAGACACACTCCTCTCTTTCCTTCCTTCTCGGCAGTAAATGGGGCCAGTGACAATAATTCTCAGCGACAAGCCTATTACACATACTGTAACGCTGTGAAGTCTATAGTTGCCATTATTCCAACAAAGAGGAGAGGTCCAAAATGAAGGGCAGTGATACAGACTATAAGATCATGTCCCTAGTTTCCAGACTTTCAAGAGAAAGTTGTGTGAAAGATGAGTATACTGATAGTACTGCGTATATATGACTCAACTGACATAGTTTAGTCATGTACAGTTACTCGTCATCCTCCACACAACTTCCTTTTCACAATATGTTACTATTAGTATTCAATTAGGTTTTTTGAATGATATCACACTCAGTATATCAGAGTCTGAAATAAAATGAAATGTAAGACCTGTACTGCAACATTTTGCCTTGGAGCAGGCAATACATCTCAGCCTGCCATTTTGTTGGCAATTAATCTCATTTTGTGATTCCCATTTGCTTAGTCTTGTAGCCTCGGGTAATCTATAACTTTCTCTTGTTTGGAGACTTCATTGATTCACAATGGACCAGAGAAGCTCTCCGGCTGACAGGAACCGTGTGTTTACTGATGATGCAGCGGCATTTGTCTTCACGGGACATTAGCATCTGTCTCAGTGAGCAGTGCTGTGCACAGAACCGATGAGCTTTAGTTATAGATGTTTAGTTCTGAGAAAAACAGCCACGAGCTGCTGAAAGTGCTCAAGGCAACATTGCACACAGGGACACCTTGAAAACACGAGCAGAAGGAGAAGTAGAACATTGATGTTGAAGGTTAAGTGTTGGAAGTGAGTGACGAATTTGACACAACATTCACATTTATTTGGGGATTTGACAAAATCTTGTCTGGAGCATTTTAAAATGACTTTACAAATAAAATAATACTATTACAAGCAACCAGGATTAAGGAGGACTTGGGTAATATCCATAGTGTCCTGACTGTATTTACCTGGGGCTGAATTTATTAATAATCTCAGATTCACTCCAGGAATTGTGCTCAAAGAACTATGTCTAAAAATACTCAGATCTCAGAGAAAAGATATTTCTGAGCTCCCTACACTATTGAGAAGTTCTCATTTGAGAATGACAGACACTGAGTGTTTTATTACATTCAGAACCATAACATTTTAATTAATAATACCATCATGTAGTTTTTTCTGAGTGGTTCTGGTGTGCAATCACCACATTCAGAGGACAGGCTGCTGTGTGAACAATTTAATACAAGAAAAACAAACAAACAAAAAAATTGCAGACAAGTTTATTTTAATCCAATGCTGCATCTTGCATGTTATCCAGTCTGTTAATTTTTTTATTTATTGTACGTTTTTCTTTTTTTATAAAACAATTTGCTTTGTGAACATGCCTTGGAGACTGTAATAACTTAGGCAATGCTTTGGCACAACTGTTGTACTCCTTGTTTCTGGTTCATCTATGTGTCATGTGCGGCTGGGTCATTTGGCCACAACATCAAGGACCAGGATATGCATAACCCGTTTTTTTTTTTTTTTTTTTTTTTTGATCTTGTAATTTAAGTTCAACAAAAGCAACCACAGTTATGGCTTCCCAAAGCATTTTCTTAATTTTCAGTCAAGTCTCAGTTTAGGTTACATGACCTTGTATCCTGGATAAATATGTTGGATAAATGAGTGCCCTGAACATTGATTGATCACTGAAAAGGGAGCAGTGCTAGTAAAGACACAATTATGGAAACGTTACTGTTGTCTTCCAAGAATGATGCATGCACAACTTAAATCCGTGCAAACACAATGCACATCATCCATCTAAGTTTCATCAAACCAAATGAAACACGCTCTCATGTCTTAGAGCCATTTTGAAAATGGAATAGAGCAGCTGCATGCATCAGTCCTTCAAGTGTTGTCCAAATATAATTTGTGGTTTGCAGTATAACTGTATGAAAGATGGATGGACAAATCCCTCGACAATAATCGCTTTCCACACTGCTCCCTATCTTTATTATCAATATTATCAATGTCAGCATGGTTTACAATTAAAGAGCTATTCAAAAAGGGAGAAGGGAATTGTCACAGCCGATGGTTGGCTTTATAATCTATGGGTTGATGATCAAGAGTCATTTTTATGGTTTAATATTAAGGGTTGGAACATTATAATGCAACAGATTGTATTTTAATTCACTCAATTCTCTCGTCTCCATTATTGTCAGGTCTATCGTCCTTTGTACCACAATCCAATTACACAATTCCCCCAAGTTGCTCCTGATTACTAATGCCATTCTACTATTTGTGGCAACAAGTCACAGCCCACAATCAACGCCTCTACATAATCACTGAAATGTAATTTTGTCTTTAAAATTGCTCTTTAACAGAATTGGCTGCCTTGGAATGCCCAGCTGAGCCCAGGGCTTGTTAAAACTGTTATCAATCTCCTGTTCCTCATTCCTACTACCTCTTTTAGCTGGAGGAGTGATTGCATACAGCATTTGTCGCCCTAGGGAGGAAAAATGTGTTTCCCTGAACTGCCTGTGAGCCTGTCGGTAAGGAATCTCAGACCACCAGCGTGTTTTTCACTGGAATTAACCTTATAACGGAGGTCCTAGCCCATGAGAGCTAACAACCCCCTAACCTTGACACTGCTGTGGGACATAAAGTGGGGGGGAAGATACATCTCTTATATAATCCACTTGAGCCTGGGCCAGGTGCTGGTCATACCAAGGAGCACTCATTAGGCCGACTTTCTTATTATCCACGGAAAAGGGGAGTGAAAGAGGGTGGTTGTCAGTGCGAAAGACTGTGAAGAAAAGAATTCCTAATTTACCCAAATCCTCGGCTAATCCAGCGAGTCCCTGTTCCCTAATCCTCTCTATTTTCAACGCGAGAAGCAGGAAAAGGATGGATACTGCTGGGGAGGCATTAGGGGAAGGAGAAGAAAACGTTGCTATGCACTAAAAACTTATTTTGATACAAGGGCTCAGATGAGGGACAGCAGCTAAACAATGGCCACTTATTATCTTGAAGAGCTACTGGCACTGCTGGATGACTACTTAAGAATATTAATGGCAGCAAAATGCCAAGGTCAAGCTGCTCACTTTGACAACTAAACCTCCCACACTCCATTTAGGCTACATAATCGTGTATGCTTTATGTCTGATTCAAGGGGGGGAATCACATTCATATTCATTCATTCTGTTATCTCACAGCAGTTGAATATGTTGTGCAAGTAAAATTATGTCAGTGGTAAATGAAAATCCAGAGATTAGCAGCATACTCTCTGTTGTAAATTGTATTTTGGTTTTAAGCAAAATGACTTGAGAACTATTCAATGGGATGCCATTACATTCTCCACAGGCAATAATGTTCCCCTCAGGATGAATTGTAATTACTTTGTGTGATCCTCTGAATGTTTATCTAGTGCCACCATCAGGTCAAAATGTTTATTTGTCCAATACTTTGGTTAATTAGCAAATACCTGCAGGACAAATACAACTATTATCAGCTTCAGCTGTACTTTGTGTTTAGCTTGCTAACACACTAAACTAAGATAGTGAATAATCAAACAATATACCTGCTAAACATCAAAATGTTAACAGCATGTTAGCTCAAAGCACTATTGTGCCTAATTGCAGCCTCGCTGAGGTGCTAGCATGGAATAGCATTGTCTTGTAATGTAAAAAGCTGCTGTCTTCATCAAAGGCTGCTAATTTCCAAATTTCTTTGATAATTACTAGGCTGCTCTATTGATTTTGACTTTGCTGATAGGTTGGCATACAACATTCGCAAGTGACTTTCATGTTTCTTTCTTGTCCTTTTTGTTGCACAGAAATTGACATTGAGCGCTGTGTTCGTGAATCCATCACCCTCTTCTGCTGGACTCCAAAGAGCGCTACATATCGACAGCATGCTCAGCCACCAAAGGCCGCTGGTGACAACGGCTTTGGGAAAGCAGCAACATACTACTCGTCTGACTACCAGGACATGGCCAAGACAGACCTGGTGAGTTTTACTCATCACACACACACACACACACACACACACACACACACACACACACACACACACACAATGAATGCAGTCTCCTTTCATTCAACCTTTGTTGCTGTTACTTTTTATGTTATTTGTTGATTTATGCTGTACCCTTTATACAGTACAAGGTATCTGAGGTAATGAGCTGTCTCTTTCAACACACTCAGACTATTCAAGGGCTCAACGAGACACAGCACAGGTTTCAATGAAAATATATCGTAGAGACAGAATGAGAAAGGAGTTTTTACGGGAATTAAATTCGCCATAACCTCTGTCTGGCGATGTGCTGTAGAAAAATCTACAACCCCAAATCAGAAAAGGTTGGGACAGTATGAAAAACACAAATAAAAAAAAGAAAGTAGTGATTTCTAAATGTACTTTGACTTGTAATTCATTGCAGACAATGTGAACACAAAATATTTCATGTTTTGTCTGGTCAACTTAATTTCATTTGTAAATATACATCCTTTCCTGTCATTCAGACCTGCAACACATTCCAAAAAAGGTTGGGACAGGAGCAATTAAGGGCTAGTAATCAGGTAAATTGGTTAAATAATGATGTGATTTGAAACAGGTGATGTCAACAGGTGATTGTAATTATGATTTGGTACAAAAGCAGCATCCAAGAAAGGTCTAGTCCTTAGGAGAAAAGATGGGCCAAGGATCGCCAGTTTGCCAACAAATACGTGAGAAAATTATTGAAATGTTTAAAAACAATGTTCCTCAAAGAAAGATAGGAAGACATTTGCTTATTTCACCATAACATAATTGCATAACATAATTAAAAGATTCAAGGAATGAGGAGGAATTTCAGTGCGTAAAGGACAAGGGTGCAAGCCTTAGCTGAACAACCGTGATCTCCGAGCCCTCAGGCGGCACTGCATCAAGAATCGTCATTCATCTATAAGCGATATCACCACATGGGCTCAGGACTACTTTGGCAAACCTTTGTCAAGTACCACAATACGTAGTTACAGCCACAAATGCCAGTTAAAACTACTAGTACTGTGCCAAAAGGAAGCCCTATGTTAACAGTGTCCAGAAGCGCCGTCAACTTCTCTGGGCTCAGAGGCATCTGGGATGGACCCTCACACAGTGGAAACGTGTACTGTGGTCAGATGAATCAGTATTTTAGGTATTTGTTTTGGGAGAAATGGACGCCGTGTGCTCCGGACCAAAGAAGAAAAGGATCATCCAGACTGTTACCAGCAACAAGTCCAAAAGCCAGTGTCTGTCATGGTATGGGGTTGTGTCAGTGCCCTTGGCAAAGGTAACTTGCACTTCTGTGATGGCACCATTAATGCTGAAAAGTACATAGAGATTTTGGAGCACAATATGCTGCCTTCAAGAAGACATATTTTCCAGGGACGTCCATGCATATTTCAACACCACGTCTCTGCTGAATAAGACTTAATGTCTCTTTCTGTTCACATTACAAAGTCCTGGCTGCGGAGGAAGAGGATATGGGTACTTGACTGGCCTGCCTGCAGTCCCGACCTGTCTCCAATAGAGAATGTGTGGCACATTTTGAAGCGCAAGATGCAACAACGAAGACCCCATACTGTTGCCCACCTTAAGACTTGTTTGCAGCAAGAATGGGACAAAATTACACCTGAAACACTTCATGACTTGGTGTCTTCAGTCCCTAAATGTCTTTTAATTGTTGTGAAAAGGAATGGCAACATTACAAAGTGGTAAATGCTTTACTGTTCCAACTTTTCTTGAGGAATAGGAATTTTGTTTTTTTGAAAAAAAAAAACAATAAAAATCATGAGGAACACATTAAAGGATGTGCTGTTGTATTGTCTGCAATGAAATACAAGTCAAAGTACATTTAGAAATCACTACTTTCTTTTTTTATTTGTGTTTTCCATACTGTCCCAACTTTTTCTGATTTGGGGTTGTATATCTTAACAAACAAGTGATGACACAATTGATAATGCTTTACAATTAAACTTGGTCATTGATAATGGGGTAATGTTTTGGTAATTTTGAAGGTATTAAGAACAATGAAAGTGTCTTGGTCATATTGTGGTTTAATTTTATGTCATGGAATACTAATTATGGGGGGAAATGTCTCAAGGTAATAATGGGGCAGTAAATACAGGCTAACAATCTGCTCAAAATACAAGGTTAAATTGGGTTATTTTTTCTCAGCAACAATTTTATATTGAGTTAAGGTATCATTTGGATGAAAAAGAGGTAATAGTGGGGTAATAACAGGGTAATATGCTTTAGGGCTGAACGATTAATCGTTTTCAAATCGCGATTCAAAAGAATGGGATTAGCTAATCGTGAAGACCGCGATTAATCGACTGCAATATTTAGTTGAATGTTTGGTGTAACATTTGGTTTAAGATTTTTTATTCCTCTTTTTATTGTATTTACTGATTTTTCATATGATAAATACTGGGATGTTACATATCACAGATTGTTAACAGAAATGTTCTATTTTCAGTGGATTTTTGATTTATTTTTTATTAATTTATTTAACATGATCGTAGAACGTGCAATATGTAGATGCTGCTATTGAATTTAGGCGTATCAGTAATTTCAGTTTAGAAGAAAGTACTGACATTTTTTGTTGGAATTGTTTTTTATTATTATAACTTTAGCTTTTGTGATAAATGTTCTGTGTTTGACTGTTCAGTGTTCCATGCTTATTAAAAGAAAAACACGTATTGCTGGCAATTCATATTCTCATCCTTGCATAAGAATATTGAGCAGTTTTGATGGTGTCTCATGTTATAATGCTCTATGTTTTATCTGTTACCCAGTGAATATTAAACTTTAGCTAAACAAAAAACAGAAAAAATTCTTTCCAAAAAATCGCACTTTGATTTTTTCCGCAAATCGTTCAGTCCGAATAAGCATGTTAATATTGGGGTAATTTTTATTCTAATACTCAAAAATTAATAGTAAACACTAATCAATAATTACCAAAAAATAATGCTGAAATTCTATTATAATTTTAGTTTAAGGTAATGCTGTAAAAATTCAATTTTAAATGCAGTGATCACTGGTTTGAATGAATATAAATATGAATCAATCAAATCAGCCTATACTTATCAGTAAACCACTAATTGGTCTAGTATTTTTTATTTCTATTCAGTAATAAATCTAGAGCATGTATTTTGTGTTTACATAGTCAGTATGAGCAATCTGTAAAACAAGGCTGCAGGATCTTTTCTTCATCTTATTCAGTGCCACCCATACAGACTGGTACTGTACACACGTGATGGGTGATTTATAAAAGGTGTATTAATGTGTATCAGCAGCAGCTGATTTTAGGTTGTGAGATGTTTTTTAGCTTTCACACTTTTCTTTGTGAAGTAATTCCCAAACTTGATTATATTCAGGCTGTTGCCATCCATCCATTTCTTCTGCTCTGAGATTATACATTCTTGCTGCTTACACCCCCTTTCTGGTTTGCACAAAAGAGTGACTCACATCACCCAACACCTGTTCTTTTCACTTATCAACACCTCATTGTAGAGCAACACAGTGACTCCAGTAGGCATGTTGAGCTGTATTGATTTTTCATGTTAGAATGAGTTCCTCAGGAATTAAAAGTTAGTTTAATGCTTGATACAGTACACGACAACCTCCGTATTTAATTCCCAAAGTGGACAAATATTGATTTGTATTAAAATGCATTCTCTTTACAAATACAAGTAGTCAAAATGTCACAGCATAAATAAAGTAAAACTTTATTTATATAGCACTTTTTAAAATATGGTTACAAAATGCTTTGCAATGAACAAAATACATTACATTAAATTAGATTTAGATTTGTCAGATGCTTTTGTCCAAAGCAAAGTTAATTTAACTTCCATAGCAGCAAGTGTGAGATGCGCCAACAATTCTAAGACCATCCCTCATAAGATACAGATATACATGTCCAGATATATGTGCAATTGCAAAAATGTATTTTAAAAAAACAGCATAAAAGGTGTCCATACTTAGTTCTGAGGAGTGTTTACTAATGTGATGCTGTCTTTCACGTAGGCCTTTTGTCTTTGTTTAGTTTTTGTGGTGCGGCCCTGTTTGCCTTTTCACACCTCAATGCATCTTGTCCAGAAAGCTCCCAAACACTCTTGTCAGCCCCTTTCTGCTGTGTGCCCAAGTGATTGCTGTAATCTGTCTGATTCAGCCGAAGCCGAATGAGAAATAGGTAGGTGGTGGCATTGATCCATGGCCGCATCTATCTGCACCCCACCTCTTCCTCAGAAAACATTCAGGCAGGAGTGCACTTTGTTGAAATGTCACTCTCATCACTGGACTGACCACAGACACACACATACAGTACACACAACACTAATTGTACAGTATGACTGCAGAGAAGAAAGCCAGAATTTAACAATCTAAATGTTGATCTAGGAATTCTTTGCTTATTACACTTCATTTCGCATGTCAGCACAGTTTAAAGTGCCGACATGTGAAGACTTGAGCTATCTTTGAACAGACAATGTTACTAGTTTTGGTGCCATACAGTTCAGTATCTAATAGTATCTTCTGATAAAACCTTAGCACGGATATAGACTACATTCTCTGTAACTCTGGCAAAGTACAATACAGTTTGATGACTATTCATCCGCACCCCCCACCGCATTTAGACCAACCCCACACTTGAAATTCCACATCTGAGTTTCATGATAAACCTTAGTAATTCATCAGACCTTTCAGTGGTGCAGGTCACAGAATTAAAGGTCGGTAAAAGGACTCAATTGTGCTTAAATGCCATCCACATCTCTGTGCACCGCACCAGTGGCATTATCGTTAGCTCTGGGGCAACACAATGAGTCCACTCACCGTGCGCTCAGGCTTTACTGTACCCCTTTACCATTTAAATCCTATTACCATTCAGAAGTAAGCCTGATTCTTAATGCTCAGTTTTTATGTCGACATTTCAGCTGATTGAATCTGAAATTATTAAACTGTACTTCAAAACCGCTCTGAGAGTGTGAGCAACAACGCAGGCAGACACAAGTTTGTGTTGGTTTGTGATAGACACATGAATTATTCAATACAGTTGTATTAATGTACTTGTAAAGATTATGTTTGCACTAAAGTTTTTGCTGGATTCACTCCTTATTTTAGAGCTCTAATCAGCCAAAATAACTGAAAACACTTGAGGGTGAGCAGGGACTTTAAGGGCAGTCTTACACATTATAGATGTTTTGTTATTTTGTTGTTTTGTCTTTACATAAAGGGATTTACAGTTTTTCACATAGCTCATCTGTAAAGCTTGATTGATTTTGCTTAAATAATACCTGCATTTTGATTATTATTTTTCTGGTGAGCTTTTTGAAAGGTGATGTACGATTGAAATAAGTACAAGTGCACAGATCTCTGCCAAGGCCATGCCCTATCTCGCATTGATACCTAAAGTGAAAAATAATTTGTGTATCCGCCCTGTGATTCGGATCCACTCCATAATTGTATGGGTTCTTCCTTGGCCCATGCTACGCACTTTAAGCAAGTTTCATGAAAATCAGACCAGAAGTATTTCTGCAATCCTGCTGACAAACAGACCGACAACAAGCCAAACTTGTCGGGGGTAATCATTAAGACCATGTTCAGTCCAATGAACTGTGTCCTTCTTTTAGGCATTACATAACACAAACATCTTTACACATTTAAAATAAAGGATTCAGTAACTTTATGTATTATTGTTTTCATACTACATGTATTGAATCATTTGGGGGAAAAAAAATCATTTTTAAAGCAATAACATCGTATCACAATACAAATCTACTAATAGTCATTAAGTGTTAATGTGGAATTCCCAGACATCTGTAGACTGTGACTATAGACAAACTAGAAGAAAAGCAAATTCGGTGAATCCTTAATGGACAGGAAATAGTTATTTTTTTCCCCCTATCATTTAATTAAAGCTTTCCTTTCCAGATTAAAGTCCTGATAGTACATTGCATTACACAACAAGTCTATTTATCAATGTGTTAGTTTCTGTAATAACTGTTGTGTATGATGAAATCTTACAACCAGATACAAAAGTTTCAAAATCAGATTTCCTAACATTTCTGTCGTGAAATTACAGTTAATGTCACACACATAGGTTTACACCACACGGGTCCGTTTCAGGAAGGAGGTTTAACTGACTCAGTCTAACCCTGATGTCTGAGTTGATTTATCCTGAGATGGGAAACTCAGAGTTTTTGGTTCCAGAACAGCTGATACGAGTTGGTTCAATCAACTCAGAGTAGGTTCTAGCGCGTGCACCACCATAATAAAAAGGCAGCATGAATGGAGCCATGATACTATGATTCACCATGTCAACAACCGCAAACAAATGGGTCAGCAGAAATACTAATGCGCACATATGCGAGTTTGAACATGTATTTCGTAAAAAAGCAACACAGCGGCTGCTGCAAAAGAGAGAGAACTTGTGTGGGAGAAAATTGCTGCTAGAGTAAATGTGTATATTCCAATATAATGTATATCATATTTAATCATAAGTATAGCCTAATATTACTGGGGAAATGGTATTGAAAATCTATTTCATTTAGGTACAATACTGCAGGCGAAAAAGTCCTAGGCCTACTATTCCCATTCTGAGGCTGCAGCACCATCATTAACAGAATTATAGTTCATAATCTTTTATTTCAAAGGGTTTACATCATTCACCTGCAATACTGTGGAACTCCTTTTTAATGTCTCTGACTGATTTGTGTCCAGGGAACACTAAAAACGTTTAAAGCATGTTTCAGAGCGATCTCTTCTGACGGCGCTTTGCTACAGCGGCTTTACTAAAATGCTCCGCATCACCAACATTGTAAAGAAAACTGTAATGTGACACAAATAATGTGCTGGGATGTAAAGCACGTCCACAATGGGTGACGTTAGTGATATAAGGACGGATAAGGTTATGTAGGCTACATAACTGATAGACTGGGATACCGCTCAAATAGGAAGTTATCTGGAAATGAAAATGCGTCGGGGCCTCAATATCATCTCCCAATGTATGTTTAACTCCCTGCGAAGTAGTACAGCGTCTTCATCAACGGGATTGTCGACAAAAGGAAATGCCATGTTTTGAGAAAAAACAATGTTTTAAAGTCTGCCTAACAGTTAATAAACCAACAATGTTTTTTTTATTCATGCTGATATAACAAACTGAACTAAAATGCGCCTGATACAGACTTTATGAACGAATGAGGAAATGAGCGCTTAGTGTCAGAGGGAGGAGCGTTAATTATCTTAATACATCCATGGGGAGGAGACTGAGAGAAACTCTAGGTTTCTTGAAGAAAACCTGATCCCAACCAGGTTAGGTTCACATACCATAGTTACCATAGTAACTGACTCTAAGGTTAAGTTACCTCTCTTTCTGAAACAGAAAACCCAGAGTTTCCCTCATCTCAGGGTTAACAAACTCAGAGTTTTCACTAAACCTGCTTTCTGAAACGGACCCCAGGTCAAATGAGAGTTCACAACAAAAATAACATACAGTATGTTTCCCTGCAATATTTGATACCTTAATGAGTACTTTTAGCTTACAGTATTATGTTTCAGTGGCTGTGTCACCTATGTGTTTAATTACCTTTGAGTCTGTAGTTAGTGTTTTTATTGGATTGCAGTGCATTGTATTGGAAGTATCTACAGCAAATAGAGAGGGACAAAATATCAGGCAGCTGCACTAACACTCTCTGAGGTATTTTATCAATGAGTGCACAAAAGACTGTGACCTCCTTAGGGCCAGTATGGACGAATGATTACATTTGGGAAAAACCTGTTAATGTCCATGTGCGCACCTAACTATTGTTTTAAGACAGACTTACAGTATCCTTTAGGTTAAAATGTAATTAAAAATATATATATAAAAATAAATATACTGTAATAAAACGGCATACAATACGCACTGTTACTGTTAAGATGTAGAATAGTCATATGGCCGATTTTCTTTAGTTCTCTACAATGTAGTGACTTCCCAAAAATATTGTTATGGTTGACACTGTACTGATGCATATGCTGTATGTTTGTGCTCCATGCTTGCCTATCGCCCCTCTCTCTGGTAAGAGCAGGAGGCTCTGTCAGCAGATTCTCAGATCTCGTAGTAAACAGACATTCAGCCACTAATAAGACAATGTAAACATAGCAAAACAAATACAAAAGTGCTCTACACACGATTAATTAAATTGACTGTTTCATCAATTTTTGATATGAATTTAGTTTGTCTCCAGTTAGTGCCAAGGATTGCTCATATTATGCTTTTTGACTTTTCCCCTTTCCTTTATTGTGTTGTATATCTTTTTGTGCACGTTATATATTTACAAAGTGAAAAAGCCCAAAGTCCACCCAAAGGAACTTACCATCTCCAACAGAAAACCCTGTTCACAAACTGCTCCAAACATCTCTGTTGTAGTCCAGCCTTTACTTCCGTGACGAATGTGTGTCACTTTGTAACATGTTATAATGCTCACCTAGTTGCTAGCATGGCACTCCCTCATACTCTGCAACTGACTAGCTAGCAGTACTTACGCATGTGCAACTCCCAACAAAGATGTTACAGAAGTGAGATGTCTCACTCTATAGCTAAAATAGAGAGCTCAACACACAGGGTGAAAAGAGGACAACAAAACAACAAATATATGGTGTTTTCTGAAAATTAAACAACATAAACCTAATCTGGTACAACCTCTAAACACAATTATGAACCTGAAAATTAGCATAATATGAGCACTTTAGTCAAGTTCGGTAGTCTCCCTCTTTCTCAAACTAGTCTCCCTCTTTCTATTGATAATGGCATTCACATGCAGATTTGTGCACAACTGTTAACAAATCAGTGACACTCCTCTGTGGCAGCCATAATGTCACAGAATGTGGGCAACTGTAATGTACTGTACATAAAGAGGATGGTGTTTCTATTGTCTAGAAAGTTATGCTTAACATTAGTAGCTTTGAGAAATTAAAATAAACTAAATGTGGTACAGTGCACAGGAGGCTAGTGCCATTCGCCATGGATGAGCAGGTGTTTTTCTCACTGTCATCTAACAGCTGGCAGAGCTCGTATTTCGTATTTGGCATGTGAATGTCCACAAGTAAACAAGAAAGGATCTTGCTTCCAGTTGTTCAGGACTTGTGCACCACATGTACCCATGAACATGTAAAACTGTGAGTGACTAGAGACAGGGGCGCCTGTATAGGGGGGAAAAGTTAGGACAATCCCAATGGCCCATGACTGACAGGGGCCCAAAAAATAGGTACAAACTAATATACAATTATTAAACCATCATCATTCAGAATATATCTTTCAAATATAATAACATGAATGATCTCTTTGTTTTTACTTGTTTTTGGCAGTAAAAGTTAAATATCCCCATTGACCAAAAAGTAAACATCCATATTGACCGACCACCCCCCTGTATCTGCATGAAATGATTTGGTCCTGCCTCAGCACACTCAGTGACGGTGTTTACTTGCAGTCAGTTGATGCGCCAGAACTACAGTAACCACAATCTTGCCAAGTAACGTTAAATCAAAATCTGGTTTTCAAAAAAAGAAAGAGAGGAAAGACAAAGGAAAGGGTGTCAAACTTAAACCCAGTTTTTCACCAAGAAAGGTGGGTAGCCTGTAGTCTGTGAGTGATATTAACCTGTTGGCTTAATGTCCATAGTGAAATAAGCTAGCTAGCTACAGACTAGTGTTAGCCTACATTTAATCACCATTTAATCAGTGCAGGGAAACGTTTAGCAAGATATTCATATTAAATCATTGTCCCGGCCCCATTTAGCAGACTTAACAACAGATGAGTCAGCAGCACCCGAGTCTCCCCCTAACTGCCCCTCCCTGTCCCAGTGAAGAAGGTGAGCAACATTGGGTTCAATGACATGCCAGTTAGCATCATTGCGGGGAGTCTTTGGGGATTTCTTTGTCTCTCTTGCTCCGTTTACCATTACAAAAAAGAAAATGAAATATTTATTAATGACAGAAATGCAAACAATTATTTTTTCACATAATGATCATTATGAAATACAATTAAAAAAACAACAACCTACTGTCTGTACTGGATGCTGGACAGTTGGAAACAGTGAGTAGCTTACCTGAGGTTTTATTTCATATTATAAAAGCTTAATCACAAGTAAAGTCTATGACATATTCCAGTGATAAGTCTTCCAATAAAAGCTTATACTGCTTTTCAAAATCATAGAGTACAGTACATACTGTACATCTTGAAATGTTTTAGCAACCTTACCATTTCATCAAAGTGTGTTAAATTGATGGTTCGGAGTAATTTCACCCTAGGGTCCTTTACACCGCGACCTCGAGCCAAACAACCCCCCCCCCCCGAAGCTTTTTTCACCTGGGTCGAACAGGTGCGTTATCAGCTGATTAGCTTACTGCAGGCGCTAACGGATCCAAAGGTGTATTTCGTAAATTACCTCACTAATAATGCCAGAAATGATACCAAACTTCTACAGTAGTACAAATAGGTTATGTACTCATAAAATGATGGATTAGAAAGTTTGTAAGTACACCAGGAGTTTATTTAAATAACACTTGCCTGCTGGCTTCTGCTCTCTGCTGCTACTGCTGCCGGTGCTTAGGGACGTCTACAAATTACAACACCGAAAAGAACAAACAAACAAAAATATTGATTAATTTAATGATTAAATAAGTAAATAACTTGTCTCCTGCTAGTTGTAGTACAGCACTTACTTTTAAAAAATAAGTTAAATGAATCAATATTTCACCTAGGGTGAAATTACTCCAAACCATTACTTTAAGAATACCTTTCTAAAATTATGAAAAACTGTGGTCTTATGATCTTGCCTCACAGTGTTTCAGTCATCAAATGTCAGTGCAGAGTTTCTTATGACACACTAATGCAGCATTACTGTATATATCAGTCACTGCCACTCAGTTGACAAAGGCCATGCCTTTTGTCAGCAAAAATAGAGATGCATTTTCATTAGAAATCCGTCATGTTTGAGCAATATTGGTAACTGCTGTGTAGCCATAATTCAAACAGATGAATGAAAAGCTGGTAGGATTCTTGGCTTTTAAATCTTCCTCGTGGAAGTTGGTATGTGTGTTTGTGTGTGTGAGGCCGCGGTGAGGGGTATTTGTTGTCAGCATTTTTCTCAGATCATGGCCTCAATTATGCTCGTCTTCTCTTTGTCTGACTGCAGACTTGACAGATAAAATGTGTTTTTGCTTTAGAAATTATGCTCAAACACCACAGACTGGGTTGTTTGATATGTGAAAACCTCAGCACAGTTACAATCACACAATGTGAAGGCGCTTTTCATTGACCTTGTCATTAAAGTTCCATGTCATGAAAATTTCCCTTTATGAGGTTTTTTAACATTAATATGAGTTCCCCCAGCCTGCCTATGGTCCCCTAGTGGCTAGAAATGGTGATAGGTGCATCCTGTTCTGCCTTTGAGAAAAAGTAAGCTCAGATGAGACGTTCTGGAATCTCCTCCTTATGAGGTCATAACAAGCAAGGTTACCTCCCCTTTCTCTGCTTTACCCGCCCAGAGAATTTGGCCAACCCATGAGAGAGAGACATCATGGCTTTCAAACAAGCAAAGTGGCAGTTGGTCAAGGCCATGTGGACCATGAGCATTTGTGCAGACGAACACAAACACATCCCACTGCAAAGGATTTGTGTCTGCTTATCAGCGGTTCCAGTTTAGCCTCATCACTGACAGGCCAGGGAAACGTGTCATTAAGCCATTTTCAGCTGGCACACACTGCATGCTCGTCATGACATTTAAGTCACCACACAGTGCTCCGTCAGCCCAGGCAATGATGGGCTGCATATTTTTGCCTATTTCTGTCAGTATATCGTATGTGTATGGATACATCCATGTGCATGTGTAGAAAGAAAGACACATTATTTGGTTTTACTGAAGTAATATCAGTAAAACTACTGTAGTATAGTACTGTATAGGTGTTGCCACTCACCTTGTTGATTAGCACACTGAAAATATTCTTATATATGAGCTCAGCCAAGCAACTGAGCCCGTTCAGCTTTATGGAGATGTCAAATTTCCTTATCCAAAGTCACAAACAATGCAACCATGTTGGTTCATAGATCCACAGCTTAGCACTGATAGTTGTGTCAAACCCAGAACAGGCGTGGTTGCTGTATCAGCAGATAGTTTGCACAGGGTGAGGACTCTGGGCTTCAGAGTAGAACCACTACTCCTACATGATGAATCAGCTGATTGCTGCAATTGGTTTCCTTCCAACTAGGTGTTTTTTAATAATTTGTTTACATTTATTTATCAGTAAGTACCTTTTCTTCTTTTGTGTTCTCTCTTATGCTTTGTCCCCTCTGTTTACTCATTAGATTTAGTAACTCCCTGCTTGAGACAAGAAGCAAATTGTATTTTATTTTAACCAGCATCTTTACATCTAGTACACTACTGATTTATGCACACACATGAAAACTGCCTTGCTCCTATTAATACCTTGGAGTACACCTAGACGACAGGCAAGGGTGGGCGGGAAACACAGAGGCCCTCTACAAGAAGAGCTCAGAGGCGTCAACGTTTTGGAACAGGATGCTTATTCTACCAGTCCATGGTGGTTTAGCACAATCTTCTATACTGCTGTGTGCTGGGGACAGAGCATGAGGGCGAGATATGCTAACAAGCTAGTTAGGAAGGCCAGCTCAGTGATGGGAGGAGGACTTGAGCTGGACCCTCTGGAGGTGATGACAGAGAAGAGGATGCTGTTCAAGTTGGTCAGCATCCCGAACAACGTCCCCTAGCCCTTCCACAGCATGCTGGTTGAGAAGAGGAGCGTCTTCAGCCAAGGTGTTCCACCAAGCGAGACAGGAGGTCATTCCTACCAGTGGCCATCAAACGTTTTAACTCATCCACACTATGTCGTAGAATGGACATCAGTGGACTGGGAGGCTGCTTAGGTCCTTCTGGACTCACTGTAACTGGGCTCACTATTACATTATTTAAGTCTCGCATTGCCAGACCTTACTCCATAGCGCTGCGGAGGAGGGTCTGGTTAGTCCACACAGCATTCCGGGATGAGAGAAAAAACATGCTCTGGTTTATTGGCATTTTTTCAAACCAATCACAATTGACCTGGGCAGCACTAACCGCCAGACGGAGCCACGGTGCCACTGCAAAATAGCCTCAGGAAGGAACTTGTTTTGGTGGAACGCGTACAGTACGCTCTAAACTTGTTTAAATTGTGCAACAGAAAACTCAGATTAGACAGATAGTCTACCATCTGGTGGAATTTCCGGCAGCACCAGAGGAATCCCGGAAGTGGAACGTCATGGATATAGATTACATTCTCTGTAACTCTGGCGCCAGGGTTACAGAGAATGTAGTCTAGTACAATAGGCCTACATCTTTTGTACAGTTGTACATATAACTTATAATGATCTCTCTCTCTCTTTGTCTTTCTCTCTCTCTCTCTCTCTCTCTCTCTCTCTATATATATATATATATATATATATATATATATATATATATATATATATATATATATATATATATATATATATATATATATATATATAGTTAGTTAGTGCTATCTGGGAAGCTTATGTCTTTTTGAAGGGAGCTCAGCTGTCCCTGATTCCCATGTAATTTAGCCATGATCTTCTCATCTCTGGGTTTGTGCAGCAAAAATGTAAAACAATGCTAAAAAGCAGTAAGTTGATGCTGGCATCCTTAATGTTTATGTATGTAGGCCCATCTACAGTGCATCGATATGCAGGAAATTCCAGCTTGCATGTTTTTACAGTGACAGTATGTAAAACGTTCTTATGTGAAGGTGTCAAATTAAAAATGTATTTAACTTACTTACCATCTACCAGGTCATTTTATATATCACTGGAGCATGTTAAATTGATCTCTGTGGTTAAACAAAGATTAAAACCAAGATGCACACTGTTTTTTTTTTTCAGCCTTCTTTGTACAGTAGTTTGAGCTTAAATGCACTGAAGTTATGTGTTTTCAACAACTTGCTGCTCACATTTTGCTCAAATTTCAACTTTTTTAAATAAAAGGCCATCTGATCTCTCAAATTGTTTGAGATCTACGATGCAACAAAAAACAAATTCTTCCTCATACTGTATCTTTCACATAATTTGAAATAGTTGTGTATATTTGATGTAGGCTATAGTTAATTTGTTTGAAAAAGATGTAGAGAGCCCAACAAAGAGCACACTCCTCCACTTAAGCTTTTGCATTGGAGTGAAAGATGCATACAATGCCAAGACTGATTACTGTGTAAATGACAGCAATCGATCACTTTACAGTTGGTTTCCATTTGTAAGCTTGTCTTATGTTTTCAGGTTTTAGGTGTTCAGGTGTGTTCAGTCACACAACTCTGTTGAAGTTACTGTACTCCCACTTTTATTTTGCCTTGCAAACTATTGTGTTGTGTTGGATTGCGTCATATGCAGTGTATCCTGCTGTGTTTTGTAGTGCAGGTGGGTTACCGCAGCTGAAATCAACCCACTTCCACTAACATTTTGAAAGATAAGACAAAGGGAGACATTGTACTATTCCAAGATGCATCAGGACCTCTGAGGCTTATCACTTCCACTATAATTTCCAGGTGGAAACCTTGATATTGTAATGTGTTTCTAATATCAGAAATAGAAACACATAAAATGCTGTTTAATATTCCACCAAAACAAAGTATGAAAACTCAACGTATGTTTTTTATTGCAGGGCTGGTTTTGCATCAAATAGATACAGGTGTTTCTATTTTTCTGTTCACTCATTTACTTTACATTTGTAAAAGATGAGTGACTTTCGTTGCAACAAACCAAATGGTTGGTCATGGCAGTTAGACATCATGAATATGTAGATCCTAGCTCTGCGTCTGCAATGCATCTCTCCTCAAATCTCTTCGCTTTTCCCATTCTGACTCTGTGTTGATGCAGCCGAGTAAAGCTGCACCCTTTTATTCATACACATTGGCCCAATCCCAAAGTGAGCCCTGAGGACTAAGGACTAAAGACTCACAGACTTAATTGATCTCAGGT
The DNA here is from genome assembly GCA_023631565.1 of Gymnocephalus cernua. Taxonomy (NCBI): domain Eukaryota; kingdom Metazoa; phylum Chordata; class Actinopteri; order Perciformes; family Percidae; genus Gymnocephalus; species Gymnocephalus cernua. The sequence goes on along the minus strand of CM042427.1, from coordinate 20,828,939 downwards.
GCTAAGTGAGTGAGTCTGTGAGGCCACATGGGCTCAGATAGGTATAAATGGGATTGGGACAGCACTTCACGAGATCACGTTACCTTGGCGACGTTTAATAACAAAGATGTTGCTGACACTTGCCCGGAATTTTCATTTTAAGTTTGTTGCTTTCCACACGGCCATGGCACAGGAGATGGCTGCCTGATTCCAAATTTTTTCAAGCTCTTTTTTTACCGTTCCGTTCCCGTGGTCGTGCTGTTGTTTATCTTTGTAATTTCCGGATTTCCCTATGGTCTCCACGGTAAACGTCACAGCGCTTTGAACTGTGGGTAATTCCCTTTGGTGAAGTCTGCATCGATGCAGACTCACGGAAAGGGCTTGGTAAGTGTGTACTCACGCCCTTTGAAATTCAACATTTGGACAACCCTAAGCCCTTACGAATTTCGCGAGAATGCGCACCAAAGTCTGTGAGTCTGGACTTTGGGATTGAAGATGAAATGTAACTACAGTAGGTGTAGCTCTTGTCAGGGTGATTAAAAAAAATCACTGTAAATAATACCTGTATTTAAAGGTACGCCTACTTGCTGAGGTGGACAGTGCACAGAATTGTTTATTAAATCCTGGACTCACAGATGTTACTGACTTATTCACTGTTGGGTGGATTGTTCAAATAGCCAGTGGATTTAACTGCTTTCAAATATTTGATTTCATGTGTGGCGGAGTTTTGGCACTTACCATACTCGACATGCAGTTAGCCCGTCTCTGCTCTGTAAGTGGCTTTCACACAGTGTACTGAAACTCTTAGATAATGCTGTTAGTATTTCTCCCCTATTTTATTTGCATATGAATGAATGTACTAAGTGCCGGACTGCTTAATGACCACATTACATTTGTTTGTTAGTTGTTGTTTTTTTTAAAGGGAAAAAAACTGTCAGCATCCTCATTTCTTTTCCCATTTTATGCTTAAAACGATTTCAGGGAATCTGGGAATTATAGTGGTATTACACTTGCTCACCATTGCAGAGACCAGGGTTCAGTCCCTTGCAGCCATGCCTCGGTGCTTTAATGAACCCATTTGGCAGCGCACATGGAAACTGGCAAAGGACCGTGTCCTGGTCACTGCTGCTGGTCGACTGTGGTGCTCTCTGAGCTGTTATACTGTTTTTATGGTAATACATCATTCTATTTTCCTGGTTTTAAGGTAACAATAATATCCAACCTGCCACTATTCTTTCTTTCTCTTTTGTGTCCATTTACAATGATTACTAATTCAAATTCCATTATTCAAATTCCATTCACAGATTCTATGAAAGCGCACACTTCACTTTTCTCTCTCTTCATCTGATCTCCTGTTACTTCCTTTCTTGTAGTCTCGGGAGCCTCTGGCGCTGTGCGACCTCAAAGCAGAAGTATCCCCGAGGATCTCGGCCGAGGACTTAATCGACCTCTGTGAGCTGTTACTGGCCGGGCCCACCAAAAGGACCAAAGTTGGCAGGCCAAAAATCATTGCTGTCGACATCCGCAGTGTAGAGGAGTATCCTTACCAATTCTCTGTAGCTAGGAAATTTACCTGCCAGTCCTGTGGAAGTCCCTATAATGGTGGCATTTTAACATTCAAATACATTGCACAATCTTTCTCTGCTGAGGCACATCAAGAAGCCGTGCCTACGGACTTGATTTTGTTTGAACAAGAAAAGACAACACATGTAAGATAAGGTTGTTTTGAGCAGAATTTACTTCAGCAAACCTGCTCCAACTTAAACCTTTCCGCTACTTAAGCTCTATAAATCTTGCATTCTACACTTTAACCTACGGAAGCCCTGAGATGCAAGTGAGGGGGAAAAAATCTGGTGATCCATGATCTAAACTCTTATCTGTCCTGTGTTTATAACTTCAGAACAAGTGAAAAAAACGGTTTGGTTTGGTTGACTTTGGTTCACTGAAAGGCTAAGTGTAAAGCTGGCTGTCAAGGTGGAGGACGGAGAAGGAAATGCAACATTCATAGTGTTGCAAGCCTTTGTACACAGTACAAGTGACAGAAAAAAAGCTGTGTAAGAAATGAAAAAAAAAGACAGAAAATAGTGTGAGTGCGCTTGTAAATATGCAGTAAACTGTGAGAGCTAGTAGAAACATTCTTGGATAATACATTTACTTCTTTACAAACACCTCTAAAAGAACCATAACAAAAGTTTTTTTGTCTTGTTCAAGCTAGTAGGTTGGAAGAAAAAACAATAAAAAAAACATAGATTTTGAAATACAAGTATTGATGTCATCAAGTATGAAACAGATGGATTCAGTGGATTAAGATAAGACCACACACTAGAACTCAATGTGCACTGTGCGCACAGCCTCTCCAACAGTGATCTTCTACACTACACCTGGATGATATACAGATAGACTGCTTTGAGTTTTAATTTTGATGAGCGTGTCTCAAGTTTTAACAGGTTCTTTTAAGGTCACAGTTCCACGTCTTTGAGTGTATGCCAAATCTCTGTAAAAGCTATGATTGGTTTTTGCATGCGGTTAAAGACAGTCCCTCCAGAAAAACGCGATTATGCGATCGCAGAATTCAATGCATAATCAGCCAAAGTCCGCATATTTATGCGGGGGGCGCATTTTATCAAATACGCCGCACTTTCGCCGCATAAATTGCCGATTTCCGCGCAAAATATGCGGGGCTTTCATGATTTCATAATCCTCGCATTTTCGTTCTCAGCAGAAAGTTGAAAAATGTTGCGTTTCCTTCACACAAGAGCAGCCATTTTCCCCTGTTGCCATGGGAACGTTATGAAGTGATGTAATTTCACCTACTGAGAACACGGTGTTGGGGGAATCACTTTTTTTTCTCTTTTTCATCAAACCGCAGTTTTTGCAAGTTCCCGCAAGTTCCCGCAATTTTTGCAAGTTCCCGCATTTTCATCGCATAAAATTGCATAAATATCCCGCATATTCCATCGCATTTTTTAAGAAAACGTGCCGCATAATCAAGGATTTTTGCCCGCAACAATCACAAAAAAACTCCGCGTTTTTCTGGAGGGACTGTAAAGAGAAACACAGAAACAAAATTTGCACACAGTAAGATTAAAAATAGAACCGTTCTACTGCTTGCCACATTCAATAGCATCTTTACCCATCTTTTTTGTAGCTCTGCACAAATTTACAATATTACGTAATTTGATTTTGCATATGGGCAGTTTTAATTTATTACTAGAAATATAGTCGCCCAGAAAACCCTGCCTGTACAAAATGCAAAGGACCCGAAGCGGTAATTCTCACCCTACAGATCAGTGGAATGGTAATTGTGTAAAGGGGGTTAAAGAGCCATTTATCAATAAGGATTAGTTGACAGAGCAAGGATTTTGAAATGGCAGTTCCTTTTAGCCAATGGAGCCTCCTGATAGTTGGAGGCTCCTCAGGTTAACCCACATGAACAAAAGGGATTTGACCACTTTTACAGGATTTAGTAACCCTTTGTCACCTTTATTGTGATCTTAGGCAAAGCTCTGTTGTGGGCGTCTGCGGTCACAAAAAGTGGATTATATTAAGACCTCCCTGGGGTTAATTAGGACAATCTAGATTTAGATGTCTAGGTACCTGGTGGTTTTTCTCTGCTGTAAAACAACTGGCATGTGCTTCTTGTAATTTGAAAGTTTAATGTACCACAATGGAATTTGTCAGCTTGTAGTTTATACACTGCATTATGTAACATATTGACTCTATATGTTCTTGTGGCAGCTGATATGATTTAGTGAATATAGTCATTTGAGCGAGAAAGAAGCACCACTTGTCTTAAGATATGTAGCAATAATGTCAATACACTCTCAGAAATAGGCCAACCTCCTTTTTCTCAAGAGTTATTATTCCATTACATACCACTCTGGGGTTGTTCACTGTCCCTGTGCTGATACTCACTCTGTTTTTCCAGCAAATCCCTCACTAAGACCCACTCTTTTCTTTTCTCGTATCTCTTATTCGTCTTGCTCCTTCCCTCCCTTCAGTTAAGAGAAAGTTTTTTTTCGCTTAATGGTGTTTAAGCCTCCAACGTCCCTAACCCTAACCTTAACCCTAAACATAACCATTGCCGTGCTGCCTGGAAGGCGATGTTGGGGGCTTAAAACACCAAACACCGTTTTTTCCCACACAGCTATCTTGAAGCTTGTCTTACATATTTTTTGTATTGGACGTCGGCCTGATAAGCAGTATAAGAAGCTCTCTAATTAGGGTATCATTTAACTGACTTGATTTAGTTTAATACTGTCTATTGTATCCATGTTGCCCGACGATATTATCGTTACTCATAACTGTATGGAAAAAAACAAACAAGGTTGACCTCATTCTTTGGCCTTGGTCCCAGGCAGGTGCCGTACCTGTTCAAAGCTGTGCTCCTTAACCTCACCGCCTCCAGCTTCAGCAGAGGCCATATATCAGGCAGCATCAACATTCCCTTCAGCACAGCATTCAACCCTGATGGTGAGCTAGTGCAGTGTCCTGCAACAGGAATCCTCCAGAACTACAGAGGACGTGTCATTGTGATCATTAGCCACCCCATGAAAAGTGCTGCTATGGTGAGAATGCAGTCTCACACACACACATACACACACACGCATGCACACACATGCACACACACATATATATACACACACACACATATAGTTTGTTTGTCTGTCAGCAGGATTACAGAAAAACCTCTTGCCCCGATTTTCATAAAACTTGGTCGAAGGGTGTAGCATGGGCCAAGGAAACACCTAAAACTTTTGTTAGCATTGCTGTACAGGGCATTTTTGCTGCATTCATGTGGTCAGAATAATCTGAACACTGCATTAAAGGTCCAATATGTAATATTTGTACTGTAATAAATCCAAAAATGACACCAATGCCTCATTAGATATTAAGGAAACATGTTAAGCTGAAATACTATATTTTCTGACAACAATGCTAAAGTCAGTATTTTTTCTTTTTGAAATTTACGATCCGTGACGGAATTTATGTTTATGTTTTGGTTTGTGTGTTGTTATCAACTGCCCAGTTTGACAGCCAGGCCGGGTTGCCAGATATACCTGTAAACACGTAAACCAGCGCGCTGCAGCTGTAACGTTAGTACAGCCATGAATGCACCAAACGAATGGGATCAACAGAGATAGATTATACCCGACATTAAAAAACAGCATGCTTCTAACAGTTGTTTGACCAGAGACGTAACAAACCCCGGGTTAATATTGGAGATGTCTTTGAAAGATGGAGACAGCTTACAGCCCAAAAGGACGCTGAGTTGGCTAATTTCCTCCTGTACAGGTAAGCATTAGCTTCAGGCTAATTTATCACAGCTACTAGGGACGAGCACTTTGTGTCATTTCAACATTCGTGTAGCTACTTCCATTGAATTGTATAGCTAGAGTAGCCACGTTGGTTACTCGCAAAAACAACTGAGACAGCCAGTAAAGTGATTCCGACTGGTCCTGGCTAACGCCACCATGCTAACCCTGCTAATTGCTAACGCTACCGGAGGACCAGGGAGGCGGGCCACGGCTGTTTACACCGTTTAACCTGTTCAGCGGCCGAGTTATTTGAAGCCAAGAGGGGGGGCTGTAGCTAAGTCGGAAAGAGAGGAACTTGAGTTTGCAGTGTTTTTAGCGATTGTGTAATTCTAAGGCTAGTAAAGTGTGTATTTCAGTCGGGTGGAAAAGGAGTGCAAGGCAGTGGTGTTTTTAGCGGTTCCTATCATAATTCTAAGCCGAGGAAGTGTGTCTGTTTGGCGTGTGGAGAGGACGGCGAATTTCATTGTATTTTTAGCGGTTCCTACTGTAGCTAATTCTAAGCCGAAAAAGTGTGTGTGTCAGTTGGGTACAGAGCTCCGTGTGAGCACGGGCTTTTATGACTGTCAATATAGCCAGCATCTAACGTTAGCTACTCCGCTGTGCTGTGGAGTAATGTCTGGTTATGTGAGACAAGCGTCTAGCAACATTGTTGGATGCTCCGGTCTTAGCCTGGCAACCAACGTGAACTTCGAGGAGGGGCGGGGGAGACGACTCTCCAGTATTTTGAATTTGTACTGCAGTAACTATTTTAAACACTAGCTGTCAGCATTACATATTGGACCTTTAACATTGTGAAACAGGACATGCCTTGGCGAATGTCTGTGCTCTCTGAGTAGTTATACAGTGTTATCATTTGGACTTTTTATATTCATAAATTACCTGGAAACACACCCTGATGTCTGTATGACTATCCTCATTGAGACCATAGGATGTACATAAATGAGACAGATGGGCTATCAACCACAGACAGTAAACAACAAAACAATAAAACAGTATCAGTGAGTAAAGTTGAAGGCCAGAAGGAACAATAAAGATTTATACATAGAAGATTAGGTTTATGGTTTGATTGTTCTCTTCTCACTACATTTTTATCAGTTTTGCTCGTTTAATGGCGGAAAAAAAGGGTCCGTGCGCCAGGCGCATAGTTCAAACAAGCACACACACACACACACACACACACACACACACACACACACACACCCACACACACACACACACACACACACACACACACACACACACACACACAGAGTTTAATTTCCCCACGTTTCCTGATTAAATGGACAGTATGCAGAGTTATAATGGACCGTGTGATGTGCGTAGAGGTGTGTGGGGTTAGAAGCCTAGTGTCATTTGAATGTCATTTAATGAAGGTTAACACAGTGGGTGTACATGGCACTGTGCCGCACTTCTCAAATCAAAGGCTGTAGATGTATTTAAATATCTGTCCTGATGCCTTCAGACGGCTGCAGGGATTTAAAGGCAGGGTTAGTAATAAAGCTAGCAAGATTTGAAAATAGCATCTCCTCTGGGCTCCGACCCCCACGCAGACGCGCACGAGCACCGCTGCTTCAGAGCAGAGCGGAGAAAGTACCGCAATTTAACTTCATGTCTCATTCACCGCAAAGCAAACACCTTATATTATAATACTGAATGTGTAAAACAGACATGACTACTGTTAGCGATGCGGCGACGAGGCACATTGAGCTTAGGCCCGTACCAGGGCGGGGTAGAGTACGCGCAGTGGGGCAAGGAGGCATTTCATTGGTTCTTTCCAAGCAGACAGCGAGGCAGTGATTGGTAGGCATTTTTACAGGATTACAGCAGCTACGGAAGACAGATCTTTTTCGCTCCTTTTTCATAGCCCATAAGTTATTTATTGCTGTCGGGTGTGTGAAGACCATTTCAAACTATATTAGAAGTAGTTACCAACCCTGCCTTTATTGAACTGCAGGAGAAGCTTTTCATACAGTCTAAAGCAGCCAATTTAAACCCATATATTGGCTGGAGAGTGTTTAAGTAAAATAGTTTAAAAAAATAGTTAAAATAATTAGTGTTTAATTAGTTATTAGTTAGTAATTAGTTAAAATAGTAAAATAGTAGTTACATTTTTAGCATTATTGCCTTATTTCTTTAGAATCAAAATACCACACAGGGCGCTGCTTGCACTGGTTGTTGCACCACTGTTAAAATAGGGTCTCTTCTCTTGTTAACATAAAAGATTTAATCCCTCATATTCAGACCTCCGACTTGTCAAATCCACAGCAGTCTGGGGAAATCCCTGGAAATCCTGAGCTAGCCATACATCTTTGTGCATTTGACAAGACTTGCCTCAGGAAACAGCTACCCTGGTTGAGTTTTGGTTGGGTTTAAATACAGTATATGTTATAGGTCTGATGTACAGTATGGTAAAAACCTGTTGTGTCTTTGCCTCTTTTCTAAAAGACACTAGAATCTTAGCCGAGGCTGAAACTGTATTTTACATAAATCATTGTCTCTGACATTTCAGTGTGCAGAAATAGCTTTGCTCGCTTCAGCGTAACAGAACAGAGAACTATATTGATCATTATAAATTCTCCTTTTGTGCTCTCTTTGGAATAAATTAGCCAAACTTAAATTTTAAAACTCAGCAGGGATACTGCTTCAGGCAATATCCCAATTTAGAAAAGATGTCCTCCTTCCATATGTTGGAAAGCAAGGGAGGAAAATAAGTAGTTCTCCTTAATTGAAGAGACAGTCCTGCATTTTTAGGGAGCAGCAGTAATATATCAGTTTCTAACCTGGTTGCAAGAACTCCAAAAAAATGGAAGAATGTATCTGCAGAGAGACTGGAGTGTAAATAAAGCTGTTTGTGAACTGTATGTAATCAGCACGGGGCCATAGCTCTATTTGCGCAGTAATCATCATGTGCTTTAAGTTGAAGCATAAGTAAGAAATCAGGGTTGTTACACATGGAGTTTGATGATTGATCATCATCTTCATCATCACACAGTGTGATGACTATTCACCACCACCCCCACTGCATTGAGACCAACCCCACACTTGAAATTCCACATCTGAGTTTCATCATAAACCTCAGTAATTCATCAGACCTTTCAGTGGTGCAGGTCACAGAATTAAAGGTCGGTAAAAGGACTCAATTGTGCTTAAATGCCATCCACATCTCTGTGCACCGCACCAGTGGCATTATCGTTAGCTCTGGGGCAACGCAATGAGTCCACTCACCGTGCGCTCAGGCTTTACTGTACCCCTTTACCATTTAAATCCTATTACCATTCAGAAGTAAGCCTGATTCTTAATGCTCAGTTTTTATGTCGACATTTCAGCTGATTGAATCTGAAATTATTAAACTGTACTTCAAAACCGCTCTGAGAGTGTGAGCAACAACGCAGGCAGACACAAGTTTTTGTTAGTTTGTGATAGACACATGAATTATTGAATACAGTTGTATTAATGTACTTGTAAAGATTATGTTTGCACTAAAGTTTTTGCTGGTTTCACACACTATTTTAGAGCTCTAATCAGCCAAAATAACTGAAAACACTTGAGGGTGAGCAGGGACTTTAGGGCAGTCTTACACATTATAGATGTTTTGTTATTTTGTTGTTTTGTCTTTACATAAAGGGATTTACAGTTTTTCACATAGCTCATCTGTAAAGCTTGATTGATTTTGCTTAAATAATACCTGCATTTTGATTATTATTTTTCTGGTGAGCTTTTTGAAAGGTGATGTACCATTCAAATAAGTACAAGTGCACAGATCTCTGCCAAGGCCATGCCCTATCTCGCATTGATACCTAAAGTGAAAAATAATTTGTGTATCCGCCCTGTGATTGGGATCCACTCCAGAATTGTATGGGTTCTTCCTTTGCCCATGCTACGCACTTTAAGCAAGATTCACACACACACACACACTATTTCATTTTGCCAGGAATTTCTAAAGCAGTGTTTGTTTAGGAATAATCCTGATCCTGATCTGATTTCAACATTTTCATGTGACATTACTCACCAACACTATCACAACTCAGTGGACCAGAAGTATTTCCGCAATCCTGCTGACAAACAGACCGACAACAAGCCAAACTTGTCGGGGGTAATCATTAAGACCATGTTCAGTCCAATGAACTGTGTCCCTCTTTTAGGCATTACATAACACAAACATCTTTACACATTTAAAATAAAGGATTCAGTAACTTTATGTATTATTGTTTTCATACTACATGTATTGAATCATTTGGGGAAAACAAAAACATTTTTAAAGCAATAACATCGTATCACAATACAAATCCACTAATAGTCATTAAGTGTTAATGTGGAATTCCCAGACATCTGTAGACTGTGACTATAGACAAACTAGAAGAAAAGCAAATTCAGTAAATCCTTAATGGACAGAAAATAGTTATTTTTTCCCCCTATCATTTAATTAAAGCTTTCCTTTCCAGATTAAACTCCTGAAAGTACATTGAATTACACAACAAGTCTATTTATCAATGTGTCAGTTTCTGTAATAACTGTTGTGTATGATGAAATCTTACAAAATCAGATGTCCTAACACACACATAGATTTATGACAACATATTGGGTATACTACATACACAACATATCAGGCAGCTGCACTAACACTCTCTGAGGAATTTTATCAACAGTGAGTGCACAAAAGACTGTGACAGAGAAAAGTCAAGTTGTTTTTCTTTTATGCAAATACTTTTGTTGTCAGTTTAATTCTCACTTTACTTCCTCAAAGTCACAAGTCATGTTTCCATCAATGTATTTTTATGCGCATTTTGAAGTATGGCATTAGAAAATGTTGATGGAAATGGCAAAATTCGAAAAACAAACTTCCTCAAATTTGAGGTGGCTTTTGCCTTTTTCAAAAAAGAGTTAATGCGCAAAATGGGAGATGGAAACAGCTTTCCCGAATAAGTTGTGAAGTAGCGAACATGTAGCGAACATGACTATAGTCCCAGTATCTATCGGCTGGGGGAAGGATCGGGATATGGGTCCCATCCAGTGCACCGTACACTTGTGGCACAAGGTGCGTAGTGGAGTTGTGGTGCTCTATAGCCTGTGCCTCAGCCACGTCGGGTAAATTGACAAATTGGTTCAACATCTTGAATCGTATGGCCCTGCACACCACGTACACAGCGGTGAACGGTTGTCTCGCTGACACCAAATGTCTCTGCCACAACCCTGTATTCTGCACATGTGGCCAACCTGTACAATGCTACCTCTCTCCATTTAGCCAAATAACTTAGCTTCTAAGCTCTTTGATTTAGCAAGCCGGTTTGCAATCTACAACCATGCGTAACGTCAACTTGTGACGAAACTACTATTTTCCGTAGTCTAGTTTATTCGCTCTAAACCAGTTGATGGAAACGCTTATAATTCGCATTTTCTTTTTTTGGAACATTTTAAAAGTTTGCTTAAAATTCGCTTGACAATTAGATGGAAACATGACTACACGCAGTTTTTGTCTTGTGTCTGCTTTGACATTACACATACCTTATCCATACCATGCCAGGCTGTTTCCTAATCGTTGAATGGGCTGTTGTAAAGATGCTATTTCTCCTGTGTGGCAACTGCAGAAGTACTGAGTATTAACTCAAGGAAACCGCATAAAGATGTTGGAGTCGTGGGAGGTGATGGGTTTACTTGCAATTCCTGTCGGGAGGAAAAATAATTTTCTTTCACTTTTTTTCATTTCTTCCCAGTTTGCAGCACACTTGGTCAAGGTAAATTTCCCACGGGTTTGTATCCTGGATGGAGGGATCAACAGGCTGAAGCCCACTGGACTCCTGACTGTCCCCTCCCCTCAGATCTGACCCCAGATGAGCTTCACATGAAAAAAGGGACGAGTTGAAAGACTGTATATTGCACTTTGAGCTGATATTGAAGCAAAGAAACAAATTTAGACTTTTTTTTTTTAACACATTCTAATTAAACTCTGGTGCAAAATGAAAAAAAGTGCATTGAAATAATCCCCTTCTTAATCCAGTTTGAATTCATCAACAAATATACAGGGCTATTACTGATGATTGAATGATTGAATCAATTATTTCTGGAACAACTGCTTAGTGTTGTTGTAGCTTTGCACTGATAAATTGAGCTGTCTGTGAACAATATAAATATCTTGGTGTTTGTCTGCCTGTCTGCTCTCTGCCAGCTGATCTAGGGAACTGTGTTATACACTCAGTTGCCAATTTATAGGGTAATGCAATCCAATACAACTGTTCTGCCATGAAGTCTACTTTTATGATGACTATAATGTTCAATGTTTAAGCATTAGGCTAATAGTTAGTGGTGGTGTTGTACCCGGCCACATTATATTCAGAGGTGTTTCTACCGTTCTGCCTGCCTCATGTATGTAAACAGGCAGGACAAACAATTAGAAACACCTCTTACTATAGAGCAGTACTACACCGCCTTTTACTATGACCTCAATAATGAACATATAATTAAAACACTTTTCTGAGAATGTCAACAGAAACTGAAAATTATAAACTTTGAAAAGGGAGAATATATGGCAGTGTTGTATTGATTTGCATTGAATTGCACAGGAGTACCAAATAAAGTGGCCACTGAGTGCATGTTTGTGTTAGAAACAATGAAAATAACTCAGTGATTTGTGCATTAGATGATTCCATAACCAGTATTTGCATTTACTTTGTTTATTTGTCACTGAATTGTCTCTACTGTATAATCCACTATATGTATTTGCAATGCTATAGAAATTGGTTACTATCATGTTAGTCTGTTTTTTTATATAATAAAAGAAAATCTGATGAATCTGGATAAACTTTGTAAGTTTTGTTAATTTGTAATATTTTTATTTGACTGTGACCCTGCCTTAAGTCATTATTTGAATCATCATCCTGTTGTTTTGCAAGTGCAAATTTCATCACCTCAGCTGACTATTTACCCAATGACAGGACACTCCCACAAAAGTGTATGTATAAAAAGAGCAATCAATGGTGACTACTTTTATCAAAAGAACAGTTCATCAAAGGAACATTTTCGTCTCATTAACAGGTAAGAGAGAGGCTTTATGAAATTTAAAAGACCAATTTAATAGTAGGTCTTATAATGCCATTTTCATTGTGATACCAGTATTTCAAAGATTTTTTGCACTCAGTTTCATCTAGTGGTAGTTAACCTAATCCATGCTGAGAATGGTTATTATTGATCTCTCCCCACCAGGATTCTGCTGCTTTCCAGAGGAAAAATGGTGAATTATGAAGTGACTGTATCCACTGGCAAACTTGTCGGTGCCACCACTTTTAACAATGTCTTCATTAAGCTGGTAGGAGCAGATGGGGAGAGCACACGCAAGTGGCTCAAAGGAGCTACATCCTTCACCATTGGAGCAGTGAGTCTGAAATATCCCTCTCTCCATTTAAACGTATTACATGCTTCCTCAAGCCTCATATCAAATACTGTGATTATATTGCACAAGTTTAATTTTCTCCACACTTTTACATTTAGGAATTGTATAATTATTTAGATGTCACAGCTCAGTTCTTGGTTATCGAATAAACTCTATCTTCATCTCTTGTTTGATGTCCTGGCTGTTTTTAAATGTAGCTGGCAGGTTTCACAAAACGGCAGGCAAGAATCCAATATCACGACAGATGAGTCAGAATTGCAAGGAAAGTTTAGTTTACTTAACAGTGTTTATGGAGGGTTAATCCAGGAAATCAGTCACAGAGACAAACAAAACCGAAGATGGGCAAAAAACAAGCAGGGACAGAACAGACAAATACAGGCTGGCGTAACGCACAAGACAAGACAATCTAGCAAAGAATTTAGGAAATGGACCAGTACATAAGGGACTGATTAGGAGCAGGTGAGTATGGGGGTAGGACAGGCCATGTGAATGGAATGAGCATGTAATGCAGAGCAGGAGGGAGTGGCAGAGTCTGAAATGACATGAGAGTTAGTAATGCAAAAACAAGAAACGGGGCAATGTTTCTAACAAACTAAAGCATGGCTGAACTTGTCACAGTAGCACTTGAAGCAGTTCAGCATATTTGTTGAAGTTGCATGATTCTTGCAATTTTTTGGGTTGTATCCAAATGGTTGAAAGCACTTAATGTAAGTTGCTTTGTATTGTAATGTCAAGTAGTGTATAAACGTTTTCAAACCATTTCTTTTATTACTCCAGGTGTCTACTTTTACCGTGTCCTGCCCTGTCTCCATTGGAAAGCTGGTCCTGATAGAGCTGGACAAACAGCGTCTCCCACTGTTCCCTGAAGACTCTTGGTTCCCCACCAAGGTGGAAGTGAAATCTCCTGAGGGAGATACCTACAACTTTCCCATCTACCGCTGGATCACTGACAGCGAGGTGCACCACTTCCAAGAGGGAACAGGTTTGTGGAAATTAGCTTGGCATCCTGTACACTGTTCACTGACCACAGAAGACATTAAAGAAAGACATGTTCTGCAAGCCGGTCTATAAGGAGGCTGGAGTAAATTCATTGCAACATACTAAACTGTATATACAGTATAAACAAATTTAAACTGTGTTGTTGTTCTTCAAGCTCTGAGAGTCTTCGAAGACAAGCATCATCTTGGCAGGTACAGTCGGCAGAAGGAACTGGATCAACGAGAGAAGGACTATCGGTGAGAGCTCAGAACAACACATTTTTATTTTATGCACTCCAAAACTAACATGCCTCCAAACCTCCTCCACCTTTGGTTAATATACTGTACATTCATGGCACACAATGATACATTAACCACAATATGACATTATTACACCTGCCAGGGTTTATTTAAATGCATGATACTATAACATATGCTGCAAAATTGCAATATTACATAAAGATGCCATTAAAAAAACATACCAAGGACAGTACATTATTCTTAGATAAATGACAGTTACACTTGTATGTAGTCCAAAGTTCCTCACCTCTCTTCTATATTTATTCCAGCTGGCATGTGTATGCAGAGGGAATACCCCACTGCATCAAGGCAGAGAACCCTCTTTCTTTGCCTTGTGAGGTCCGCTTCTCCTTTACTAAGGCCTCAGAGTTTGCCTACACTGCATTCACCGGGTGAGGTCCTCAAATTCTGTCAGAAATCTATCTGTGTTACTATGTACCTGACAATCAAAGTGATTTAAGGCAGTATAATGAAGTTACTCTACTTTTATTTTCTAGGCTGGCTGAACTGCAACTTACCGGTCTGGCTGATTGCAAGGAGAACTGGACAAATATTGAGGATCTCCATCGGGTGTTCTGCTGCAAACGGACTGACATATCAGGTACTATCATAGACGTTTCATGAAATACTTGATACTTTATTCATAGTAGTACACTACACTGTATTTATTCAGATATTCAACTGCATTCCTACCTAAAAAACATCTACTGAATACTAAATAGTTTGTTGGCTTCTGTACTCAAAAAAGGGAGAAAGAAAAGTGACAGAAGTAAACGTGTCTAAACATGTAAGGGTTTCCTAATTTTATGCTTTGTCCATATGACACATTGTTTGCCTTGGTTCAGTTTCACATGCAGTGTACACCTATGCTGATAACAGTGGTAGATAGGTAAGATTTTCTAGCCAATATTTTGAAACTCAGTCAAGTTTAACTCTTTTCCAGACTATGTCCAGGAACATTGGAAGGAGGACGCTTTTTTTGGCTACCAGTATCTAAATGGTTTCAACCCCATGTTGATCCAACGTTGTTCAGCTCTGCCTGATAACTTCCCTGTCACTGATGACATGGTCTCCCTCCATGGTCAGGGTAGCTTGATAAATGAAATGAAGGTGAATATCCTGATCTTGATTGACCTTAGTATTTGAAACAATCTTGTTCTGCCCCATGACATGTTCAATTAGGAATTGCATGTTGAATGTTTACTTAGTGTATGTAATATCCACACTGTATGCATGTGAGTCAAATAGTTTCTCATCTTCATTAAACTTTCAAACAGAAAGGCAACATATTCCTGTGTGACTACAAGCGTTTGGATGGAGTGAAAGAAAACACCATCAATGGGAAGAAGCAGTACTTGATGGCTCCACTCGTCCTGCTCCAGAAAACACCTGATGATAAACTGATGCCAATTGCTATTCAGGTGAGATTAGCACTCAAATGTATCTTAGTGAAGCTTTAAGGAAGGGAGTAGTCCCTCCTCCAGGACTGACAGACATGCGCTACCATACTGTGTATGTCATATACAGTATATATATATATATAACCCCAATTCAGAAAAAGTTGGGACAGTATGGAAAACACAAATAAAAAAAGAAAGTAGTGATTTCTAAATGTACTTTGACTTGTATTTCATTGCAGACAATACAACAGCACATAATTTAATGTGTTCCTCATGATTTTTATTGTTTGTTTTTTTCAACAACAAAACAAAATTCCTATTTTGGTTCTTGCAACACATTTCAAAAAAAGTTGTAACAGTAAAGCATTTACCACTTTGTAATGTTGCCATTCCTTTTCACAACACTTAAAAGACGTTTAGGGACTGAAGACACCAAGTGATGAAGTGTTTCAGGTGTAATTTTGTCCCATTCTTGCTGCAAACAAGTCTTAAGGTGGGCAACAGTACGGGGTCTTCGTTTTCGCTTCATTTTGCACTTCAAAATGCGCCACACATTCTCTATTGGAGACAGGTCGGGACTGCAGGCAGGCCAGTCAAGTACCCGTATCCTCTTCCTCCGCAGCCAGGACTTTGTAATGTGTGCAGAATGTGGTTTTGCATTATCTTGTTGAAATATGCATGGACGTCCCTGGAAAATATGTCTTCTTGAAGGCAGCATATTGTGCTCCAAAATCTCTATGTACTTTTCAGCACTGCAATGAAATACAAGTCAAAGTACATTTAGAAATCACTACTTTCTTTTTTTATTTGTGTTTTCCATACTGTCCCAACTTTTTCTGATTTGGGGTTGTACAACAATTACAGAACATTCTTTAACATTATTAACCAGTACTGGAAATGGATCCAATGGATTGAATAAACCACATCTCCCTTCCTTCTCCTGCAGCTGAAGCAGACTCCAGCAGATGACAACCCCATCTTCTTTCCTACTGATTCTGAGTATGACTGGTTGATGGCCAAGATTTTTGTGAGAAGTGCAGATTTTAATGAGCATCAACTCAATGTTCACCTGCTGCGCACTCATCTGCTGGCTGAAGTGTTTTCAGTGTCACTGCTGCGTAATATGCCAATGGTGCATCCACTGTACAAGGTAACTGAAGGGTGAATACTGAACTTACTGTAGTTGTAGTTTTATCAACTTGATTTTTTTTTATCTTCCAAAGTTGATGAATCATGTTTGTTTGCAAGCATTGCTAAATGGTATAGAAACATCAAGATTTGTGACTTTGTTAACATATAATAGTGTTACTAACAGAGTTCCCTCTTTCCCTCAGCTCCTTGTACCTCACACTCGCTACAATCTGCAGATCAACTATTTAGCTCGACTTGCTTTAATATCTGAGACTGGAAAGTTTACACAGGTACGTAAATACCAAGAAGCTCAGAAGATGCTTTTTTCCAATGTATTTTACAGTATTTGTCTCTAACTACATTCCTTACATATCTGACATAATATGATATAATTTAGTATGCAGCTTCTGGTGGAGAGGGTATGCTGACAATCCTGAAGAGATCACTGTCCTCAATGACCTACAGCTCCCTCTGCATACCAGACGACATTGCTGAACGTGGTGTGGAGGCTCTGCCAAACTTCTACTACAGGGATGATGGACTCAAGCTTTGGGATATCATCCAAAGGTAATACAGGTGTCCCCATATTGTAAAAAAGGAGCCCAAATCCTGCCCTCTTTAGTTGCTAGCTTTTGTTCTCTTATGTAACTCAGTTCAATTTCTCATAAATAATTTTGAGTCAGCCAACATTTTTGTAGGGTTTCCTATCCATAATCTAAAGGTATTAACTACTAATCTGCAACATTTGAGCTCCACCACACCTATTGATGTCTTTTTTCCAAATAACATTAACAACAGGCCGAACACCTACAGTACTTTGACATTGCTGATGAAGTTACCTCAAGTTATCACACTATGGGCACGCAATCTACCATGTGAGCTACCCAGGCACCCTAGCTACTGCCTCTTGATTTGAGTAGAGTGGCAGTTGGTTATGACATTTTATCAATATTCCTGCCTGAAATACTTTGATAGAGAACCTCGGCAAGGCATCCCTACACTTAAACATTGAAGGTGTCAGTTTCAAAAACAATGAACAATGAACCTAGGGAGGCGCCCAGGGGGCATCCTTACCAGATGCCCGAACCACCTCAACTGGCTCCTTTCGACGTGAAGGAGCAGCGACTCTACTCCGAGCTCCTCACGGATGACTGAGCTTCTCACCCTATCTCTAAGGGAGACGCCAGCCACCCTCCTGAGGAAACCCATTTCGGCCGCTTGTACCCTGGATAGTACACTTATGAGCATCCCTATGTTCGAACATGGTGTTTGTTATAGACAACCCATGACTAGCACAGAAGTCCAATAACAGACAACCACTCTGGTTTAGATCAGGGAGGCCGTTCCTCCCAATCACGCCTCTCCATGTTTCTCCGTCATTGCCCACATGTGCGTTGAAGTCCCCCAGCAGAACTATGGAGTCCCCCTCCGGAGCCCCATACAGGACTCCATTCAAGGTCTTCAAGAAGGCCGAATACTCTGAACTCTTGTTTGATGCATATGCACAATCAACAGTGAGAGTTTTACCCCCAACAACCCGCAGGCGTAGGGAGGCGACCCTCTCGTCCACCGGGGTAAACTCCAACGTTGCGGCGCTCAGCCGGGGACTTGTGAGTATCCCCACACCCGCCTGGCGCCTCACACCCTGGGCAACTCCGGAGAAGAAAAGAGTCCAACCCCTCTCCAGGAGTTCCAGAACCGAGACTATGCGTAGAGGTAAGCCCCACCAGATCCAACTGGTAGCACTCCACCTCAAGCACAAGTTTCGGCTCCTTCCCCCACAGCGAGGTGACATTCCACGTCCCCAGAGCCAGCCTCTGCTGCCCGGGTCTGGTCCGTCGAGGCCCCTGACCTTCACCGCCACCCGTGTGGCAGCGCACCCGACCCCAGCGGTTCCTCCCACAGGTGGTAGGCCCATGGGCTGGAGAGATAGGTGCCACGTAGCTTTTTCGGGCTGTGCCCGGCCGGGCTCTGTGGCAAACCCGGCCACCAGACGCTCTCCCTCTGGGCCTCGCTCCAGACGGGCACCCTGGGCTTCCTCCGGGCAGGGTCTCTCTATCCCTTCCTTGTTTTTTCATAGGGTTTTTTGAACCATTCTTCGTCTGGCCCCTCACCTGAGACCACTTTGCCATGGGAGACCCTACCAGGAGCACAAAGCTCCAGACAATACAGCCCTCAGGTTCATAGGGACACCCAAACCTCTCCACCACGATAAGGTGATGGTTCCCGGAGAGGAGGTGATATCCAAGTATAATCATTTGTAATATGGCAGAGGGGACTGTAATGGAAAGAGTGAATATGAAATGTGCACTTCTTTTCGGGTTTAAATGAAATTAATGATTCACCTACATAAATAGTATGAATATAAACATATTTGCTTTCTTGCCCAGAGTTAGATGTGAGAAGATCAATATGTTTGTGTGTTAAGTACGGAGCTAGAGCCAAGGGGCTATTATCTTAGCTTAGCATTAAGACTAATCTCTCCAAATTTCAAAAATACGCCTACCAAAGCCTACCTTGCTGTAAAACCCAGATCATTACTCGCTCCAAATCTTTGCAAATCACTGCAGTGTGTATAACAATGTATATCTCAACTAGGAATGTGTTTTATGTTTTACCTATCTACATTTCTCAAAGGTTTGTGCAGGGAGTGCTCAGCTTCTACTACAAGAATGACGCTGAGGTCCAGAAAGACTCCGAACTGCAGAAGTGGATTTCAGACATTTTTGAACATGGATTTCTTTCCCAAGCAGGCAGAGGTGAGTTTTAATTAAAAAAAGATAATTATGGTGATTAATGATGCTTTATGTACACATGTTTTGTATATATTATATTATCATAATGCAAACAAAACTCAACAAGTCAGTTTATTCCTTCTAATTCTCAGGAATTCCACAGAGCTTTACCACCGTGGGTGAGTTGATCAAGTTTGTCACCATGGTGATCTTCACTTGCTCAGGACAGCACTCAGCTGTGAATACTGGACAGGTGAAGCCTTTTAATTTACCCAGATGATCAATTATAATGTTACTATTTGCACAAAATGAGGTGTTGCAGTTTTGTTCTGAACTGAAGAAAGATCGAAGACATTAACAAGAGTCTACAGCCATGCTAACAGGTCTGTGAGGCTGCACTTAGTCACAGTGTTGCTTTAAACTAAATGCAACACATGCTAAAATACTCACAATGAAAACTCATGCTGACTTTTAGTATTTTTGTTTACCAAGATCACAATCTTAGTTCACTATGTTAACATGCAAACATTTAGTAATTAGCACAACACACAAAGAACAGCTGAGACGGATGGAAATGTCAGTTTTGCAGGTATTTGGTCATAAAGACAAACATAATTTGTATGTGATGATGGCGCTGAATGAAAAGTCAGAGGATCACCAAAGTGATTCCAACATGAATGTATGAACTAGATTTAATGACAATCTAGCAAATAAAGCTGTTAAGTTGAAAACCACAAATGTTGACTTCATGGTGGCGCTAAGTAAAAAGTCAGGGAATCACCAAAGTCATTAGGATCTATCCTCTGGGGACTATCAATCAGTGTGGACCAAAGTGGTGAACCGACTGACCTATTGACTGACATGGCGTGACTACAAAGAGTATTAAGCAGTAATCTGTCAATCATTAATTCCTTGCAGTATGACTATGGTGGCTGGATGCCCAACACTCCCCTCTCTCTGCAACTTCCTCCACCAACCACTAAGGGGGAAACAAGCGAGGCCACGATGCTGCAGACATTCCCTGATGTCAACGCAACAGTTCATGGAATGGCCACCGTATGGCTACTCAGCAAGCAGTCGTCAGACTTCGTAAGTGCCAGAGATTTTATGAAATATTATTATATAAATCACCTTTATGTTCAGGTGTTAAAAAGTTGGTCAAGATGTCATTAGGGCAAGACACCCTCTTTGAGCCACAGAAAGAAATCATGCTCACTACAACTGTACATTATATTGCCAATAGTTTAAGTTTAAATGTATCATTTATCTCATTAGATCCCTCTTGGCCGATACCGACAGGACCATTTCAGTGAGAAGATTCCCTGCAAGCTGATAAAGGATTTTCAAGGAGAGCTTGAAGCGTTAAGTGCGTTCATCAAAGACAGAAACAAGAAGCTGGAGGTCCCATACACATACATGAATCCAACAGAGCTAGAAAACAGCGTGGCCATTTAAATATCAGAAGGTGTGACCTCCTCAGTTGTTGGCCAAATTCTGCTTCATATTAACAAAAATGAGAAAGGGAAGAACTGCATGTTTCTGTTTTTAACTGATACTATAGTGGAAAGAAATGACAGCATGGGATTGTTGTATGCTGATCTGTGTTTATATATTGTTGAACGGAGGTCTGATTGAAAACCCAAAATAGCGGAACATATAACCTTGCTTAAAAAATCATATAACCTTGCTTATATATGTGTGTTTCAGTATAAAAAGATGTATCATTGCTTAAAGTGTATGTGTTTTGAATAGCAGAAAATATATCTCTGCTTGAAGTGTATGTGTTTTACTTATAACAGACTATATCATTTAGATGTGTGTTTTTTCTATATCATTTAGATGTGTGTGTTTTCTGTATCATTTAGATGTGTGTGTTTTCTATATCATTTAGATGTGTGTGTTTTGAAAACCCAAAAACAGCTAAAGCTATCACTTTGCTTACATATTAATCTGCATTGCATTATATAGCATAGAAAGTTTTAGAGTTTGTGCATTGAATATAGAGCAGAGTGCAGACAGAGACAGAAGAGGCCTCAGGAAGGGAACACATTCTGTTGCACATCCTGTGAACCTGCACTGTGTGTGTCAGTTAAAGCTTCCTGTCAGTTAGAAGCTGTAAGTGTCCTCTGCATATCCTTACAATGAAATATAATGTTCAGTCCCCCGATGTTCAAAGGGGGGCTGATGATCTTTTTCTATAAATACAGCTGCTTTTGCGGAGACGCGGGCTCTTCTCTTGACCTCTTCTACCCTCGGTGTGTCTGACACGTTGAGGGGAAAAATTGTATTGTCCCTGTACTCTCGGAGTGCAGCGGAGGCAGAGATATCTTTGTCTGAGAAGCAGCTTCTTAACCAGAGGTATTTCTATTTTTTAAAGGTCACTTGCTTGTTTTTTTATATATTTCTGCTTGCATTGGAAATCAATAAAAATCACCTGAGCTCGTTTTGAGCTAGGGGACCAAACTTTTTGCAAGTGCCTTGTTTCTCTAGGATTTGACCCACTTTCGGGCGGGGAAACAGTAAACTTTACTCAGTCCCTCCAGAAAAACGCTGAGTTTTTTTGTGATTGTTGCGGGCAAAAATCCTTGATTATGCGGCACGTTTTCTTAAAAAATGCGATGGAATATGCGGATATTTATGCCATTTTATGCAATGAAATTGTGGGAACTTGCAAAAATTGCGGGAACTTGCGGGAACTTGCGGGAACTTGCGGGAACTTGCGGGAACTTGTGGGAACTTGCAAAAACTGCGGTTTGATGAAAAAGAGAAAAAAACTGATTCCCCCAACATCGTGTTCTCAGCATGGATGTATTAAGAGAACTCTCAGTAGGTGAAATTATGTCACTTCATAACGTTCCCATGGCAACAGGGGAAAATGGCTGCTCTTGTGTGAAGTAAACACAACATTTTTTAACTTTCTGCTGAGATATATGTAGGGTTGGGTATTGTTTTTTTTTTTTCCGATACCGGTGCTAAATCGGTACTTTTAAAACGGTGCCGGTGCCTAAACGGTGCCTGAACCGACACTTTTTAAGAACGTTTTTAAAAAAGAAGAAGAAACAAGAAGGATAGGCCTAACAGTTGGTGACATTTAAGATTAACACATTGTTTATTACTAAGGCCATATGGTCAAAATTAAATGATTTAATAGTAATGTAATAACTATAACTTATAATAAACAATAACTTATTTCACCAGTAAATTGCTGTTGGATGACAAAAACAGCAACCAGATGGGAAAAGGGTATTTTACAATAACTATGAATGCACTGCGAGTCTGTAGGATACCAGTGTCAGTGAATGCACCGTCTGTGTGTTTCCGACTGAGCTGCAGAGCAGACTGTTGATATACAGTCACACTTTACACTGGTTAACGTCACCTGTCAGCATGTTAACCGTGTAATCACGCTGCTAGCTAAAGGTAGGCTAATGTTACCTGCTGTCGAGTGTAGTGTAAAGTCAGGCACCAAAACAAGGCACCGAAATCTTCGTTCTTATTCGGTCTCGTTACCACCGTTTACGTCGGATACGGGGGCCTATTGGCACCGAGTTTCGGTACCCAACCCTAGATATATGTGACTTTTTTGCAACGAAAATGCGGGGATTGTGAAATCATGCAAGCCCCTCATATTTTGCGCGGAAATCGGCAATTTAAGCGGCGAAAGTGCAGCGTATTTGAAAAAATGCGGCACCCGCATAAATATGCGGACATTGGCTGATTATGCATTGAATTCTGCGATCGCATAATCGCGTTTTTCTGGAGGGACTGGTAAACCCCCAGGAGGAGTTAGTGAGAGACTTCTCTTTAACCACGGGGACCAACCGGACCCGCAGACCTCCTGTTATCTCCTAGTGGGAGTGCATCCCTATCAGCTAGTGGGATTCGTAATTTCGCGGCCCGGTCAGAGCCGCTGAGCAACCTTCTCTCTCAGTTTCGGTGACCAAGGAAGGCTAGCGGGCGTCGTTGAGAAGGAAGGGACCTCTGGTGACCCTGGGAGGAACGGCCGAGACCGTGAGTATTGAAGAAAAATCATTGGTTTGAAGATCCCCTCTGGCAGTGCCTCAGTAACTGTCACACCGGTCGACAGTATACAGTCTGATTGATTAAACTGTGGTGAAAAAAATGTGCTGTTTTAAATCACACATATCCTAAATATTCTTAGTTTATCAATGACTACACAGGGCATCTTATTAAAATAAATTACGATTGAAAAATAAAAAAATGTGAAGCTGCTGCATTGAGAAGTTTTGGTTACACTTGAAGGTATCTACATAAGAGTGACATGACACCGACATGTGAACGTGTCATAAACATTATAAACAAGTCATAAACGTTTATGACATAACACTTTATTTAGTAAGTGTCATTCGGTTTTTGTCATAATAAATGATGGTTAGGGTTCATGTGTCATGGCTGTCATGACAGTGTCATGTGTTCATTCATTTCAGCATTCACAATCTTTGAGAGCATGCAATAGTCTACTCTGACCTGCAATATATAGTCTACTGTTGAGTTAACCATGCCAACCTAATCTGGACGACCTCTTCTTCAGCATGAAAGATAACTGACCTTTATAATACGACAATGCCTGACAAGGATCTTCATTAGATTGCAACGCTATGTTGCATTAAAATCTACCGAGCTATTAGTACAGTGTGCAGATCTTTTTTTTGTTGGGTGCAAAAAGTGTTTTTTAATAGTGATGAATTAATCTATGAGATAGTAGCCCGATTAATCAGTTGATTATTCATTTGAGGCATCAGTGTATGTGCTGATAGAAACCTAAACATTAACATAATAAAGGGAGCAGGGTAGGTAGCTGATCAGACTGCTCTTCAATAGCTGCAGTAAAAGACAGACAGAAGGTCAGCAAATGGGCACTCAGCAGGCAAGACAAAAGATTCATTGTGGTCCTTCACATCTCTGTGGGATGAACACTGAGATAATATTAAAATAGTAATAAAGTAATTTAGTTCAATTTAGAAAAGCTCCACTATTTGGCTATCCAACAAATTATGGTTTAAAGGTGAGTCCTTGTTTGCCCTGTTCTTATGCATGATGAAGGACATCACTACTGTTTAGCTCTGTGAACATTCCCCTTTATCATTTATCTCCTTTTATGACATCCATTAATGTCCCATTAGCGCTGATAGATTTCTTGTTTCCATGGAACAAGCGTAACATAGTCTAGGAAGAAAGAGGCTTCACACTTTATTCAACATGAACTGAAAAAAGGTGTTTGATATTTCCTTCTCTTAGTGTGTGATCTGCCACTTTCTATGTGTTTGTGTTTGTGAAAGAAGATAGAGAGTAAATGCCTTCAAGAGACAATTGGGAACTGCACACACAGGAAAACATACACAAACACAGATACAGGCAAATACACACATTTGTGTAAGCTATTGTCTCTGCCCTCTGGATATGGATATGGTGATTCATCTTCAATAAAGGGATTGTTTGGTTGCCCTTTTTGTCACAAATGAGCTGACCCAAGGGAAAATAACAGGTCAATAACAGGACTGTTTGGAGACGGCTCTAATATTGAATGTGTGTGTGTGTGTGTGTGTGTGTGTGTATGTGTGTGTGTGTGTGTGTATGAGAGAGAGAGAGAGAGAGAGAGAAAGAAAGAGAGGGAGAGATAGTAGACACGATAACAGTCCCTTTAGGGGTCATCAAAGTCTTTAGAAGTTTAGTTAATCGCTGCAAGAACATCCACTGATTTAAATGTTTTCACTTATGTTAAAATACATTATGATGATTCCTGAAATAAGAAAATGGACAAGATGAAGGTGAAGAACTCCACTGAGGGCTTTATTGCGCGTACATGTACTGTATGATCGTGATGTTGTATGACATAATGTACTTTGACTGTTTTATGACATTTCATATGACATTATTATGACATACTGTGACGGCCCAGGGCCTCTGCAGGCTTGTGTTTGTTGTAATGTTGCTGTGTGTTTTTTAGGGTTGCTGCGTCTCTAATGATTGAAGGTGATTGAGGAATTGAAGGCAGCTGGCCACTGTCTCCAGATTGCTTAAAACCCGGCTACACCTATTTTTCGGTTGGTCTCCTTTCCCCTGTCAACACAAAATGTTATTTTGAAGTTCCTTCCTGTTTTCTGTATAGTTGCGTTCTGCAGTATTCTAGTTTACCTGGCAGCATGTTTTCCTGCCACTCTCCTATGTTAGATTTACATTAGGTTACATTTGTTGTACTGTAATTGACCTTTGTTAAATAAAACTCCTTTCATTTAGTTTACTCCTCGCATGTGTTTCCTCTTATTTGTCATGGTCCTATACTATACTATGGCTTTTTTATTACTTTTATCGACATACTATACTATGGCTTTTTTATCACTTTTTTCAACATTCTACACTAAGGCTTTTTTATCACTTTTTTGACATACTATACTATAGCTTTTATCGACATACTATACTATGGCTTTTTTATCACTTTTTTGACATACTATAATATGGCTTTTTCATCACTTTTATCGACATACTATACTATGGCTTTTTTATCACTTTTTTCGACATACTGTACTATGACTTTTTTATCACTTTTTTTGACATACTATACTATGACTTTTTTCGACATACTATACTATGACTTTTTTCGACATACTATACTATGACTTTTTTCAACATACTACACTAAGGCTTTTTTATCACTTTTTTGACATACTATACTATGACTTTTTTCGACATACTATACTATGACTTTTTTCAACATACTACACTAAGGCTTTTTTATCACTTTTTTCGACATACTATACTATGACTTTTTTCAACATACTATACTATGACTTTTTTCAACATACTATACTATGACTTTTTATCACTTTTTTCGACATACTATACTGTGGCTTTTTTATCACTTCATTCAACATACTATAATTTTACTTTTTATGACTTTTTTCTATCATGCTCTACCATGACTTTTTATCACTTTTTTGTCATACTAAACTGACATGTTTATGACATACTATAGGCACTTACTTTTTAATGACATTTTACAACACACTATATTATGATTTGATAATATCCTATAACTTTTTATGGCATACTATATTATGAAATGAAATGGCCTCCTACCATAGAAAACAGAAAACACAGGGAGACTGTGTTTATATCAAAGTAGGCAGTTAGACCTAGTTTGGTTACAAGAAAGAGTCAACTTTGTGTGAAGGAAATGTATTGTGGTTACTTGCAGTTTAATATACTTTGTACACTCATTTATAATGCGCAAATTATTGACTAGAAATGTGCTTGACGACGCTTTTTATTATACTTGACAGATACCTGGCAGCCTTCAAACACAAACACTTCATGGCCATGGTTTAAAAATAGAGAATATAGCTTTAAATGTCTGTGAGGAATATGAAATATGAAATCAATGCATGTGTCCTTCTGCGTCTGCAGACTAGAAGTGGTTTGCACTGTCATCTGCACACTGAACATTTTCATTCTCTCTTTTAGTTAGAAAACTTTGTGCTGGCATTTTTTTACAATCAATTTCCCACAAAGTAACCTAATTAATTCAGATGACCTGATCGTTTTAATCTTTTAATTTACAAGGCCTTCTGTTATGCATGCACTGACTTGATTACATATTTTGTTTTTAGGATTTGTCAATCTCTAATGCAGAAAGAATGAATCATTCTTTCATAAAATAAATTGTAGATCTCAAAGTTGATGGATATTGTAATATAAAATTCTGCCATATAAAGAAAAGTGGTAAAAAAACTGATTAGAGTCGAAAGTTGTAGAATCTACCTTGAGGGAATACAGCAGTAATTGTTTTTTTGTTATGAAACTGGTATCATACATATCAAGTCATTCCACTAAGATAAACAAGAGAAATATTGAGATTTGGTACTTTGATGAATTTACCCAGGTCCAGCAGAAAGTAGTTTGAGGTTCTGGGCCATCATTGTACTAAAGATAATTTTTGTTTTAAATCTGCACAAACACCGTTTTGTTTGATCTTCACCAAATACATTCAGTGCAACTTAAGGGTTTAATGATGGGTTTAAGATGATGAATGTATTTACTAAGGTTATTTTTAACATTATGAAACCTGCATTGTTACTGTAACATCAAATGGCTGTCCTCTTCTTCTTCTCCTCCTCTTTAATAATATGAATGTCATCTTTTATAGCATTACCTGCTGTTGATATCCCTATGCCTTGCCTCGTACAGTACAATACAAACAATTTGGAGACCTGCTTATCAAAACATAGCTCGGCAGTGCCACTAGTCAAAAGCTCAAAAGGAAACCTTTAAAAATACATTTTACTTCTCTTTTAAATACTGTGTTGCTGTTGGCTACTGGGATAAGAAAGAAAGTCATGCTTTGTTTTATATATCAGTCAAATGTATTTTATTTACACACTGGTCTGGATAAATCTGAATTTGGTGAATGCACCCATGCATACAGAAAACCTTAAAATTCCAGCCGATGCCCTTCATTATCACAGCATACGAAATACAACTATGTGCTTTGCAAGTAACAGACAGAGCATTACACCATCACACATGGAAATACATTTTTTTGTGCATGTTAAACACAGACTTGCACTACACAAAGTTTCCATCTGTATACATGTTCTTTAATTAAAAGTTGAAATACCAACTATTTTGAAATCCAATTAATATCCATATATGAATTTACACAACGTAAAAACCACACAACAAATGAGATTGTAGATCTTTAGAGTATGTACACACAGCTACATTTACAATAATACAATTTGTGAAAGCCTAAAAAAATGTTGGTATCATCTTTGTAACAAACTGCACTTAATATAACAAAGCACATACTGTTTAATAGAAAGTAAGTGTTGATTTGCAAGTGTCAAAAACCATACACTGATTGTGTTTGACAAATTTCAAGTATCTGAAAAACAATAACAATGAAGTGTTCAAACTACTACCTTTTTTTTTAAGGATCAGGGTAGAAAAGGTGCTACATTTTGAAACACTCTTCTACCTACCAAACAGATCTTTGAAATACTGTAACAACAAAACAAAGCTGCATTGTTTCAGTCCAAACTGTGCTATAGAACAGTTGCAATACCAGAAACTCAGATTAGACCAACAAAGCACAAAAGCAGGGCGAAACTGACTTACTAGTTGATTTTATACTTTGGGTCTGTATCAGATTTGGAGTCATCTGAATTAGAAAAAAAAATTATGACAAGTACAATTTGTCTTTTTTTTTTTTAACTCTAACCCTTTAAAGAAATGTGTTCCATC
This sequence comes from Gymnocephalus cernua, assembly GCA_023631565.1. Classification (NCBI taxonomy): domain Eukaryota; kingdom Metazoa; phylum Chordata; class Actinopteri; order Perciformes; family Percidae; genus Gymnocephalus; species Gymnocephalus cernua. The sequence goes on along the minus strand of CM042427.1, from coordinate 20,800,454 downwards.
TCTGATATGTTGCTGATCGCAACAGTCACAAAATGCACCCCTGGCCACATGTGTTTACATCAAGCAAATGAAAAGCAATGGCTTTTGGTTAAAGGATTAAAAGCAAAGCAAAAGCAGTGAGGGAACAGTCCTCTCTCCAGAAAGAAATTAAGTAAACGTGGGCCTCTCAGCGGTGTGGCTGGAAAGCTGCCAGGGCTGTGTTAGGTGTGTGACATTTCCATGGTAAGTAGGTACATGCAGGTTTCATAGTAACACGATGATAGAGTGAGAGGGACCAAAAAGACAAGGGGTGTGTTGCTGGGATCCGGTCATGACAATTCGATTCAGTCTTTTTATTCATGGTCAGTCAAGAAAGAGAAATGCACTGTTCTTCAGACAGTTTTTCAGATATTGTTCACAGAATAGCTGGGAGGGGCGGTGGAGAGGGTGGGGGGGGGGGGGGGGACAGGCAGAGTGAGGGGATGTCACAACAGAGTCAGTTCTCTTTGAGATGATTTTCCCTCTTGTTTTCTTTCTGCCTTTTTCTGTTCTGTCAGTCAGAGTCTCCTCAGATGGTGCTCCTCTGTGCAGGAGCCTTTCCTCAGGGTGATATCGTCTACAGCCATCTCGCCGCTCCTGCCTCGCCCACGCTCCCCCTTCAGGATCACCTGGTGAAGAGCAGCAATGTGCACAATGAGGTACTACCACTAAGGAACAATCATGACATGCATTTCTACTCAAAGTCAATTTTACATTTTACAAATCAACTCTTTTGAAATTCAGAATGCTGCCCTGAGTTTATTATTAACATGTCACTAATGTCAGTAGAAATAATAATTTAGTATGCTCACTGTATGTTTGAATTTTGAAATATATACTGTATACTTACACTTTCTAGGCCTGTGCCCCATAATGTGATTTGGGTGTGCCTCCAGCCATTTCCACCTGTCCGGCCCCAGACTGCTGGACTGTACTGCTTTCCCTTCTTCACAAACACTTGCAGCATGCCCACATGGTGGCCTGCCAGCTTGTGCCGGAACGACAGGCACAGATTGCCGTCGTTCCAGGGGGGGGTGAGTGGGAGGACCAGCCGTGCCCCTCGCCCAGTCCTCTTGTTGCCTACCTCGGGAATGGTGAGGTACCGTCCACCTTGAGAGGCAAACGATGGATATTACAGTCAATGAATGAAAATACACATATATACATTTTTAGTCAAAAAAAAGAGCAACACTGAATCTTGTGATTCGACAACACTGGACTGTCTCTTTGAAAACATACTTAAAAATGTTCCTCTCTGCCATTAGAGTGCTGCACCTTTGCCAGTTGCACCTGACTTGTTTTATTTATACTTACCTATGTACATGCTTTATGTATATTAATATGCTTCATGGACTGTAACACTTTGTAAACTAGTTTGTATTACACTGAATTAAAAGTTGACCTTAACTGATTTAGAACTAAATGTGTTGAAGTGGACTAGATTAAACAGAACTTGTGGTATTTCTAATTAATTGTAGCACTAAAAAATAACTTGGCTTTCCAGAAACAATATCCTGGTTTACTGACTGTCCCCATGCAAACTGTTGACAGTTGACTGTTGTCTGTGGATTGTCCTGAGTCAGTGGAACCTTGTTTCTGGGAAGACAAGTGGCTGGTGAGTTTTTCCAAATGCTTTGCAAACTTTGAGCAATGAAAAATTCATTCAAATTCAATTCAAAACTAATTTTATTTGGGTGCCAGCACAATCAAAAGCCAAACAGCAAACAAGCAGAATGGACTTTTACGACTATAGGTATAACCAGTGGTGGAAGAAGTTTCAGATTATAATATCACAATGTAAAAATACTCTGTTACAAGTAAAAGTCCTGCATTGAAAATGTTACTTAAGTAAAAATACATAAGTATAATCAGGAAAATGTACTTAAAGTATTAAAAGTAAAAGTGCTCATACTCAATGCAGAAAAATCTTTACATTTTAGAAACAATCAAAACAGTTCTGTCAACTGTTTAATCGGCTTATCATTTCAGCTGTACTGTTATGTCATGTTTTTTTTATTAATTTATAATAAAACATCATATTTTATAAACTAGATTATGTGAGCGAGAATCTTAATTTGTAAAGTAACCAAAGCTGTCAGATTAATGTAGTATTTCTCTCTGAAATGTAGTGGAGTAGAAGTAGAAAGTGGCATGAAAAGACTCAAGTAAAGTACAAGTACTTTAGATTTGTACTCAAGTACAGTGCTTGAGTAAATGTACTGAGTTACATTCCACCACTGGGTATAATTATGAAAGTATGCTTTTTTAGATGAATTGACCCTTTTACATGTAGGTCTGTCTGTCTGTCCCAGCACATATAATTATCATCCTTGACAGTCAAGTGTGGAATATGTAGAAACTGTGAAAAATTAGACAATTGAAAAACACTTGACCCACTTATCGTCACCATAAAGTACAGCCAGTTGCCAGTGGCAAATTGATTGTGTTTATTAATTCATGCATTAGTTAGTAACAATAGAGCTATATAGTTTTAAAAATGTAAAAGTGAAGGTACTTCTGGGTAATAGCTGATTAATGCTAATGCTTTTTCTTATCTAGCAGATCTGTGTAGGGCTGGTGTTAACCACAGGGGGTGCAATACGTATCTGTAGGCCACTGAGGCTTTCTGCATACGTTATGAGCCCCCCTCCAAATCTGTGCCTATCTTCTAACAGCCATTAGTGTTTGCCAGTGGCTGTCTATCAAAAGAACTTGAAGTGATAATCAGTAAATAGTTACATGCTTCACAACACACTGAAGATGTAGTAAAAGCCATATACAGGTGTACACACATATCCATAAATAAGAATATATTCAAATGTTTTGATTGAATATATTCACTACATGCTACTGAAAACTGAAATGTTGCCTTTTAAATGGAATTACCCTTAGTGGGGGCTTATATTATGATTTACTGTAAATTATTTTCCAGGGAACTCAAAGGGCTCGGCAGAAATCTTTATTTTCTCTAATGAGTGAGCACAAACTTGGCTGAAATGAGGCCTCAGTCTGAGCGTCTGGAAACACACTAGTAACTGCAAGACTTAGCCAGTTGGCAGAGGAAGCCAGATATAGTTAGTGTCGCTTAAACAGTGCCAGTACGCTGCACTGTTTAGTCTTCACACCCCGTCTACGAGTAACACAAATTAGCATGTTTTCTCCTCGTCTGAACCCCAAGAAAAACAGTGTCGTGTTCCCATTTAATGTGAGCCACAGGTATCGCTGACGGGTCACGTAATCCACCTCTCATTTGCATTGCTTTGTAGAGCAAAGCACTAATCCCCAGAAAAGACAAACTACTTCCCTCAAGTAATTTTCATCTTGACCTGTAATTGAGTAGAACTAAATTGAGCTGCTTAGATTGTCTGACTCTGTGCGTGTGTGTTTGCATATATGTACTGTATGCGTGTCAGTAAAGGAATACAGCTATTCTCATTTCCATTTCCTGACTATAAAATAAACAATTTTCCTTGTTAGAGTGTGGGAAAGCGAATAGCCCTTCAATTACCTGATGGATCAGGCGTTGTCTCCCAGTGAAGGTCTCCATCTTTGTCCCTTATCCAACCACAAAGACCATCATCAAAGGAGCAGCTCAGATAGCCCGACTCTGAAGAGAATAAAGCACACCTCTTCAGAGAAGTGGAGGACGCACACATGCAAAGAGGCTTCATCATGCTCTTTGTAATGCTTCATGGGAGCCCTGCTGTGTGACTCGAACATTACCAGGAGCAAGAGGACTGTTGAAGGTCCTTCTGAAGAGCATAATGATACAATAAAAATGTAAACATTTGTTGTAATGTTGTAATTATTGAGGACAAATCAAGTGGAAGAGGAGCTGCATAAATCACAAGTAGAAATGCATTAATCTAAAAAGTCACAAATATTTGTATTACTTGCTGGAATTGCTGTCATCAGTGTGTGTGTGTGTGTGTGTGTGTGTGTGTGTGTGTGTGTGTGTGTGTGTGTGTGTGTGTGTGTGTGTGTGTGTGTGTGTGTGTGTGTGTGTGTGTGTGTGTGTGTGTGTGTGTGAGTGATACACATATATAGCCTATTGTATGCATACCCTACACCATAATAAAATACACTAAAACAGAGAGTCATAATATTCAATGACTGATGATTTATCTCTCAGCGATGATGCCCAGACTATAACATTAAGGGAATGCAGGCAAAACACTTGCAGTATCATCCATGCATTGCTGTACAAATTGGTTTGAAGATAAGAATAACATCCATCATTTTGTCCCTGAAATAGGGTTACCGCAAAACACTTCTCAGTTCATTTTCTGAGCCAATGAAAATGCCTTCTCACTTGACTATGCATTGCAAATGATGCACCGTGCACCAAAATAAACACGTAACTAAACCATTAGGCAATTTAATCTGCATACCATTGGCATGAATAAATCACATTAAGCAAATATGACACTTAAACTGCTGTGTCTTCACAAAAGCTATAGTCTTTATTGTTGCTGTAGGAACTCTACACTGAGTACTATGGCGATTATGAGCGGAGCACTGATGCACTTAAAAATGATCAATTAATCATTTAACTAGTCAAGCAAGCATAATGTGAAAAGTGGAAAAGTCTGGCAGTATGTTCTGGGCTGTGAGCCATTATTTAAACAGAAACGGCCAGATGTCATGTGTCACCTCCTGGTGAAAGGCCTATCAAAACACATCTGGTCACTATAATATCTTCGCCTCGGCAGCAAACCACTGCAGGAGTTGATTGTCAGTTTCGTTTTGCCCGTAGCAAATGTGGCTCGTCCGTCATCGTTTGAGGTCTGGAGTCTGCTACGAGCAGGGCTGATGCTGATTGTCTCTGTCAATTGTGATGTGTTTACCTGGGTCGTCCTTGGCTTCATCTGCCGTGTTGCCAAGCTCAATGTCAAAGTCGACGCCAAGGACAGTGTTATGGCCGTGGTTCCGAGGGACTGAGAAGAGAAGTGAGAAAGGTTTAGATAAAGGATTAACAAAGGTATTATATTTACTCAGTGGCATCCCTGCTTGTGGCTATTGTGTGGCTTTGCTATATTACTCTGCAAGGACTCGCATGGAAGAATCAATGTCATGGTTTAGTGTCTGCATATCCAGAGCTAAGCACATTTAACCACACAGCACCAGACCAGAATAAATAAATAAATAAATTTCTTTTATTTGATCGGGGACAGTGCACAAAAAACATTAGTCTATAAAAGAAGAGATGTCATGTGCCAGGTTATAGCAGAAAATGCTAATTTCCACCCGCAGTCCCTGGACAGGTTGATGTTATACTTACAAAAAATGTGAATTATGACGAGGAAAAGGTTGATGCAATCTGATGCAACGTCTGGGCGAATGTTGGTGCCACACAACTTGGAGCTACAGCACACACGCACGCACGCACGCACGCACGCACACACACAGCCCATCCTGAAATAGCCATGAATGGGGTCACACTGACCAAAATATTATAAGCCAAGCTGTCATATTAAAGGTCAACTGACAAGTGAAGCATAGAAATTATTTTCATTACTTCTACAGTTGTGGTGAAATATGCTTTGGCTCTTTAACTCTATTAGAATGAAAATGATCTTGTTTTTGAATGCCTTCTTGATGAGGAAAAGTGTCAAAAGTAAAATAAAAGACACATCATCATCATCCTAGTATGTACTGCATTTGCAGATGAGGTAAGTCAGTGGAATTTAATAAGACAATCTATCAATATAACTATCCCCAGCATCCCAGGCAGACTCTTGCTCCTATGCCGTGAATGCGGTGTAACCTGCACTTGAACCGTCAGTCCCCCAGACTCCCCGACATGTGCCCTCTCCAGTCAGCCTGAGCAATGAAAGGGCCAGTCCACCCCCATGATGGGTCACAAGCACCTGGCCGACTGCAATGTAGTCTGTCAGTCGAAGGAATCTGACAGCGGGGAGGTTACACTCTCACCAGGCTCTCCAGCAATCCCAGGCATCCAGGTCTGTGTGTGTTTGTGTGTGTGTGTGTGTGTGTGTGTGTGTGTGTGTGTGTGTGTGTGTGTGTGTGTGTGTGTGTGTGTGTGTGTGTGTGTGTGTGTGTGTGTGTGTGTGTGTGTGTGTGTGTCTCAGATATATAAAGAGTAAATACGACGATACACCAATTAAGGGAGCAGTAATTTGAACGGTGACTCTGTGACTACAAGTATAAAATAGCTGTGTTTTACCCCTCCTATATTGGCGGGATAGACTGTGATAAGGTAGGTAGGTAGGTTTGTAATTTAGGGGAAGTGACCCAGTAAAAAAAGTATTGGTTGAACAGCTATGTTGAAACACCTCATACTCAATGTTGCTCCACGGGCCACCCTTGTTATTTTACCTTGACCTTTTGTGGTTCATTTCATCCAAATATTTGGGAGGTCAATAAAAGCTGCTCAAGGGGGATTTCCTTTGTTCTGCCAAAATGTTCAGCAACAACCAATCCTTTACTTTATTAGGTTTGGAGACAAGCACAGCCTACTTTATCATTTTCACATTTTTTCAGACATGATGCTGAATCATTATATTCATATTACTGCTTGTGGGTAAGAACCTTGAATCTTTGCCATTTGTCTAATCTAATCTATGCCAACTTTTATGGAGTTTAGGAATACATGTAGTGTTGTTTTAAACTTAATGTAAATGTATTTTTAACGCAATAAAGAGGATGTAGAAAGATTTGTATTACCCTCAGGTGTTTGAGGCTTTTCTTTTTCTACAGAGTAGCATGTACTCATATAAACTACAAATATATTTACATTTTAGGAAAGATGCTTGTTCACTTTATTGCTGAGAGTTAGATGAGAAGATCAATACCACCCTAAGACATGAGTGAAGAGGCGATCTCTCCAGCTGTAGGCCGCTCGGATACAGTTCCGATCAAACTATCAGTTATTCCATGCCAGCACAGGTGCTTTATAGGAAATAGCATAGGGCGTGGCCGGGCAAGCCGATGTGTCTTAAAGAAGTATCCACGTACCTGACCTCAGGGGGATCATCCCCGTACATATGGAATATGCAACAGTGGAGAGATAGTCTTGATACGATAGAGAAACTAATGTTGCTCATAGAGCCTGAAGCAAACGTGCTTTGACTTTAGCACGCACCTTGCAGTACAGCTGAGGTGTTCTTCGTGCAAAGAGGCTCTATTTCTGTCTAATTATTTCAATAATCACTCAGAGGTGTCTCATCTCCCTTTCTCATCTTATTCAAACCATCTGAAAGAAGCTCTGACTTCTAGAACTGCTCTGCCGTGATGCGAACTATTAGATTGATGTCTCCCTCGAGCAGTGCAGACAGGTGTTAATGTAATCTTCTCTTCTCTTTCCTTTTTCTAATTATGTGATGGCATCTGGCAAGGTGAGTCGGAACCACAGTATCTCACCTCTTATCCTGTACTTTGCTGTTGCATCTCACCAGATATTTCTATGTCAAAGGAGCTTAAAGTTTTGATTTTGGTAAACACCGACTTTTGCTGTGCCTACAAGTGAGCATGACAGCAAAAATGAGGTGACACTTCTATTTATGTTCAATTACAATTTGAAGTGCAATTTATACTGTTGGTGCATCTGGACTAAACATTCCAATAAGTCTCACCTTCTGTTGCTTTTGTGTATGGCTGTATATCATCATAATGTGCAAATGTACTGAAACTACACATGTCGTTTGATTAGTTCCTGGTTAAAATGTTTGTTGAATACAGTGAGAACTTGGGGGATACAAAAAAATAAATGTTGGGCAATGTAAGCAATTAAAAGGCTAAAGCTGGAATTATTCTGTAGTTTTGTTATTGCCAACAAATCCCAAAACCAAAAATGTGTGTTCATCCATCTCTTAATACTCTCCAACTTCCCTATCCTGTCTGTGGCACTCAGTGGCATGATCCTGGGTTTTGTTTAGTGTCTTGTTTTATTCTGTAGGTTCTTCTCATGTGTTGTTTAACTTCCTGCCTTGTGTGCTTTCCCACCTTTGTGACTGTCTGCCCCGCCCTGATGTGTTTCACCTGTTCCACGTCAGCCCTCTTGTCACCTGTCCCTTGTTACCACCCTCCCGTGTCTCTTGTTTCAATGTCTGATTGTCTGCTGTTGTTCCATCCCTAGTGTTTACTTCTCCAGTGTCCAGTGATTCAGCTTTTGTTTGTTAAAGCTCACAAATGTTTTACAAATGTTAATCAAAAATGAGTAAATAGTGCTAACTAAACTATTTTATGCTGTGGATGAGTATGTATTTTGTGCTCTTTTGGTCTTTTTATGGGGTTTGTTGACAATCACAAACGTATATAATACGGCCAGCCTTAACTTTTTAAATGTTGTAGTAAAAAGTGTTTACACGCAGACAAATTATCTTAGCTCAAATAAAAAGAAAAATGTAGACTGTGACTCTTCAGTCTTGTCACAGAGACTGTCATTACAGTAATTCACTGTTATGACAAGGTGCTTGCATTTAACACTGAGAAGAAAGCAGCAGACGATTGCAGTGATTACCTTCTTTGTTAAAGCTAAAAGAAACAATCTCAACCAGCTTTCATTGTATTTTTTATAATTCAAATCTATAATTTGGTTTTGACCAAGAACGTCAAACAAAAGGCTAATGATGCATTTTGAATGTAATTGGTGTCACAGATACATGGGAGCGTGGTGTGACGTGTGGATAAACAACAGTCTGGCTGACAACCAGTTTGTGTTTGTTAACTAAGGCCAGAAAGATAATTACCCTGAGAGCAAAATATTCTTACTTCAACACTTACTACTAACACTTTTTACTACTGTAAAAATTGGCATTCTTTTTTCATGAATCTGTGTATCATACTGTAATATGAGGGTGGGTATAGCTTGATTGAGATCATATGAGAGAACTATGGACAGCTACTTGAAAGCATTAATGTACAGAGTTCTCATTGCCTTATATTGAATATCGATAGATCTTTGATTTCAACCATTTTCACCAGTTTACGTTAAAAACAATCAGATTTCTTGCTAAATGTTTAGTAAAATAAACTGTGTACACTGACTGCCGACTGCTCAGCACCATGTGTGCACGTATTCACGTGTTTGAAATGAATATGATAAAACACATCATCTTATGATTACAGAAAGCAGGTTTAACAAACTCTGAGCTTTCACTAAATCTGCTTTCTGAAACGGACCCCTGCTTTCTGAAATGGGGCCCAGATGGTTACATGTGTCATAATAAACACAATGTTTCAGGATTGAAATATGCAAATTTGCTTTAATTTGATCAGAGGAAACCTGTCAGGAAGCTGATGAAGATTAATCCTTAGAGGAATATAAAATGCATTTTAATGTCAAAGTCTGTGACCCAAAAGTAAACAAAAGGTTCACCTCACTTCAAACACCAAAATACAGAGATTAGAACCTGCTACTGCAACAAGTTCTTGTGTTTGAGCTGTCAAAGCTGATCAATATTTCACATGAACAAGGTGTGCTTCTATTGTAGGTGTTGCTCGTAGTCGACTCAGTGTGTGTTAGCTTATTATTTTGGTTCTACAGCTCACAACGTTCTTGTTCTGGTTCACTCTCACTGCTCTCATCAGTGTCATTTCCAGACATTGCAGCTGATTTCAGTGAAAAAACTCTAAACACTCACTGTACACTACCTGCTCAGTACGAAACAGCAGTAGAAGCTTGTGAACACCGTGGGACATTTAACAGAAACCACTGTTTCCCCTAGGAGTTGGTAGACACCAAATACAGAGCTAGGAGAGTGAATATGCAACTTATTTTTATCAGGTGGCCAGAGACTCCAAAATAAATTATAATAGTGTTCCATATCTCCTGCATGTGTAAATAGGCAACTGTTTGCTAACAAGTTCAATATAACAACAACTATGTGGTGATAATATGTCAATGTTGCGTTTATAGCTTCGTGTACTCCCCTCAAGTCGGCAATAATGAAATGAATACCGGTTTAAAGGTATGCTTACATTATTAATATTTGTAAAAAGCCCTATAATTTCATGTGTGATCATTTAAAAAACGACAGAAAATGCTGATGTCCCATCTATGACTCTTCAATTATGCTTGTGAATAACTCTTAGATCAAGATCAAGAACTTGCATGTGTATTTAAAAAGGGGTAATGAATGTCATCTATGTTAAACTAAAACAGAATACAATATAAAGCTTGTTCTTACTGTGGACATCCCCCCTCTGTTTGGTGACCTCCTTCTCGATGGTGTTGTCTACAGGTGTGACCGGTGGTGGTGTGGCGGGGGGGCGTTTGGTGGGAGCCACTGGCCTTGGTGGGATGTAGGGCTTGCGTGTAGGTGCTGGTGGCTTCCTGGTTGGGATAAAGGGCTTCCTGGTGGGAACAGCTGGCTTGCGTGGAGGGGGGGTAACCCTCGTTGGAGGCAGAGGTGCTTTGGTCGATGTTGTGGTTCTCATAGTCGTGGTGGTGGCGGTTGTTGATTTGGTGATAATAGGGAAGATTCTATTTTGAGTCACTGGTGGGCGCATGGTGGTGGTGGTCCTCTTCTGATCCATGTCGGGGATGCGGTTGTGATGATTTGGAGGCAGTTTGCCTGGTCTAGGGGGGTCAATAACCACCTTAGGAATGGCTGAAATGATAAGAGAATGCAGAGGGAGTACTGAAATATGAGCACTTAAGAGTTAATGAGGTGTAGAATTGCAGACTAACTGCAATGATTAGTCTGACTTTTGCAGAGGAGGGCTTTCTTTCATCTACTGAGACTTTGCCTGATATCTATTAACTAAATGTTAGCATCCTAAAACAAATTGTGTGTCTCAAATCTCACTGAAGCAAAAGCTCACACGAGAGGCCAATAAAATCCTCATGCTGCAAGTTCACAAGTTCACATTAATTTGTTTTTTTTTTTATATATAAAGACCATTCTGGACATATTTTACTCAAAAGAGATAAAGAGGGATGAACAGGGTGTCTTCCCAAACTAACTAACTCATAAAGATACCCCACGTTCAGTGAATTTCTGCTTTTGTGAAATCAATCCGACAGTGGCTTTTTCATCTGCCCATGTGCTCGTCCTGATTAGCAATTCTTTGGGTGTTCATAGCCAGAGGCCTCGCAGCAGCAGGCCAAAGCCGCTCTGTGTGTGTGTGGAATGATCTCTGTGCTCAAACAGGCTGTTGTGCCCCGGAGATCACCCTCGCTCTGCTGATGTCATCAAAGTTACACCTTCTTTTCCTTTGTTCCTCTACACATTCAGGAGTCAGGAGCCGAGACTGGGGGGGGGGGGGGGGGGGGTTGGTGTGATGTGGTGGTGGTGGTGGGGGGGGGTTGGTGTGATGTGGTGGTGGTGGTGGGGGGGGGGGCTTCATAAGGGTCATGAGTGAGGATTGAGAGTGGACAAAGGCAAGAAGTTTGACCTTAGTTATTGCCTTCTCAGGTTGCAGGCGACTTTGATATGTGATACACAAATAGGATATTGCAACTCGATTCCCAGAGCACTTGTGGCTCACACTCCCTTGGGCAGGCGACAGGGTGAAATATTTGCAACGCACAAAGCCAGGAGGCGTCCTCTCTGCTCTACAGACACCAGTTGCACCAGTTGTGTCTTTTAGATGATTAAATAACTGTGGAGAATAAATGACTTCTTGTCCACTGAGTGCTGTAAAAAAAAACTGAAGACGCACAGGCTAATGAACTGTGTGTCAGCGAGCAAATTGAGACCAAGAAAAGAAATATTGCACATTTGATGATGATGATTATATATATGATGATGATGATGATGTAATATATATATATATATATATATATTACATCTGGCATTACTGCTGCCTTGGCTTGTGCTTGGCTATTCCTCCCTCTTTCTTGCTTTTTTGGCTTTTTAAAAAAACATGGGCAAAGAAAACAAAAATGTGAGGCCCCATTCCTCTTTGCAAAAGTGAGCATTGTAGCCAGGGGTATTGTTCTCAATTCTTACGTTTGCAGTCGTAGCCCATCCCCCTGTAGCCGTCTTTGCATTTGCACTTGTATGAGCCTGGCGTGTTGTAGCAGGTGGCGAAGCTGCTGCAGTGGCTCTGACCTAAAGAGCACTCATCCACATCTGAAAGATAGTGACAACATAACAACATTCAGCTACTGGGTGCAAGTGTAAAAAAAACTAAACGTCAGACATAACAGCAGAATATCAAAGGATAATTGCTTCACATCCACGTCAAGGAGGGCTCAGAGTTTATATCATACATACTGTTAGTGAAAGCATGCCTGACTTATTTATCTGTTTAGATTTTGAATACATTTTCAACATCCTAACCCATGGTATGTTTAACTGTACTATATAACATTGCAGATGTAAAATACAGTAAGTTTAAGTTCTTAAAAAAGGAGTTTTCACCAGTGGTGACAATAAATATATGTACATATATGTACAAATACTCTACTAAAATTTTACTTTATTAGAAATATTATTAACAAAATGTACTTAAAGAATCAAAAGTTAAAGTACTAATCCTGCAAACATAGTTCCTTTCACTGTGTTTTATTATTATATATACAGTATCATGTTATTGGATTTTTATTATTACATATGCATTAGCAAGCATGAATATGAACAGCTCTATATACTGCTAAGAAGATTCATCTATAATAATACATCATATTTCATAAGTTGATCATATGTTTTCTATGTAAAATCCTAATCTGCAAATTAACTTTAGCTGTCAGATAAATGTAGTGGAATATTTGTCTCTGAACCGTAGCCAAGTGGAAGTATGAAGTAGCAAAAAATGAAAAGATTCAAGTACAGTACACAAAATTGTCAAAATTGTACGTACAGTAATTGAGTAAATGTACTTAGTTACTGGTTGGTAGTGGGTATCTTCTGAAGTTACAGGAGGAATGATTATAGCAAGCAAAAACTGTTTCAGTGTACTGTACATACAACTGGACTAATTGTTTAATGGGCATGTTTTGCAAATCTCAGCACATCTATGTATGTACCTTTGTAAGTTTTATCTGTAAAAGCCTCATTGCAGAGACCTTGTAACAGTACCTATGCATTGGTATTTCCCATTGATGTATTGCAGGTCAAAGCCTTCATGGCACTTGCAGATGTAGCTACCAAAAGTGTTTATGCATTTCCTGAACCTGGGACACACTGCTATCCCTGTGGCACACTCATCCACATCTGCAAGAGGAGCAACAAATACACAGGTTATTAAACAGAAGAACATTTTCAAATCAAAACATAATGTATTCATCATTTCTCACTAAGAATCATTTTAGAGTTACATGTATAATGCATTGAAAATAACAAAATTCAGTGGAAACACTAGATTAAAAAAGGAAAACTAAACAAATATCTCTAGTCATACAGTACCAGGAGACTTTTCCACCTTCCCTCGTTAGTATTCATTTATGAACAGCCGCATTATATATTCTGTTCAGTGAGCAGAATACAATGCACAATACCTTGTTTCATTATTTAAAGACCTATTCTAAGTGTCTCTGTTGATCACCTTTGCAGGCATGTGGGCATTAATATTTAGACACAGAGAGGCTCAACACATTTGCCTCAAAATCATTAATTTATTTTCTGCATAATGCAGCTGAGGCACTGCTGTGCCACAGGGACTGTTGTTTAAAAGAACCCTAAAAACACAGAGACACCTGGACCAGCTGGGGAAACAAGCAAGTTAAGTAAGTGGGCAGAGCTCTCTTATCCCTTAACAAATAATGCTGCAGTTCTCATCAGCAAGGCGCTTAATCCCAAACTGCTCCAGTGGAGCTGCTTAATGGCCAACAGTTGAATTATTTAGCTACTGACAGAGCAGCAGTGAATTATCATGTTTTACATAAAACACACATGCACACATAAATATAGTCACTGTGTGAAATATTTATAATATATATAACATATAATTATGAATGTTACATATGGCTTTGAAGACAGTTCTGACTTTTCTTTCAAAGCAGCAAACCTTTAAGCATCAGATTTAAAGCCGTATTCATAGTTACATATTGATGAGCAAATATTAAGCTCTGCAAATGTGTTTCACTTGACAACTCTGTTCTGATACATTATGCAATTTCTATGAGAGGCAGCATTGAAATATGAAGCCGAACTTCTGCAACAATGCAACAACATCAATGCACTTTGTCATTAATCAGACGCTTTTCTGTCACAGCGCAAAACAAGTCAATACTTCCTTCTAGTGAATCATCAGACATCCTTCTTAGGGGATTTCTGGCCTAAACAATTTTTAGTACACAAAATAATTTTTAAACAGACTACATTCTACATCGAATCCTAAATCCAATTAACCAAAGTTAGTTAAACATCGGGGTATTTGTCAAACTGCTAAAAGTTCAATGTTGGACTTAAGCAAAAGATCAAAGTAAATATTATTTACTTTTACTCCTACTAGCTCTTTATCAAGTTCCTTATGACTTAGCTTCCTTACATCATTTATCAGGGCTGGAAACAACACACATAAAGCTGGCATTGATTTTGTTTGCAATCTCTTTCCATGTATCTTCACTGTCTGCACTTGTCAATGTGGTACTGAATTCTGCTTATTATAGGATGTATCTGATGTACATCATCTGCCAGCTGCATCATTTCTTTCCTGCCTAGTTTGGTTTTCTTTTTGTTTCCATTTCTCCTTATTTTCTATTATTTCATCCCAAGTAAAACACCCAAATGTATATATTATAAAAATACAAGATCAATGTCAATGGCACTGGAGCTATTTCACACAAATAAAACAATCTTTGTTGAAAATAAATTAAATTCATGTGTGTTTTGCTGAAGAACATGTATCTCAATAACTGATTGGCTGTTCCTGAAGATCGCAGCAAAAAAAAAAAAAAAAGCAAAAGCAGACTTGCATATGCGTAGGATGGAAATGCAAACTCTCGTATCTATAGCTCTGGTTACGAGAAGGAATCACCTCCATCAATATGATTAGAAACTCTACATAAAACATCGGCTTCTTGAGGGATCCGGAAACATTCCATTAAACTGTCCTAACACCCGTGGCAGGCAACCTTTTTCCCTTCCCCATCTCCATTATTTTCATGATTGATGTCTGTCCTGTTTTAGAAATTCGCCCCCTATTAGCCAGCCCACAGTTAAGTGGGACTATAGGGCATCGTAACAGGAACAGTCCAATCTTGAATAGACTATATTTAAACCTCACACAGGTTAATGCCTCAACTGCCCCTTCATCTGTTAGTTACCCATCTGAGAAGCGGTTCCATATAATGAAAGGAGTGGAGGATAGGTGCAGGATAGGAGGAGGGTAGGGGGTGGGCTTCCCCTGATCACATTTCTGCTGTAAAAGTCACCATTTGGTTGACAAGGCCAGTTAAATTGCTGGGTTCCTTGATCAAAGCATAAAAGCGTATTGGTAAATATTTTTGGATTAACTTCAGCTTTGCTTGCAAAGACATTTTGTATGAGTTCTAAAATTGCACTTTCACTGCCAAGTTTCCTTTTTTGCTCTGCCAAAACAGTTGCATTTGATTATCACTCAGCTAATTTAAAGGCTGGGAAGAACATTACAAAAATGAATAAAAACATGAAACATTCTTGTTTGGGATGCTTTACATGAGTTGTTCATGAAAGGGAGTGGTAACATGAGGCTCAGTTTTCAGCTCTGTGGGTATATATAAAGACTGGGACGTACCCACACAGGTTCTTCCATCCGGAGCCAGCTGTAGCCCCGGTGACGGACACTGACATCGGACCTCTCCTTTCAGCACCTCGCAGCCATACTGGCAGTTGGCCATTCCACAAGTGCGAGCATCTGATGGACACAAGGGAAACACAACACATATTAACATATGCTGGTGCCACAAGGGAGAGAAAAGGAGTGTGGGGGCGGGGGAGTTTGTAATGCTCACACTCTCACTTTCTTTCCTTCTCACACTATATCCTTATCATCCAGCTGGTGTGTGAGAGCCAGACCACTGGCTGCCTTTTGTGATATTAGCTGAGTTGACCCTGAGGTGCAGATAACAGAACAGCACACAACTCTGCCATTATTAGATTCCTGTGCTGCGCAGTCGCTCTGCGCTTACACCTTTGCCCGCGCAATCCTCCCTCACCCACTTTCATCATTTACTACACCTAAATAATCATAAATCCATCTCTACCCTATCGAAGCATAGCGTGTGCAGCACCTCTTTTGTTGAGCCATGCAGGGCAGATCAAGATCCTCCAAATTAATAATGGAACAGATTTTGGTTTGCCTCTCTAAAATAACTGCAGAAAAGGATAATAAAGGTGAGGCTGATGCTGCCGTTGCTACTTCAGCTCCCGCAAGCACCCTGGAGAGTTTGATGACTGAGGCCATGCTGATTAAATGCTACAGCGATCTATTGATCAAAGCAGTCGCAGGGGAGAAAAGAAGAGTGGCAGGGTGTTTAACACTATCATGCTATATATCACACAACACCTGGAATAGTTTGAGATTGCCTCAAGTGGTGAGCAATTCAGATTTTAAAAGCAGGAAAATTAATTTTCTTTTGACAAAAAAAGAACTAATTAAAATGAGGCAGCAGGAGTCACGCTATGCTCAAGTGGAAAAGTGAGGAGAAAATAGTTATCAGGTGGGAAACCAAATTTACAGGGAGACATGTACAGGCATTAACTCTGACTCTGTGAAAGACCTCGGGGCAACCAATAAGAACTGCACATTCACTCGAGTGTCTAAAGATTGTGTTTCTTTCATACTTTTCATTTTAGGCCTCTTAGGGTTCTTCAGAGGGGTCCTTCAGACTGTGGAGCTGCTATAATGAAGCGGATCAACGTGAGGCTTTAATCAAAACAGTCTATCAAAGAATCGTGAGGCTGCTGTCAGAGGTACTCACACATGTGGGAAAATGTATCTTATAATAGAGAGCATATGTCATCAGCATTGCCTTGCGCTGGCATTCAGATGAATACATTTGTAGTGAAATGAAGAAAGGCTTCATAGTAGCACATCCGGGCGACAAAGCAAAAGAGAGATTATGAAGAAAAAAATTGGGGGAGAAAATACATCAGGAATGAAAATATCCACATTTCAGACAATACAGAGACGTTTGTGTGTGTGTGTGTGTGTGTGTGTGTGTGTGTGTGTGTGTGTGTGTGTGTGTGTGTGTGTGTGTGTGTGTGTGTGTGTGTGTGTGTGTGTGTGTGTGTGTGTGTGTGTGTGTGTGTGTGTGTGTGTGTGTGAGAAGGACAGACTCACTTCCACAGGTCCCGTCAGGCATCAGCATGTAGCCGTTGAGGCAGTAGCACTTGTAACTCCCATATGTATTCATGCACCTGTGCTTACAGGGCCTCGGCTTCAGACCGCACTCATTCAGGTCTGCAGACATAGAGAGACGGCATGAGTGGACTGGAGGACAGAGAGAGACACTCCTACACAGAGGTGAAATTAGTCAGGGGGCAAAGGTGAAGAGGTCAGCAATGTCAAACCTCATCCATCCATTTATGTGTGGGTTTGTCTGTCTGTGCGTGTGTTAATGTGTGTGCTTTGGAAGGGGTGGGGGTGTCTTCGAGGAAGTGCCATGTTCTGGCAAGCCTGTAACTTCCCTCTTTGATGATTTAACAGGAAGCCAGTGTCAACTGTCAACCTGCCCATTACCTGCAAGTGATAAAAGATGCTATTATACCCTCTGACTCACCACGTCATGTGGTTGTAGCTGCAACACCCAGCACTCGTTGATATAATTCCAGAGTTTTTTTATGCATACATAAAACTAGAGAAATCTCACCCACAACAGCCCGTGAAAATCGTATTAGAAAATGATGCTGTCTGACTTCGGAGCAGAAAGGGCTCCTGGGAGAAAGGAATATGCCCTGAGCTCAACACCTGTCAAATGCTTATGCAAATTCAAGTCATTATATACCCTTCTCACAGCACAACATTTATATATTTCAGTCGCAAATCCCTGGTGTTGTGTATGTTGCCTCACTGGAATGACTTACTGACACTCCTAAATGGAACAGAGACACCATTAATGTTATTAGTTACACCTGTGTGTGCATCCTGCAATGACAAGTCAAAGTGTCCTTCATGTGAAGGGTTTATGGTGGCTGTAGCCAACCAACCAACCAACCAAGCGCTAGATAGCTCTATAGTCCTTTACGATGCCAGACATTTTGACATGTCATAGCAGGCAACGCACAGGTGTAACTAATAACATTAATGATGTCCTCTTTCCACTTTGGTATTTCAGTTCCAGGGCTGTTGTGTATGTTGCCTCCCTGTGATGACTTACTGACTCCTAAATGGAACAGGGACACCATCAATGTTATTAGCTACACCTATGTGCATTCTGCAGTGACAAGTTAAAGTGTCCGTCGTTAAAAATGCTTAGAGTGGCTGAGTTAAATAAGTAAACATGTTTATTTCTTACTGTATAGACACCACTTAACACTTACTAGAATGTGAATAAAGTAAAGTGACAACCAACCAATAAGAGCTTGATGGCTGGTTGATTCCCACTGCAATACATCAACCAATGTGTCCCTGAGCAAGACACTTAACCCATAGTTGCTCCAGAGGCATGCGACCCCTGACATATATAGCAATTGTAGGTCGCTTTGGATAAAAGCGTCAGCTAAATGACATGTGATGTAATAATAATGTAATTAAACACATATAACTAATGACATTAATGATGTCTGCATTCCATTCAGGTACAGGGCCTTGGTATTACGCATGTTAGCTCACTAGCTTCCCTGAATGGAACAAAGCCATCATTACTTAGTGACACCTGTGAGAGAGGTCCATTTGGCCTAAATTAAAGATTCTTTTATAACAAAGCAAACCGTAATAAAACCACCTAAAGAGTTAGATAGCTCTATTTCCTTTTTGCAATACAGCAGACATTTTTATACACAGGTGTAATTAATAACCTTGGTTTGTATTCCACTTACTGTAGGAGGCATTATGGGACATCTAAATAAAATGGAGCCATCATTATTGAAGCATTGCGGTAGTTCAGATAGGGGCAGAAGATGTTTACTGCATGTTCACGACCATCTCGTTCATTTGCGTGGTCCATAGAGTCTGGCTGGCGCTCGTTCATTCTGCCCTCGCCAATGGTTAAAACGTCAGTGTCCTGACAAAAATGATACTATTTAAACCTGTGATTTTCCTACCAGCACAAGTCAAAATGTCAATATGCATTCTAGATGCACATCGGTCTTAATAGAATATTGATCATGCTGCCATTAGCTGTGGTGGAAAGTAACTAATTACTCTCATTACTGTAATCGAGAATCGTTGTGTATTTGTTCTATATGAGTACACTCAATAACCCATTTGCATTCTTGAATCTCTCTGCACTCAAACTTTGAGAAAGAGAGGAATTATAGAGTAGCCTGGAGTAATGCTGGTCTGACACAGAGGAAGATTTTTCATTTCAGTTTTTTTCAAATGTCTTTTTCCTCCTAAAGCAACTTTCAAGATTAAGTTTTCTCATAAAGAAAATAGTGTCACTACTCTTGCAGAGCATCACTGAATTGAAGAGGGCTGGTTTCAAAATGTATTTTTACTTATTCTTACTTTTACTAATATTTGGGAAAAGTAATAGGACTTCTACTTTTGGAGGATTTTCTAGCAAACTAGTAAGATAATTGATATGGAATCACGGTAAGGGTCGGTAAACAGTAAAACATTACTTTTGCAAAATCTTAACGGTGTGTTCACACCAAGTGTAAAGTGAGCGTTTTGCGGGCGCAATTACATACAAAGTCAAAGCAAAGATGCAAATAGATGCACATTTGGATCAGGTGACGCAAATTAAATGAAATTAATTTATATTTCAACTCAAGCGAAAAATTGCTTGAAGCTGTGTCGCGAAAGCCTATCAGCGTTGAGAATCTTCTGCATAGCATAGTCCTCCATAACTCTGATTTAAGGCCACTCTTGGCTCTTGTCCAATACTTTGAAGACAGAAACAACAGGTATAGATGGAAGTAAATATTTTACATATTTCTTCCTTATATCACCAAAACACTTTTTTGTGGGGTCCGTTGGGACAACCAGGCCCAAAAGGGGAAAATCCAACTTGTAACTACACAGTAATAAATGATAACACAGGGTCCAATAAATATAAATAACTTAAACTATGAACATCACCCCGTTTCTGTGATACAGTACAACAACCACAAATAGATTTGGTCTCACTGTACAGCACATGAGGGGTCATTTTCATCTTGGCCGGCCGCATTGTAAATGGCTCCGTGTTTAGCTACGTGGACATATGTAGGGGGCCTTCTAAAAGTGCTGCATACCACCTACATTTGACAGATACCACAGATTAATTTAGATGAATGACAGAGCAGATGCCTAGTTTGTATATCCACAGACCACACCTTCTATTAACGGTAGCTTCTGGTCTACTAAAGCCACGTTGGCTGATTCAATAGGTGCACCTGGAATTTGGACTGACCGTCTGCTTGTTAAATCCTACCAAGTGCCACCAGGCTTTGAGTCATGTTCCATGACTATAAATTCTTCTGGATATACAGGGGTCAGTTTGTGGATGCAGTTGCTACATGAGGGCCAGTATAGTGAAATATTTATAGGGTTACTTTCACTGAATACAAGAGTAAGGATAACAAAGAGCAGACATTTAGGAGTGTCACAATTTTTTTTCTACTATACGTGGACATTTTTGACACATTATGTGCAAATGCAAACTTAGGATCTGTGTCTGACACTATTTTCTTTCTGCATTTGTGCTTGCGAAAAGAGGCCGATAAAGCAGGTGCATTGTCATACCAAAATTAATACTGATATTGCACTGCACACAAATGCTGCTGCGACTGTGTTTGCACTTCTGCTGGTGTGCACCACATAAATACACTATGGAGGCCAAAGTGTTTTTTTTAAAGCCTTTTTTAAAGCCTGTTGAAAAAAAATCACTTTCTTTCTGGACTGATAATTAATGCTGATATTAATGTCAAAATGATGTGCCCTGTTGTTGTCAGACAGAAGACTTAGCTCTGTTCATTTTGACAGTCGAAATCCTAACCCTACAACTATGTCCTTCTCTCACAAGATAATGTCCACAACTCTCACACCTGCGCACACATGCACACACGCAAGTATGCACGCACACACACTCTTTTTAATTAGTGTCAACCCTGTTTTCCTCCCTGGTTTTCAAAGTAAACTGGCATTCTCATTACTGCGATTACCGAAACCCATAGTAACACTGTCCATTGTCTGCGTGGCAGAGAAACAGGTCTCCACTTGCCTGTTGCACTGAAAAAACAGCTTCAAAATGTAAATGAGGGATTATTGAAATGGTCACATTCTTAGACAGAGGCAGCTCCATGAGCATCAGCACATGCCAGACACAAGACACAGCCAGGGCCTCCTCCATGTAGAAAAAAACAGACAGGATGGAGAGAGGACACAAAGTACAAGACAGAGAGAGACAGGACACAGAGAGATGGAAAAACAGAGATAACAGAAAGACATGATCACCAATTGACAGTTCGACACGGCCCCAGGACTGCAGAAACCTGTGCAATAGCAGAGGTGGAGTGTGCCCCTCTGGGGTGTTCACTGTTCAGTAAATGAACTGCTGAGACACATCTGAAGTGATGGAAAGTGGAGTGATTTATTGGGTCAGCTCCACTGAGGTATGCTATGGTACATTCCCGAAATGACTCTATCACTGGCAGGGAGATTAGCAGAAGGCTTTCTCTTGGGGATATGCTTGACTCTAAAGAAGATAACACTAGTTAGAACTTGAGGCCGTTTTCTAGCAGCGATGGAGGAGTCATGAGTGCTGTGTCCATGTCGATAAAGGTTTTAAAGGGAAGGTGGAGCTCTTTGTTCCAGGTGCTAAAAAAAACTAGAGGAAAATTAGAGAGGAGAAGGGGGCATAGCAATAAGGAAAAAAATCCTTGCTATTTGATTATGAGAAACAGTTTCTTAGGAAAGAGAGTGAAAAAAGGAGAGGCAGAAGTAAAGTGGTGAAGACTGTGACATGCTTGGCATTCATGCTGGCATTTTCTACTAAAGATCTACACTTGGGCGGTGTCTTTTCTGCCAAGGGAGGACAGGAAAACGTAAGAAAATAGTTGAGAGTGACATTTACTCCTCCGCAGTCTGCACAGTGCAGCACCATGCATGTTGCTCAGATGGTGGAGAAGAGGAGATCGACGATCGAAGAATCTCACCCTCCATCACTACTCTCGCTGGCTGATGGTCCACAGGAAGAAAGACAGGAAGGCGACTGGCCCACACTGGTGGGGTTAAATAGTCCAGCTCTTCTTCTTTAGATAAAAGAAATGGGTTAGAGTGGATGGGTAGAGTGGGTGAAAGGGGTTTTGATTGAAAATAAAGTAGTAAAGGTCGGAGAAAAAGTAAAGAGGACAGAAGGAGAGAGACAGAGAGAGATGTAGTGAGAACGAAAAGCACCAACCACTGGATTAGAACACCTCTGACCACACCACATTCCTGAAAACATTATGGAACATTATGCAGCAAAGAGGATTACACTTGTAGGAATTGGACATGAACTGAGCATCAGAAAAAAAAAATTCTAGGGCACATGGGAGAAACATGGAAAGTGTTTTTGCGTCCCTTCTCCTCCTGACCTCTTCTTTCCTCTGCATTCCTTTTTTTTATCATGAGGGTGAAATAGTATCTAAAAGATTTACAGGATCTCACGGATTCAGAGGATTTCTTCTTAATTTGTGGAGGTTCAAAGGTAGACAGGACTTACCATTTAAAGAGGAAAATCACTACAACACTTCAGCCTCAAGAATTTCAGCCCCTCCCCCCTCTGTCTATCCATCTATGCATCCAGCAACCTTTCCTCCGGCAGTCAGCTAACAACACCTATTGTTAAGCGACAGGAAGATGATACAGCTACCTCGGACTGTTTTGCACACTTCAAATCATTGAAGCGTTTCCCTATTGAGGGATGCGGTAACTTAAGCTGAAGGGTTATGGAAGCATTCCTGCCAACCCCACCCAGGACAGAAACACTTGTCACACGTATTATCTGCAAATAGGCACCGTGGATGGGTATTGGTATAAGACGTTTTAGTAGCTAAGAACAATAATTCACAGAGAGAATCATGCTAAACAAAAAGCAAATGAAGAACATATTGGCTTAAATGTCTTTGGAAACTAAAACATCTTCAAAAATGATACAAAACATTAAGTAAAGTTAATTAAGTAAACTTGTAAAATCTAAGGAAAGGAGTTGTACGCTGTAAAGATTTCTGCTCCACGATAAAAACAAAATAACCTAAAATAATATGCAGGAGGTTGATGACATTATTAATCTGATCTCAACAATCACTCGTCACAATGCATCATTACAATCACAACTCGGAGGAGGTTAGGAAAATATCAATTCTAGCAATTTTATTTCAGTTCCTACATTCTGCTTAAAGAGGTCATCCATCCATCCATCCATCCATCCATCCATCCATCCATCCATTATCTGTAACCGCCTTTTTTTACAGGGCTGAGGGGAGCTGGAGCCAATCCCAGCTGACATTGGGTGAGAGGCGGGGTACTCCCTGAACCTACTGACTATCACAGGGCTGACACATATAGACAGACAGCTATTTATGCTCCAGCCCTGTCTCCCTAAAAATTTCATTCTCATACAACTAAAGTGCATTCTCAATTGCAAGGGGAAACTTATTTCTTCTGCATTACATTTGTTTTTGACTAATCACAAATGTGTTTCTAATCAAAGTCTGCGCAGGGAGGAGGTCGGGGTAGATGGATGGGTCAAAGAAACACAGGACATTCACCCAGGAGACCGCTGTTCATGTCCCGCCTGAAACCAAAAGTCAACGCTGACTGATTTTAACCCAAAGCCCTGATCTTTTCCTGAACCAACCATGTAGTTTTGTTGCCTCAACCTAATCAAGTAGTTTTGTTTCAATTCACAACATAAACTACATGTTTAAAATTGCGACCGTGCGACAACATGCGCCTGTCACTGGTACGAGGACGAGTTAAAACAAACGTAATCTGGGAGAAAATATGTTTCCCTGGAAACGTAATTGAGAATGCAGTTTAGTTGTATGGAAACGTAATTTTTAGGAGACAAGGTTGCACATTCGCACCTACGGGCAATTTTGAGTCAACAATTAACCTGCATGTCTTTGGAATGTGGGAGGAAGCCGGAGAACCCGGGAAAAAAACCCGCTGACACAGGGAGAACATGACCAAGAGGTCAGTTAAGGTCAAATATGACTTCACTCACCCTGAATGACCTTGTTGGAAAACTTAGATTAAAAACAAATACAATTTGACATATTGCATGCATGTCATCATACTGTGTATTTTCCTTCAGTTATCATCTGAGGGAAAATACACAGTATGATGACATGCATGCAATACTAAAATACTTGCAGCTGTGTGACTGTTAGCAGACAGCCAGGAAGACCAAGAGCGACAGAGTGATCTGTTTCTAAACCAACAACCATAAAGTGTCTGTCTACACCTAGACTGAAAAAAACTAAATTCATTAGAAGACTATTGAAAGTAAGATAAGATAAAGCAGTAAAAGGTTCAGATATTATTATTCTAAAAACAGATATAGGAACAAATTAGATACTTACTTAAACCACAGCTGGATTCTATTATACTTAAAGTGGTTTTAATTATATTTGGCTGACGAAAAAGGGAGAAAAATAAGAAAGCAGCATCTGGAGGCGCTGCAGCTGTATTGCTTCTGATGTCTGTGGTGTCATTCCTCAAGCGAAATATTTAACAGCAGGTCAACTACACCTAACTAAATCCAACTGCACGAAATAATCATCTTATTAAAATGATTAGATCAGCAGGGGGAGTGTGCTGCCAAATTGTTAAACAGATTATCCCTATAATGAGTTTATTTGTGCAGCGAGAGCGTATTCATCTATCCTCACCATGCTGTATGACACATCCAATTCTCATGATAGGGATTCTTGAAGTAGTGCTTATTATTCTTGACAGTTGAGTGCCTGTTAATTTAATGATGAACATAATCAGATTCATCAAATAATTCCCCATTCAGGTGTTCAGATTTTCTGTATAGGAAAAGCAATGCAAGTGAAACAAACCCTATGGTGAAATGGTTTGACAGGTGAAAAGCACTGGCACTAAAAACAGACATGTAGTCCCTGAAGTATAAATCTCTCATAACAGTGCGAGCTCATAAACGTTTGACAGAGGAAAATACAGCTTTGATTCTGAGAGTGATGAAATCAATACAGTATCTGCCATGCCTTGTGTTTGGTGTAAGCACTCATGTTTCCTCTGTGGTTTGTTTTCGCTCCACACAACCGCTGTTCCTAAGGTGTTTAACACTCTTGTCAATCAGATCGCCTCCGGAGTCACACATCTGTCCACGCCTTCCACTTAGAGCAAAGGAATGTGTGTCCAAAATATCTCTCTGCACATGCAGGTTTATATACTGTACAGTAAGTCTGCATCACAACACCATGACCTAAAAAATGGAGTTGACTTAACTGAACTGAATTGGTTTAAAGGGGGGAGGGGACTGAATTGGATACCAACCTTCATTGTGGTTCAAATTGTTTTTATTATTATTATAGGAATAAACAATCATTCCTTAAAGTGCCCATATTATGAAAAAATGGGATTTGGGGTGTTATTTTGTGTCTCTGGTGCTTCCACACGCATACAAACTTGGAAAAAAAACCATCCATGCTGTTTTGAGTGAGATACGGGTTTCTGAATGATTCCTGCCTTCAGTCTCTGGGTGAGCTGTTCAAAATCGGCAGGGCTTTTTACGTCACTAGCCGAAACGAGGTGCTAGCAAGGTGCTAGCAATGTAATAGCAAGGTGCTAGCGCTAGCATGCTAGTGGTTAGCCCCCTCGTTCTCAATGGCAAAACACTGCTACAACACACCATAATCACCATAATCTACAAAAAGACTACTTACATGTCCCTGTTCTGCTGTTCTGTGCACCCTGTTTAGAAGAAGTCTCTCAGTTAATCCTGCCTTGAAGTTATAGAAAAAAGCTAGCTAGCTGATGTGAGTCTTACCTTGCTACTGCGCATGTGCGAATCCCTACAAAGATGGTATATAGAGGTGAGAAGTCTCACTATGTAGCTAAAACAGAGACCTGAACAGAGCTGAAAAGAGGAGCTGCAGCAATGTGCAGTACAACAAAAATATGGTGTTTTTTGAGAATTAAACCATGTAAACCTATTCTGGTACAACCTCAAAATACAATTATGAACCTGAAAATAAACATAATATGGCCACCTTAATATATATTGAAAACACAGTTTGTTTACATCATGTTTTTTTTCTTTCAAAAAGAAAGTTTTAACTCTCAAACAATGCATGCTGGGAAGTCTGCTATGTGCTGATCAAGAACTTAATTTAATAAGTTTAGTGAACTCTCAGCAGTACAATCAGTCAACTCGTCATTTAAAGTCAAGACTCCAGACAAGTGGTCTGAACATGAAAATGAGACATTTTAAGTTTAATTAAAGTGAATACAACACAAACATTTACATTAAAGTTACAATCTCAAAAATCTGTTTCGTTATCTTTAGCGATAAGCGATAATGTGTTTTTGGTTCTCACCTCCGAAAAATCCGAACACTGTTGTCGCCTGTATGATATTTAGTCGCAATGCTAGCAGAGACCGAAAAAAACAGTACACCACTTCACACACAAGCAAGTTGAAGAGCAAGTCTGTATTGTTAGCTCCGCCTATAACCTCTCTGGCGGACCAACCACTGCTGTGATGGAAAACGCGTCACTAACTGTGTGCTGCTTGTGATTCTTCCTGGGAATGTTGCCACAGACACCCACTTTGTAATACTGCAAATGCAATTTGCAATCACCATTGATTGCCTCATTCAGTGATAGATAGTGACTTGACAGACATTTATTCTAATGAAAATCTTCGGAATTATTATTTTAAAGTAATTACTAAAAGATAAATTGATTGGATTAAATTGCTGTATTATGTTTTACAGTGTATCAGTGTGACTACTTGACCTTTCGCAGCATCGAGGCCAGGGAATCAGCTGAGCTCTGGGCAACTTATTTCACTCCTCCAGTTGACTCCATAAGAGAAATGTAGCTCTCCAGAGGGGCAGGATATTAGAATGCTTCGAAACATTGGCCACCCCGCACATCAAGAGTAAACCTCAAATCAATGTTTAATGGAGGCTGCTGCATTTAAATGAGAAAATCTAATCTATGGTTTGATAATAATTAAATTGGTTTCCATAGCATGTGCCAGCTCCAAGCAGAATCCAAGGTTATCTCCACCTAAATAGGCTAAAAGGGCAAGTCTGACTGCCACTCAAAGCTGAGTAAAAGGGAAACCTCTGTAAAACGTCAAGAGCTTATTGGACAAATGGGGCTTCGATGGACACTTGAAAGTACAGTTTCATCTTGAAAGGTCTCGGAATCAAATTTGTCAGATAAGTCTGTCTGAATGGTTGGCAGCAAAGTCTTTGTAGTTGGATATGGGACGCTGATCCTTTTTCCTCTCCCCCTTGTTGCAGATTAAGACAAAGTACAGCCGTCTGGCCGGGCAGACAGGAGCCACCTATAGCCTCCAAATGCAAGTTGAGTCATTTAGAACATTCCGGAAAGGATTTCAACACCTCCACCCCGCCCACCCTCCTCTTTCGCTACCATAACCCTTGTTTTTAATTACACACTATCCTATTCCTGTCTTGGGGCGTGAATTCCACAAGTATTTTCAAGCTGCTTGGATGCACAGCAACTTACTAACTTACTGGGATGCTTTAATGCTTTTCTACATGCCCAATCTGTCAGCAATGGAAATGCATAAAAACTCAAACACACACACACACACACACAGAAAGACATTTTCAATAGCATCGGTTGCACTCAGCCGAGCCAAGTTATCTCAGGTCAGTAATTGAGATGTTATCTTCACCAGAGAGGGTACATCCCAGGGATCATTCAACACCACTTATTTCCATTTGAGCTGAATCAGCTCTCTCCTCCTCCCCTTGTGATTAAAGCATCTCTGCTGTCAGCTGGTGGCAAACCAACTTCCGCTACATGAGTGGCAACATTAATACGCAGGTGTTGTGCGGTGGAGATCTGGCCACAATAAACAATGATGATTCCTGCAATTGCTCTGGGCAGGATTTTTTGTTCAGTTAGAAAAATGTGCATGTCAGCAGGCCTGTGTTGCTGGGGGGGCTTTTGAGTCATAATATATGTTGTGGAGTACATTTCAACTTCAGCGCCCTACGACAAATAAGAAAGTCACATGCAACTGCAAGGTAGCAACTGTGTTTTCATACTGTCTACAAGTTCCAGGCGAGAGCTTACCTTGGTTGCAGGTCTTGCCAGTAAAGCCAGGATGGCACTTGCACTTATTGGGTCCCACGCAGTCTCCGTGCTTACAGCCAGGCTGGCACACAGCTGTTCAGGGGGGATTCAAAGAGGAAGAGACAGATCAGTGCAGCGCCATGGCTGACTACTCGTTACAGATCAGGATGACAAAGCACTTAATCCCACTGCTCCTTGACTTGGCTGTAAATTATCTAGATTTCTATAGTTTTCTTCACATTACAGCAATAAGACAGCATGATATTTCATTCATATAGGAAATGTGTTTGTTTCTTTCTTTCTCCACGTGTGACAGTCTTATTATCATTGACTAATGGTAATAGAGAAGCCATTCTCAGCTAACCACATAATTTTCGCATTGAACAGAGCTGGAAAAGTGTTACTGATACTAAATCTTTTCACACTGTGAGATAAATGAGAGGTCTGACCTTTTAACACAAAGCAAAGTTTGGATTTTGCTGGCTTTGAAATACAGAACTAATACGTACGCTGGCGAACAGCCAACCAGAATTACCTAGACGAATAATATTTTCCCCTTAGACTGAAGATGAAACAATTTGAACACCAAAATAGTAGATTATAATTAGTGCCTTAATAAAGAGCTGCCCTGATCGTGCATAGTGTGTGGATCGTGATATTTTGAGTGTGTACAGAGACGTGGTAGTTGCGGGAGCTGCACAGCTTCACTGGCTCTGTGTTCTGTCTTAGTGAGCTGTAGGCTTACCCTGCTTATCTGACTGTGCTTACTGCAGGTTGCTGCTAAGCATGTCTGATACATGGGGCCTCAGCCAAGTGTTACTAATTTTCATTAAAAGCTTCATTAATTCTGTCATAATACAGTGCAATCAGAGGACCTAATTATCACTGTGGTGGAAGAGGCAGTACATATGTGTGTGTGGAGAGAGATTCTGGATGAGAGTGCTTATCACACCAGCCAGTGTTGTCGTGTATTTGGCAATACAGATGTAGGGTTTAATATATTGTTGTGTCAGCAGGGCTTAAAGGAATACACCACCGTTTGCTGAAATAGGGTTATTCATCGTCTTCTCTATATTTATATAGGTATATAAACAAAGACAACAAACACAACCTACCTATGCAATGCATACTTTCAGAATCAAGTTACAATGTCAGAAATTTCCATTCAGGGAGTACATCTTTAGCTCCTCAGGTTTCAGTCTGTAACATTGTTCAAACTGAATTCAAAGGTATGTGATGAATCCGTTAACTCGGCTCGATAACATCTCCAGACTCAGTCCACTTTATTTGGCTATGTAATCAAATAGAAAGAAAGTATTGTTAGACCACTTAGAGGGGCCTGTGATATGACCCGGTATGTTAACACACAGAGCAGTCAAAGTTCACAATTACCATTTAAAAATGACCCTATTCGTTGGAGGAAACGGAAAAGAGTCGTACTTTTTTGGAAGTAGGAGTTTATTAGACCTTAGTCTGGTCAGCAGATGAAAATGTTGTTATTTAGAGGGAAGTCAAGTCGAGTGCTTTTTGTTATTCTCCTACATGGGGGAAGATTTCATTAGCAGGATCAGAGGCGGCCATCAACAGGCTTTGCCTCTGAGGTTATTTTTAAGCCTCTGGCCTGGCAGAGAGATCAGGGAAACGGCTAGTGTTCATTAACCACAGCAGAGGACACGGAGGACTAAAAATGGTCGTACCAGCTGGAAGGCCAAACATAGCATGTGTGACCCTCGTTCCATGAACACCATCAAAAGATGCCGAGTGATGACACACTTTCACTCTGCTTTACATCAGCCAGTCCTCAAGACAGTATACTGCTGCTATACTGATGCAGATTCTTTTAAACATGTTTGATTGTTTGTGGATGCCTGATGGTAAACACAAGGGGATGTATTATTTTTTAATTGACACAGATATTGCGTATCAATGTTTATAATAGCTCAATGTATGACTTCATCAAAGGAAGATGGGAAAATCGTTACTTAATCAAGTTGCATCATCTTGCAGTCGACTAATAATTACCTAAGGCTGCTCGTTATGATTATTTCATTATCGGTTGATTCGCTGATTGTTTTGTTTGTTTCTTAATCAATTCATTGTTTCAAATGTTCTCACAGACCAAGGTGACATCTTAAAATAGCTTAATTGTCAAACCAAGGGACCCAGGACTAATGTCAGCATATACATACCATATATACAGAGGGCAGACCACTAGTTTCTGGGGTTTAATTTGATCTTGTTTGTATGCAGTGAAAGTCATTGATCAACTGGGTAATGCCATGGTGATTATTTCATTTACCCAAGTGATGAAGTATGATAGCACTGGCACTTTCAACCTGACTGATTTCTGTGTAGTTACACATGCAGAGCATCTCCAACCACAGTAAAACGTTCAGTTTTTACTCTGCACCATACAGATATTAATTACAAAACATTATGGATTTCAGCCTTAAGAGTGTCATTAGTATTCTAAGGGGTCAACTAGAGGGGCGGTTGAATCTCAATGAAACTAAAGGACTTCAGCATAATTCATGTTAAGACAAAAATCAGGTCTGTGGTGTGTGTAAGCTGTTTGCATACAGTAGAGGTGAGGCCGGAGGGAGGAAGATGGCCGCTACCAAGGGGTGTGAGGTGCTAGTTGGTGGGGTGGGCTTGGCTCTATAAATAAGTGAGTGAGCCCAGGATTCAGAGGATGTGCCCCCAGCAAACATGTCGAGCAAGATTACTTCAAGAAACATGTGGAGCATCTAACCTTGGGGCTGGCACCTTATCCCGGCTACTCTGTGAGTTAAGGCGAAGAGAGCTGCAAAACAGATAGCCAAACAAACAAAGGTTGCGGGCAATGTTTAGTCTTTGAGAGCACAAATGAATAAATAAATATGATGTTAGAGGGCATAGCCTGGTCAATTTGACAACAAACATTCCAGGAAGAAAAGAAAAAACACATATACACACACACACACACCGTCTTGAGTTCTGGAGTCACACATATTTCCAAGTTGCCTTGAGGTAGACTCTACATTTAAAATGCATTTACAATTGAGTTTTAAAAATTAAAATGAGGTCCCAATAAAACCACCGTCTCCGGGTATGTTCTCTTATTTCTGAACTACATAGTCCTTATTATCGCTCATATCTAAATTGAAGTGAATTAAGCCGTTTTCTCTCACAAAAGTAAAATTATAATTCTGT
The DNA here is from genome assembly GCA_023631565.1 of Gymnocephalus cernua. Lineage (NCBI taxonomy): Eukaryota > Metazoa > Chordata > Actinopteri > Perciformes > Percidae > Gymnocephalus > Gymnocephalus cernua. Next base: position 20,768,973 of record CM042427.1, on the reverse strand, counting down.
TTTAAAATCACACCACTGGGCTCAAAAATGAAAACACCACTGATATCATTCAAGTAAATCATGGTGCTCTGGTTTCTTCAATATACAAATAAATGCTGCAGCTACCTGACTGTGAACAGACATTAGAGTTGTAGGTCAGAACTGCTTCAAAGTGCCTTTAAAGTCAGAATTGTATCGAGTAAATCTGAACATGTGCCTTTTATTCCCGTATATATTCCCTCTAATTATTACAAGCAATTTTGTTTTTACCTTATTGCCTCAAGCAGATGAAAAAGGCTCACTTTTAGACGGGCCTTTACAGCCCAGTGATCATGAAAGAAAGTGGAGCAGACAATCATGATGAAGTGAATTACTCAAACTGAGATATCACTTTTCTGCTCACTTGTTAGCTCGAATTACCAATTCAAAAGTCTTGCTTTAATCCTGTCCACACTATTTGTCGAAACAAAGGCCGCACTCAATCAAACTAAATACCAGTCTCGGTGGATTTGTAGAATCCACCAGGACCGCTGAGGAAATTATAATGTGTGATCTATTTAATATGGAGGTGATATTCAACCCAGCACCTTTGCAATGCAGGGAATATAAATGTATGTATTTCTACTAGAGCTGTTTCAAGTCTTTTTGAAGACTTAAATTAATCCAAAAAAAAAGTCACGCCCTTTGAGACATCAAAGCTCTGTGGCTATTCAAGGCCTGCTTGTATATGTCTTATTAATGTTTAACTGTTCCTGCAGCCTTGTACCTGGTCAAACCTGATTTGAAAGTTAACTCAACTGTTAAATAGACTATTTTCAAAATCAAATCTCAAGCCAGGTCAAGTCTGTGGGGAGCCAACTCTGAAGTAAGCAAGTCTCACAACAGTCAAGTCCAAGTCCAGTTTCAAGTCCTCATTTTTGAGACAACAGTATCCGTCTGAATATAATCCAACCCTATCTCTAGACAAGAATGTTGATATCAGACGATTCCGCAAAGCCAATTCTTGGATTGTTAGATCTGGAACTCTGCCCTCCAGGAGATTCAGCCTTTCCTCTTTTTTCTCTCTCTCTCTCTCTCTCTCTCTCTCTCTCTCTCTCTGTGGGTGTGTGGGTGTGTGAATGATGCGCTTCAGTCTTCAGTCTTGCTTCTTGTGTGTTTGTGTGGCTTGTCCTTTTTTTGCGGTTACATGGTGGAGAGGAGGTTGTGTGACTCATGCTCTGGAAGTTTATCGACATCTTCCTGAATCCATCTTTTTTTGTTCACTCTTTTGATAGCCGGTCCGGCCGGCCGTGCACGTTAGTGTATGCCAGTGCCTTGTGCGCCGGTATCTGACACCGAGGGGGAAGTAGGGGCCTGTGAGAGCCGCATGGAGGCAATCCCAGACTACTTTTTTCTGAATATCGAGTAGGCCTACAGCGCCTTTAAGGTTAAGCAACTTAATCTGGACCCCAGGAAGAGTAGCTGATGTTCTGCATCAGCTAACGGGGATCCTAATAAAAATCAAATCACTTGGTTAATGATAGGGAACAATTGTTATTTAGGTCCAGTAAAAGAAAAAACAAGCATTAACTGCACTGCACCCGAATCCACCACCCTGACCTTTACACTCCTCCTCTCCATCTTGATATTTAAGGGCACTACTGCCTGCATTGACGCTAAATGTTGACATAATCGCGAAGTGTGGTGCAGAATTGTGCAATGTGAACTTTATTCAGATTTATACTGGGTTGTATAATTACGATCTATTTAGTCAGTTCCTTCTTAATTTTCATGGTAAAAGCCCAGATAATTCTGTTTTTTTAGAACATTTAATATGGATGGTATTTGTTTCAAATTAGCAACCTCACAGCAGGTATTGTATCACCTGGCATCAAATGTATGAAATGACTGAAGCTCCTGCTGAGTGAACCATTTGGATGCAAACACTAGTGGGATCAACTTGTTGATTAGACAGTTCTCCATCTTCATCAAAAGTGGAAGAGATGAAAAGTATTTTTAGTATGATTACTGTTTATTAACTGTATTACACTGAAAATGCAAATGTTCAAATGCTCACAGTGGCAGGAAAATGTTCATGATGGCAGCTGGTTAAAATAAGTAGCTTCAAGTGAGGCTCTGCCTGCCGGATGGCCTGTCAGAACATTATAAGTGGAGCTTCGGTCTACTATAAATCTAAAGCTCCTCTCTCTCTTTCTCCATCTGCCTGGTTTCCTCACTTCTCTCCCTCTCCTGACGTCCCCCCCTCCACTCCAGCAGCAATCATCTCTAACTCCTTACCTCTGAACCATTTCCCTTACAGCTCAGGATTTTTTACTTTCTCCAACTTTAGTCCTTTCTGTCCTCTCTCCCTCACTCTTTCAGTTCTGGGAGCATTAAATGTCGATCCATTAAGTTTCTCATTCTTTGAGGGAAGTCTCACAAACTCATCGCTGAGAAAGCCACAATCCTATAGCTCCAATCTAATCTCTTCTATCACCACAATTTTTTTTTACCAGGACCTGAAATCTGTACTGACTGCATCCTCTCACACACATGCACACACACCGATGTCTTTTCTTTCCCTAACCTTCCACCTCCCTCCTCTAAGGTTTAAAGCACTACCTTACTGACTTGAAGAAATACTGATTGCAGTCGGAATGGATTTGAGTTGTGCACACGGGCAGGAGCATGAAGGCAAGCATTCACCGAGTGATTTTATTCGCAGAGCAGATTGGGTTTTGTTGAAATAAAAAAGTGGTAAAGTGAAAGTACTCCATATGGTGGTTAAGCTCAAACTTAGCTCATACTTTTGGCTCAACATGGAACATGTGGGACTCCAGAATAACAAAGAAAACAGGTTCACACACTGCTGTTTGTCTGGTCGAGTAATTGATGCAAACGTCTTTTTTAATGTGACTGTGCTTGATGTATTATAAAATGCGGAACTGTAACTACACTACGGCATGTGTTGTGGCCATTACTGTTTGGGTTTTAAGTGCGTAAAATATGAGTACTGTACATGAATCATGTCTTGCCCCTAATCTAGGCTTCTATCATAACAAAGTCATCTTCGTCATCCTTGGCCTCATCCAAAACCTGCATCTATCCCACCTTGAATTGTCTGGGAAGCTGTAAAGGCAGGGATCCCAGTATAGATGCACTGGGAGGTATTGGGCATTGAGACTGCGGACTACTGCCAGGATTACTGCTGAGTCATGGCCCCATGTTCAAACAAACTCTATCAAATGATACAATTGAGCTGTCTGAGTGAAACAGTGCTGCTTTTGCCTAAATAATTCCAGCACAGATTGTGTAGTTCAAGTGTCAAGGCCTTGGGAAAAGGTAGGATGTTTTTGAACAAACTCTATCCCTCTAATTTTCAGCCATGAAACAGCCCTCCTGAAGCTACAAGTCTAGCTCTGTCACATAAACCATTAGCATACATTTGTTTTTTTTGACTCTGAGTGTTTATGTAAGAATAAAATTATCATATTTTGTTTATAATAGAGATGAAGCGTGAAGTGGATAAAAAGCAGATTTGTCTTGCAAAGACCTGAGGTTAATCTGGCTGAGCTAAAAGGAATACAAAGCACTAAAGCCGTGAACTCAATACTGTTTGCGTTCTCCACAACAAAATGAGAAATCTTGCAGTGCACTCCAACATCAAGAGAAAAGATGGCACTCTGCCACTTTTACATGAAATTGGAGTGAACCGCTAAACCCAGCAAATACAGAAATATTTTAGCTGCAGCAGCCCAGACCTTTGGACCCAAAAAGCAGTGTGTGACATATTTTCCACAAAACACATACAAAATACAATAAATAAACAAAAGGTCAGCTATAGCATGGCATGGTGAGCTTCAATACATGACAACATAATTAAAATATGGTAATTTCAGCAATGAAAAACACAAAATGAGTGGATTAAAAAAACATTATTTTAACAAGCTATAAATAAAGCGGTCAGAACCGACATGCAGAGTTTTGAACCTTTTTCCCCAGCAGGAACTTAACAACCCATAACATGAAGCTTCCAATAAACTCAAATTTTAAAACTTGAAAGATTTGGTGCTAGGTTCTACTTTTTGTTTCCACTGTGTTTAACTAATCTCAACATTTTAGATACAGTATGCTTCGCTGAAAAGACAACAAACAACAACAACAACTTTGGATATACTGATTAAAAAGGGGACAGACGTCACTGTAATGCATGGTTTGGTAGGCCAGTGTAGTTTTAGGACAGACAACAATAGAAGTGGCACTAATCCTGACATTGATTTTCTGTCACTTTTATGTGAGTTGGGAAATGGTATCCCAAACGAAGACAGAAACAATTCCAAAAAGTTGAAGGACAAACGTGTGAAAGCTACAGTACAAACTTTGCCTTGTTTGTCCAACAAGTGGTCACATTAGTGTAATGTTACTGCTGTGTTCTTGTGTTTGTTGACCTATTGGCTTGACTAATCACAACTGACAACAGTGCCTGCACCCCCTGACAGTATCTGGAACTTGGATTTATAATCACCTCCTGAGCAGAGCTGGATTTTAGTTTTAGGAATGCAGAGAACAGTGGAAACCAGAACCAGAACCTGTGACAATGGCAACACGTTAAAGGAATAGTTTTACAAGAAATACACTTAATCCCTTGTTTTGCCGAGTTAAATGAGAAGATTGAACCCACTCTATCTGTAAATATATAGCTACTGACCGTAAACGGAGGGAAACAGCTAGCCTGGCTCTGTCCAAAGCACCTACCAGTGCGTCTTTAGAGTTTTACCTTTGGACAGAGTTACCCAACTGTTTCCCCCAGGTTGTAGTCATCATGTTAAGCTAATCGACTGTTGGCTGTACCTTCATATTTATCAGACAGATATGAGAGTGGAATCTATCTCTTGGGAAGGAAACCAAAAGGTATCCCAAAATTTCCCAAAATGTCTAACTATTCCTTCAAGTTTCTTGTTGCTAAGTTCCTGCTTTGTTAACCCCTATTTCTGTGTTAACCCTTTCTTGATTAAACCCCCACAGCAAAGTAGCAGCTATACCAGCACAGGCACCAAGCCATGCAGAGGACTTGGTGGTCAGATATGAAACCCATGTTAGTATATTCACACCTTCCTGGGTAGCATTACAGGAGAGCAGAGGATCTTTACACAATGTAAACATGTCGGAAATGTGACGTGTTAATATTTCATACAGTTCATGGCGTGTGGTCATGACAGGACACATCCTCGGAATCCTCTAAGCGACGTTGCTGAATATAAAGATGAGTTGAGGTCTGTACACCTGACAACACCATGGATTGTGTTCACACCGCTTGCTCTGGCAGCATGAGCTGGCTTGTTTATGCACGTAATCTATACTCAATCTCCCATCTACCCTTGAATGTGTCCACCTGCAGCTACAGTCTCTCCCTCATTATGGCCACCCGCAGTGTGAATATAAATGTCAGCCTTTCCTCCGGTCCCACCAGCCATTACAATCAATCTTTACTCAAAGATTGTCCCAGGTGTGATGCACCATTAGCTGGATGTGTTTCTGTTGTGACAACGTGCATGTGTGTGCTTCCCCGAGCCTCCGGTTACTATAGTAGTAGGGCTGCAGCATCTCCTGTGTCTAATAGCATCTTTGACCCCAGCTTGAAACCTCACAACCTTGTTAGCCCTGTTTGCCCCCAGCAGCAGCAGCAGGCATGGTGGCACTCACGCTGGCAGTGACCCCAGGAACGGCGTGTCCATCCCCAGCAGCAGTCCACCCTGGCCCCGTATCGACACAGGCCAGTGGACGAGGCCATCTGCCGTGGCCACCTGTGAGGGGATGACATAATTAGTTCACAGACAATTAAAATGTCTTAATGAAAAGCAGGGGTCTTTTCAATGTTGTTTGGAGGGAGGCTTCAAAGAGTTCACGATTCATTTCATTTTAATGCTGTGGAGAGAACAGACAAGTATAAAGTGTCCTTGTCTGAATTGAAAGTCTAAGGTTAGAAAGTGTTGCATGTTGTACAGATCGTAAAGGCAAATGTGTGAGTTTGGGTTAATAAAACTAACTTTACTTGACTAATGTGTTCTATGTTTTTAAGTATATAATAGCTCTTCAAAAGCACTGAAGGGCCAAAATTTGTTCACGTACTATATTGGAGTATGTCAGAAAATAGTGAAAATGCCTATTAAACTTTCCCAGAACCCAAGGGGACGTCTTTCGATATAATTGTTTAATCTGACTAATGTTCCAAAATTAATAGACATCCAGTTTACTATCATGTAAGACAAAGAACAGCAGCACATATTCAGCTAAAGGAAATGTTTGACATTTTTGCTTGAAATTGAATAGAATATAAAACTCACTCTACATTTTCTCAGGGTGTTAAAGGCTCACTTTTCATTACTTCCCTACAGCAGATTATCTTTGTGTCATGAAAATAAAACTCATAGCACATCAGACATTGCACAAACCAACGTGAGCTATCAGTTTTATTGCTTTCAACTGTGTTGAAAGCCTGCCAGACCCGATTTGAATGTAGCCTTCAGTGCACCAGTGCACCACTGACACTGGCATCTGAGCAGACCACATTACTGTTGTGTTCATTATAAGGCTTGTGAATCAGATAAGAAGCTATATATACTGCCTGGTGCTGTTGAAAATACAATACGTTTACTATCTCCATCTATTACATTAACACATGTATAGAGCATGTGTCACTGTACCGTGTGTTTAAAGAATCTATCAGGCAATATCATGACAGTGGAAGATAATATCAGTTCCGCTACATGGAGAACATGCAGGTATTAGTGTGTATAGAGATATAGGTTATTTCCAAAGCACTGCAATTCCTCTAAAATAAATTACAGCCGTATGTTTTTGTTACACCATGTTCTATTCTGCTCAGAGCGAGAAATAGCTTCTTGGCAGACAGTGCCATGTGGATTACCTTTTTATCTGTACTAAGGCTCACCACATATTTATGGAGAGAATAGAGCAAAGGGATGAGTCCATTTAAGGATACTGATGAAAATCCAAGCGGCATACTTTGAGTGCCTGACTCTGAGATGCTACCAAAATTCTAGCGAAGAATAAAAAGTCAGTCAAAACTTTATGACAGACTCAGGGTCCAGTTAAAAGGCATTACATAGAATAGATCTAGATATATCTCCTTCAGCACTGAGACTGGTCTTTCATTATCATTAATGTAAAAGAGGTCTGAGCACATGAGAGTTTTGCATTACCTGAACTGACTGTTTTTAGTTGTACAGAAGAAACACTGTAATTCAGTTACAAAAGAGACATTCTCTAAATATTATCCTACACAATTGATGCTTTCTTTTGTGCCTTGATGAGAGAGTGCGGCTGCTGCTCAATATTCAAGGCACATCCTTTGCCACATCCCTGCCTGTTAGTGTCTCTATGCCAAGATGGGGAAATGTTAATGCTTGCCCCCGCTGCCAATCACCTCACTGGAGAAAAAACCCAGATGGATGCTAAGTGAGACTGGCAGACCCAGGGAAAATGTTTGTCTGCTGCCTGAAAAGCAGGGAGGCAGTCAGGCAAGGGAACACAAAGTAGGAGAGAGGAGAGGAGAGGAGAGGAGAGGAGAGGAGAGGAGAGGAGAGGAGAGGAGAGGAGAGGAGAGGAGAATTGAAGAGAAAACAAAAGAAAGTAAATGGAAAAAGGAAATTAAAGAGACTAAAGGAAACAAAATGAAAAGGAAAGGGAAGGAGAAAGGAACGAGAACCCACACACCCACACCCACACCCACACCCACACCCACACCCACGTCCAAATATGGCACCTGCTGTCCCTCCATATTGTAAACAAGACCATCTCTGCAAAATTGGCAGTTTAAAAAATACACCTGACAAGCTCCAATGACATGTCAGTGGTATTTAAATCTGGTGTTTTCACCCTGATGTTCTTGTAGACATGCGCTCTTTGATTTATTCATAGCATCCGGTAATTATCATCTTAGAATATGGAGGCATCATGTGGGAAGAGTGTATGCTGATATGTATGCATCTGCTCCTGTATAACCTAATGGTCTCATATTCCTTTGCAGTTATAATTAATCATTGTACCTGATGCCTCCCAGCGGAATGCTGCGCATGTCATATTCAACAGTTTAAAAATATTCTGTGGGTTAAACTGGTATTTTGAATTCCAGAGCTCCGTTAAAATGTTCAGTCAACAGTCAAGGTTTTGTCTTCTTTACACAGTCATCATTATTTTCAAATACCAGAAACTCTGCCATAGCACCAACCTTGTTCCTTGATCTCTCAATCTAGAAATAGATTTTTTTATTGTTATTTTGCACCATCAAAAGAAATCAGCAAATGTATGACTGATGCTTGTTGTTTTCCTAGTATCTTTATATTTCCACAAGTTGCTTTGAAAATCACATCTAACAGTACGTAGACTGCCAGATGTCTAGAGAACTGATACAGAGTATGCAGCTAATTAGCTTTAACTTCACTGGCCAATGTAGTCATCTTGTGTGACTTTGGTACTTGAAAGTTATGTGATGGAAATGTCCTCATTTGGCATTCCCATTATTTTGTCCATCGGTTAAGAGCCACAAATTCACTGGTTCCTACTGTTCAAATGTAATTATTTACTGGTTCTCTCAGTCCTCTATTATGGCAAATTGAAGATATATATGGGTTCGGGGATCATAATGGAAAAAGGGAGAGAACGTCATAAAAACCAGATGGAACCAAGAAAAAGTCAATGGTCTATTATGACAACTGAATCTAAGATTTGTAGTTTTTCCAGTATGATAATGTGGTAGAGCTGATATTTTGTTTGCCCAGAGGATTTTAACAACAAAAAATAGTTTTCTCAACATGTCAGGATGAGAACGGTATGACATTTGTTTCTGAGCACATGACGTTAATAAGACTATGAACAAAGGAGCAGAGTTTGAACTTCAACGGGCTCCCAGTGGATGGTGGGCGAGAGGTGTCTGGGTCTGTTTGGTGATGTGAACCTCATGAGACGCACCAGGGCCTGGACTATTGAATCAAATATTTCCCTCTTGTGCTTTCTCCTACATACTCAAATAAATAAAACACACACACACACACACACACACACACACACACACAAAATCCAGTTTCATCTTCCCAGTGCGTCTCTCAGTCCTCTCTTCATGCTGAATTTAGCTGGAGGCAGTTGTGCACCGTAACACGCTCTGAACTTAAAACTGAGGGTTTAATACAATTCACCAGCTCACCTACTCATCACGCCAACTCTGCAGCAATGTCAAATATACATTTTCTTAAAACATATATTATGGCTTGACAATTACAATGAATCTCAATCAATAAGGAGAGTTTCAGTGACACTGCACTTTTTTTTTAGATACATCTTGTCCCCAGTGATATTCTACTTAACAGAGAGCTGGCATATCAAATGGACTCGAGCATAATACCTATATTTATTACCCTGGGGCTCTGAATAATAATGTTAAATTACACTAAGCCTTGAAGGAACTCGAGCAGATAATTATTACCCTTCACGCATGCCTTGTGACACCTTTCCTCTCAAGCACACGCTATCAGACAAGGTTGTTCCAGGAGAACCTGAGAGGTTGATATTCACTATGGGGACGCCATCCTTCTTCCATTGTTTTACTAATGGATACAGAGCTGGCCCGAAACTCCCCTGCCTGACAGTGAAGACTAGTCAGTCCATCGCTCAGAGGAGCAGTGTGGGGTGCAGCGTGATAATCGGGACTGTGAAGGTATATAATTTAATCTATCTATCCATCATCCATCCATCCATACTGAAGCATGCAAAGCGTGACTGATTTCTCTCACAAACACCCATAGATGTTGATTGCTGCATTTGTGGCACCTTGGTGTGAACGACTTGCTCGGACCTGCCAGGCTCAGCTAAAGGCATGAGCTTGTGGAGTCATACAGTAAGGTGTCTGGCGTCTTAATGAACCACCTCAGCTGCACGCGCTGCCAGATCTGCATGCAGCCTGCCCGTCTATCACATTAACACACTGCACCATGTGGGATATTGACAAATATCTGAGATAAATCACCTGGCCTATTTAAAAAAAAAAAAAAAGAATGAAGAAAAAAAAAAAAGAAAACAAAGAAGACAGTGGAAGGTATTTACTGAGTGACCAGAAGAATAACAAGCACCTGTATGATGTAATGCAATGCAACACAATAGCGCTGCAATAAACACTACTACTAAAATGTCTTTGTTGACACTTCTGATGTAGGAATTTGTGTTGACTCAGTTTTGTGGCACTTTTCAGGCTGTGCGTTGACACACTTCAATCTACTGTCCTCCGTGGGTTCAATTCGTGACTCCACAGCCACAAATTTAAAGCGTAACTCTCGCCAAAATACAACCTAGGGTGAGTCAAACTTTGGTTTAAAAAATTCTCGTTTTTCGGTCAAATGGCCTTTTGAATGGGAGAGCTAGGGGCACTTTTATGCTAGCCTCAAAATAGCTGTTTTTGAAAGAAGGCTCGACACAACATGAAGTATCTCCAGGAGCTCTACACATTAACGCAAGCATTGAGAACATTGTTTGTGTACACAGAGTTTCTTGGTAAAAAGAAAAGGTTTTGAACAACTCACCGTAGCTCTTGTTGTTTCCGGTTGCTGCCATCTCGGCAGTCAAAACGAGTCAATATCAAAACAAGTAGAAAAAGATTTAGTATATCCCTTGTGCACCGGCGTAGTTAAGGTGTAGAGCTCCTGGAGATCCTTCGAGCAAAGTTTCATGTTGTGTCGAGCCTTCTTAGTGTGTCTTAGTATGCTGAGTTTTCAGTTTCAGTTTGTTTAGTGAAGTACAGCGCTTGAATGCATGTTTCTCAATAAAAGACAACACTGAACAGAGAGTCAGTGGAGTCTTATTGTTAACTCTCAGAAAACATATGGCAAGGTTACGCTTTAAATCTCTTCTATGACTCCTAATAAAGATATTGGCACATTCTTCATTACTACATTGACATATGCTAGATGTTGAACACTGAAAATGTAATCTCCTTTTTTTTTTTTTTTACTTCATACTGCTTGTTGGGCTACCCATACAATTCTCATTCCCAACCTCTGAAAGCCCAAATGTGGGTCTGAAATTTGAACGCCAACATAACCTGGCACCAGTCCACGGCTTCGGATTATTACTGAGGAGGTCTGGTATGTGCTGCTTGGCTGCAATGGACTTAACAATTTAGTGACATCACTAGGGAAGAATATCCTCTACTGTATGTGTGTATGTATTTAGGCTGCTATGTAACATGACATGAAACCGGCTGTCCTTGAGTCCTTGGTTGGAATAAAGAGTGACAACAACAATTGCAACAGCACAATGTTTTTAGTGACAGATTTGCAGGTAAGCATATTATGTGCAGCTATGGGAGAACAAAATGATCTTGCCAATTTTGCCCGTGAAGGACCCTTTAGGACTAGATGGATAAGCCTGTTAGGATAGCTCTCTAAAAGGCAATAAGTAAGAGAGAGCAGGTAATAAATGGCTTTTTTGCTTGTGCTCGGTCTCAGGGGATATTCTCTCAATGAATTAATATTGAGGCAGGGACTCAGGCCCGGACAAGTTTATACCCATAAAAATTGGCAAATTATGGCCGTAGTGACAAGCCACTCCATCAGCAGGGATGGTAATAATGTACAATATGCTGCTGCTAGGTTAAAGTAAATGATGATTACACAAAGATAATGCGTGAAATGAAAGTTAAAGCCCTACACATCTCATCAGACTACGACCTGTCACACAGATATCAGCCATGGTGATTAAGAAAAAAACAAGTCCTAATTAACAATAATATTGTATGTGCTTGCTAATGCTCAACTCAAATTTCCTGTCACATTTCTGCCCTCTCCTTCATTCTCACTGTCACACACCCTTTTACTTCTTGCTAAAAAACAATATCCAAATCGCTTCTTCTGAAATACTTCTGAACACAGCAGCAGAAAATGAAATTGAAAAGAGCAGAGGAGGGAAAAAACGGCTATATACCTCCAAATGTCAAAATCTATCAACAAGCAGGTGGAATGGCAGTCAGTCTCAAAGGGCTTTTTTGAAATGCGTGCACACTATTTCAATAAAAATGATCTCCAATAATCTTCAAAAGTGTTTTCATTCATTTGTGAAACATGAGAGAGGATCTTGTTTTGTGGCTGAGCCTGTCTGACAGAGATACATGAGGGAAAATAAAGTACAATACTTGGCTGCATTCTCTGTTGGAGATGTTGGAAATTTGGCAGTAGGACTCCGTTTGTGTAACTCTCATTGTTTGGATGTTCTTCAGTCCAAATTTATTCTGAACTCTAGAAATCCATCACAATACGACACACAATAAGAGATGGAATATAGTGTTGATTTTACACAACTCTTCAAACTGTAAAAGCACTCTTTAAATAGTCCTACAAATTAGCCTTCTGTCAATGAACCTACACCTTTTTGATCAGTATTGATTATACACGAGTTAAAATGACACTGCATAAACTAAGGTGACACTTTGTTTTTGGTTGTTCTTTTTTTTTACCATTTATGTTATGTAAGTGATGTTGTGTATTTATGCAATTGATTGACTGATTGATTGAAATAAACTAAACTGAAAAAAAAACGAAATGAACATGAATGGTGCAATTACTTTTTCCTGTCCCAGTGTTCCTAAATTACAATTTGGTTTTATGATGCTTGGTTGTAAAAATAAATAAAAATGAAAACAATAAAGCACCTATAGGAAGATCGAAATCTCGGACACATGCATTCTTTGGGGTCTGGCACGTCTCCACACCTCTGTCTTCACATACTTCATCAGACTCGTGTTTGAACATGAAGCACCGGGCAACGTGCTGTCACATCACTTTATAATCAGCCTGATATCTGCACGAGACAAGAACCGCTTGGTGCGATGTCAGCACATGAAAAAAAAAAACCTGCGTCTGCTATAACAGAATATGTGTGCTCCGAGGCGCAAAACCACTTGGCTTATTACTGTCATAAAAGTTAGGATGATACACGAATCAGTACTCACGGTGCGTTTTAGCGCACGTCATTTCACAGGAGCAACATGTTTTCACTCACATCTAATTTGATCTTCGCAGTTTGGATTATTTTAAAATAATGCTTCAGTTTGCAACCACTCCAGTAAGCTATCTTTAACCAAAGGCGCAGCTTTTTTTTGTTGTTGTTGCAGAAATAGCCTATGAATGGATTGAACTGTGATGCAGCCTCTTAATCAATATCACTGTTGTTATTTCAACAATGTGCCCTTACCTGCCATCAAAGTCTGCACTTGCTCCAAAGCAGCAGCTGCACAACAACGTCAACTTGATCCATAAATCCATGATGTGGGGAGTTACGCGCCCACGCTGCTTGTTATTCTCCGTAATCCAAAATCACCGGGTGGGAAACCGCGGAGGAAACAATTAGACGAGTTTCTGTGACGCACGCGCTGAAGGTGCACAGTGCACTGGTAGTCAATGTCTGCTGGCGTCCGTCAAGACTGTTTATGGGCGATATTCAGGAGATGCGGGAGTAGAACTAGAAGTAGAGTGACCCCGATGTGTGCGTGTAGAACGGGTCTCTCTCTCTCTCTCTCGCTCTCTCTCTCTCTCTCTCTCTCGCGCTCTCTCTCGCTCTCTTTCTCTCTCTCTCTCTCTCTCTCTCTAAGTTCAGTCAGCGGGCTCTCCAACCAACAGCACCCACTGCAGTCAGACCTCGCCTCCAGTCTTTTAAATAACCAGCGGTCAAAACATTGCGGATATCCAGCCAGCCGCACGTGTGCTAGCCTACTTCACATGTAACTTCATGACCTGTAGCCTGCAGCCAAGACGAAGAGCCTCCAGCCGCAGCTCCGTGCCGCGCATGCTTCGGAAATGCCTTCATTAATTGCATAACCTGCTGAGACACGCAGGTGCTTCGGCCACCCAGGTAGATGTTGCTCACACGGTAAAGACAATGCAGTGGAAATTACTGAAGGTACATTTGGAGAGTCCAAGATAAACAGCACAAACAACAAAATGAGTGGTTTGACATTGTTTACAGTAGGCTGCTTTAATACATTTTTGTATTAGACCTGTAATTATTGTCAATGAAAAGAAAGAAATATTTGTTGGTATATTGATTCTAGATAGATCTGTCTCTGCTTTGTGTCACATATTTTTGTCGATAGAGTTATTGTAAAAAGAGGAGCAATCAGCTGGTTTTCTTGAATGCAATTTCCCCCATCATACTTTGCACATCTTGACAATTTGATGCACCCTATATGAAATTGCTGGGTCTTTATCATGTCCATTCTTCAACAAGAGGTCAAGTCTGGAACCAATTATCTCCTGCCTGACTCAAAGGCAGCACTTCATATTAAAAAAAGTCTGGTGAATTGCACTTCCTGTCTGGGGGCAAAATTATAAAGGTCTGCCTTATTGCCACACTTCTGCCTCGAGAATCAAAGAAGTCAGTCAATAAAATAATCCTAAAACTGAACGCCATCATTTCCATTCGCCTAATAGAGCAGGAGATGGATGAGATGAAGGTATGATATGATTACTGCTGGTTGTTCAGTCACCGCCGTCTTTTGATACATGACATTGCTGCCTTGTTACGCCCCGTCACCGATTTGATAATAAATCTACTGAATGCGCCGGTGGCACCGAGACGTTTGCCATCTCTGGAAGCAAGTGATCAGAGAAATTTGTATAATTAAACCATTAATCACATCGTTTCCATGACTGGACTGTGATCATGTGATTCCATGATCATTTATTACATTTAAAAACGAATTATGGGTTATGCAGATCCTCTAAATTATACCACATTACCAATAATATGTTGTGGAGAACTAAGACTGATCATATGAAACTTTGTCTCACTATATTCCAAGTGGTATTTAACTCAAATCAAGTTCAATTTAAACAGATTCTCCTATATGTTTTATTGTATGATTGTTTTTAGACAAATTTCAGATTTATTTAGCATTTTCAGCTCATGCTGTGTACTGAGACTCCTTATTAGAAATTCATTTGAACTAAGTCACTGGAATGAGCTCCTGAACACTGAATCTACAGTAATTTACCTATATTTAGTGCCAGTTCCAGGAAACGTCCAAGGAAATGATAAATAAATTAAAAACCATTGTGGTGCTTGAAGTATTAAAAAAATAAAATAAATAAACATGTCTTTTCTAGAAATGTCTAAATTACTCTGGACAAAACATGCTGTCAACTGTCAGGGGTATAAATGAAAAAAGAAAAATGTATCTTTGTGATGTGGGTGAACTCACCCTTTAATGAACCCAGTGGGGGAAGGTGAGTCATTAGTTATATCCTGAACAGACTGCTACGGCAGACTAAAGTAGAAAATAAACACAAAAATTGAATACAAGCAGGGAAATCCTAAACTGGGGATATATAAGGTGACAACAGATGTGAAAAGCATCAGGGAATAGATTACAACATTAGGGTGTGCAAAATAACAGCATCTGGGACCTGCTGTAGCAACCAATGATGAAATGTGTGCATAATAATTTGTTGTTATTCCCAGCTTCTATGATTATGCTCAACGTTGTTCATTAGAAAAAATATACCAGTGAAATGAAAATGTCATGGTAATGGATGTTAAACAGTAGATATAAAAGCATGATATTTAAGATAATTAAAAGGGCAGCAGAGGCCCCTTGTATCCATTCCATCAGGGCTTGTATTGTATGTGAGTGCCTGTTTCAGTAACTGAACAAACAAGGTTACTGTTTGTCAAAAGGGACAATTCAAACCAACAGGGAGGGACACCAAATGTGGAGCAACAAACTGTTTCTGACAAACGGCCATAAAACTGTGTAATAACATTGAAAACCTAGAGCAGATGAGTTTTAATTACAAGTAAGTTAATTAAACAATGAAAGCACCATTATTTCCTAGAGGTTTTCTGCTTCAACAAATTGTTCAGGTCAGAGCTGCTTTTTAATCCTGCACAAACATTGAAGAGATGTCCTCTGAGTTTTACATCCAAGTGTTAAGCCATGATTATATCAAACCCTAACTATCAGCATATACATAAATACTACTCATTGATTAAATCTACTATGTATGTACGTTTTGTTCAATCACAGGTTCCTTTTTCTCCAAACTTAAAAAATAAACAATTTATTTCCGTGTCCATCTCACATCTTGTCAAATTTTCGAATGACGTCAATTAGTTAAATACATAATAAACTAGAGCAAGGGTCTTCAACGCGTTTTAAACCAAGGACCCCTTAACTCAAAGAGAGACAGAACAGGGACCCCCTACTACATTGTATAAAATTAAGTTGCATACAATAACTTGTAGGGCAGCCTAAAGCCTTTATACCTTTTTTTGCATAGAATGCTAAGCTATTAAAATAGCCTAATAATTGTTCGCATGGTTTTATAAATCATGTTTTAATGTTAAACACACATGTGGCACAGTGAATCCTTAGGCTATACTGTTTATGTGAATGGCCTTAGTGACTACCTTAATTACCTATAGGCAAGTAAGCAGTGTGGATTTATAATTTGCTAATAATATGTTGGATTCATGCTAAGACTCTTTCATTTTGAAAAAAAAACTGGACAATAATTTGGAGGCCCCCCTGCCTTGACTCCGAGGACCTCCTAGGGGTCCCGGACCCCCTGTTGAAGATCCCTGAACTAGAGACTAGTCTTGTGATAGGATCACTCCAGCCGCAACGCCACATCGGGCCAGAGGCGCAGAGTGGGGGGAGCCATTCCCTACTTCCTACCCCCCTACTTCCGGCCCCTCTGTGAGTTTGAAAATGGGCGTGGTCCGACAACACCCATTTTGAAACTTGTCCTTCATTTCGATCTCAGTTTAGGGTCTTGTACCCCCCCCCCCCCCCCCTTTCCCCTGCTGCAGCAAGCAATTAAATAAAGGAAGTGCATTTTGCGTGATTGCAACATTATCACAGTGACAAAATCTGGCAGCAAATAAATAATAAATAAACACCTGGAAAAGTAGTCAAAACCGCCTCCGTGGCAGTTCCTGCTACAGTAGGTGTCTCCAGGACAACATTTTGCCATGACGACACACACACAAACAGTGCCAGCATCGCTGTCGCGGCTGGTAAAAATGCATCCAGCTCAGTGTATCACTGACTCTTATCTGTACTCATAGAAAGGCTTCACAAGGCTGACCATTAGTAAAGGACCACTGTGTATTTACATAGAAATAAGCTCAGATATCTCACCTATTTTCTCTAAACAAAGAATCTTATTTAGTCACCTTTCATCCCAAAGTGGTTAAATCGACCTATTTCACACCTCAATATTCTCCTCTCTCTCATGCCAGCTTTAAGTAGTGCCACCTACTCTCTCTCTTTTTCTATGCCTATGAATATCTGTAATGTCCACTTGTGCAGAGCCACAAACATGAACAGGGAGTCAGACTTCTCCTTTTGAAATAATTCCGGTCCTCGGAAGGAGCAGTGTCTGGCCATTCACCTCGGGATAGATTGACTCTGCTGACTGAATTCAGATGAGCCCGGCGCTGGAAAAGCTTGGACCTCTCTCGTCTATCCCTTTAGTGTGAGCAAGAAAACTGGCTCTCCGGCTACCTCCCCTGATTTCTCAAGCAGCCGCGATACACTGTCAAAGGTGACAACACAGGACTTTTCAGAGAAACTGATGACCACTTTAACCTGGAAGAATGAAAGCTTACAGGGGCTAGAGTGTGCCTAAAGTATTCAGGTTTGGAAATACGGAGCGTATTGTGTGATTTTCAGCTATAAAGGCGATTGAATGTGCATCTAATCAAGCACACTGGCCTTTTTGCCAGCATCATAAAATATGCATTGCGGCTGAACATATTACTGCATGCATACCATATTCACATTCATTCTTTATGAGCAATAATCACTTTCTCTGTAGAACTATGGCAAATGCTATATTTCTCTTTCTATATCCCCCCCCTCTCTCTGTCATCACATGCACACACACGCACACAGATAGAAGAGGTAGATAATGATAATTCCCCATCTGATTTTCAAGTGCAGATGACTTTTAGCACTGAATTTCTCAATTCTTCTCTTAATAACAACAGCTGGAACAGAGAAAGGTGACTGCTGAGTTCTATCACAGGCCTCATACAGACTATACAGACTATTTGCAAAAACAGCATGTGGAAGTATGGTGTGCTTAATTCGCAATGTGGGTGTGTAATTCCTGCTGCTTCTGTTTACGCTGACAGCTTGATCACACAATTTAGGCAAAGACACAAATGCAACAAAGCAGTTAGTGAGAGGCTGGAGCTTTTACTACAACTAAGCGTCCAATCACTGAGCGCATTTAACAAGGGATCACATCAAAAATCACAACACACCTTTAACATCAGTCTGAAAGAGATTTTAGACTTTTGATAGTCCAGAAATTATGAGAAAACTTCTCTTTTATTTTCCAAGGCTGTTTCTTAAAAAAGGGCTTTTAAAAAAGAATTAAAAAGAAAATGTTTAGGGTTGGTAGAAAACAGTTGTATTCTCAGCACCATGATGACACAGCCAGGAGCCACAGAGGCTGGGTACTTTATCAAATCCTGACCGCAATAAAGATGATCTGCTGTGCACCGGTGCTTGCAGTCCTAATTATGCACCAGTGCTTCCAGTTGGCTAGCACCAACTTCCAGTCCACTCTTGTGCGGCGGCCTTCCCACCAGCATGTTGTTCTTCGGTGAACAGCTTTCAGGCTCCATAGTCATCACCCGCACTGAGTACCCATGAGTCTCTGCTGCCCACAAGCGATCCAGGTCTACAAGTCCCATACACTGTTTCCCTGCAGTGGTACAAAAAGAAAAATGACTTTATCCTCCAAAAAACGAAATTATCCGGTTTTAAGCATTTACTAAAGAAACTTTTCTCCTTACAATTCTCGTGTTGATAGCTACAAGTATGAACAAAATAATGCCTAAAAATAAAAGCGCCTTTTATTTTACAATGTGACACTATTCAAAAATGATAGCACTACAAAGCACAGTCTCTAAAGTTACCATCGTTTACAAAAACATAAGTAAAGCCTAACTGATATTGGGTATTTAAAGCTATAGTGTGTAGTTTCTAAAATAATAAAACAAAAATCAAACAAATTATATAAAATAATTGTCACATACATAAAAATGCAATCTATGAAACCCTAACATACTGTTGGCATATCTACCAACATTTAGTCAGGTGAAATCCTTGAATAAGTGACTGGCTGCCATACACATTTACTGCATGACACAACTCGTGCTCTGTGACATGAATAAAAAGGCAGAGGAGGCCGACTTGACTTCGATTTTGGATCAAAATGTCAGAGGAAAAGATTAAAGTGGCTTTGTCTTTTGAGTAGACGTTCCCATCCTCTCGTCCACAGGGCAAGAGTGGGTCACTCAATGTTTTGGTAATAATGAAAATGAAGGGAATCATAGTCCCCAGATCTTAACGTCTAATTAAACAGCATTCATGACAGTGCTACTCTATTGGTTGGCATATTGTAGGTACTCTTTTGTCCATTCCCTGTATGTTCCTAGCATTTGTGTGTATCAATACCCTACAGAAGCCACTTATTATCACTTATCATCATCAACAACGTCACACTGATTATTATGCTTTTCTCTTAGGATTCCCTTTAAATTGATTTCAAATGTATTAGGCAGTTAGGTAGCAGGTGGCAGACAGTTAATGTGAGCTTTGTTCTGCCATGCTGTCTAGATGGTCACAGTCACAGTGGTAGGCTCTGGAGAGATGGGATCAAACATGGTTAGAAAATGTTAGTGCGAGAGGTTGAGCCCTGTTAACTGATAGAGAGCAGAAACTCTGTGACAGGTGGTGTCAGGTACATATGAAAGGGCTTCAGACTGACAAGGCAATGGGGAGCCTCCTCACATTCAGAGGAAAGCTTTGATAAGCTGAGTAACTATCAGGGGGAAGAGAGTGCTCAACATTAATGAAACACTGTACCGTGCAATTTCGGCACAGGCCTAAAGGTTACAGCCTGACAAAACCGTTCCCTCTGAATACGACAGATCCGATCTGTCAGCTGTTCACTGCAGCCGTTTTGTCACTCTGAAGAAACCCCTGCATTAACATTTTTTTCACACTCAAAAAGTCTAGACTGTTTGAAAAGGTAGAGTTGTGGAGTTAGGTCACAGTGTACAAAAATCTCAGAAAACACATCGGCGTGTAATAAAATAAGGGGACACGGGGAAGAAGAAAAAAATGTATGGGTGAAAAGAAAAATACTTTTGCGTTTTCCCGAGAAACTTTTTCAGGTTGGGAAAATGTACTTCCGGGTCAGTTTGGCACCATGGAAACAACCATTGCTGTCCGTCAAACAGAAACCCCAATGCCGGGAGTCACAGCGGGGTGGCCAGCGGCAGCGATCCCAGACCGCCCTGTATCCCTGCCTCATCAGCACACTTTTCTGTTGCTGCCGTTACACAGGTTAGACCCAACGAATGAATAACTGAATGAATTTAAGCAACGCAATTAACATAAAAAATGTACATTAAAAAAACATGGTTTCAATACAAGCAAGCAATAAATATCAAGACAGTGTCCATTTCTATTCACAGACATATACTGTAAAAGGTAAATCAAATCACATTTATTTGCCACATACACAGTACAACGTGTAGTGAAATAACTGTGCGCCTAGCTCCAAAAAGCATCTAACAAATAGAAAACAATAGAATTGAGTGAACGTTCCGTTAAAAGCAGAAGATTGTAAACAGTACCGATGAGTCGCCTTTCAGGAGGGAGCTGGACAGCAGTTTGGTCTGCGAAGCGACAGAGGACCATGTGTTCCTGAAACAAGGACAGACAATGAGTACAAGAACTGTTTATTGCAAAGATAATTAATACAACCCGCTAAAGCTCTGGATGAAATCTGTCTCAAAACTACACGTTAGCGCTGCCCCTGTGGTAACACCGAAATCACCAATCGGATCAAGCAGGTGTTTGTTTACAGTGCCACTGGACTGGAGTAACAGTGATCGATCAGGCTGATTTCTCTTTCCATTGTGTGCATCACTTGTAGACCAGTTTACAGTACGTTAGACTAGTTGACCAGACGTAAAATGTAATTAATCAAAAAAGAAATAAAAAAACAAACATGGAAGGACTTTATTTGCACGGTAAGCTCTTTCAAAGATTCCTTGAATAAAATCATATGTGTAAAAGTCTCCCAAAAGGCCAGATGAACCATGATTATTATTTGTAACCAAAGGACAACTTTTCCTGTCCTGTTTTTACCTCGCTATGGTTCGTGGAACAAGTGAGTCGAGAGCGGTTAGTCAGCTCTAACTTGCTTTTTACTTTAATTGATACGATTCTTCACTCCAAGAGGTCGACACTAAATGCAAGGCCACGGAGCAGGTGCTTAAAGTTAGTGCTGGGCACCAATATCTCACACCATTAGCCCTTTATTCCAGCGATACACCATTTGTCAATGTGCTGACATTCTGTTTAACTACTGAAGTTCAGGAAGGACAACTACGGTTCTGCTCTAAAACAATGTAATGCTGCTTTTACTTCTGTAGGTGTCGGCTGGGGGTTTGGAAGGCAGTGACACAGGAAACACTGAGGTTCTCTACACTGAGCCCAAATGAATAGCAAATACCAACCATGGTTGTTGAAAGCAAAACCACAAGGGAGCTAAGGTTTGAAGTGGCAGATAATGTGTCTGCTGGTTTACAAAGAATACACATTTCTCCTGTTGCTTTGGATAGGTGTTAAGCTTTTCATTTCCAGACAGAAAATATGGCAATTGTTATTTATTTTACTCCCTGGGCTTTTCGACAAACAGCAGAAAAATCCTATCTATCACAGAACAATACACTTGCCCAGTGTCTTGTTAATAATATTTAATCTTCTGTGCCTCTCAAGCCACGTCTGTAAAAATACGTTCCTTCTAGTGCACAACAGAAAAGAAGTTGGAGGTGGTCTGATGTTGTGACGTGTCAGCTCTTGAGGACCTGCAGCAACTTTTACACAGATTCATCCCAGGGGCACTGACAGGTCCCATACATCATCATGTGATGGGCCCTCCCAGAGCACAGTGCTGGGTCTGTGCTGAGCGATAAGGGCCTGAGAGACTGGAGGGTGTGAGCCTCCCTCTTGTCACTGCCTGGGGTATAGCCATTCCCAAGACAGTGATGAGAGCACATGAATCTGATTCATTTTATTTTACGGTCCTATAAAATATATATTACAAAAGGAGCCGTTCGTACCTGCTTTTCCTTCAGTCAAACTTAGCCTAGTTAGAACATGAGTGGAGATAACTATGAAATGTTTACACATAGTAACAGCCAGGTGTGACTGTTACGTAGCTAACTGAAGCAACTCATAAAGCTAATGGTAGCTTGCTAATATAATGGAATATTTAGTTTGCACCCTTAAAAAAATAAATAAAAAATGTAGTGGTGACCACAATTTGATTCAAGGAGCCTGATTCGACTGGCCAATCTCCCAGTCAAATTGCATTGTGTCTTGTTGACTATCTCTTCGCAGAAAAACGGCTTGATGCGCCTCTCTCTCTCTCTCTCTCCCTCTCTCTCCCTCTCTCTCTCTCTCTCTCTGAAACTATAACTTTTAAACTGCCTCTGATTCCATTATACCTCTGTTGATGCAGTAGCAAATTAATTAAGAAGCAATTAGCGGGGCGGCCTCTAGCTCACCCAGTAAGAGCGTGCGCCCCATGTATGCTGAGTCCTTTGCAGCGCCCCGGGTTCAAATCTGACCTGCGGCCCTTTGCTGCGTGTCATCCCCTCTCTTTCTCTCCCCCTTCCCTGTCTATCCTCTGTCACTATCGAATAAAGGGAAAAGCTCCAAAAAATATAGCCTGGGAAAACCCTGACGAACTTCCGGCAAATTTGAGATTTGCTCTGCAAGTCAGTCTGGCCAAGAGCCCATTCAAGCCCATTTCCAATTTTTCCAAATCACAACCGTTGAGGCGGGCTTTACACGATGACGATAGCGCAGCGACGGCAAGCAGCTTCTTGTTCACATTCAACATGACGGCCACCGACTCGCAGCAACCCGTTGATGTTGCTGTCGCTGCTACGTCACCCGGATCGTTGGTCTGATTGGTTGAAGGACCATCCAGTTGCGCCCAGAGGCATTTGAGTGGCGTCAGTTGGTGATGCCCCTTTGGAAATGAGCTTCCCCAGACCCTTCTCAGCTACAACTGAGGCCATGTCCACATGAAGACGTTAGGATGAAAACGCGTCCGTCTTCCCTGGATTCGGTTCAAGAAAATTCACGTCCACATGAATCCATCTGTAAATGACTCAATACGCTACTTCATATGCCAGGCCTGTAGGCGGCGCTGTTATTGCTACAGAAATTAAGGAAACGAGAAGAGGAGCAGCCTTCAGTCACTTCCACTTCCTTTCATAACATGACTAGCTAGCTAGTTCTCTTAATACATCCATGGACTAGACTTTAATAACTTTCACCACTGCTCGTTATATAAAGGCCACCTAGAAAACGTGTCTTTGTTTACATTCTATCGGACATGATTGCAGCGCGCTAGCTAGCAGAGCTAACGTTAGCGCGGTAGATAACATCGGCAGTCAAACAAACATCAATGATCCGATGTCTTTTTGATAATCTAGCTACACGTTTTTCTTGCAGTAGCCTTTCTACAATAAGCCGTACTAAAAGTTACTATAATCCATTCAAGGAGTTGATAAACAGACAGATTAGCTAGCTAGTTGATAAGTTCTCTACTTCCACTTTATAAACAGCATTACGTCCCTGCTAGAGCCGTCAGCTGGGTTGAAGGCAGTCAGCTGTGAGGCTGAGGTGTGTGGGGATGACATCATCGATACGCACGTAGGCGGTTTCGCCGTCCATACGAAGCCAAACATGAGCAGTTTTTTTTTTTATTCACCCTGGGACCAGGTTTCAAAAAAGTGCGTTTACGGGCAGTGCGTTTACAGGATTCGTGTGGACAATCGGCCCAAACGATGCAAAAAAAGTGCGTTTGCATCAAAACGCGTCTTCATGTGGATGGCCTCTGAGAAGGGTCTGGTGTCAACCAGGCTACAAAAAATAATCTTAGAAAAAAAGCAATTAGCAAAGAGAAAAACACTTCTCATTGTGTTGTAACCGAATACGTAAGACTCTAATGAACATGATGTTTTTAAAATATGTCATGACTCATGACCCACAAAGGCGTCTTTCGATGTGCATATAGGTGAACTGAATCTGAAACACAATCCTTGTAAAAACGGAGTTGCTGTAATTCAATATTCTGTACATGATATATTGAGTGCAAATAAATAATAAATGCAATAGAGGGAAGCATACCTTATAAGTCAGAGTCTCCTGAAACTTTTTGCTGTGAAAACAGAAGAAAAAAAAAACAGAAGATACAGTATTGATGTTAAAGTGCAGTGATTCAATTGTGGCAGTAAAATGTGTTTATTAAACTTATGTATGTCATATGTTTGCTTGCTCAGCTTTGTGGTGTAGATTCCTTTTTGTAAAAAAAATGAATTTACAAACAAACTAAGAATTTATAACCAAATCTAAGGCTCAACAAAAACACAAACAACATGCATTATCCCTAAAACAAAGCATTTTATCTGTGGGGAAAAACATGGCTTTTTCTATGACATGGAAACAGAGTCAGTTTGTTTGTGAGGGTTAAATGTAGACCAATCATCACTGAAGCTAATTAAAAGTCAACATGAAGAGGGTAAGGGGTTAAGGGCCAGTCAGGTCACATGGAGAGAAGTTTAACTGTTCGGGCCTTATTGAAACGGGCAGTTTAGTTCCACAGCTCATAAAAACCTGTGAACTGCCTGGAATGTCTACATCTGCAGAATATCCACATGAGTACCTGGAACATGACCTGAGGGGAAAACACTAAAAGTAGCAGGATGAAGATTGACACAGTCAGGTGCATAGGCCCCTCACATACACTGCAAGACTGCCCTCCAGAGACACAGCTTCTTGTTGTCCATTACAGATGCTTTTTTGTCATTCTTTTATTGTCATTCATTTCAATTTTATGAGGAGTCAGGAGGGGTGAAGTGTCAAGTCAGCAAAAGTGAGGAGAGGAAAAACTAAGTATGTGAAAACTCTTAAATATGTTATACTTTACACAGAGTTCTTCCCAAGGCACAAGGGCCCCTTAAAAATCTCAGAATACCTCATGCTCTACATCGGTGTGCAACTATGTTCAAGTCCTGGCAACCATATCTAAGCAACAACATCCACGCTTCATGATACATTTCTGGTTGCGGGGGAATGAATCAAAACATGACGGACAGCAAAACCGAGATCGAAAATTGATGGTATGCCACTGTTGACGTTTGGCATAGTTACCACGTTAGAATCGACATGTCGGTTTTTGGTATGCCGCTGCTGTTCTGTAAGCTTATGGCATATATAAACATTATAATAAGGTAAAGTCCGCACAACAGTTAAATGCTCCAAAAATATATTTAATAGTGCAGAATCAGGAACACAACTTATTAACGTTATGCCACTCATGTTCCACTGACATGTACTCTGTCACGCTGCCATATAGTGATTTTAACTGACATATACCACTGCTAATTTTGACTATTTCACAGGCAGATACCGCTGTGCACCGACATACCACCGGTAGTGTCTCCGCAATTGTTTGGATCTCATGTGGCTGCTGTGTTTGCCGGGTGTTGATGAGTGTGGTATGAGAAAGCACTTTCACCTTTCACTGGATCACTGCACTCTGGTCCAGGCATGTAAAACTATAACTTTTAAACTAAATGAGAGTTAGTAAGTAACTCTAATGAACAATGAGTCATGACCCATGAAGGATGTGCATAATCTGGATTGAGTTGCATAGTTGTATAATATAATAAAATGCAAGATCGCTCCTCCTCTGTCCCCACTGGCTTACGACAATTCCTTACTGGCATACCGCTGCTGTGTGATACATGAAAACGGTATGTCACTGCTTTTCAGAGGCCACCACTGCTACTACTCAAAAAATCTACAGGGTACCTTTAAGTTTATTGAAACCTACAACTTCTTTTTTTCACTAACAGATTTTT
The DNA here is from genome assembly GCA_023631565.1 of Gymnocephalus cernua. Lineage (NCBI taxonomy): Eukaryota > Metazoa > Chordata > Actinopteri > Perciformes > Percidae > Gymnocephalus > Gymnocephalus cernua. Next base: position 20,742,981 of record CM042427.1, on the reverse strand, counting down.
TAGGTAATGACAAAAAGAGGCATTTATTTAAAGACTGAGTAAATACAGAAACAACACTGGATGATGGGCAGTTTGGGACTAGAGTTACAACCCCTGAAATCCTGCAAGAACACAGACTCTGTTCTAAAACAGAAACTGACGTCCATGATGCTGCACCCAAAGGAAAAACGCTAAATTTGGATTAGGAAAAGAATAAGACGTACTTTATTAATTCCCAAGGGGAAATTAAAGGCTGGTTGAAGAGATGAGGAAAAGAAGGACTATGCAGAGAGAGCTGGAGGTGACTCAGCTTAATTTTAGGTAGGTACATCACTTTGATATGTGCTCAGCATTTTTTGACAGTTTAAAAACAACAACATTACTCCTACTACGTGATGTCCCCAGTCATAGTTTAAATAATAATAAAGAGAACGGTGGCAGCGACTACATCAGGAAAAAAAATCTGTAGACATGATTTTGTCCCAGACCGGAACAGACTTGGCCCATCTTGGTCCAACAGTCTGAATGCCAACATCATAACTAAAATCAGCTCAAAAATCCCAATGGGTATCTCCACTCTAACATGCTTGTGATCACAGTATCTTAGTTGCTACAGCAATCCTACACAACAGTGCTTTGTTTCGAAGCCTTCAGTAACCCAAAGTGGTTATAGCATCAAACTACCTTGTAATGATTCTGCTGCTATAGCAACAGGATCAACACCATTTAAGTGTAGCCCTTACTACTCTGCTGACATTTCTTTTTTCCTTCTCTGTTTAAAGAACTGAAGTAAATTTTCTGTAACACTATGTATGATAAGTAATTTCCGCAAGAGTAGCATTTCATGTATGTACTGTACCTCCAACTGGATTTTCCTGATTTGTCTGTAATATCCTATATCTACAGAGAACCCCATTCTCTGTTGCTGACAGACTGGGGGCTGAGATTAAAAAGGTGAGGGGCGTTGTGACACTGCTGCCTTGTACTGTCAGTGGTAATGATAAGACACAGGAGATGAACAAAAAGCAGTGACAAGAGATAAAGATTTTGTGTGAGAGTGTGAAAATGATGGAGAGTGAGAGCGCCACAAGAAAAAGTGAAAATAAAATCCTTAAGAGAAAATTGCAGGGAAGAGAGGCACCGGTACTAGCAGGGCACTACACTAACAAGAAAACAACAAGGGCAGAAACAAGATTTTAAAAAGCAGAAACCACGAGAAGGTGACTGAGGTGCAGTAAGCAGGTACAAACCTCTTGGGAAAGGTGAACTTGATTGCGTTCTGGATGAAGCCGTAGCAGCATGGGCTGATGACAAAGGCGGCTCCCGCCTGGATACAATGCTCCATCACCATGTCTGTTGCAACGCCACATGCATGGAGGGCAACCTGAAGTGGAACAAAGAAAACAAATCCAAAACGTGTTATTTTCACCAGTAAATTCTAAACTAAGCAAGACAAAAAGTGAGAGCACTCAAATGCATTCACTCCATCCAACTGATCACTTCATAATGGCTGCTGCTATTAAATACATATATGATCTCACAGGTGCAGACTCTGGGAGTTAGAGCAAACAAAATGTATTAGTGCTTTAGGAGCAGAGGCACGGATGCATCTGGAATCCCATAGAGTGGGTAAACTGTGCGTGGTGATGAACACCTAGCTATGCATTAGTAATGGTGTGGTTATATATTGGATGGCGAAAAGGGACTAAAAGACCCAATGTTATAGCATGTCTACATTGCAGCCTGCAAAAATAACTTGCGATTCCTCAAAGACAATGCTTTTAATATCCAAAGTACAGTGGTAAAATAGATGATTTCCTCTCAAGCGTACACTGGCTAAATAGATTCTCTGTTAATGGTCCGCATAAAATGCATTATCAACAGTATGGTTTTGATAATAGCTACTCGGGTTCACTGAAATGAACCCCGTCCAACTCAAGCTGCCACCTCAAACTTCTTTTGTTGTCTTCCAAGAAAGTGTCACTTGGCCTCCGGGAGTCTGGATCTACTGCACGTTGCCTTGACAGCAGTGCCACAGAGCAGAAGTTCACACTCGGTCAGGACAGGGCTGAGCCAAGATTGGCAGCAGCTAAAAAAAAGATTAGAGAAGATACACTCTAAACATGACCAAACGCACTCATAAAGTCACCAAAATGTCTGGGCGGGGGTACATTTCTCAGAGGTGCTTACATGGTCTGGGAGTGGGAACAGGTGCATGAGTTTTGGAATAAAACAACATCAATAATATCTGATGCGATAGGATGTTGAGTTCCTACTGACCCGATTGTTTTGTTACTTAATGACGACTCTAAATTACACCTGCTTGGGAGACGGAGGAAAATTTGGCTAGCCGGCTCAATTGCAAACAAGAAAATGATAGCTCAATGCTGGCGACCCCCTCCCACACACACACACACACACACACACACACACACTCGCTTTGTATAAAACTGTGGTTGGCGTATTTTCTAGACATAGTTATGCTTGAGCTCTCTACAGCAAGGGTTAACAAAGCCAAATCATCAACTATCAGCCTATGGGAAAGCACAGCAGCACAAATATCAGACTTAATTCCACAAGAATTAGAGGAGAGTGATTAGGCAAGGTGTGGTTTCTGTTTGTTTGTTTTGTTTTTCTCGACCGCAGAGGGCGGGAGTTGGGAGAGGGTTTTCGTTCTTGTTCAATTTGTGTTTCTCTGTTCTGTTATTACCTGTCGCACATTGTGGAATTTGTTTTGTATATCTGAAGGTGCTAATAAAAAGTTGATCACAGAAACAAAAAAAACCCTGCTAACATTTTTTTTTATATGTAATTCCGTAGTCTACACTCGGAAACAAGTCATCGGATCTGCGTTCAGAGCTCCACTTGGAAATATGATGAGTTTGGTCTTTAAATGTTCATCATCAAAGAATCGTTTATTCCACTTCAGAAAGATGTGCACTGATCTTAACATTAAGTTATACAAGGAGACTCTGCACATGAAAAAATAACCAGAAACTGAAAATTGGGGAGTTAACATTGATTACCTGCATGGCCTTGCATCTATTTGACACCTAATTTTCTATCCTGCATTTCTTCATGGTATAAGGGAAAAGCCTAGCTTATGTTCTTTCAACAGCATATTTCAGGCTGCTGATTAGGAGGAGGAGTCCCTATCAGAGATTGCATGATGTTACACTCCCCACATCTAAAGCAAAAATAATTAACAAAGTAACACTATCACTCTTACTCAGCTACTTAATGTTGTACATTAGTCATGCTGTGGTAAACCCTAATTACATTTTATAACCTTTAGCCTTGATTTAACACCAACACAAAGCCACTCAACCAAAAGAAATGCACACAACTATTCTAAAACACATTCTGGTATGTTTTGATAAGTCATTTACGCATTTCCAATTTTTGATTTGGAAAGCTTCCTTGCTTTTAAATGGCTGAAATTTTCTTTTGTCTTCGTCTGTTAAAGCATTATTGATGAAGCCATGTCCCAGCCCAATTTGGTTTATGGGATGCTAATTAAAAATGGATGATGGAAAGAGGTGAAAATGTATGCAAGGCTGATTTAAAACCATCTGATAGACATACAGTATTTCATACAAGCCCTGCTAAGCACATTTCGGCACTAACATTTCACTGGAAGAAAAAATCATAAATCAATTTGCAACAACCAAAAGAACCAAGGGTCATTTATAAAACGGGGTTCTTTATTAATCTTTTGGGGAGAGGAAACGTCGTTTCTATCTGTAACTTCCTCTCAATAATCAGATCGCAGAAATAATGAGGCTTCATTATTGCCTCTCATTCAAGTAATTACATCCCTCTCCTGTCCTATGTGGGCCTATTTGGAAACAATATTTCAGAAGAAGAACAGTTTTAGTGTCTGTCTTTGCGGTGTTAGAGTTTTAAATGTTTAGATTATTAAGAAATCATGCTATTGCTTAGCGATTCAAGTAAATCAGGTCCATCACCAATAAGAATTTTATATCAGCAGAACTGAGTGTCTGGTATGTGCGCCCTAGTATGTGTGTTTGTATAGCAATTCACAAATATGTGTGCACTTGTTTGTGCAGACCAGACTAGAATAACTTGTTTTCCTCTCAAAGGTGGATGTGATGTTGCATTTGACTAAAGATAAACAGACTCAATCTTAAAAAAAAAAAAAAAAAGAACTAAGAAAAACAACAACTTGGAACCCTTAAATGACATCAGCTGATAAAGCTGTTTTGGAATTGGTCACATACATAAGGCTTAAACTAATAACAGTAAGTACATTGTTCTTCATGCAAACATAAAGAAGTCTACTGAAAGAATCAATTGCAAACAATCAGACCCTGAAGCAGAACCAATAATGGACCTGGATGGAGTAAAATAAAATCCAAATCAACTTCAAGTTCCACAACTTTTCCTGCCTCCAAGGTGTGTTGGCTCAATGTTATCTGGCAGGAGAAAGCATTAAAACAAATACACTGTATGTAGAGGATAGTTCTGATACCAGTCTAACACCAAGGACATGCAACTGCAGACAGAAAGAGCAGACACTGACTAAAAATAGGGACACCTTAATTTAATTAGCCCGATTAAATGAGCGTGACTAAAAATGGGACCATGTATTATACATAGCAGGATCAAAATCAGTGTGATGGGTGGCTCCGGGTAGAAATATCTGTGTCAAGCAGGAAGAAGCTAAGACAAAGCAACAGCTGAGACTGCATAGATGTTAAGGCAAGAATCTCAAGCAGTGCAGAAAAGGACAAATTTCAGCACCTGTTTCATATATAAAGCTTAAAATTAATTCAAAATCCATGTGTGTACATAAACTCTCTGACTAGGCTACAAAAAAACACCCACATATTGTAGAGAAGAATAATCTGTGCTGTTTGTTTCTTGCCAAATGGAACGGGTCTCAGTGGAGTGACGATGTTGGAACAATAGCTTCTAATTACAGCAGGTACATATATATTCCTATTATATGTTATACTACTATATGTCCCAGAGAGAGTTAAAGCTAGGCTACTAGAACAGCTGGCTTTTCTGAAACTGGGCTATGACAAATGGCAGGAAGATGGATCTCCCCAACATGTTTGTGGGATGACACTGACCTGAGACACATAAATAACAACAATGATCAAGAATGATCACAATATAGATTGTGTGGAAACAGGAATTCAGGGACTCTTCATAAGGTGAGAGCAAAATCTTTTTAAATCCTAAAGACCTGTGTGACACAGCCAATTAACAACCACAGTTAAGTGAAGTTAAATTGAAAGTAATTATCAGTTTGACAAGTCAAGAACTCTGTAGATGAAGGTGGGTGTTTCAAAAAGGACTAGTGATGGTTTCGACTTGCAGTTGGAGAGTGTTACCCAATGTTTCGTCCCTTTTAAGCATGGCGTTTGAAAGCCAGTAAAAAATGATTCTGTTGTTGCAGGTAGCTGTGCAGAATTAAACACATTTACTAAGCCGGATCTTTAAGCTTAATAAACACAAACGAGCAGAACTGCGGACTTGGCAGATATAAAATGTGTGATGAATTAAGAAGTAAAAGTGTGACGTGGCCAAGTTAACTGCAAAAAAAAAAAAAGGATGGTAGATTTTTTTCAAAGTAAACAAAATCATCAAAACCAAGCCTCTTAGAGGAAAACATTTAACCCTGACCTTACTATTGTCCTTCATTTTCTGGGTAAAACTGCCTTTTGGCTTTTCAATAATCACAGGGGACAGTGACATACACCGCTTGACTGAAGTGCAGAGCACTAAAAAGGGTTTTGATTAAAAGCTCCACTTCAGGAAATGAAATGTCATCTTAGCAGCACTGACAAAAATAATTGCACGGTGGCATTTACAGTTACTGAAAAAGGATGAGGAAACAACATTTCTGAGCTTCATGAGCTTCTCCGAAATATATAAATATTATAGGACTAAAAATACAACATTCAGACACCTTGCAGTAAAGTTGTGATTGTGGCAGAGTAGAAAGTAACATGTTTATGCAGTGTTAATCAAAGGGGTTTACTCCTCTACTCCTATTTCAATGCATAATCCGAATTGAGAAGCACTGAGTTATTGGCTTGATTTTCATTATTAACATTTAACAGAAAAGGTAATGTTGCACATAACATAGGGCAAATGATGGCAACTGTTTTGACAGCAATGCTTTCAAACCTCATGCTAACGTCTTAGATAATTTATAGAAATATGGAACTGGATGATTGCCCCGTTGATAAGGCTGTTACAGAATTGTATGCAGTAAAATGAATCAATGTCATGAAACTGTTGATGTAAACACATTGTCTTTGCTATGTAGCCTAATAAGATGATCAGTATGGCAGTGGGACTACGGTAGCTTGATTCTCTGTATTTTAATAAACAAAGGAGATTTTGCCTCTTGAAGTGACAGTTCAGCCCAAAATCAAAAATAAAATTTCTGCCTCTACGTGTAGTGCCATTTATCAATCTAAATAGTTTTGGTGTGAGTTGCCCTGTGTTAGAGATATACATAGAGATGTCTGTCTTTCTTGAATATAATGCAACTAGATGGTGACAGCGCAAGATGTAAATGCCGTTCTCCTCGGCTGAGCTGTAGCGTTAGTATCGGTTAGCTTCAGTTACAGCTCAGCCAAGGAGGACGAGGCTCTCGTCTATGAGTATGCTTTCTTCTGCCCAGTGATACAGTTGGAGGGTGTAGTTTGGTAGAATGCAAATAGTTCCTACATGAAACAGCTCACAACCAGGTCTGTTGATTATCTTGAGTAACCGGGTCATGATTTCTGGATTGGTGCTTCGAGCACCACAAACATGCCATCTAGTTGAATGATATTAGAAAGAAGGCAGACATCTCTACGTAGGGCTGGGCAATATATAAATATTATCGATATCGTGATAAGAGACTAGATATTGTCTTAGATTTTGGATATCGTAATATTGTGATATAACATAAGTGTTGTCTTTTCCTGGTTTTAAAGGCTGCATTACAGTAAAGTGATGTACTTTTCTGAACTTACCAGACTGTTCTAGCTGTTCTATTATTTGCCTTTTACCCACTTTGACATTATGTCCACATTACTGATGATTATTTATCTAAAATCTAAGTGTGAAGATATTTTGTTAGAGCACCAATAGTCAACCCTAGAATATCGCCGCAATATCAATATCGAGGTATTTGGTCAAGAATATCGTGATATCTGATTTTCTCCCTGTCACCCAGCCCTATCTCTACGGCTGATATCTCCAACACTGGGCAACTCACACCAAAACAATCAAGACAAATAGATAAATAGCACTACAGGTAACAGCCCCTTTAAGCTTCAAAATGTGAACACCAAATGTCATTGCTAATTACATTTTCACTGTGTCAGAACAATTTTTTCCCTGGTCTGTTAGAAGGCTATTGTGTAGGTGTGAAAAGCAATTTAATTTGCTTAAAAACTCTATGGTGGAAATTAAAAATGAACTTGTGATTACAGCTGCATTACAGTGAATCAATGCTACTGTGACTGCTAATTAATACTAATTACAATAGCCTAAAAAATATAGTGCAGTACAGATGACATTGTGAATACTCAATTGTATGTCAAGCTTTGGTTTATTTTTTAAAATCTTAAATATTTAAGTCACTTGAACATTGTCTACAGAATCTATGGATCATCATACAAATGGAGACTAAATGAATGCAAAGGTACATTTTTTGTATAGTGTTACTTGCTATGCTCACCCCAATGTGAAACGGTCCGGTGAAGTAGTCCAAATTGGCCTGAATGAAGCCGATGTTTTTCAGACCGAGCTCAGCGCTACGACTCTGGGCCCTGACCAAGGACTCTTCTTTGTTTTCTATGAGGATGACCTTGAATAAAGACAGAATAAACTCACAAAGCTGCATGCAATTGCTACTTTTTCAGATTACTTGGAATGAGCAATAATAACGTTTGAATCTATGGTAACAAAACACTATCTATAAAAGCTATCAAAATGAACAATAAACACAGGATTTAATTAATGCAACAGAAACATGAGAATACAGGATGCTTTTTTTTTAGATAAAAAAAAAAAAGTACATTAGGACAAAACATTACATGACCAGTTCTTCAGCAAGTCACATCACAACAATACAGCAGTATTGTAAGGATGCACTTAATGATGAATAATGATCACTTCATCATTATTAATAATGGTTGATGTACTGATCTTTTAGTTTTTAAAATGTCAAAAATAATGACAAATGTCTGTTAAAGGTTATCAGAGTCCAAAATTACCTAACAAAGCAACACAATTCAATGACACACACACACACACACACACACACACACACACACACACACACAAATACAAACGTTACCTGGCAATCTGGAAGTGTGTGAGCCAGAACAATCCCTACATGGCCCTGAGAGACAGCACAAAGAAAAAAATAAAAATACACAATAGGAAAACAGCACGTAGGGGGCATCAATGAGTTATGATTAGTGCTGCCCTTTCCAACCAAACATTGACCCTCTCGCCATGCAACGCTACCTCTCTGAGCATGCATTTTCATGAGTGGAATTACCAGTCTGTCTGCGTGCACTGGCCAATGACAAAAATCATTTAAAGAGGCAAGGAAAACATGAGGGAATATGAGAACTAGCTCCTTTCAGGTGGCTGCTAATGGAGCGGCAGTCTAACGTAGCCATCAGGTGCAGTGATAAATATACATGCATAGCTGACTGATGGATGAATACACGTACCGTTCCACTGCAGAAATCCACAACGGTGTATCCCGGCCTGGCTAGCTCTGTAACCATGGCAACCAAGTTATTCAGCTGTTGCCTCTTCCTGACTGCACGGATATTTGACATTTTCCCTGCAAAAGAGCACAAGTGGAAAGCAACAGGTTTTTCCCAGGTAATTATTCTGAAAAGTCCATTTAAAAGGCAAAAACAAACACTCTGCCAGAGTAGAACGCTATCAAACACCACACTACACATTTTTTCATTACTCTGCGTTCTTTTCTTTTGCTGTCAGTGAGCCTCCCCACAACTGCTCAAATTTTGATTTACAACCAGCCATTTCAGGTAATGGCTATAGCACACAGATGAAAAGACCTCTACTCTCTCATGAGCATGTCTCCAGCCAATTGCCGAATAGGGAGAGCAAACAATCTTTCAACATAATCAAAAGCAAGCCTCAGAGCCAAAGTGTCCTCCTCATTTGTGGCAGAACTTTCTGCTGCTGTGCGCGCAGTGTGTACCCCATTAACTTGAAGCACATTTCAGTCTCCTGCATCTTCATCACCAGTCTGATAGCACGCCACATCGGCAGCGAGCCGTTGACGCGCTGTGCCAATGCCATCTCTGGTCCATTAATCTAGAGTGCCAAGTGTTTCATTTACCCCACAGTCACACTCTCATATCCATATTCCTACACCTTCCTGCTCACACTGCTTTGTATACGACAACAGGGGAGGAGAGAGAGCGAAAAATACTTCCGCCGACAAGAATAGGAAATTTCAGTGTCATTATTCAGGCTCTGATGCTGGCTGTTATTGAACTGATCCCAGTTGTAGGGAGAGCACAATAAAGAAAGTGAGAGATGAATTTAAATACAGAAAAACAGCAGGAACGTAATTGAAAAGACTTTGCTCTTCGCTTGGCTGAGAAATTCACATGGGTGCAGGCACTTCTATGTATCCGTGGCTCCAGAGGGGCTTTAGTATAGAGGCCTTTTGATGCACCTGAAGATTTTAAATTGCATATTGTATTACAGAGTGGACAGAATAGAAAAGGGGAACCAAACAAAGTATGAGTGCAGATTATCCATTTAGGACTCAAACTTTTGATGTGATATCGAACACTTTGAACCTGCAAAGACTTGGGAGCAGCGGAAACAAGCTGCAAGCAAAAACTTGGCTATTTACACATTTAACAGATGTGAAGCAATCAAGTATTACATTTGTAGTTGGGTTTCTTTGCAAGTCCAATATTCACTCTTTGCGTCGCCTGTGTAGCTCACCTGGTAGAGTGTGCGCCCCATGTACAGAGGCTCAGTCCTCGCCTCAGCAGCCGCGGGTTCAATTTAAACCTGTGGCACTTTGCTGCATGTCATTCCACTCCTCTCTCCCCTTTCATGTCTAAGCTGTCCTATCAAATAAAGGCCTAAAATGCTAAAAAAGCACCAATTACATTTCTTTGCTGAAAACAGCTGCCATGAGAGCTGTATGAGTCAACCAAATCAGTTAGGGTGTGGGCCTGAAAATCCAAACAGTGAGCTGAAAGGCATTATAAAGCTTCAAAGAGCTGAGGGGAACTGAAGAGTCAGGTGATAATTATATGTGGATTCATAATGACCAGCCAACACTTCCACATACAAGTAGTCATGTGATCCAATATTAATATAAAAAATGTTGATTAAAGCTGATTTAAGTGCTAATGGTTTTTACACCACATCAAATCTAGGAAAAGCCTTAAATATAGAGGGTTTTGCCAAAAATCCTGATTACCAAACTGTCACTAATATAATTTGATTTGTTGTTGATGTAGTTTTGAGTGTTCATGTGCAAAGCGAGTGTACGAGTGTATCAGGCACATACTCAAAGTTGTTAAAGAAGTGCAAAAGGTGTATACAGTATTCTTTGTTTAAAAAGTGTATTTGATTGTGTTTGTTTGTGTGTGTGCATGCGTGTGTGTGTTTCTACTCAAACAAGACTAAGATGTGATAAAAGGTCACCACACAGCTTAAGGCCAAACCCATCAGCTACGTAGGACTGAGTGGGTGGCAGCAGAAGCGCTAACTACATGCCAGTCGACCTTTCCCTATGTTTTTTATTTCGTTTTTTATGTGGTTTCAGAATAATACTGAGAGAAGTCTTAGAAGTTCACGCCCTGGGTTGCTGTAACTGCGTCAAATTCACTCAATCTTAAATGAACATCATACATTATGCAAATAGAGGTCAAAAAGCCACAAGATGTATACAGAAAAACCAGAGTGGCAACCCACTGTAGATAACATTGTCATAAGGGTTTAATGACACAAATAACATTAAGCTTGTTTCATTATGTCTTAAAACATCACTTATGTCAGTTAACCAATAAAACAAAGTGGATCTAGCTGCAATACAATTCACTTTACATTTTATAGCAGACACCTAAGGGAAGAGAGACATAAAAAGTGTCAGGTATTCTGACTATTTCCTTTAATTTTAAGAAATGCTTTGGAGCAGGTAGGAAAGAGGAGGGAAATCAATGTCTTAATTAAAGATACAAATGATTATGGGTTTAACTTTCATAGGATTAACTGATGACATCAATCGCCCTAGAGAATTTCTCTTTCAACAGGCAAGCTGTAGTCCTCTCTCTCTGCATTAACACAGCTCAAAATGTGGATAAAGTGATGAGTGGCTGTTAAATATTTGACACTTAACTAACATGTTGATCTTCACTGGCTGTCTCTTGCGCAATCGCAACCGTTTCACATTTTTTTCTAGTCACTAAGAGATGGGTCATATGGATGCTGGTACCAGTGAACTTACTTTACTCACCTCTCAAGTTCTTCTGTTGTATGAGATTTATTTAGTTAAGACTAGATATATCCCTTGACCCTGTCCCTTGCCTAACAGGCAGTGGACCCAGGTAATGAGCCCAAAAGGTAATGCTCCTACATGTCCTTTTTGCTAAGAGGGTCAGGCAGACACGACTAGCAGACAAGCACCTTCCCAAGGGTCTTCATGAGACTTAATCATCATTCGTCTCTTGGAAGGACCTACGCACTGAACTGCAATCTACTTGCTAGACAGAATGCTGATGCTGGATAATTCTGTGAAACCCTGGAGGCTGTTCAATGATGAGTTTCTAAATGTTCAATGTCAGCATTTTACACTGGTTATTCGCACAATTTTCACACAGTCTGGTTATGGCAAGGTTAGGCACAAGGTTAGGCAACAAAACCTTTTGGTTAAGGTTTAGTGTGTGGTTAGGCAAATAGACTGTCGTCAACGTATTGTTGAAGTTAGGCAGCTAAAACTCAGAGAGATGCTGCGTAAACACAAGTATTGGACATAATGAAATGTTGACCTCATGATGGCACTAGATGAAAAGTCAGGGGATCACAGTTGTTAGAAATCATCCAGAGGAGGGCCATGAATGTCTGTACCAATTTTGGTGGTAATATACTAGGGCTGAAACGATTCATCGAGTTACTCAAGTAACTCGATTCCAAAAATTCCTCAAGGCAAAAACTCTGCCTCGAAGCCTCGTTAAATTCCTATGACACGCACTATACACGCAGTGATCTGATTGGTCCACACGGACCGTTGTTCAGGAAGCACCACTAGCGCGTGATAAATTTTGAATTTAGTTGGCACGATGGCATCTTCACCGAAAACATCCGCTCCACGCCGTTCCACCAAGTGTCGCTGAAACAAGGTAACGTAGCCTAAGCAGCCGCTGATTTTAATCACATACTGTATTTGTAGCAATGACGTGATGCGATTTGACTAGATATGATGTTTAGCTTTGTTGTTTTTAAGTAGTAAACTTATTCACGTTCAATTGCAAGAGAGTATAGCCTAAAAAAAAGAACCCCTTCACACACACACACACACTCATGCACCCTCGTCTCTCTCACTCTTCCTCACGCACGGCACGCATGCACACACAAACACACACACACACACACACACACACACACACACACACACACACACACACACACACACACACACACACACACACACACACACACACACACACACACACACACACACACACACACACACACACACACACACACAGGTTGCTAGGTTACCATAGCAAATAGGCTCACCCCAGAAATTATATATTATTTGTTAGTAGCCTAATGGTAAATGCTGCAGGTGTAGAAATCTACATAAAACAGATATTTACTTTGATGTCAGGGCTAGATTATAGCATGAAACTTAATTAAATGAAATTGCCAAATGTTAGAGTTGGAATAAATACCTCTGTTCTTTTGAGAAATAAAAACCAAATGCTTGATCATTTTACAGCCACATCATTTTCGTTATGCATTATTTGTTTTGGTTGTTTAAAAACGCAAAATAAAAATTATCCGATTAATCGATCAATAAAGTGCTAGATTAATCGATTACAAAAAGAATCGATAGATGCAGCCCTGCAGCCCTATAATATACTGTATATAATATGGCAATTCACCCAATAGTTGTTGAAATATTTGACTGAAAAACCACAAATGTGAACCTTATGGTGGCGCTATAGAGGAAAAGCCAGGGGATCACCAAAGAGTTTAGGACTTATCCTCTGGAAACCATAAATGTTTGTACAAAAGATGCCAAAGTTGCTTGAAAAATAAGCTATGATCTACGATTAGCCTCAATGACAATAAATATGACAGCTTCCCAATGAAGCTTAGGAGAATAAAATGTAACTGAACAGTTTTGACAAGAAAGTATGATCCCAGCCAAAACTTGCAAGAAAATAACAATCACAGACCATGTAATTCACAGAGAGCTCAGTAGGAGAGAGGCTTATCTAAACGGTGATCCCCTCCTCTCCCCAACCTGACATTTTCCATCATACATCCCAACTAGATCTACTGTCTTCCAGCCACTTCATAAAACGGATACAGCAATCCCGAGTGTGACAGAAACTGCCTGCAACTGTCATCTAGCCAAGCCCAAATGATCCACTAGCAAGAAGAGTTGTTGACAGGTGGACATAAGCTCACCTCTCCTGCTCTGTCATTACTCACATCAAACTGCATGTACAAGACTGAGAATGAGCTCTAACGTTTTAGCAATTAGTCAGACATTGGCGTGTTACAGCATCAAGCCAAGAATGTATAAATGCTAAGAGTCATGCATAAATGATCTCAGAAGGGCTGACAACGGAGACTACATCAAGTCCAGCTATATGTCTGAGACCATGTTAAAGAAAATTAAAGACTTTAAAAAGCTGGACACAAAGACTCTTTTCAAACTGAATGAAACTTGGCATCATGGAATAAAATCCTCTGTTTGTATTAGACAAACAATTACAGTGGAACACACTTGCAAGGAAAATACAACATTTGGCCAGTTATTGAATATTAAAATCTCATTATATTACAACAAGCAAAACCAATAAATCCACCAACGTGTAAAGATTCTTCCACTTGGTTCCAATCCAAACTTCAACGCACATTTCAACATTTATCCAGAATTGCTTTCTTGTTTTGGAGGGGAAACTGCACTGGGAACAAGTGAGATTATCTCATCCAACTGCTCCAAGTTTTAATTGGTGAAAAGCCTAAATATTATTTATTTTATATTTTTGTGTACATCATGACTAGGGTTGGGTATCGTTTGGTTTTTTTCCGATACCGGAGCTCAATCGATACTTTTAAAATGGTGCCGTGTCTAAACGGTGCCTGAACCGGTGCTTGAACCGAAATATTATATATATATATATATATATATATATATATATATATATATATATATATATATATATATATATATTTAAATGTATATAATATAAAATATAAAAGAGGAGCACAAAACGACAATGACATTACAGAACGGCTTGTTTATTGCTAAGGCCATATGGTCAAAATTAAATGATTGATTAATAATGTAATAACAATAACTTATAACAATTCCTTATATCACCAGTAAATTGCTGGTAAATGATAAAAACAAGCACCAGATGGGAAAAAGGTATTTTACAATAACATTGAATGCACCACAAGGCTGGCGAGTTTCAAGTGAACTGTATTGTTTTTCCAATAACGGCAGCTGCAGTCAGACTGTTACGTCTCAGTGTTGGAATCCTCTACAGTCACACTTTACACCGCTTAACGTAGGCGGTTAGCATTTTAACCATTGGGTTTAATCCAGCTACTAGCTAACGGTAACTTAGCGTCCCGTGCAGCGATGCTTCTGAAAAAAAAAAAAAAAAAGCCAGGCACCGAAATGAGGAACCGAAAGTTTCGTTCTTATTCGGTCACGTTACTACCGTTTACGTCGGAACCAGTGCCCTATTGGCACCGCGGTACCCAACCCAAATCATGACATAACTCAAGCACAGGCTGTATATTTTTTGTCTGCATATCAATGTTCATGCAACCTAACTACAAAATTCTGTAGATTTTATGATTTGCCTGTAGCAGAAATACATTTATTTCCACGGACATATTGGCCAGCTACAATTCAGGCCTTCCTTTGCAGTTGAGAATGTAATTACTTGTATTATTTGTCCCAGTTTATGTTAATTGACCTCCACTGCTGACATGTTACGTTGGTTGGAATCTGATGGGGTCAGGCGTTTCCTCCTGAAAGAGTTTTGTGTTTAACCTCCTTCCTCAGGCTAATGTCAGACGAAAGCAGAATATTATGATGCTGGTGGTGTTTATGAACAGGGGCATGGAAGCCATCACATCCAGATAACTACTGGCACAAAGCCAGATATGACAGAACCAGTAAGAGTCTTAGTATCAGAGAGACACGTTTTCTGTTTTTCTAGCAGGTTGACTCTGCCTTGACATCTCCCAAATGCTCAGTGAGGAGAAAGCATGCTGTGGCTGTGTCATCAGGGGAGACTGAGGATCCATTAGCCTGTGTGTCCTCTACTGCTAAAAGGTGCCTACCACTGCTGTTGCTGGCAGTGAGCCCTGAGCTCTTCCTTTTTCCCCTGATGCTGCAGAACTGCCCAAAGCCTTATCAAGGAGGTCCATCACGCATATTAGAATGTAAATACATTGCTGTGGTGCAGGGGGCCTCTCTGTTTAGGCTCTGCAGGATCCGACAGCTAACATCTCTCAGATTATATGCTGGTTTAAAAAGCAAACATGAGGAGGGATGGTATATGATTCAACTCTAGGTTATGTTTATATATGGTTTTATAACTTAAACATTGTTTTGTTGAACCATTGGGATTTTATGTTTGTTTTAAAAAAAAAATGCAATCTCTAGTTATTGGTAAACTGGTCAAAATTAAATACAGGATTTTATTTTCTTCTGGAAATCACATTTGAAGGGTTGGGTTGAATTATATTGAATTATATATACAAACGTATTATGTGTTCAGAACAGTATCAGCTCTTGTGTTACAGAGTGTTACTTTAAAAGTGGGTTGTAAAATAATGTTAGAGACTAGAAAGTTTCCATATCTCCATCTAAACTGTGTTACGCAGCCTCACTAGTGTCCGGCAACCTACAGGAGTTATCTGTTGGCTCATGTTACGCGTTTTGCTGTCATGGAGGAAACAAATTCCTTAAGGGTGGAAAGCGTCTCCAGACATGTTTACCATAGAAATGTCCCAGACAGTCATCTGTCAAGAACCAAGAAATATGGTGTCACAGGGTGTCATGTTAAAAGATGGCGAGCCTAAAAGGACAGTGTGTTCAAGAATGTGAGTTTGACTCAAAAGCACAATGAAGGATTGAATAATGGCATTTTTATTTATGTTATATTAAATATGGTATGTCTATCTACTTTAGTGTAATTCAGTGTTTTTCATTTTCAAAGTATTTATCTGGCCCATATGGAATACTGCTTTGGGTTTCCCATAAAATATAGAAATAGAAAACTGTTAGGGGCAGCTGTTCGTGTAGGATAGCACTACAATTTATTGCATACCATTGACTGTCTAGAGCTATTTTAAAATACATATATCTGTAGTTAGTAAGATAAATGTGAGTTTTATCCTTTGATGTGGTGATGTTTATGATCTTCCAGGAGAAGACAACTCTAATGTTTTTTTTAATGAGCTTATATACATCTTACAGCCAATTTAATGAAAACAAATAAGCAAAAGCGCAGGTCAGTAAGTCAAGAGTCACTAGTGAGAAGGGTGACGTGTACATGTATAGCATCTAAAGTAAGCAAGATTTCTTCATGAACCTTCGCATTGAGTTTCAGTAAATGGAATGACGCAGGATGTGCACACATTGGGTTGTGCATAGTCTCGCATTGCCAGACATTCCTCCACAGCACTGCGCGGAGGAGCGCCTGGCTAGTCCACACAGCATTCCGGGATGGGAGAGAAACGTGCTCTGGTTTATTGGCATTTCTTTTAACTCAATCACAATTGTCATGGGCGGCACTAAGCACTGGTGCCTCTGCAAAATAGCCTCGGGAAGGAATTTGTTTTGGTGGAACGTGTACGTTCAAAAGTTGTTTTAGTCATGCAGAAACAGAACATTTAGATTGGACAGATAGTCCAGCTAGCTTTTTCGATTTACCCTGCAGAGATCGATCGGAGATTCAAATTCCAACAAAAAGAAAGCAGAAGGTAATGGACATCCAGCCGAAAAGAAGGACATACGTTGAAATTTCTGCCGGCGACGGAGTAATCCCGGAAGTGGAAGGTCGTGGATATAGTCTAGGACGTGCACAATCAGGCCATATCCAAGCACTCCGGATAGGTTTGCTGATATAAGCACAGAGGCACGCTATATGTATAAGTGTTCGGTGAGGTGGAGTAAAAACAGGAAGACATGGTGGATCATTATCTTCTCATCTAACTACTGCAGCTCCCCTGAGCAGATCATGTTTGAATGCGTGGATCCGGCTCAAGTAGTCATGAATGTACCAGTGTGTCAGCTCACAAAGGATCAGGTTAGCTGTCTGTCGAGGAACAATAACAGTGTTTTCTCGTCTTGGCAGATGCTCAGACGATGCAGTGAGTCATAAAAACAAGTGCAAAGGTGGTGTGGGAGCTCTTAGCAGGACTGAAGAGGTTAAAAGAAAAGCAAACAGATTTTAACGTTTTCCTCCTTCAATAATATTGCACATGGTGAATTTGCACATCTGCATCCTCTCACTACCTAATTGCATTGTTCCTTTAATTCAGCAAATGTGCACACTTGTCTGATGTAGTATGTTTTCTATTTTTTTTTGTGCTGTCAAACGATTAAAATATTTAATCGCGATTAATTGCATTAATGTCATAGTTAACTCGCGATTAATCGCAATTAATCGCACATTTTTATCTATTCTAAATGTCCCTTGATTTCTTTTTGTGTCATTATGTCAACATGGAAAAGTGGATTAGTTGCTTTGTGCAAATGTTTTTTTTAATTGAAAACATTGGCATATACGTAGTGTTCAATTTCACACTAACATTCACACTTGGAACTAATAATCTGTCACATAATGTAACACTGTTACCTCGATTTTCCATTGCAGATAGTACTGCCTCATGCCTGAGGCGAGCATGGCTCGTTGTCATAGCGACTATGGTTTCCCCCGACTCATTTCCTGGTTGTCCTTCTCCATAAACAACGTGAAATCAAGGAGAGGGTTAACTTCTCCTGCTCCAGGTTTCCCACCGTGGTCAGAAAGAACAGAGGAGACACTTTGTTTCTCTCTCTGACTGTAGAGTCACTACTCGCTCGCTCCGAAGCTAATCGCCGTCACGAGCCTACAAGCTATGCGGCTCGCAAGCCCAAACCGTCCGCGGCTTGTGTCTGTTTTGTTTCCGGTCTGCGACCCGCCCTTCAATCACTACTATTGGCCAGGCGTCCAAGGTAACGTAACCCCATTTGTTCAGGTCCTATCCCCTGACCAATCCACTATCCTAACCACTCGAGGTGAAATGCCTAACCCCAACCAATCGAGTTGCTTCGTAGGGCGGGACATGGCGTGGCCATAGACAGTTAAAGAAATGGACTAACAGATCCAACAGATCCCGTTGCTCTCTCTATGCGTTAATCGTGCGTTAAAAGAATTGTCGGCGTTAAAATGGGTTTGCGTTAACGGCGTTAATAGCGCGTTAAACTGACAGCCCTAATAAATAAATAAATAAATAAATATATAAATATTATATATATATATTTTTTTTTTTTTCTTTTTTTTTTTCCTCTCTTCTATTGTTGATAATGTATATTTACAATATTTGGTGTTCTCGTGCAATACCTGGATAACCTGCTGCTTTAACACAAGAATTTCCCACTTTGGGATTAATTACATTAAAATGTAAATCCAAGCACATCTATCTATCCATCTATCTAAACCTTTTGTGTTTTTATAACTTCTAAATACGTGAATATGCCATGCACCAAATGACAGGCTGGCTAATGCAACCGTAACTCCTGTTAAACTCCCTGGTGCGAGAAAGCATGCTATATTTCTTTTATGTGTCTGAAAGAGGGAAAACTGCTGCTCCCTTAAGTGCTGCACACTTGTTCACACTTCCTGCTGTTCTGAAGGAGTAAACTGACCAACCAAAACAAAGAGTGAAAGAGTGCTTCTTACCACCTAATAAACAAACTGCCTGAAGTGCAGTAACAAAGGTAATGGGTGACCAAGATTACCAAGGAAAGCTACAGGCTTAAAAACATGGCACCACATGTTACCGCACTGGCTTAAAAGAACAGCAAATAAACTCACCTCTTAAAATCCTGACTTTCCCTTTAAAACCATCCAAGTTTGTATAAATGTATAATAAAAAAATGTGTCTGTATGACAGCATTACAAATACATCCTGTAGCTACTCTAATGAAGCTTCATGAAGGTTATAATCTGCAAACTCTTTAAACCCAATGAGGTCACAGTGTATATGGCTGCAACCTTACAACAAATGAAATGTCACTGATACGCATTTGTTATATACCTAATTAAAACTTCAATTACACACAGCTAATTATACAATCACTAAAGTTAGTGCATGTAAGACTGTCCCCTTTTAAATAGAACATATTTGAAATTAAATCTTTAAATACCTTCAAAACAAAGCAGAATGTGGGATGTGACTAAATCTTTAAGGTTTTTCATCATTTCATTGTAGTGTGATGTACAGAAGGGAAAAAAAGAGCCATTTCAAAAAATATATGACAACAAATAAGGTGAGGTGATCTCTTCAGTACTGCATCTACACTGCATGACATTCATTTCTGTAGAGGGACCCAAAATGATTTATTACAGTTCCATAGAGTTAAAGGTACCATCAACTTACTTTTTATGTGTCATGATTCTGGCATGTTTTCATAAACTGACATAATATCTAGCTGACAGGGCTTTAGTTCTACCTTGCAGGCATCTTGCAATGTCTTCGTCATAATTAGAAATTTGAAATGGCTTGTTGGCACTTAAAAGTGTATGCACTAGTGCAGAAAAGCTTTCCATTGACAACATGGTCTTTATTATAGAAAACTACAGACCAAAGCATGAGGAAATTAACTTTGGCACATCTTTGCAGAGTGTTGACGGTAACAATAACAGGAGAGAAATCTAAATTCACAGTCCTTTACTGGCAATGCAAATGTTGTTCGGAGCGACCCTAAAAGCTGCAACACCACACAACATAACTGCAATTGTGCTGTGAGGTATTTAGAAAGGTTTGAGGCTAAACTAAATATAATCGTGTTAAGTATGCATAAAGTGGGTGAAAAAAAACCAGTCACAATACTAAAAGCTCCAATTGTTGACACGTTGTCAGAAAGAAAATGTTTGCCTTCACAGCAGCAGTCGCTGAAATCTTTCAATGTGTTTGTGTAAGACTGTGATGATGACAAGAAAAAGGAAAGGTAAAGAAGACAAACACAAGAGGAAAAAACGTCACTGCGCAACCTTCAACAGCTTTGGAATGTCTGTCAAAACATGACCAGACAAAGCTGTAGGCAGTGGTCTGCATCATTATGGAACTCCTGTGGTCCCTGTTACAGGTCAAAGCACATACCTAATGTGTCTGCACTGTTTTGTTTCCAAATGGGACTACAACTAAACTGAGACATCAGTTTTGCTTTTCCAAATACATCCAATTACTGAGTTTTCTGTTACACATGTACAGAGAATCACATCAACACATGCTTTTACATAAACAAACACAATGAAAATGTTTTAATTTTCTCTGTTATGGCTAAAATGTATTAGTCAATTACATTTTTTAACCAATGTCAATTTTGATAAATCATGGTCACAGTTTCAGTTTATTTTAAATTCTATACCAGCGTAAACTTCTTCTGATTTATTGATTGTCAGTCAAAACAATTGTTAAAAAGAATCAATTTCACCTTTGGAAAGCTTGTGAGTTGATGACTTGCATACAGTGATAAATAAATCAATAATGAAAATGATCATAAGTTGTAGCCCAAATTGCTAGCAAACCTTAGCCGGTAACACTTTATTTTCCAGATCCCTTGGTCTCCTATAATTTCCATGAAAGAAACTGATATTAAAATTCCTGAAATGAACCATGTAATTTGGTACTGAGTACAGGAGATAGCATTTAGTTAGTACACTTAATTAATTAATTCCAATTAGTTGTTAAATTCAAGGAAATGTCTCTGGACATCAACAAACTGAAATTAAAGAAATGATGTAGTTCTTTCCAGGAAAATAAACGAATGTCAAAAGAGGATTAGGAGAAGTTATTAGGACATTACAGACCTGTAAAATTAAGTGCTACCTCTGAGTCAATATGTTATGCGTTGTAACACGCCAAAGTGTTTAAATGGAGACCCTCAGCCTTTTCACATTTTTCCGGTTCACTGGCCTTGTCAAAACAACCGATAACAAGCATAACAGAGAGCCTCTCCAACGCTCTCATTTATCATGGCAAAAGAACATTTTTCCTAAGAGTATTTGTTGTAAATAATTGTATTTTTGGAATAGAAATGCTCGACAACACATCTCTGATATTTCCATTTATTTTATCAAGATAATAATGTATGCTTCAGCCAAGATAATCACACTATTAGAGTTTCATATTGGACCATGCCTCGTACACAGAGCCATCTCTCTCCTTTTGGCTTCCATTCACTGTGTAGGCTAAATGTTGACTTGCAGTCTCTCTCCTAATGCTGTTCACTGCACTGTTTGGAGTGGACTTGGCAAAAACAAACATCTATACTCCTCTGCTTTGAAAGCCAGTGAAGTTGTATTTGCCATGGGCAGAGAAAAAAAATGTTGTACTGTAGTTGTTCGGAGAGGATTCAAATGACTGAACTGCACATTCACAGCTCAGCTCAGGTAAGTAAAAAATACCCATAAGCTGACAAATCAGTAAACCATGTCCACAAGGAAAACATAAGATGTGCTCAGTTTGTGGACTTGAGATGGATTTTACACTTCAATATATCAACCTGTGATATAACAAAAGTAGAGTTGTTCCACCTAGCAACAAACAGCAATACGATTGGCTGCAAAAGCCATTAGATTTGACCAAAATGCTTCCCTCACTTTACCTTGAACCCTCAAATACACCACTCACTGCAACCTGGAGAAAGTCATACTGTATGCCATCCACTTCCCAACTCACCAACTGTGAAAAATATGAAAGTACTCATTCCCTTCCTGACCTAAGGATATACATATTTGTCCATTTGTCAAATGTCAACACTAGATACAGTGATGTGTTATCGAGGCTACTATAATTACTCCCCAATTTCAATTTCCTGTACTAAAAAACTCACAGTATACAGTAGCTCCTCCAAAACTGCCTTCATTGCACCTTAAAGTGCTGGATATACTCCAAAACTCATCACACAAACATAAATCTGTTTATACTACATTGGGTGTCTGCATACATGGATGTGTTCACATGGCGTTTGGCGCTTACAGCCCACGCGTAGAGCCTGCATGGTCCTACATTTTGGGCTGCGTGGGGACAGTCTGTGCATCCCGACCCTCTTGCCGCCACAACTTTGTTCGGCTCATTATCTGTAACAAGTCGCATGAAGGCATGTTGGCTGGAATTAGCAAGCTAGCTAACTCACGTTAACTGCTCAGTCGCTTCACGTTTTTGCCGAGACAAATCATTGACAGCCCCGGAGATGGACAACCTGTTTAGCCATCTCCCGGTGTCCGCTGCTGTCTCGGCGGGGGGTGAAGCAGACGGACCATATGCTCTGTGCTTAGCTGCTGATCCGGCCCGGATAATCTGGGCATGTTTGTTTTGTTGTATCGTAGCAACAGTTTCCACAGCGCTGACGATCATTTATGGGTCAAAAACCACTGCTGCGGAGTGGGGAGGGGAACCCAATCTTTACCCAGTTGAGGTGTATACAGTACATGCACGAATACCCCGGTTACTAATGGAGTTATCTAGGTCTGTTAACCAGGTTATGACAACTCCGCTTTTAACCGGGGTAAGGTGTTTACATGCTGATCGAAAAACAAGGGTATGGCCTTAACCCGATTATAATCGTTTTTTTAAACTGCATGTAATTGCACTATCATCTGAGTAGTATATGTGACGAAGACTAACATGAGCATTACTATTGAAAAAACTATGTAAAAAAATAATAATAATAATTTCAGTGTAAATTGCATTCTATTGAAGACATCACTTTGGGCATTGGGAACCTCTAATGGGAATTTGTCATTAACATTAGTTATTTTAAAGATTGTTACTGAAAATAATTGTAAAAGTTTGTTGCATTCCTGAACATTGTTGGGGTGTGGGTATTTTGGTGGGTTTGGAACAAGATCTTTTGACACGCAAACTTCCAGGCATGAATAGTTGTGAATGGTCATCAAATTAACAAATCAAGTCAAATCAAGAGATCTTTACACCACTGACTTCACTTAAATGCAAAAAAAAAAAAGTATCATTTGGTTGCATGACCATACTGCAAGTACAAGATTGTTTATGCACAGCGGAATAGGCATCATCAATGCTTTATTTCTCACAAATACATTACTGTTATTAGAAGGAGCAACATGTTCTGTTATGGTCTACCATTTGTGTTCAGCACTATGGTAGGTTGTGTCTATAAAAAAAATACTTTTAAATAACAGTATGAATAGAATAAATATTTTCTGAAAATAAAGTCTACAAAAATATTTAATCCAGCTGTTCTTCCTGTTATGTCTCTGAAAACTAAGTAATCTGTTTTTATTCAGTGCATTCTCTTTCCCTTTATCCCTTGCTCTCTGTGCTCTGCCGGAGCTGTCAAAGTCAGGGAGTAAATGGCACAACGCTGGCATCTGTGGAGGGCTGTGTCAATGTCTTTTGGCCTGCTACCCTTGTGAAATCTCCCTGCCAGTATGGCTTTTACCCGGGGCCTTGCAGTGCTAGCTCAAGGATAAATAAAATCTGGCTGGAGTCCAGCCAGCTTGTGTCCCTGCTCCTCCTGGTTTTCTTACAGAAATGTTGGGTTGCCAGAACCAGGGCCCCTCTGTTGACAGAAATAAAGGGATTCTCCCTTCTGCTCTGTGCATTAACTGCATTAAGTTTTTATCGTTATGGCAGAGGGTGGCTCCTGGTATTTGATAGGAACGTTTCCCAAACTAATACTCTGTCTTGACAGAATTCAACTCATTATCCCTTTAGTGGTCTCTGCCATGTACCTTTTATTTTAGTAATAGAAAGTATACACTTGATATTATACATGTATCTGTAAATGTATTGGCACTGCACAGATATTCTTATTTAGGAAAGTGGGACAAGAAGCAAGGGATTGCAGATTGGCCACAAACACTACATGTCATGTGCCCTTTGAATAATTAGAGCAGGTTTTAGATGACTCATTATGTCTTAATAAGCTACCTGCATACTAAAAAGAAAAGAAAAAACACTTCATGCAAGCTATTGTTGCTCTCCTATCCTTGCAAGTCCACCAAATATTGGCCAACACTCTGTTACTTCTCCCAAAATATAATCCAAAATAACTCAATATCATATTAAATTTTGACGAAAGGATACGTTTGTGCTAGTAACTGCAGGGATATGGGTGACTGTCTACAGTTGACTGTCTATAGTTGTTCCAGTTGTTGGAGCCGATGTGTATTTACAGTATTTACAGTGAAAATCAAAATTAAGATTTTGGAATGTTACAAACTCCAACACAAAACTTTGTTTAAATGCTTCAAGCAATTATTTAATACATGAGACATTTTCAACATAATACCCAGTAACAGATAGTCCGATAGTGTTGTGGGCGGGACATTAAGTCAGACTCAGTGTTGAGTGAAACCGAAGCAGAGGGACAGACACAGAGTTGTAGCAGAGCCAAGGTAGCGCACTTTTTAATAATGAACTTTATCGGTTATCAGGAAAATAAACGCAGATACAGACAATCTGCAAACTGCCAAAACACTGACCAATAATTGGCCAGGGCCGATAATCGGTCTATCCCTACTCTGCAGATGCAGAAACAGACAAAACACACACACAAATGACAAGTCACCCCTATAGCAGTGTAAGCCAACACCATGCGGGTGTAAAGAAACATGAGGGTAAACTCCTCTGATGACAAACGAACACAGACAACTGAGACAGACATGCCAAAATCCATAAACAACCTTCTTTTGAGCCAAATTAGATGTGGGCACTGGGGGAGGTCCCTGCCACAAAAGGAACACATCTCACGGTACACACTGAAACCAAATAGGACACATCATCTATTACAGTGTTCACCAGTTACAGAACATAATAATAAGCCTTGAACCTTTCTTTGAGCCTGTGTCGACAAAATACAGAATTCCAGTAAGATCACTTTGTTCAGGGACGGGAAGAACAAATACAAAAACGATGCATGTAGTGGTAGGATTGGCGAAATGCTTTAATTGTGTTGTCAGGAGTTTGTGAAAATAAAAATAAAATATGTCCTTCATGCATCAAGCCTGAGGATGGGGCAGAGAAGTGAAAATGTTAAGAGGTTAAAAATGTAATGAGAATGCAGGGCAGGCAGGCAAAGAAGGAGGACATAAAAATACTGAGATAGAAAGAGACAAAATAAAGAGAGAAGTAAATGAGTGCAGAGAAATAGATAAAAGAAAAAGACAAAGAAAACCAGACAGAAGGAGAGATAAATATAAAACAGAGTGGAAAAAATAAAAAGGACAAACTTAAAACACACCCGACTTGCTTTTCTCTCAGACCTGTTCTGTGTATCTCCTGTAATTAACAACAGTCTGTGACACGCATTTCATAACATGCCAAGCCACAAATTGTGCAAATGAAACTGACAGATGTACTGAGCATCTTTCCAAATTAAGCATCATGTTAATGTTTTAAACTTTCCGTTGCTAATTTGGGTTACTGAATTGTTTCAAGACCGCAGTGGAACATATTATTCATCAAATCGGGCTTTACACGTGTGCAGATCTGTTTTCCTCTGTTGGCATCTTTCTATTGACGCTCTTTTCATTAACACTGCCTCTAAATATTACTTCACATTTTGTAATGCAACTGAGTGGCAGCCTTTACTATGTTTTTTGGAGTAAAAATGTGAAAAGTTCACACATTTGCTACTTTTATAAAAGATATTTAAAGGTCCAATATTTAATATTTGTACTGTAATAAATCCAAAAATGACACTAATGCCTCATCAGATATTAAGGAAACATGTTAAGCTGAAATACTATCTTTTCTGACAACAATGCTAATGTCAGTATTTTTTCTTTTTGAAATTTACGATCCGTGACGGAATTTATGTTTTGGTTTGTGTGTTGTTATCAACTGCCCAGTTTGACAGCCAGGCCGGGTTGCCAGATATACCTGTAAACACGTAAACCAGCGCGCTGCAGCTGTAACGTTAGTACAGGCATGAATGCACCAAACAAATGAATGGGATCAACAGAGATAGATTATACCCGACATTAAAAAACAGCATGCTTCTAACAGTTGCTTGACCAGAGACGTAACAAACCCCGGGTTAATATTGGAGATGTCTTTGAAAGATGGAGACAGCTTAGAGCCCAAAAGGACGCTGAGTTGGCTAATTTCCTCCTGTACAGGTAAGCATTAGCTTCAGGCTAATTTATCACAGCTACTAGGGACGAGCACTTTATGTCATTTCAACATTCGTGTAGCTACTCCCACTGAATTATATAGCTAGAGTAGCCGCGTTGGTTACTCGCAAAAACAATTGAGACTCAGCCAGTAAAGTGATCCCGAGTGGTCCTGGCTAACGGCACCATGCTAACCCTGCTAACTGCTAACGTTACCGGAGGACCAGGCAGGCGGGCCACGGCTGTTTACACCGTGTAGGCTGTTCAGCGGCCGTAGCTAGCCGACAACGGTGAGTTATTTGAAGCCAAGAGGGGGGGGGCTGTAGCTAAGTCGGAAAGAGAGGAACTTGAGTTTGCAGTGTGTTTAGCGATTGTTGCCGTAATTCTAAGGCCATTACAGTGTGTATTTCAGTCGGGTGGAAAAGGAGTGCAAGGCAGTGGTGTTTTTAGCGGTTCCTATCATAATTCTAAGCCGAAAAAGTGTGTATGTCAGTTGGGTACAGAGCTCCGTGTGAACAGGGGCTTTTATGACTGTCAGTATAGCCAGCATCTAACGTTAGCTACTCTGCTGTGCTGTGAAGTAATATCTGGCTATGTGAGACTAGTAACATCTAGTAACATTGTTGTGGATGCTCCGGTCTCAGCCTGGCAACCAACGTGAACTTCGAGTCTGGGGAGGAGGGGGCGGGGGAGACGACTCTCTCCGGTATTTTGAATTTGTACTGCAGTAACTATTCTAAACACTAGCTGTCAGTATTACATATTGGACCTTTAAATTTATTCAAAATGATATACAACATTCAGAACTACTAAATGTTGCAAAAGACGACCAGGATCTCACACCAAAACAAGTGGGCGTGCTTCATTCAACAACAAAATGCATATAGTGAAATATTAATAAACAAATCAGACACAAAATACCAAATGTAACTTGGCAGGTGATGGGAATATCTATGATGTTTAAACATCTCCATCTTTTCAGACACAGACATTACTTCTGAACATTTGATAACATCTTTAATAGACATATTGAAGTGTCTGAAATATGTTGCAAAAATATGTTACAGATCAGTCAGTCTTGAAAATGTAATAACATTCTTTTATTCATCTTTAAATCAGTTATACTCAGTTGTGGAAAAAGTACTCAGAGCTTCTACTTAAGTAAAGGTAGCAATACCACAGTGTAGAAATACTCGTATTACAAGTAAAAGCCAGGCATTCAAATTTCTAATGCAATAGTATTAGCATCAAATGGCCCATTTTAGAATAATATGTATTATATTATTGGAGTATAATTATTGATGCATTAATGTGTACATCACGTTAATGTAGTAGCTGGTAAAGGTGGGGCTATTTTGAATTACTTTTTATCTTAACCTATAATAGTACATTTATTTGTTGATTATATTTTGTATCATTAATCTGAATATGCAAAGTAACACATTATCTAAAGTGATAAAATAAATGCAGTGGTGTGAAAAGTACAATGTTGAACTGTAGTAGGAGTAGAAATATAAAATAGCAGAAAATGGAAATACTCAAGTCAAGTACCTCAAAATTGTACTTTAGTACAGTATTTGAGTAAATGTACTTAGTTAAAGGGAACATATTATGCTTTTATGTGTTTTCTGTCATATCTACAATGTTATAATGTTGGATGTCCATGTCAAACATGGCCAAATAATGAGGTAAACGTATTTTAGACAAGCCTTGTGAGCTAAACGTTCAGATTTTCAACTACCGTAAAACTTCAAATAATAGCCCGGGCTTCTATTTACCCAAATCGCCGAAATGGACCGGCTTGTATTTGAGACAGGCGTCTATAAGAGACAGGCCTTTAATTGACAATAGGAGGTTACCACATTATATATATATTTTTTAATTCGTATTATGTAAGGGATAATGTAGAGCGAGGCGGATGTTAAAGCGAATACAACCCCGACAGGGTGATCACCCCGACGTGAAGCGGAGGGGTCTTGAATCAGCCTGAAGTCCATGCGTCCATAACAACGTAAACTCTGTATCTGTTAAGCTAATGCAACCCTTCATCTATTACGGTATTCTGAATGCTCTGGTTTCAACAGTTTTTTCTACTCTCGGCTAAGTCTTACGCAACTCTAAGCCGGCCTGCTATGATTGGTCATCTGCTCCAAGTAGGCAGGACTGGAGTGTTGTTGTTTTTTAAGCCACTGCGGTGTTAACATTGTCACATAACTACATGCTAAAAGCAGTAAAATATGTCATCTTGGCTGCCAGTGTCATTACATTTTTCCCAAATCTGGGTCAAATTACTCCTGAAACATTTTCTGTTTATATAGTATTTGATCTAAAAGCAGCTCCAGCTTTAACTAGAGTGTTAGACGGAGCAGAGGCTCTGGAGTTTCCAGGAAGCATGCTGGCCAATCAGAGCTTCTGGCGGAGGGCTTAAAGAGACAGGCGCTCCTAAAGAGCGTCTCATACAGAGGGTGAATACAGGTGCAGCAGCCATGACAAAAATACAGTGTTTTTTTTTTTTTTTTAATTAAAGCATGTAAACATGTTCTAGTACAAACACAAAATGCAAGTATAATCCTGAAAATGATAATAGTTGTCCTTTAATTTCCACCACTGGTGACATTACTGTATGTGTATTTCCTGAAGGAATAGAAAACTGCTATTTAATCCAGTACGTCAAAACACTTTTGTCATATCTTTACGAAGTCAAGAAGTATCAACAACTAAAAGATAACAGAAAATGTATGCCTATTAAATTCAATCTGCCTTCAAATGCTGTCTTTACATTTGAAATATACAAGATTTGAATAGAGAATGCGTGTTAAACTGTGCTCCAAAGCAAAGGCCCGTGAGGAAAAGATTCGTTTTTACATTCTGCTCAGGGCTGAAATCACTAATCACTAATTAATTATGAGTCTAGTGAAATGGTGTAAGAAACACTATGTAATCCATGAAAGTTGGCAAGGTTTAGGCAAATTGCCTCCCCACTCCACAGTCACACCACAATGCCTTACCAGAGATTATTGAATGAAACAAAACTAAGGAGATAAATGAATATTCATGGTATGACATTTTGCAGGGAGCTCATCGTGGAGGCAGCCAGTGGCTCTGCATTTAAATGGGCACAACTCAAACGTCACTGCAAATAGTGAAACTCTGTGGTACTCCCCCAGGGAGTCTAGATGTGTTTGAACTTGAATTGCAGAAATAAAGTGCCAATTATCCCTCTAATTGGGAGTAACAAAGCTGGTTGCCAGTTGTGCTTGGTCCCATGTTTACTGCATATCTTTAAATCTCCAATTTAAAGGCTCTAATGAGTTCAATTAATTGAGAATCAGAGGAGTGATTTGGGAGCCACAGCCTGCTGTTTGGAGCAGTAAGCCCAAGGGAATGAGGTGTTAACAAAATGCCAGCACACAGTACAAACAGGCCCTAATGTTTAATAACATTTTCATCAAATCACATCAGTGTTTGTATTAACATATGCTCTCCAAAAAACTCTCTGATCTCTAGTTTTAATAACAGGCAATTTACCTTTAATTGCACATACACTGACAGCTTTACATGCACAACTCATAAACACACACACCTCTCCTTGAAGGCAT
Organism: Gymnocephalus cernua; assembly: GCA_023631565.1. Taxonomy (NCBI): domain Eukaryota; kingdom Metazoa; phylum Chordata; class Actinopteri; order Perciformes; family Percidae; genus Gymnocephalus; species Gymnocephalus cernua. The sequence goes on along the minus strand of CM042427.1, from coordinate 20,712,782 downwards.
GAAGAAAACATGAATAAACTTTTACGCATACAGCTTTTAGCCGAAGCTTGCTGTGTGGCTCTAGGCAATGTCGGTCTGTCGTACAATCAGTCCACCACAGACAGAATTATCTCAACAATTATTCCGGCAATTGTCTAGAAGATGAAGCCTACTGATCTTGGTGTTGCCCTGACTTTGCATTGAGCATAAGCAGGTCAAAGTCTTTACTTATCCATTGAAGTATCTCAACATCTACTAGATTGATTGACACAACATTTTGTACAAACATTCATGGTTCCCAGATAATAAAACCTTGCTGATCCACTGACTTCTTCTCTAGCACCACCATGAGGGTTGACGTGTGCTTTTGAGAAAAAAATGTCTCGACAGCTATGGGACAGATTACCCTGAAATTTGGTACAGACATTCATGCCCCCCTCAGGATAAATTGTAATCACGTTTATGGTTCCCTGACTTTTATCTAGCACTATCATGAGGTGAACATTTGTATTTGTCCAGTACTTGCTTTATAACACAAATTATCATTACCATCAGCTTCAGCTATACTTTGTGTTTACCACTAACTAGTTACCATCAGCATGCTTGTTAGGTTTAGCAATATGCTCTTTAGTAGTTATAGTACTGATTCCATAGTGGATGGGGCTTAGCAATTAACACTGTGACTCAGGCGTGATAAGGCTTCTGGGTCCATGAGTGATTTTGGCGCTGAAAATGGTAAACAACCATGAGAGTCAGAGACACGACACCGAAGCCACTTCTGGCTTTGGCCTTGACAACTGAACACCTACTACCTCCAGCTGTGTTTCGTTTTGGACCAACCACCGGCAAAAAAAACTTGAATAAATACCATCTACTGGCGCCGTCTGGGCTGGCTGCTTATGGAGAGCTCTCGGTCGGAGATTACCGCTCTTGCTGACTGGAGGTAAGCCCACACAACCTACTGCCAGCCAGCCTTCTATTTCAAACGCACACTTTATATTAGGGAATTAACTTACCCTAGACAAGACAGAAATCAAACTCCAAACAATGCTAGCATGCAAAAATAAGATTGTGAATATAGTAAACATTATACTGTTAAACATCAGCACGTTAGCATTGACATTGTGAGCATGTCAGAATGCTAACATTAGCATTAAGCTGAACGCATCACTGTTCCTAAGTACTGCCTCACAGAGCCGCTAGCATGGCTGCAGAGTCTTTTATTGCAGAAATGTGGAAATCTGTTGTCCAGCCTCAAGGGCTGAAAGGGGTTCACGTTCAAGGTTTGTCTGGCACGTTTGCTATTCAAGAACTGCAATTGCTACTAATCTTCCTGTGCAACTGTCAGATTACTAGATACAGAAACATTCTCTGAGGTGGAATATTTTATTCATTACAAGCATTTGAAGTGAGGGAGTTTTTTTTTTGAAAGGTGACAAGATGAGTTAGTTACATTTAGAGTTAGAAAACTGGCTCTCAACTCAGGCTTACATCAACGAGGACTGGTATAAGTAGAATTTGTTTGTACATAAAAAAGGTGTCTGAGGAGAAAATCAACCCAGTAATCTTCCATCTAGATTATTACCCTTGACATTTGTCTGACAGAAGCCTCAGGATGGCAAGCACCTTTTGACAAGAATCTGACAGGCAGAGACTTTTTTATTTATTTTTTTTAAATTATGTTGCCTCAACTTTGCCATGGTCACTTGTTTTGAACACAAAAACACTAATGGATTTGCAAAAGAACAGAGAGGGAGAAAGGGAGAGAGAATCACTCAATATTATCTCTGGACTGAGCTGATGTGGTAATATGCAGACCAACGGTTAAACCAATCTGTGACTAAACTCGCTGTGTTTCTCTCAGCAGAGCTCCATTTAGCCTGACAGCTAGACAGGAAAAACAGCCACTTACACAGACTCTAATTCAGTTGGATGACGGAAGTGTTGTGCACAAGATTCATGGGTATAAGACTAAGGGAAATGAATCAGTCTTCACACTGAGGTAATTCAAAATATTTCTATCAACCACATATCTTGTTTTTCCTGGAATTGGATGTGTAATGATGCTGTCAAAGATGTCAATAGTAATAAAAAAACAAAACATTGTGCTGTTAAAGTATGGATGCTTCCATGCCAGTAAGAGTAGGGGGATGGGTTAATTTCAATTGATGACTATGGTCTACTGTATCTTAAAGGAACACACTGACTTATTGGGACTTTAGCTTATTCACGTGTACAAATAACAAACTAGGAACTATAGAAGGTGAAGCACTACTACTTCTGCTACTTGGGCGGAGCACCTAAGAAGTCCCGTGGTGAGGAGCACAGCGTAACAACGGTGCTTTTCAGGTAATGCGCTGCTCAAGTCGCAGTGCTTCGCCTTGACCTTGTTATTTGTACACGCTGTGACTACACAAATCACAACATATAAATAGGAACATGTTGGCGTTATTTTGTCACTTATTGGGAGCAGTAGACTAGATGGAGCCGGTTACCTCCAGGATCTGTGCTAAGCTAGGCTAGCGGTGGGTGCGTCAGACAGAGTTATGACACGCACAGAGATGAGAAGGGTATGTATCGACTTGTCTAACTCTGGGGGATACGGTGAATAAGACAAAGTCCCAATAAGTCGGCGTGTTCCTTTAAGGGAGGTTAGCCTTGGATTCAAAGAGATAAAATCTAATTTCATCTTTCATCCACTACTGAAAGTTCATGACCAAAGATGAGGGCTGAAATACAGATAAATGGGTGAACATTAACAGTTGTCCAGCAGACACAGAACTACTTCAGAATTAATTTCAACTCTTGCAAATAATTCAAATATTCTCTCTCCTTTTAGCCCTGATTTTGTCTCCCCCGACTCCTGAAGGGAATATCTGGCTTTTATGCTTCACTGTTGGCTAAAAAGCTACACAGAGCTGAGGAGAACTGCAAATTGCATTATTATTTGATCCATTGTTAGTACAAAAATATTGATTAGAGCTGCTTTAAATCTGACTAGGCCAGTGGTTTTCAATTTCAAAGTCGTGTTTTGTGAAGTTTATAAAAGTGGAACTCTAGCATGCATCAATACATCACAGATATGTAGACCGGTAACCTAATGGTTCTAAAACAGCCTTAAGCCTATTTCAGACCAAAGATTCAAGACAAGACAAGGTGAAACTTGCAACTTCTTGTAACGCACCGGTCTGCAGCGTTGTAAAACCTGCCAGTTCACACAAATGCGACAAGACGAGATAGCGTATCATCTCCATAACAACGCCTCTTTCTACTTCCATTCTAAGTTCCGACTTTTAGGCTTTTTGTAGCTGGATATATCATTTGTTTCGTCTAAATATGAATGTGGATAACGTTAGTGATATTGAGATACTTGCTACAGTTGTATATCTCGTGATGAATCGGCAAAAACATGTTTTATTTCTCTGATTCACTGCTTTGTTCTAACGCCGCTGGGAGCTCCTTCTCTTCAGTCACTCTCTATCTTGCTTGACCATAAAACGTTACTGTGCTTTCGGGCGGTCGTTGAGGCTCCGTCTAAAACGCTGCCATTTCGACCAGCTGTTTGTAACATAAAAATAAAATGGATTATGGATCATTTTATTTCTATAGTTTATAGCTGACTTTACCAGCTGACTTCTCTATTGGCTGTTGAAACTGGTGACATCCCATACGTTCTAAAACCAGCCTCTGCGACTTGAACAGCTGAGTCGCAGTGAAACCATCAGCTGGCTAGTGCCGAGCTGAGACGGGCCGGTTCAGGCCGCTGCAACCTTTCCCTGCGACGTTCTAAAACGGTTTTGTCTCATCGTGAATCTTTGGTCTGAACTGGGCTTTAAGCTAATATAATATACTTTTTAAAGAAAATGATTTCAACAAATACCTTACACTGATTATAATCAGATAAATCCCTAAGTGAACTGTAACGTCAGACAGTAATGAAACAATTCTTAATAAGTGGGAAGATTAAATCTTTGCAATATTCCTTTATTTAAGTTAAGGATAATGCACAAGAGTAAAGTGCAGCTGAGAGAAACTGTACTATTCATTAGGGCACCCTTTCAATATCTAGTCTAAATTCATAAATCTGGACATGAATCAAATCCATCTAATTATCTTCATCTAAGCTCAATAACAGTGAGTTCATATGCCTATGAGGAAATCACAGCCATTACACACAGCCAAACAGATTCATCATTGGATGAAATCAACACAACATTGCTGAATAAGAACATGTCTAACATATTTAAATCACAGTTAGAGAAACAATTTTATAAACACAGGAGGGAAAAAGGGGGGGGGGAGATCCACCCACATGTATCCGTTAACATATCCACCTACATAATAAACTATTTGAAAGTTGTTGTTGGATTGATATTCCATCTTTGATGCATATTACAGACAGGTCTTCCTATTCCCAACGCAATATGGTAAGCATCTGAGGGGCATCTGGAAGCTAAACATGACAGATGTTTAACTACTCAGACTTGTGCACAGTGTAGAAAACAAGCAAAGCACTGAGAAGCGTGGGTCAAACGTTGGGATTTGTGAACGAGTAGAATGTTCCAGCTCAGCCGAAGCAACGTCGTTTCAAAAAACAAAAAGATTTGACTACATATGGAGGACACAGCTCTGAAGAAGACCAGTGCGTCCCACTTTGTGTCCGCTCTCTCTGTAAACATAGAGATGAGCGGCGCGACTTCCGTGGTCTGTGCAGCTTCAGGTAATTATAATGGACGCGCTCTGCTGTGGGCATATGCTGCGGCAGACATGTCGCGCTGCGTCCGTGCTCCATGTATTTCTGCTGTAGTTTCGCTTTTCCAGCTCCGATGTAAAGCAGCGCACAGCATAGCGTACAGCCGCTTCCCTAAACTTTGTCTCAAACGAGGCTCTGTGCCTGGCAGATGGTCTGAGATCTAACATATCAGCTGAGCAATCACGTAGGCCGTACAGCAGACTATAATATCACGACTCCTCCAAATCTCAGAGAACACAGATGGGATGAGTTATATTTTGAATGTGCACAAAGTTCTGAACATGAGCAGAAATCCTGCTGAAACACATATGAGCTATTACAGGACAGGGCTTTATAAATTAATTAAAATGAATCAATGTATCATTGAGGTAAATAAGTGCCAGATATAGAGATATAGAGTTAAAGAGGTTACTTTCCCAAAAAAGACGCAAGAGGAGGGAGGAGTAAATTATGCCTACATGTGTGCTGACTGCTGAGAGAAAAGTTGATCTATGTTTCCCACCCTTTACATAAATAAAGATATTTCCAGCATAAATTGATACAGAAAAAAGGTAGAAATAGGTGCATGAAAATTCACCAGAATACAGAAAATGAAGCACCCCCAGACCCCCAATATCATACATCATCCCACACATGTAGAAACAACAACTATGGCTATGGGTTGCCAGGCCAGGTGTGATTAGGCCAAATGTTGGTGCCATCTAACTAACATCTACAAACTGAAGAAAAAAAAAGAATGCAAAAATAACACTAGTCAAGTGTGGAGTTTGTGAAACCTCAATCACATCTCTGCTGTAGTAGAAGCAGAGAGACAAGAGTCAAATGAAACGAGTTTTCACCTCAGCAGTTCAACTTCTGTCATACCTTTGTAACCTGTGAGAAATACATGGGAACTCATCTCCTTGTACCAAAACAACCCTGGAAGACCTAACAGCAGCATGTCTCAAGCATGACAACTATGCAGTTTCCACACCAGCCCTCCCCTTTTCTGCCTGATTGTCTCGTTCACCCCTCTTCCCCTGACTTGTTTCCTCCTGATAACCCTTGTCTCTCTTCAGGCTGTCTCACCCCTATCTCAATCTCCCAGTCACACACTCCATCATTCTAACCCGCTTTATTCGCTGCCTCCCCTCCTCCCTCTATTAAGTGAAGCACTGCAGACAAGATGTTGGCTGCTCTATACAATGGCCCCTGTATTCACATAGCTGTTTACGTGTCTGCAGACAGCCCTCACCACAATTAGCAAAGCAGCCCTCTACACAAGGAGGGCCAAAAGCTAAACAGAACCCATGCACAGATGCCCCTTTGTTCCTCTATACATTGTGCAAACCTGAGTGTCAGTGTGTGGGACTTGTTACAACTGAATACCAATTAATTGGGTCAATACACTGAAGCAATATATAAAATTAGGCATATTTTTTTTTCGAGATGCATGAATGTGTGATTATCTAACATCTGTTTTAGTAGATATGAACATATAGTGAAGTCAAAGTTTTCAAGACAGTAAATGATTCTTTCTTGTGGCTCTATACCAGCATAATAGATTTCAAATGAAACAACTACCACAAGTGCTGACTTTCAGCTTTAATGGCGTTTGTAGGTTTTCTTCGGGTATGAATAAAAAGGGCTTGAATTCGTTTCATAGAATGTGGTTGTAAACACTCAAATTAAAGCTAAAAGCCAGCACTACCTCCCTGTCACTGTTTCACTTTACAGCCAACGCTCTGGAGTACAGAGCCGAAACAAAACTATCCAAATACCGTACATGCACTTGCATGAAAGAAAATGGTAAGCCAACACATATAAATAGGCCAGCTTTCAAAAACCTGTGTGCGTTATATTAGTTTTGCAGATATGAAAATATGTATGCATACAGTATAGGGACATTTTCCCTGTAGGACTGTACGTGTGGGCATGTGTGCATGTGTATACTGAAGTGGATGGAGGGGAAAGCCCACACGCTGGGGTTCAGTACTAATTGTCTGTCTTTCGTCTCTGCTCCTCTTTAATTACACAGCACTGAAACGCAGATGCTACCTTCCTACAACCCTAATACTGCAGGAGATATCAACATTGCAGTTTATCATGCAAAGTGCCAACATAAGTGGGGCAGCTAAAATGAAGTCTCTCTTATTCTCAGAATAGACACGCTGCCCACATCATCAAGAGCACTTCTGTTAGGATGTCAGTGGGGTTTTTGGGATAAAAGCAGATGATTGTTGTACAGTTGTACAGTGGAAATACGTCAATAGGCTCCAAATGCTTGTAATAATTACAGCTAGTACAGTGTTTTTCCATTGTGTTGACTCTAATTCAGCACGTTGTACTTGAAATGAAACAGTGACTATTAGATTGAAGTGCTGGTTTTACTCAAGTTATGACCAGTACTCAAGTTATACCTGTATCCCGCATCTGAAAAACGCTCCCCCCCCCCCGGAAATAACCCAGTCTGCTCTGATTGGTCAGTGTTTCCGGGTCTTCCGCATCTGCCCTCTCGGTGTCTCTGCACTGGCATTGCAGGGAATGACTGTAACAGCACTGTAGCATCATTTTCTACCTATCTATAGTATCGTTAGTCTATATCCACGACGTTCCACTTCCGGGATTGCTAGTTGCCGCTGGAAAATCCGCCGGATTTCACTCTTTTCGGCCGGATGTCTGTTACCTTCCGCTTTCTTTGTGTTGGAATTTTAAACTCTGGTTGATTTATGAGGACTATGGTTAACTGCTCCTCCGATCTCTGCAGGGTTAATCCAGACAGCTAGCTGATTTTTTTTGTTGCACAACTAAAACAACTTTTGAACGTACACATGTTCCCTCCTGAGGCTATTTTGCAGCTCTGCCCGGTGCTTAGCGCCGTCCAAGCCGATTGTGATTGTTTAAAGAAATGCCAATAAACATTTTTCTCCCATCCCCGAATGCTGTGTGGACTAGCCAGACCCTCCTCTACAGCGCTGTGGAGGAAGGTCTGGCAATGCAAGACTAGTATCGTTATGACATCACAACCGTACAACCATCCTAAGTCCTGGCGGCTCGTTTAAAGGCACATTATCTAAAATAAGGGTTGTGTGTTGTGTGATTTTGATGCTTTCACAGTATTTAAATAGCTCAACCTCTTTTATAATAATAAAAAGACATGGAAATCTTACAATATAGGACCTTTAAGCAATACCAACCAATTCAAAGGTCATACTAGATTAATGTGTGTGGAATATTCACACCACCCAAAAGTTTTTTGTGGCAAATGTTGTTTATTGACTCAACTAAAAAAACAACCAATGTAGTAATACATTTTTTTTATTCAATTAATTATTCATTGCAGCTCTATTAATTAAAGCGAAATAAGTAAGAGAGTGACCTTAAACTGGTGATTTCAATGAGCAATGAAACTACAGCAGCATAGCCTACAGTAGCTACAGTGTGTCATGTCTATTCAGTATTTATTTCGTTTTGATTCTCTCTGTTTAAGCATTTCCTGTAATTGTTTTGTGAAGCGCATTGTAACCATGGCTCTAAAAAAGCACTAGAGAAATAAAGATTCAAAGTTATACGGAAGCTCATTAAAAGGATACACCAGTGCGTAATGAGAGAAAGCTTGGCCTGTACAAACACAAGAGCTGAAAGAGGGAGCAAGCTGAACTTGTGGTGCCATATATATCTTGATAATAAAATACCTCTCCAGTTTCAATTTCCCGTGTTCTTTCCCGTGACAAGTGGAGAAATAAGCCATGAGTATGAACTTCTGCTTGTCGCAATTTTCCATGTAAGTGAAAATGATGGGAAGCAAGAAATGAATGCAAAACACATTGATGAAGAGAAAACTAAACATCTAAATATTCATATTATATCTAAATATTCATATTCTATCTATCTATCTATCTATCTATCTATCTATCTATCTATATATATATATATATATATATATATATATATATATATATATATATATATATATATATATATATATATCTTCATGAACATCCTCCAAAACAATAACACTGATATATTACTGCTGCTCCAACACATGCATTCACACCATTTAGCATCACTACCGACACAGACATCACACTAACGAGAAGAAAAACAATGCATGCAAGAGAGTGGGAGACAAAGAAACATGGAGATTTCTTGTCTCTGCTTCACCAGTGCCACCTGGGGCAGCAATCAACAACCCTTCCAATGCCTATTAGATACTGCTCTCGCTGCAATCAGTAACCACTAAGGCATATGGACAAGTTCCACGTTGCACATTACTCTTTTTGTGCCTTCAGTGTGTGCATGTTTTTGTATGCTTCCGTGTATGTTTCGGTAGAGACCTATTTCACACTTTTTCTCCACAACATACAGTAGGGATGATACCACTTCAGGTGTAAAATTCATTAGGGGGCCTCATGGGGAAAAAGATCCAGCTGAGGCGCAACTGAAATCTCTGTGACGTGTCAGTGGCTAATATTTTTCTTTGGGGGGGCGGCGGCGAGGTGCCACTGAAAATCACCAGACCATAGTAGTTCGGGAAGGTTTTATGCAAATATTTATGCACATTCCACGCTCTTACTTTATATACAGCATCAGCAGTGTTTAGGCTTTCACCAAGTAATAAGGCGAAAGAATGAGGGAGTACTGTAGATGCGGTGTAGAGGCATACAGAATAAGAGATGGAGGAGGTTAGGAACAAGAAAACAGAAAAACAAAAAGGAAAAAGAAACAAGCCAAAAGAGCACAGGAAAGAGTGTGAGGGTAGGAGGAGAAAGCAAAGAAGAGAGCCACAAGGCAGAGATTTGACTTTACCTTCAGTGGGGTTGATAGCTTCTGGTAAGCTGTCCCATGGGAGGGTCCAGATAGGGCAAGGATGAGGAGCGAAGACTGCCTCGATGCCATTTTCCTAGGGGAGGAACACACACAAATAAATACACACGTTACCATAGAAACCCCTCTACAGCCTTCAGGATCTGTGGTCCAAATGGCTGTAATGAAGCGATTTAAAGTGCACCATTCTTGAGCAATCCATTTGTTGCCTTGCTCATGCTCATCTGAAGCTATACCTGAGGAAAGGCCACTGCTAGTGTACTCTCTTTAAAGAGACAACACAACTACAGTACATACTCTCGCACATCCAATACACTTCAGAAAAATACTGGAGAATCACTGAAATTTGCCACAGTAAAGCACTTTGTTTTCTTCAGCTGGTCCAAAATGTCCAAAAATCTTTACATTTTAGAAACAATCAACTAAGTGTTTAATTGGCTAATCATTTAAGATGTACTTGTAGGCCTATACATTGTTGGGTAGTTCTATTTATAATAAAACAATGTATTTTATAAACTGTTTTTTGTGCAAAAATCTTAATTAGTAAAGTAACTAAAGCTTTCAGATTAATGTAGAGTGGTAAAGGTACAATGTTTCCCTCTAAAATGTAGTGAAGTAAAAGTCAAAAGGGGCATGAAAAGATAAAAAAAGATCAAATTTGTACTTGAGTACAGTACTTTAGTAAATGTACTTAGTTACATTCCACCACTGCATTCTGGCACAAGGGCAAGCAGTAACACATCTGACATCTGTGTTGTTTAGGCCACATTTTCACAATGCACCAGTCATATTCTAAAGTTGCATTAAGGTGGACAATACATTCAAGATGGTAGAGATGAGTCTTAAATGGCAAGCATGGCCAAACCCTTATGCCCAATTTAGGACTAAACAGAGTAAGTAGCCTGCCACACAGTCACACAGCTGGTTAGTTTCAGCACACAAGTTTCCACAGTGACAGACACAGACTTTCATTAATCCCAATTTTTAGGACACCAGCTTTCCAGTAAACCCCACTCTGCCAACAGAAAATACAAGAGTTCCCTGATTTTTTTTATTCACTGATCCTGTTAACTCATCCACATATTTTACTGCTATCATAGATTGAATTGTTGTCTAATGTGACATAGCAACTGTATTTAAAGACCTGTCAATCACTTTGTCAGTGAGAACAGTCAGGTTTTAGTCCTGGGTCTTCAATTTTGATAGTGGGGCTAGCTACTATTTTTAGGGCCCGAGCGCCGACAGCGGCGAAGGCCCTATTGAAGCTGAAGGAATTATTATTCCTTCTTTCTTTTCCCACTTCCCGATTCCTAGAGATTTCATCCGATCAACTTCAAAATTTGGTCTGTGCCATCTTAAGACGTTAAAGATGAAAAGTTATTAAAAGAAAAACTTTTCGCCATCAAAACAGGAAGTGGGTGTAACTTCAGTGTGCATTGTCCAATTGGCTCGAAACTTTTCAGGATTCATAAGAGTCCAACCCTGACGACATCTACATGCCGATATTGACTCAAAGTCATAGCGCCCCCTAGTGGCAACAGGAAGTAGACCTAAAAGTCAAGGTGCTATACTTTAACAAACTCCTCCTAGAGATTTCATCCGATGGACTTCAAATTTGGTCTGTACCATCGAAACACCTTAAAGATAAAGTTATTAAAAAGAAAAAAATTCTGTCAAGCAGTGTGGGCGTGGTGGCCATTTTGAGCATTTATTGATGGACGAAGAAGTTGTTGTTGTATCTTGAGTGTACACTGTCATATCTGCCCCAAATTTCTCACGATTGACAAGGATCCAGGCCTGAGGATACCTACAGACCAAAATTGACTTTTGGTCATAGCGCCCCCCACTGGCAACAGGAAATCCACCTTATGACAAACATAATCCGATTTACATGAAACTCATAATGTGTGGTCTACATGTGATAATGAGCCGTCCCCTGTACTTTAACCAAGCCCACTTACCCAGGCCACGCACCCTTTCATAACATTTGAACCGTTTAAGGTAGAGTCTTGTGTGAGGTATCATTGAACTCAGCAGAGAGTTCCTTTTTAATTGGTGACGGTTTGCCCCACACCATATGCTTAAGCCACGCCCCCTTTAATAACTAATGACCCATTTCTTGTACACTACTGTGTGAGGTATCATTGAACTCAACAGAGAGTTCAATTTTCATTGGTCTATAGTTTGGCCCGCCCCCTATGCTTTAGCCATGCCCCCTTTCACAGCTAATGAACTGTATGACGTAGAGTCTTGTGTGAGGTGTCATTGAACTCAGCAGGGAGTTCCCTTTTCATTGGTGACGATTTGCAGTGTCTGAGTGCCGCGCAAATGCACGGTCACAAGGAGCGGCGTCCGCCAGTAACCCCAACGCGCGCAGAGGAGCGAGGGCCCATCCAACGCTGCTTGCAGCTTCAATGTTTACATTGTAATCACAGTTTGCGCCTCTACAGCTCATTGCACAGGCAGTTTGACTGGCATGCATCAGTGTGTGTTCACTGAAGTGAGAAAGAGGGAGAGTTTATGAGCCATTTATATTGTGGATAGAGTAGCAGGATGAGCCTGGTGCCTCTGGTTACCAGCAGTGAAGGATTGAGTGTCACCGTGTCAGACGGCAGATCTCTCTGTCTCCATGTACTTGCCTTGGGACGCACACGGTCATATATGAGGACATATGCGCGCACACACACACACACACACACACACACACACACACCTTGGCCAAGAAAACACAACAGCTGCAGTGCAGACATGATGGTGGCGACACGCAGCCATCCTTGTAATCTCTCCAGGAAAATAAAGAATGGTAGCCATTGTTTGTGTGTGTGTGTGTGTGTGTGTGTGTGTGTGTGTGTGTGTGTGTGTGTGTGTGTGTGTTTGTGTGTGAGAGTGAGAGTGAGAGTGAGAGTGAGAGAGACACAGAGAGCGACACCACACCCCTACACACTCCTACATTCCTTTCAGTTTTAATATCTGATTTCTACCTGCCATGAAAACTGTCATTTGTGCACATCTGTGGCTAACTAAATTTTATCCGCCAGCATGGCATGTTTAAGGCAGTACCCATCCCGACCACCCAGCTCACTCAGCTTCATTCAAACTCTCCGAATGCTGCTTTCTCCCTGCCCTCTCTTGCCGTCACTCAAAATCCACATTGTTATAGACACTCAGCCAGCAGGAAATCACAGAAATATCTCTGCTGAGAGAGCAGAGCAACAACGCCAAGAGAAAGTCTGAAGGCTTAGTAGTGAGAGGTTAGTCAGGGCTGAGGAGACAGTCTCCTTTTAAAACAGCTGGGCCTGCTTATCTCCTTCTGGAAAAGCTAGTAGAAAACTGTTGCAGGGACAATATTTGTGTGTGTGTGTGTGTGTGTGTGTGTGTGTGTGTGTGTGTGTGTGTGTGTGTGTGTGTGTGTGTGTGTGTGTGTGTGTGTGTGTGTGTGTGTGTGTGTGTGTGTGTGTGTGTGTGTGTGTGTGTGTGTGTGTGTCTTGCCAAAGCTTCCTGAGGGAACTGCATTTTAAGAGCGTGGACACATTATGCTACTATTGTGGGCACTCTTGTCTCTTTAGACTGAGATTTTCAGCCATTACTATAAACTACTTCGTCTGGCTTTAAAACTTTGTTTTGGACTGGATTCATTGTTTTTATTGCACCTGAAATGAGGATAAGCTGAATGTGCATTGTCTGCACTACCGAAGTGGCAAAAGGATCTGCTAATAAGACTGAATGGTGCATTTTACAATGCACCAAGGGCAGTGCAATACTGTTCATATAAACAGAGTCTTGACTGATAACAAATACTGTCATACAAACAACATATGTGAGAAGAAAACCATGTGTACAGACAAGCATCCTAAAACAGCCCACTTAAAATGTTAATTCTGTGACTGAAAGCACTTAACATTTAAGCACTGGGAGAAAGACGAAAAAAATTCAACAATTAAGAAAGTCTGCCAGAAGCCAAAACATTAACTTAGAGCTACACTCTTGAAGGCACAAATAGCAGAAAATGGGTGTGTGAAATTACAGGGATAATAGTTAACAACTAGTTGGAGCCTTCAAACCCTCTATCTGTGCTGTGAAGGGATACTGGGAGTAGAGCTGCGATTTTTTCATAAAAAACTCGATTTGCGATTCGATTTTTCCCCCCCTTCCATTTAAATCAAAATAACTGCGAACTGTAAATATATTTTAAAAATATATATTTATTGTATTTAATTAAAGTGCATCAACATAAACAAAATTGCAAAGGCTGAAAAGTGAAAAGTCACTGTGCAGTGTGCAACAAAGATTGTTAAACATCCAAATTATTTATACTGTATTTGGATTGAGCTACTAAAACCTAAAAAAAAAAAAAAATCAAAAAAATTTATTTTTTGAAAATATGAATGGATTTGACCTACCAACTCGATTTTTAAATCAAATTGATTTTTTTCCCAGCCCTAACTGGGAGACAGTTCGTCAAAGTTGCACAAGTGTGAGAGCAAATATGTTTGCAGACCACAGAGAGGTAAAACATGATGAGAAATAAGGAAATGTAATTATTTACTTTAAGTTTAGTCATTGTGGGCCTCGGGCCACCGACAAAGGGAAGCTGTGTGGTCATCTCCTGGCCTTCTTCTTGCTCCAATAGGCTAGCTGGGTTGTACTCTGCTGAAGGCCCTGAGAGGCTGGACGTGGGAACTTGGGGGATGGAAAGAGCCATGCCACAGGCATCGGCTGCCCGAAGGACCCCAGGTACTTCCTGAACACGGCTGTACCAACGCAGCAGGTACGGGAGTGAATGTAGAGTGCTCGCAGCATGGGCTTTGAGGGAACACTGTAAAAGACAATAAAAGGAATAAAAGAGAAAAGAAGAAAAAAATGATTAAGTGACTCATCTGACATGTCATCTCCAGTGGAGCGAGATGTCAGGTTCCACCAGGATTCACTCATCACACTGGTGGACAAATAGACACGAGGGGCCGGCAGGAAAAACATCAAAACAGCGTTAGCAGGTGGGAGGGTAAAGACACAGAGACATGATCGAAGGCACAGTGTCACTGTGTGTGACTATGTGTGGAAAACAGAAGAAAGAGAGGGGGACACAGACACAGAGGGTAAAGGGGCATCTGCAGTACGACAAGTGGGTGGAGTGGAAAGGATCCTTCGTGGCCACATGTGTCGTGGACAGTGATGGCCGTTCAGAGGAGACACGCTAGGCTGAGTGTGAAACTGGAAACCACTGGAGCACAGCTGACTACTAAAAGCCTCATTGTGAGAACTTCAGCTCATTCCCACAGTCGAGGAATAGTTGGAGGCGGCTGAAGGGTGAAATGGAGGTTGAGACCCACTTCACTGCCTTGACAGTGCGGCATTCCTGACAATAACAATATACCATTGAACTAAATAGCCGTGGTACTCTCTGGTCTCCTTACTTTAACTACTAACTTGACTTATAAAATATACAGCCACTCTACGTAATGAATATTCAGAAAATGTTCATGAGCTTTTGAAGTCTTGCAGATTTTTATTTTTATTTTAAGTTAAGAGTTTTAAGGTCAACATAACAAGCCACCAATTCTTGATTTGTTGCAGAGAGAGAGAAAAAAACTTTCCCAAGGAAAGTCACTGAAATGCATTTCAACCAGCTGCATTTCAATAGAAACCCTCCCATACAGTACACTGTTATCACTCTTTGCCAGGTGGCTCTAGACCACCTTTGAGAGTACAACCTGTGCCAAGTCTGATGCAGCGAGTCTTCTTAAGTCAAGTTTCTGCCTGGATGGATCTAAAAGAGGCTCGGTGTACTGCCTGCTCACCCTGATCAGAGTGTCAAAACCATAAGTCATGTGCAATTTGACCCGTCATCATAATAACGACATTAAAAAAGCCAGTAAATACCTGTAAAGGGCAGGGGGAGGGGGGGTCTGTAACCTGAATGCACCATCTATATGAGGTGACATCAGACTTGAGACATGTGTGCTACTGTTTATTTTGAGACACAAAGCCTTGCATGGCTACACTTGATTGCTCACGACACAATAATAGGTATTTTGCTTAGAGTAAATGTTGTAAAGTTCACAGTGTGTCAGTGCATTCAAAGTAGAAGGCATTGACACTAACATTAAACGAGAATTTGACGTGTATGCGTGGATCCGAATTATGGAACAACTTAACACAGTAATTAATTAGAGCAGGATCCTTAGCCACAACGGACGGTTCATCACTGATAACACTCAAACATAAATCATGAACTCCAAGGTCCTTACCAAGTACTGATAGATGCATGGCAGCAGCACCACATCTGTCAGAGTGAAGTACAGTCCTTCGGCAAACACGTGCTCCAGCGGAGGCAGGTCTGTGGTCTTCACTTTCCTGATCTCAGAGTTCTCTCTGGTGGCCAAAGTCGGAACTGAATCCACAGACAGCTTGGCCAGAGCCGCCCTGAGCTCAAGTCCGTCACGTACCTGAGGTGACTGTCCAGGTTCAGGCTCAGAATCTGGGTTCCCTTGGCCTTCAGGGGACTCATTCTTTTCATTCTGTCTCTGCTCTTGGAGTTTCTGTCTCCGTATCTTGTCATCATTGTGGACTTTGACAGGCTCCGCTAGCCTTCGCTCTAGGGCGAGGATGGGGAGAGGAAGCTGCTGATATTGATTTGTTGGATTTGTGAGGTGTTCTTCAACTGCAGAGGGGATGCCAATTTCACACAGTCTGGTCCACTTGCTCACCTGAGAGCAAGGAAAGAAAAGATTTTTTTAGGTCAAATACAGAACTGTCTTTAAAAGCACTCAAACCTGAAAGACATTGGTTAACTGTTTATTGCTGTGTTGTTTTATTGACATCTGTCCAAGTATGATGCTGCTGACACTGTAGTCTTGCATTGCCAGACCTTCCTCCACAGCGCCGCGGAGGAGGGTCTGGCTAGTCCACACAGCATTTCGTGATGAGAGAAAATCGTGCTCTGGTTGATTGGCATTTCTTTAAACCAATCACAATGGTCTTGGGCTAGGGTGACCAAATGTCCCGAAAAATTCGGGACAGTCCCGAAATCTAAAAGCCTATTATCCCGAAAATTAGAGCAAAGTCTCAAGAGCAGACTCTTAACTACGTGTCCCTCCAGCCGCACAGAAATCTAAACCTGTGTTCAGTGCTCTCAGACATGACGTGACCCGACCGTTCCTACAGTCGATATCTAAAGCAGCTGGGATGCTCTCCCGGCTGCTGCAGTCGAGTAGTTATCGTGTTTGTTTTGTTTGTTTCATAATGACACCTGAGTTCATGATTTTTTTTTTATTTGATTTGTATTTTTGGATTTATATGACAGACAGTTGACTTTCTGAATAAAAATAATAAATAATTTTGGTGGCTTGGTGCGGAGTTTTGAAATTCATGTTAAGTGCAGGCAGCCACGAGAAGGGGTGATTGGATTGGATGTTGCTGATGTTAAAGCGCAGTCATTGTGTTTGTTTTGTTTGTTTCATAATCACACCTGAGTTCATGATATTAATGATTTTTTTATTTGTATTTTCGGATTTACAAGACAGACAGTCGAATTTACGGATTTTTTTTTTTGATTATTTTTTATGCACTGTTATCTCGTGATAACGATTTATTAATTCGTTATCTCGATATAACAAAGTTTGTTTTCGAGATTTTTGTTTTTGTTTTATAGAGATTTTTTTTTTTTGCCTAAGATACCCTTCAATTTAACCCGGAGAAGAGGAGGGAGAAACGGCAGACCTCTATCCGCTCATGGAGCTCCTTCCTCGGGTTAAATGGAAGGGTGTCTTAGTGGGATTTTTTCCTGAGTATTTGACAGGAGAAGTAGAAGAAGAAACGGCAGATTTCTCTCCGCTTATGGAGCCCCATTCCCCGGGTTAAATGGAAGGGTGTCTTAGGCAAAAACAAATCAAAAAATCCTTAAAGAAAAAAATCTCGAGAAAACAATAAAAAAAAAATCTCGAGAAAACAAACTTTGTTATATCGAGATAACGAATGAATAAGTCATTATCACGGGATAACAGTGCATAAAAAAAAAACATGGCTGTTCTCGGCTTCCGTATGAATTCATGAATAAAAATAATAATCATTTTGGTGCAGCGTTTTGAAATTCATGTTACAAACAAAAAACCTTTAAAGCTGCTTTCTCCATGCACCTTGCAAGTAGTTAAAGTTGGGCTATCAATGAATTTATTTATTTATTTGTCACATGAAATCATATAAAAAAATACAATTTCAGTGAAATGTAATCGGTCAGTTCCTTCAATGTATGCATTAAAACTGTGATAATAATAATTATATACAATATGTGTATGATGGGGAGGAGGGGGGCAGTCAAGGTATTTATAGGATCCTAATTACCTGAGGGTAGAAAAACTATCACTGATGTTACGTGGACTTGTACTTTGGTCATGTGTGTCCCAGCTTGCCACTCACCTCAGCACAGGCCTTCAGACAGGTCTTCTTGAATCCCAGCAGTGCCAACACATCATTTCTAGAAGGGTCAGCCTCCAGGGTCTTGTTGATGATATGTCTCAGGACCACCGCCAGCCCTGCCCTGCAAAGCCTCCCAGTCTCATCCAAAACAGCAGGGAGGCGACAGCCCTTCACCAACTGGGGCAGATCCTCCAACTGCATGTCGGACACATCCAAACACTCTGCTAGCTGACTCTTTAGTGACTGGGAGCTGGCAGGTTTGGTGAAGACCAGGAAAACTTTGAAAGACGAGCACTTGCAGTAGGACAGGAGAAACAGGGCGATGGAGGTGTGCAGCGGAAGACGCGGCTCCTCAGTTTCGGAACAAACTTCTAGATAGAGGGAGATATGCTGTTGCTTTACCTCCGTGTGCTTCATCGTTTATAGTAGCCTACTGTGGAGTAAAAAGAGAGGGAGGTTTACAAGTAATTGCTAGCTAGCTTTGGAAATGTGTTTCAGGTATTATTTTAACTAACTAACTAACATTAACTATGGCAGCAAGAACGTGTTAGCTGAAATACCAATTCGGCGCATGAAATGACAGGACTAGCTAGATACTTACAACAGCTTTAGTATTGTAGATATAAACACCGGCAATTTCAATAAAACCACGTTGTTATGGTACACGCTTCCTGGAACGGGGTGTTGCTGCTTCTTCTTCTTTTCTTGTGCTGAAAGCAGTTCAAGCTAGGTTAGCTCTACAGCGCCCTCAGCTGTCTGCTGTCAAAATTTACAAATCAATACTAATGGGAATTTATAGTAAAACGTAAAACGTAGGGCTGGTATCCTGACAAGCCGGGCTGGGCGATTTGGAGAAAATCAAATATTACGATATTTTTAACCAAATACCTCAATATCGATACCGCAACGATATTGTAGTGTTAAATAATGGTGCTTTCACAAAATTTACACAATGAGATTTTTGATGAATAAACATCAGTAATGTGGATATAATGACATATATATATATATATATATATATATATATATATATATATATATATATATATATATATATATATATATATATATATATATATATATATATATATATATATATATAAGTGGGTCAAGGCAAATAATAGAACAGTTACAACAGTTTGGTAAGTTCAGAAAAGTACATAACTTCACTGTAATGCAGCCTTTAAAACCAGTAGAAGACAACACTTATGCCATATTACGATATCCAAACTCTAAGACGATATCTAGTCTCGGTAACACTTTATATAGCCATCATTAATAAATGGTAAATATATACTTCATTCAACTTTAGTTGGTTATTTTACTGTTAACAAACAATGAAATGGTGATTTATAATGTTTACTAATTATTAGTAATATTATAATTTATGTTATTTTATCATTAGTTTAGTGTAAAATAAAATAATTAGTTTATACATTTAGATAGATAGGTAATAATTTGTCAATGCTAATAATTGTTTTGTATAATATATAATAATAATTAGTTAATGATTGATAAGTGGTTTATAAAGCATCAAGTAAATCTTTTTTGGTTATCTTTCAAAGAGATTGTTATTGATTCTTAGTGCATTGATAATAACGTCCTAAATAACGATAATAGACGCTTTGCAAAGTATTCATTAGCCATTCCAAGGTATTATAATCACCAGTTGCAACTTTATGATAGCCATCCAAATAATATATTGACGGTTTACAAATGATTTCTTGTTAACAGTAAATAACAAGTAAAATAAGCTTATTTAACTATCAATTTGTCATTAATTAGTGATGGTTATGTACTTGTATGGTGGTACATATTAAATGCAGAGGGTAAAGTTATGTCATATTTTTTAATTTAACCGATTTCCACACAAGGTTCCGCGCGTGTAGATTCCGGACATATTTAACGGTTGCACAGGCAGGGAAGCGTCCGCCCCGGCTATCTGCTGACTGTTTCATGGGTAGTGTTGTTCAACCGTTAACGAAAGTATCGGGTTAAAGAGAGCAGGTTTTTACCAGAAGCAGCAGAGTGTAAGGTAACGTAGTCCAACTAAAAGTGATAACCAGTGAACTCGGTTTTATAACTGACAGTTGACGGGAAAGGTAACTTTAGCTACTGTGTCGTACGCTGTCCTGTGATTGAGGTCCGGGCTCGTCACAGAGCAACCACATTAACTCAATGTTATGTTATGTATTTCTTTTTTCAGCCAAATAAGGACAGACTCAACCCTGGTGCGTAGGCTAGTTCCGACCGCAAGGGCAGCACATAGGCCAGGTGTAAATTACGCATCAGAGTGAACCATATGAAGTAAACACTAACAACAGTCCAGAGGTTTTTCTTTGGCCTATTGCTCTCTATTTATGCCCTCCTTTTTATACTTCAGTTTGTCTTCGCTCATCTTATGTAATCAATGTTAATGATTATGATAATGAGTGCAAATGTCTCAACTCTCAAATATAAAAACAATGATTACATGAGAGAGACACAAACTGGGTTGGATTTGGCTGCATTGAAGAAAAACAGAGACGTTTAGTTAGTTCCACCAATACATATTTCATATTTTATGTGGAGTAAAGTATTTTTTATTTAATATTAACAGCCCAATCTAATCTAGCTGAATGTGAGAATAAACCTGGAGACTGTACATTAAGAAGTAACTGAGTGATTCCAGCTAGGAGGCTGTAGATGCAAGAAACTGTTTGTTTACACTATGGTACAGTATTGTATTCATTGTAGCAACGCTCTGTAGAGATGTAAGCCTTTGAAAGACATTTTCTTGGAATCAATGAAGTGTTTTACTGTACTCTGTCTGTATTTAATCCAGAAGTTCTCTGCCAAGTCAAATGTCTGTCCCAAGTTACCACTGCAATGTCTATATGACAGCTACAGCATTTCTTTTCTTTTGTCATATATATATATATATATATATATATATATATATATATATATATATATATATATATATATATATTTATTATTATTATTATTATTATTATTATATATAATTTTTTTATGTCATTTGTGTATAACCTAACTTAGAAAGACCTTAGCAGGGGTATTTGATAAAGTTGTAACGGTAGCCTAAAAAGCTGACATTATTTTATGACTCCCAGTTAAAGCCATGGCTGGACCTGTCAGTCTGGAGCTGGATCCCATCTTCCTAAAGGGGCTGAGTTACCTGCACTCCAAGAGTAAAGACTCAGCTGAGAAACTCAAAGCTTTACTAGATGAGTCACTTTCAAGAGGAAGTGACTCATCTTACCGTTCATTACAAAAAGTAAGGAGTTCACCATCACGTTTTTATGTTAATACATCCTAAGTTTTTTATTTACGCTCCATCCCATTGTTGCTCATTTATCTTTTCATCTTTTCATTGGTATGTAATTTATACAACTTAATGCCAAGTATTATCATTGTGTATCCTCAGGATATAGAAGTGTCCAAGGGGTCTGTGTCAAAACTGAGCTTAAGTAAACAGGACTCCAAGTCCTCCTCAAGTTCTTCATCCTCCAGCAGCAGCAGTAGCAGTAGCAAATCCAGCTCGGAAAAGAACAAGAAAGAGCCAGAGAAGAGACCTGCTGAGAAGGTATGGGAAAATAAATAAATAAACAAATTCAAAACCACATAAAAATATATCAGTGTCTTTGAGGCTACCTTTTACCATTGCTTTGTGTTTTTGTCAACTATGTTCTAGTCCTGTTTTGTTGCATGTGAACATGTTTTTTGTTTACAGCATAAATTGTGACTAAGTTATGATCAAATGTAAAACTACATGTATGCATCAGTCATTTTAGAATAACTGTCAAAGTTAAATGAAAAAAAATGTATGTTTTGGTTTTCAAGTTTCTTTTAGACCTACAGCACTATATTGCAGAGCTGCACTCTTATCAGGCAAGAAAGACTAAGCAGATCCATACAGTTAGTCCAGAGTTTTCCTTAACGTGCAAGAAAAATGCATGCATAACTCCGTGTTGGGCAGTATAATAATGAATAAGCTGGCTACAATTTGACAGTGTTGTTACTTATGGCACTGATGTCAACATGCATTGTCCAAACGTACCTCTCTGTCTTACCGACAAACAGGTCAGGGTTGACTTGGGTGAGGTGGATCCTCCGAAAAAGCCTCGTTTGGAGAAACAGGAGAATCGTTCTTCCCCAATTACCGTTCAGACCAGCAAAGACCTCCTGCCGAACATAAATGACTACGATGAGACCAATGCCGATGACTTTGCCATGGAAATGGGCCTGGCTTGTGTGGTCTGCAGGTACATCTTAAGTATCAACAAATAAACTAAATGTAGTTTTTGCTCTAATACAGTACATGAGCTTCAGGATGTCAGCATGCACTCCAATCTAATTAAACTTGGGTTCTAACCTGCAACATGCATTTCTATTGCCTAAGACAAATGACAGTGACCATGGGGAACCAGTTGGTTGAGTGCCAGGAGTGTCATAATCTGTACCACCAGGACTGTCACAAGCCCCAAGTGACAGACAAAGAAGTGAATGATCCACGGCTTGTGTGGTATTGTGCCCGCTGCACCAGGCAAATGAAGCGTATGGTGAGGAAAATAAATTATATTCCAGTATCTACTTTAGAATGTCTTTTTTTTTAAGTGCATCACCATTGATAATGTGACTAATATGTGCATAGGCATGTTACTAGTTTCTGTATTAGTATTTCTTTCTGTCTAAAACAATTTGTTTGTCCTCTAGGCCCAGAAACCTCCACAGAAGCCCTCCCCTGCATCTGCATCATCAGCGCCTATTGTAAAAGACACACTGGTGAAAAAGACAGAGCTTAAAGCCAAGCCTGACACAGCCAGCACCTTCCAAGCCTTCAAAAGAACAGAAGTGAAGGTATGTGTTAACTAATTATGGCAGTATGACGCCCCTTTTGATCCACAACAATATGTGCTCCTGTGTCACCCTGAAGTCTGACAAAAACAAGGATTCAGTACCCCTAAGTAATTACTGATAGCAAGAGAGAAGAGCAATAGCTGCCAATGTGCAAAACTGCTCTAAAAGGCAGTCAACATAAAACCTGACAGAGGCAAATGAGCAGAAAGTATTCATTTAAGGATCAGACCACTGACTTCTGCTGCTTAGATAAGTGTTGCAGTACCATATAATGTCCCCAGAGGGAGTGGGTTTAACACTTTTCAGAGTACTTTTACTTATTGGAGTTCACCCCAGTTATTTTACTGCAAACATGTTGACTTGTAGTCAGTGATTTGAATATGTTAATTCAAGTCAGTGGGGGAGTTTCGCTTAAGTAAGCAAGTTGAGGCATTGTCTAGCTCTCAGATAACTCTGCTGATTGACATATCTTGATAAATATGTATTTTTACATTACATGTCATTTAGCTGACGCTTTTATCCAAAGCAACTTCCAATTAAGTGCTTTCAGCCTTGAAGGTGCAAACTCCAGACAACAAGTAGTAAGTGCAAGTACATTAGCTTTAAATAAGCAAAACTACAAAGAGCCATATGAAAGTGCATATATATATATGTATATGTATATGTGTATGTGTATGTGTGTATGTACGTGTGTGTGTGTGTTAAACAACTTAGGACATACCACCGTTTGTATAAGACCACACCATTTTTAGGTGAGCAAAAGTAATGATAACATTTAATATTTGGTGGAATAACCCTTGCTTGCAATAACTGCCTCAAGCCTGCGACCCATCGACATCACCAAACTGTTGCATTCTTCATTTGTGATGCTATTCCGGGCTTTTAACGCAGCTTCTTTCAGTTCTTGTTTGTTTCGGGGGGGGGGGGGGGGGGGGGGTTCTCCCTTCAGTCTCCTCTTCAGGAGGTGAACTGCATGCTCTAATGGGTTAAGGTCAGGTGATTGACTTGGCCAGTCTAAAACCTTCCACTTTTTCCCCCTGATGAAGTCCTTTGTTTTGTTGGCAGTGTGCTTTGGGTCATTGTCCTGCTGCATGATAAACTTCCTCCTGATTAGTTTCAATGCATTTCTCCGTAAATTGGCAGACAAAATGTTTCTGTACACTTCTGAATTCATTCTGCTGCTACCATCATCAGTTACATCATCAATGAATATGAATGAGCCTGTTCCAGAAGCAGCCATGCACGCCCAAGCCATGACATTACCTCCGCCATGCTTCACAGATGAGCGTGTATGCTTCGGATCATAAGCAGTTCCTTTCTTTCTCCACACTTTGGCCTTTTCATCACTTTGGTAGAGATTAATCTTGGTCTCATCTGTCCATAAGGTCGTGTTCCAGAACTTTTGCGGCTTATCTCTGTACTTCTTTGCAAATTCCAATCTAGCCTTCCAATTCTTACTGCTGATGAGTGGTTTGCATCTTGTGGTATGGCCTCTATATTTCTGCTCTCTGAGTCTTCTTCCAACAGTGGATCGTGATACCTTCACCCCTGCATTGTGGAGGTAGTTGGTGATGTCACTTACTGATGTTTTGGGAGTGTTCTTCACAGCTCTCACAATATTTCTGTCATCAACTACTGTTGTTGTTTTCCTTGGCCGATCTGTTCGATGTCTGTTGCTCTGTACACCAGTAGTTTCTTTCTTTTTCAGGACATTGCCCAATGTTTGTCCAATGGCTCTGGTCGATTTTCCTTCTTTTCTCAGCTTGAAAATGGCTTGCTTTTCTCCCATAGACAGCTCTCTGGTCTTCATGTTGGTTTATCCTCTTTTATCCTCTTCTACATCACACACGGGACATAAAGTCACACGCGGGACGCGATCCCCGCTCTCCTGGGTGAAAGTCCTGTGTTTTACCCATTTCATACATTTCATACTACTCGCTACGGCGCCAATTCACACGAAATCGCAAGGTAATGTAAATCAATGGAGGCCAAACGGCGCTGATAAACACGCTAAAAATCAAGTATGCGTGTTGATAACATGCCAATAATGGCATACGAATTGCCGTGTCATACACATGCCACTTCATGAGATCAGTCTGCACAAATGTATTTACAGCAAGTCACTATCGTCTTTAGCAGATATTACTTAACCAGGAATAAATAGATATTTCTTGGAAACTATTTTCAGTGGAATACATATTTGATGCTTTTGGTCGCTATTAGTGGTACCTGCATATAGGTACAGTAATGGGTTTAGACTTTGCTGCTCTCTTACAGTGTGTTCTCTACAAAAATCCATTATTTAAACAACTTATTCTTGCTGATCCTATCTTGCATTGATGTACTTCTTTTGTTGTTGTTTGACTCCAGAGATTTCGGTTTATGTCTATCATTGCAATATGACAATGACATCTTACTCTGTTGAAATTTTTTTTTTGCACTGTGATAACTGTGGTAACTGTTTATAATTTCAGGCATCCACAACATCAGCCAATCCCACCAGCAGCAGCTCCTCTTCCTCAGGCAGCGGTCTTACAGGCTGGGCTGCATTTGGCGCTAAGACAAACCCATCTCTTCCTGCCAGCTCCAAACTAGGTTCCTCAGGCCCAAGTGGGAGCCACAAGACCTTGACAACTCCCTCTGGCCAGAAACCTGTCGGGCTGTCTGGGCTAGCAGGAGCCAAGTCAGGACTTGGGAGTGCAAAGATACCTGGGAGCGGCAACGGAAACGGCTCTAGCCAGGTGCCTCTAAAACCTCCTCCACCCCTGACTCTGGGTAAGCAGCCATTGAACCGCTCATCGAGTGGTGAAAGCCAAGGGAAAGGGTCTTCTTCATCAGGGGCCGGCTCCCCAAGCGGCTCCCAGGCAAGTGGAGGAGGGAATGGAGGAAATAACGGAGGAGGGAACGGGAACAATGGGAATGGGTCAAAGGCTGCACCAGGGGACAAAGCACCAACTTCCCAAGAGTCCCAGCTTAATGCCATGAAACGGTTACAACTGGTGAAAAAGAAAGCAGCGCAGAAGAAACTTAAGAAATGAGTAGAGGTAGAGGGAAACAAAGAGGGGGAGGAGCTGTCAGGGAGTAGGAAAACATGCTTAAACAGTGTGGGATTAGTGCCAGAGCATTCTGTTTGTAATCTGTATACGAGTAACACCATCCAGTCAAATACTTGAATCTTGCTTTGTGTAAATGCTGCTGGACTGTGTACCTTGTTCTGTCCAAGTCTAACTGTTGAAAAAGTCACTTTTTATCAACAAACATCATTAAATCTTTTCTCATTAATTGGCAGTAGCAATGCCTTTGTCTCATGTGGTGTCCTGAATGTGTATCATTATATTCTGTGGGACAAATGGAGAACGGATATTATATATACATGTTTATTCCTGACAGAATTGTTAAAATATAAACAATGACATCATAGATTTCTTCATTTCACATTCACAGAAAATATATATATATACTTCATGTATGAATCATTTCACATATAACTTCATATATTTACTTCATCTGTTAATCAGTTCACATAAAATTAACTTCATGAATAAAATTACTTCATTATCAATCTAAACTCAACACTGATGTAGAAAAAGTGCTCAGCACAGTGCCCTGTATTTTCCTACCATTATTTATATTCATCATCACAGATTACTGGTCAAGTCCCATTGGTGAGCACTCTTGTTCTGATCTTCTAAAGGCAAAGCAGATTCAAGATCAACACTTTTGGTATGAGACATATAAGATCTAGTGATAGCTAGTGCAGTTCTGACTTTCACAAAGCAGAAACGTGATACGATTATTTCACATATGTAAAGTGAGTTTGTTTAAAATGCTACAGTTTGGTTTAGCTTTCTGGATATCCTTATGCATAGGACATCCTGCCAAGGTAGTTGGCAGGGACATATCCCTTCTGTCCGTTAGCCTCAGCTAACCACCAATCCTTATTGCCTCCCAGGTCACAGAACTGAATGATGCGGACATGCTGATACTCCTGCAAGGTCAGCTCCTGGTCACAGCGTGCTTGAAATGCATACACAGCATAGAACTGTGGAAAGAGACACAAATCCGGTATAATCAGAGGCACAATAATTATACCATTTGTTTTACAGTTTCATTATACAGTAGTTAAGTGTTTTTGTGTAAACAAACTGAACAAAGGTTCTTTGATGAAGTTGACAATTACAAACTGTAGTCCAAAATAATAATTTAATCTTAATTTGCACTGACAGCATTAAAGTGTTCATACCGTATTATGCTTTTTAGCTTTTTCCCTTTCCTTTATCTCCAACAGAAAACACTGTTCACAAACCGTTCCAAACAGCTCTATTGTAGTCCAGCCTTTACTTCTGTGACGAACGGGCGTCACTGTAACACATTATAATGCTTGCCTAGCTGCTAGCATGACACCCTCATACTTTGCAACTAACTAGCTAGCAGTACTAACCGTGCGTTCATGGGCATCGGAAAAACAGTTTTCCCAGTGAAAACGTCATCATTCACGTCACTTCATGTGGAAATCAGAGGTGGGAAACTCGGGCTAGAGTTTGCTAACAGAGTTTCCCAGTTGGTGACGAGTTGTTGACAACTGACTGAAAATATTTCAATGACAATAAACTGTTTATTGTGGACAAACGCCTCTGCCAAGAAACATACACAGACATAACATGTTTCAAATGATTCATAAATAGGCCTATGTATAAAAAGAACAACACCTCATCTGTGTCCTTTCCCGTTCGTTGTCCTGCAGATAACACAAACAAACACCTGTCAATGTGCTGTTTGTATGCTCGCATAAGAAAACAGCAGCAGATCTTTGTTATTGTGGCCTCCATGTTTTCACACACCTGATGCTCTAGGCTACGCCCAACAGTTGGTGGCAGTCATGTAACCAGTGTAGCCAATATAACAGAAGAAGAAGAACACGCATCCCGACCATGTGAACGCTGGCAGTCAGAAAAACAACGTAATAACGGGGACGGTCCCTGATACGTCTTGCCAGGTGGCATGAACACACCATTTCTGCACATGTGCGACTGCCAACAAAGATGGTACAGAAGTGAGATGCCTCACTCTGTAGCTAAAACAGAGAGCTCAACACACAGGGTGAAAAGAGGAGCTGCAGCAATGTGCAGTACAACAAATATATGGTGTTTTCTGAAAATTAAATCACATAAACCTATTCTGGTACAATCTCTAAATACAATTATGAATGAAAGAAAATGAGCATAATATGAGCACTTTAAATAATATTTAAGTGTATCCTCTTGTGAATCCAGAAGGTGGCACTGTTTATTAGCTTTCCATATGGACAGGATGTTACCACCAGTCTTAATTTTCATTGGTTACAATCTACTGAATCTTGTCAACACTATATATTTTAAAACTAATGACCGTGTCATGTCATGATGAAGATTGGAGTCATGTTGGGTAGTCAGCAGATGAAGACAGGACCACAAGGAGGACAAAGCCTTGTTGTGTTGTTGAGTGACAGTGCTGTCATCATTTAATGTCATTCACCCCATTTCATTTCAATGCGAGCCAGACAGAGACACTGTAAAGCTATCAAGTGTGCAGCCACAGCACTAGCAGAGCCCCTGCTATAACTGCACACCTCAGTTTTACTGGCCCTCTGTAATAATAATCCTCACATTTTACAGGTGGAGTCTCATATGTGAGGAGGCACTTGTGGCCGGTTAAAGTTGGCTTGCTCAACCGTTATTTTTATTGTAATTATGAGGTCTATGTGGTGTGTGGTTTGATGTTTCAGTTGTCCCCTATGTATTTATTTTATACTGCTTGGTTCATTTCAAAGTGTTACACATTGATGCACATGGGCATGCTTGAGTTTTAAGGCACAGTTTTTCTGTAACTGCTTATTTTGCAAAACCTTGCGAAGGACATTCATCTTCTTGACCTTCAAGTTGGCAACCAAACTGAGCTGAATTTCTTTTTTTGTATCTGTCTCCCCAGTCCTAAGTACTGCAGTAACTTAAAATGACATCCATATGGTGCAATAACAGCTCTGAAAAAGACATGCAGGCTACCACACACACCTGCTGAGCCTCAGTGTCCAGTGTGTCCGTCAGGTCTTCGGGACTCTCTGGCTCCCCCTGTAGTCCAGAGAGGGTTGAGCTGCTGTCAGTGGTGTTGAGGTTAAAGCTGCGCAGGCTGCTGCTGCCACTGCCTGACACGAACAGGTTAAGGTCGTCAAAGTCTTCATCCACCATGGCAGGCGGCTGCTGCTGCTGTTGCTGCTCTTTGGCCATCTGGCCTTTTCGCTGGGAGTCCCTCAGAGGGTTGTACTGTTTCAGGAATGTGGAGTAGACGTAGCCCTGGGTACCTAACAGTGACACAAAGGGACAGTTTGTCAGGATGCCTGTCTGATAATCCACTGAACAATCTGTCAACAGTTTTTATACAAACTATTTCTTCAGTAGAAATGAGTTTCAATAACAGCTGTTCCTGTGAAGCCTTGGATTATCCAGCGTAACCACGCCATTGGTCCAGATTTTCTTCCTGAATTGTTTCATGTATTTTTAAGCACAACGATCAAAATTACATTCACAATGTATTAGGGTGGAGACAAATCTCAGAGACGGACCAAAAAACCTGGAAAGAAAAAAACTAAATTTTGTAGTTTGGGCGAACTGACCCTTTAAATGTCTAACTGTAAGGTAATTACAGAACAAACTGCCTTGGTTAGTCAAAAAACTGCTTCATGAAAATAAATCAGCATCCCTGGAGGATAAATGTGTGTCTAATATATGGGACTGCATGGCTTACATTCAGACTGTCAGCATAAAATAGAGCATTTGCTTACACAATCTTAAATCTATGTGAGCGAACTGAAGAGTGTGTAAATGTGAGGCAGGCATATTCATATTGTTGATATCAACAGAAGGATGAACAACAACTTTCTGGGAATGCTGTAATCCCAGAGGAAAAGACAAGTCTGTGAAGAATGTTCTTCATACCAAGAAACATGCACACACTCTTTTTTCTAGAGCTCATAAAAAATAAACTTGTTATTGCCGAGAGTACAGAGACTTTCCGAATACCCATAGGGAGAGGCTTTGTCCTCTAGGTAACGCTGCTTACAACGTGCAGCAGTTTGTTCCAAACAAGACAACGGGATCTCAGGTGCCTCTATGAGACGTAGAGGGGAGATGGAGACAAGCTATGGAGTTGGCCCTGTTGTGAGGCAAGCATCCCCCAGAGGCCAGCAACCATGACATCATAGGAGCCCCTGGGACTAATTCTTGTGTGCTGACTTGTCAGTCTCAGAAAGTAAAGTTTGGTGTGTCTACACAGCCTCAGTCATCTAAAAGATGCATATGTCTTCACAGAGGAATGTGTATTAAGTATCTATACCAACCATACCTGCAGATGATATAGTGTGATAACTTAATTCACCTTGTGTGCCTTACTAACAGAATGCACCAAGAGCTACCGTTGCCTAGCGGGTCCTTTGTCCTTACGCACGCGCGCACACACACACACACACACACACACACACACATACTTACCGCCAGTGTGAACCAGCCAGCGGCTGCTGCTGCCTAATGGGTCTGTGTCCTCCAGCAGGGCTACCAGCTCTCCCTCCAGCAGGCTAAGGTCCTGCTCCTGGCAGCCATTACACTTCCTCTTCAGCTGGTGCAGACGGCTCAGTGGGTATTCTGCCAGCAGCCAGGCGCGCTGTTCCTCAGTTTGATGCTGCACCTCCGGCATCTGGAGGGCAGCACAGCACAAAGGGTGTAATTATTTGAAGTGGGTCTGGTGTGTGGGCACGTGTGGGCGTGTAGTTGGTTATCAATTTTTAAGGTTAAATAAGGGAGGGTGAAAGGTAATAAGCTCTTGGGGGGTAGGAGTTTTCTGTATGCATATGTGTACACTTACACACATAGGCCTATATCATGTATATAAAGTCTCGGGGGATTGATACCTGGTGGAGCTTTGGGTTGCCAAGGGCCCCAGTTAATCACAGCCTGGAGCTCTTCTGCCTTGGATAAGACTTATTGCTGCTAATTTATGGCTTGGAATTGGTTAAAACATTTTTGGAAGACTCAGAGGAACATGTGGGACTTTTGTTTTAACCTGGAAGTTTACAGACACTTAAAAAACAATCAATGGATCTAAATAACAAATATTGCAGGCTGTTCATTTTAGTTTCTAGATGTCAATAATCTATTTTAGATTATTTCCACTTTCTTACCGCTATTTTCTTGTCTCGTTGTCTCTCGAAGCTGACTTTTCGCTCCATTAACTTCTGTGCGTTATCCTTGACAAAAGTCAGATTGTTCAGCTCATCCATGATGCTGTTCTGCACTTCAGCAATGTTTGACAACGGAGCCTGAAAAGGTAAACACAACACATTATAGTTTCAATATTAAACAGACTGAGTATAAATGAATGTGATTTATGTGTGGGATCCTTACTGGTAGCTGATGTATGGATGGGACACGAAGTAGTATTTTATCCATCAGCCCTCTGAGCAGGGCCACTAGATACACCACACAGTTGGTCAGGATTGTATAGGCGGCCATGTTGAACCTCTGCAACTCCTCCACTAGCAAGGCATTGAGAGCTTCATAGTCCCTCCTGGCGGGACCAGACGGGTCTTCTGACACCAGTGAAGGAGACGAAGAAGTGGTGGATGACAATGACTGGGATGAAAAAGAGGACGAGCGCTCCAGGCGGCTGCAGTAATCCAGCAATTTGTCATAACGCTTCTGGATGAGCTTCTGTGGGCCTGTGAACATGCCTTGCAGGGAGGACAGAGGGGCGAGGACCAGACGCTCCATACTGTCTTTCTGGAGCAAGAAGTCAATGAGGTGGCAGAAGATAAATTGAGATATCCAGTACTAGTCTACCCATTTTCATTAAAGTGCTCATATTATACTCATTTTCAGGTTCATAATTGTATTTAGAGGTTATATCAGAATAGGTTTACATGGTTTAATTTTCAAAAAACACCATATTTTGTTGTACTACACATTGCTGCAGCTCCTCTTTTCACCCTGTGTATTGAGCTCTCCGTTTTAGCTACAGAGTGAGGCATCACACTTCTGTTCCATCTTTGTTGGGAGTCGCACATGTGCAGTAGCTAGGTAAGGACTACTAGCCAGTCAGAAGCAGAGTATGAGGGAGCCATGCTAGCAGCTAGGCGAGCATTATAACGTGTTACAAAGTGACGCACGTTTGTCACAGAAGTAAAGGCTGGACTACAACAGAGCTGTTTGGAGCAGTTGGTGAACAGAGTTTTCTGTTGGAGATGGTAAGTCCCTTTGGGGTGGACTTTGGGCTTTTTCACTATGTAAACCTATAATTACATGCACAAAAAGATATATAACACAATAAAGGAATGGGAAAAAGCTAAAAAGCATAATATGAGCACTCTCTGTTATGCATTCTGTACATGTAAACCGGTACTTTTATTGTACTTCTGTGTGTTTTTATGTTATTGTTCTTTTATAAATGGCTTGTTTTTAGAATGCAGCAGCATCTCTAATTCACAACAATTTTCTCAGAATGGAGACAGTAAAGTACGCCTGAACATTAGCAATGGATACATAACAACATCAGAGCTGCTGCAGCTTGATTTGCATGCAGACAAATGAGAGGTAGTGATGTTATTCAGCTTACAGTAAGACTTCAGCAGACATAACAGACTTCATCTATCATAGTGTGGAGCATATAATGGGTAGTACTAGACGTACAGTAAAAATAACAGTTTCTTTGGTGAAAATGTTCTATTTACTGAAAGCATCTATCAGTTACAGCTGTCATGTTTTCATCATAACAGACACAATGGATCCCTTTTCATACAAAATAAGTCTGTTGCTTTTCTTCTTAAAAGTACACATGGCTTTGTGTCTACACTTGTATCTAAAGCTTATTGCAGACTTTGATTAAGGCAGAGCTAAACTGCTGCGGTGAAGAGCTGCTACACAAAGAATCTTATTCAAAGGTGTAGTTATCTTAGAATTGGCCACAGTGTGATTCACAGACAAATGAGGGCAGGAAAGGGAAGATGGCAGAGTTACTGAGGGATGTAGTCAGAAGTTTAGAAGCATAGAAGAAGATAATTTATATAATGGATGCAAAGTGAAAGATGACTCACAGTTGGAGTTTGAAGGGTGGAGGTCATGTAGGAATAAGGCAGCAAAGCAAGGACACAAATACAGACGATTCAGGGAGGAAAAGGGAAAAGCTGCTGGATTGTAAAGTCAAATATGCCCTGAATAAAACAAATTCATTATTGTTGTGAAGTACAAAAAAGCCATATCTTACAAAGTGCTTATAGGGGTCATTTCCATTACTGTGCAATGAGCCGTTCGTGTCATTTTTGTTTGTATCCTTAATGATGTCCTCCATGTCCTGGACTTTCTGAACAGCCACATACACCATATCCTGCAAAACAAACATCAAGAAATAAAGTCTCATAATGTTGACAATTATTTCAAATCATTAAAACACACACACACACACACACTTTGTAGTAGGACATAATATGTACCTACCTGAGTGTGCTGCAGGTAACATTGAACATTCTTTGCCAACTGCCTCACAGCCTTCTCCAGACTCCTGAACAGCTTCTCCTCTCTGTCAAATACTTCATCTCTTACCTACAGACAGAATAGTTTAAATATGTTGCCTAAATAGTAGCCAAATACCAAATTTGCCTTTGCCTTGTGCTAAATTTTGAGTTTCTGCACTTGCAAAGACCATCAGCAACTGCAAGAGCAACAATACTATTGTAAATCAATAATGTACCTTTAGGCCAGAATACTCCATTATACTGTCAAGTCAACATCCTGATAATTTGTATTACTAATTGTGTGATACAGTGAGTGAGAAGTAACTCTAATTTCTATTGTGCCACCATATTTTACCTGTGGTTCAACTCCAGTGAG
Organism: Gymnocephalus cernua; assembly: GCA_023631565.1. Lineage (NCBI taxonomy): Eukaryota > Metazoa > Chordata > Actinopteri > Perciformes > Percidae > Gymnocephalus > Gymnocephalus cernua. The sequence continues at coordinate 20,679,059 of CM042427.1, read as the reverse complement.
GATCTTGAGATAGCCAGCAAACCTGTCGCCTTTCTTCCGGATAGAGTGGATGTTAAACTTGTGTAGTTTGCCCCTCAATGTGCCTTCATCTTCCAACCTCTTATACTTCATAACTGAGAATGAACATTGATATGAAACCAGCATTGAAATAATTACATTGTAATAGAAATGGCATACAGTAGACATGCTTTGTGCTCGCAGGTTAGCAAAATCACACATTTGATAAATAGACATCAATGATAAAACACCCATGTGTGTGTCACTGTCAATGTAATCTCACCTATATCCTTGCGTCTCTTGAACTCATTGATGTTAACATTGATGATCTTGGCAGCAGTGTATGCCTGTTGCAGTGGTTGAAAGTCTGGGTGGTTTTCAGGTGTGGCATGCCACAGCTCACCGAGCAGCAGCGGGTACTTCATGATCCTCTGAACCGGTTTGATGAGCAGTGAACCCATGTTCAGCAAGTTGGGTTTCCCTCTGTGCAAATAAGTATATTATACAGTAAAAAACATGAAGTGTTTTGACCTACAGAACAGAGATTTATAAAAGAAAACAGTGCATGACAACAAAAACATAACCAAAACTGCCAACTCAAAACAATAATCAAGAATTCAGTAGATCTTAAATGCTAACATCAATTTCTCATTAAAGGATACTTACTCTTGGTCGTAGATTTTCCTGTAATTAGAAAGACAAAAAACAAAACAAAGTCACCACTAAAATTATATGCAGTAAATTATAATGTTAACATATTAAGTTATAAATAATTAGAAATATATTTGGAGGAAGTGACTTGACTTACTTCAGAGATAATACACACGTGGTGAATTGTTGTTTTGTTTCTTCATCTTTCTCATAGGATTTGAGTGCCATGTTGGCGTCATCATGATGGTAACAGTAAATCTTATATACATCTTCTAAAGCTGCCTTTGCCTGGATGAATATTTCTCCTTCAAATAGAAATAAGACATGAGATATTTGACCAAATATTAACCAGAACAATTAAATCAGGCAATGGGGCAAGAGTCAAAATGGCATTACCTATGACAACTGCCTCTGGATCAGGGTCAGCTATAGCGTCATGCAGTCTGTGAAGGAGTGCTGCCGATACCTCACACAATGTCTCCGTGTTGGTGAACAACCTGTCTACATCCACAACCTGAAACAGAATAAGGAAACTATACTATAACATTATGGATTTGACATCTTGCAAATTAAACAATAAAAATCTGCTTATATTCTGTCCAAATATGAATGAACCAGAATCACATATACATAAGCTGTCTTTTATATTAATCCCCATGTAGCCCCCCCTTTATTTGAATATTCTAATGTTGATTCTTAATTATCTTAATAGTTTTAATAAGTCATGAGATTAGATAGAATAATTGATTCATTATGGTTTGGCTACATAGCTTATCTATGCTTGGATGGGGGGGAATGCTCTGGCTTGGTTGTATTTCTTTAAACCAATCACAATCGTCTAGCACTAGCCTCAGATGCAGCAACGGTGCCCTTACAAAATAAAATATATAGTGGAGATTGCGGAAGGATGTAAGGCTTTATCCCTGCAATGTACTGTACATATGTTGAGCCAGACTATAGTTGGGGATAATGTTAGAAATAAGGTTAGAGCTAGGATTATAAAGTTGGGCAGGATGTATCAAATAGGCAAGTGACACTGTTGAACATGAACTTTTTCTCAGCAGGCAGCTAGTTGAATAGTGAGAAAATGACTTTATAATTGAAATTTTTACTTCAAATTACTGATTCTCTTTGCTGTTGTATGTGTAGACGTCTGTGGGATTAATACCACATTTAGCCCACAAGAGGTTTTATTGGGGATCCTAAAAAGCATCTACCTGCAAATTCCGTAGAGGCTGGACCACCTCTCTGATGCACAGCTCCAGGTCTGTGAGGTAATCCTTTTCAGTCTGCACGAGCTCCTGAATGACCTTTGCCCTGCGGTTCATCTTCCTTAAACGGACTTCCTCTGGGTCCAGTGCTGGAGAGGGGGGTGTGGACAGGTCGTGTGGTGTCATTTTCTCTGAGAAAAGATGACATTATAAATTAGTATAAAATAAAAGGTGTCATTACTACTAGTCAATCTATTCTTACGTGGCCAGTCACATTCTCATGTACTGCAGCAATGACAGCATCTTTAAGTCATACAGGTCATGAAAGGATATAGAAACTGATGATGTTGTGAGTGCACCTATTTTGCTGCAATTTCCCCAAAACTGTATGTGTTTGCCAACATTTCAAGCCATCTGTGTGCATGTTCTAAAATGCTGGTAAACCCCCTGCGCCTGTTGGCTGTGCATGCTTGGAAAAACCTACATCTTTTCTAATGCTTTCGCTTGACGCCTGAGCAGCCATCAGTATTTCACGGTGATAAAATTATTTTGACTCGAGCGCCAAAAGGCCTCACTTAACATGCCAGTCAGGCTCACTTCTCTTTTTTTATTGCTCTGCTACCTAATCAGTCTGTGCTTTGCATGGCATGCAGCAGTGTCTGTTCAGGGAAGAGGGATGCTTCCTTGCTGCCGAATAGACGCCACACACCACTTCCTTCCCAGGGGGGAAGAGAGCAATGAAGAGAGAGAGAGAGAGAGAGACTGCGAGGCGTGTGTCAGGTTACGGAACTAATCATGCTGCTGATGTAATGCTCCATCGTGCTCAGGCATTCCATCTGCTCAGACTGGGAGTGTGTATGTGGGGGGAGTGGCACACAATGATAAACATACACCTACATATGCAAGGACACACACAGACTGACACTGATTAACACAGCAACACACAGTCATGCATATCATCATCAATCATACAAACAAATATACCATACCCACCTCAGCTTACTCATTTTACACACATATGTACACATACAGTTAACATGCATAAGATTTGTTCGAAGAAGTTCTACTTAGTGTACAAAATATTACCAAGTCCTTCTTTACAGTAGCTATATTAAGGCACCATTTGCAATACTATACACATTAGCTATCTGGGTAATGATGAGTCCAGTCATAACATTTGTGTTCACATCTAGTAGGCTACATGTTTTGACCAGATATCATTTTTTTTGCACACAATAAGCAAAGCAGGCAAGAAAGTGAGGATGCTGTACTGTCAGAGAAGACAAGAAGGGACATTGTTCCTTTTCCCCTATATTTTTTATTGTCAAACTTCTTTTATTTATTTGGTTGGAGGCAACAGGAATGATAAGTTGCAGAAACTACAGTGTTGCCATGGGGGAAAGGTAAAGTAACTAGTGGCTGAAGCTGAGTAGAATGGGTTATGTGTCTCTAGCCAGTGGGCAGTACTTTCTCATGAATGCCAACACTGTACAGACAGTATTCACACATGACTGACTCCGGCAAAGATCTGATCACATTCTGCTTACAACACTGCATACTGACACCTTCTTTTCCCCCTGAGATATAGAAATTGAAATGAGCACTTTTAGAGGTGAATCTCTAAAAACCTCAACAAAAAACATACATATGAACTTCACAAAGGTAATATTGATTTATAGGAATATGTTTGTGTGTCCTCTGCTTGTAGCTTGACACAGATCACCTTTAAATACCTTTTAAATGTGGTGTACAGTCTGTGTATCAGTTAAAGCTGCTATACCCTACTCCCCACTTTTCATCTCCTCTGAATGCTTGCAGACAATGTAACATCTGAAATTGATAAAGAATCACAGCTTTCTTTTGAATTCAGCTTCTTTGGCTATTACATAAAAATACTACTTTGGTATACTTTGGTATACTTGAGGTGGCAGTAGCTCAGTCCGAAGGGAGTTCGGTTGAGAACCGGAGGTCCGCTGGTTCAAGTCCCCGTACGGACCAAAGTACAGAGGTGGACTGGTAGCGGGAGAGATGCCAGTTTACCTCCTGGGCACTGCCACTGTGCTCTTGAGCAAGGCACTAACACCCCCCCAACCTGCTCAGGGCTCCTGTTCTGCAGTCGCAGCCCACTCACTCTGACATCTCTCCATTAGTGCATGTAAAAGGACCTGAGCCCGTGTGTGTTTCAGGCCCTGTGTGTAATAACAACAGAGTGTAAATTGTAATTTCCCCATTGGGGGTCAATACTCAGTGTATACAGCATACAATTAAACCAAACTGTGCAGTAATCAACCTTTTCATTTCATAGTTATTAATTAACTTCGCTATGCCTGATGATAACACTTCAAGAAATAGTCAAGGTCATCTGCTGTATAAGTCTAATAAAGCTTTGGAATAAATCCCTGTTAAATATATTTCCATGTTTTACAGTGGATTAACATTTTAATTACAATTAAAATAGGATAACAATTATAATAGGATAATCAGATAAACTGTTTTACTTGTGGGAGTATCACATTCATGTTTCAACAGTATCACAAAGTGCCACATGTCTACATAGACAGAGGTGTATTTTATTTTTATTCTGGTTTCAGCTATTTACAGTAATACATCATCACCTATTACTCCAATGTTCTCTTGCCACTGTACAAAGTCTAAATAAGAGAAGTGACATAAAGATCATCTAACCCTGACCTGTAAACATGTTTCCTTTAAAAACTGGCCTTGAAAACATTCCTCCCCACTGACACATTCACAATGATACAAAAAAAACTAAAATGTCTTATAACCTATCAAGACTCAGCAGCAGATTTTAATCTGTGCTGACTTTTTCTTTTGCTAGCATTATGTTTGGTGAGGTACGGTTGCCAGCACAGGAGTTCCCATGAAAGTGGATACAGGGCTTTTTACTGTTCAGCCCATTGAAAAGACTCCAACAGACGGCCCCGGAACAGAATACAAGGCATGGTGTATCACGTATCGCCAGCAAGTAAAATGACACGGTTAACTTTGCCACACAGCAAAGTGCACAATGGGATTTTATCACAGAGAATGCTGAGAATGGATAAAGTATGCTGAAATTGGAGAAAGCCTGAAAATGTCTATAAAAAAAATATTCACTAAGGGTAAAGTTGGACATTCATCTTGTCAAATAAAAAAAGCCATATAATGCAAATAAGTCTTAAGGGGACACACACTCAAACACACACAGAGTAAGAATGAGTTAAGTCATTATACAATATAAACCTACATCAAAGTAACCTGCTCCATGCATGATTTGCAGATGAATACATGTATATTTAGTTTATTACTGTCCCTTTACGTGAGTTCTGTGCTGGTAAATCATTGCCGGAAGGAACTATTATATTTAGTTACTGTAAATAATTAGACATATTGATGTCACGTTGCCATGGTTCTGTGGCTTGACCAACTTGTCTGACAACCAGATGAGAACTTGCTGTCAAGCAGAAACTCACATGTTTCCTCTTTCAGTGAAGTCATCGTTCTGTCAATATTTGCAATGGTAATACCACAGTAAATATGTAATGCTGCTTGTCAGCTGTGAGGCTAAAGTCAAACTGGGTGGGTGATTAGTTTACTGAAAACACCCCAGTGTTTTTGACAACTCTGCCTGTCATTATGCAGGTTGGTCAAGAAAACAGAAAGTGCAAAGAAGTAGAATGTCTCTAGTTCAAGTAAACAGAACAGCTGCTGATAAGGCAAGTGTGTGTGTGTGTGTGTGTGTGTGTGTGTGTGTGTGTGTGTGTGTGTGTGTGTGTGTGTGTGTGTGTGTGTGTGTGTGTGTGTGTGTGTGTGTGTGTGTGTGTGTGTGTGTGTGTGTGTGTGCGCGCGCGCGCGTGTGTGTGTGTGTGTGTGTGTGTGTGTGTGTGTGTGTGTGTGTGTGTGTGTGTGTGTGTGTGTGTGTGTGTGTGCGTGTGTGTGTGAGAAAGCTATCTTATCAGTGTAGCACCAAGTTAGAAGTGGGTTATACGTAGCTATTTTAAACAAAGTGCCACTTTTCATGTTGGCATGTGATGTCTATTGTTCGCAGGAAAGAAAACCCAGGAACAAGTGGCACAGGAAAGCCGACATACTTTGGCTAATCTTTAATAGTAACCCCTGCTGACACAGTGATGTCAGTCATTTTGCCTGAAGTGCAGCATTCCCAGTCACTGACTGCACTGTAAGGACAGGTGAAGCCAGTTTTTCTAAAATGTAGACGTGTGTCAGTAAAAAGACTAGGTCAGCAGTTGTGATGAGGCAACATACAGCTGAAGGATTAACTATTTCTTTCTTCTTCTTTTTTAATCACAACTCATTCTCTTTTCCAACTTATTTTCAGGGTCAAACAACGCAAATTGTTTTGTTGTGTTATATTCAATGTAAAACAAACTCTAACACCAATCGTCTGACATCTCCTGAAACACTCGCTTAACTCTGTGAGAGGAAAAATAATATGTACATCCTTCTTCACACGTCACTAGCATCTAGGTCTTGTTTACGAGCTGGTCTGGAACACTTTAAAAGCCACTCCTCTGTGCCTGAGTTTGGAGCACAGTTTGCATATGTGGCTTCAATCCCTGTGGGAGTATCTCCTGCTAAACACAACAGGTGCCCACTATCCATAACTATAGAGCAGTGCGTACTGTGTGTGTGTGTGTGTGTGTGTGTGTGTGTGTGTGTGTGTGTGTGTGTGTGTGTGTGTGTGTGTGTGTGTGTGTGTGTTTCTGTGTGTGTGTGTGTGTGTGTGTGTGTGTGTGTGTGTGTGTGTGTGTGTGTGTGTGTGTGTGTGTGTGTTGAATTTTTGCCCATAAGCCTGACGAGCTGCTCTTACAGTCCATCTATAGAATCAGAATCAGAAAAAGGATTTATTGCCAAGTAAGTAGCACTTACAAGGAATTTGCCTTGGCTGTTGATGCATACATATAGATATAAACATTAGTATGAAATACAGAAACAAATAACACATGCATATATAACTATTTAACATTAAGAAAAAATAGGCTGTATAGATTAATGCAGCAATGTGCAAATGTCAAGGGGTGTGCAAAAGGATTTATAGAATGTGCAGCGGACAGGATGTATAATTAACAGTCAGTGGTGGATATATTTGTCTAAAAGTTATCCTAGCCTGTGTGTTATCTACAAGCTTGCAATGTAAAGAGTTGAGAGACTGTAGGCTCACGTGTGTATAGATTGTTACCATAGTTTTGACCTCTGGGGATGTCATTAGCTGTTGTACCTTTAAGTTTGGCGCTGTACTCCGTCTTGTCAGACTGACTCCTCCTCACCAGTGTCCCCAGGTTGATGTCACCTTTGGCCGAGTCCTCAGCCACAATAGTGTCCGTCTTTCTCCTCTCCAGGTACCGCAGGAACACAGGCCGGTTCCTCCTCTTTATCACTTTGTCTTTCTCTTTTTCCTTCTCCTTCTCACCCCTGCCAGCCTCATTGGGATCCATAGTGAGGCCGTAAGCTCCCTTTCAGAGCAGTCAAGGAGAAAAGAAGGGGAAGAGAGAGGGACAGGAAGAGGGAGAGAGAAACAGAGAGAGCCTGGGAAGTGCAACAGGTGTAGTGTTCACTGTACACTGACTGTCAGCTCTGCACAGGTAATCTAGCTCCTCCCTATGTGTACCTGTCATGAGAGCTATGTGGCCACTCCTCTCTTCTCCTGCTGTGCTTTGCTTCTTCCCTCAGAACATTATATTCATCCAGGAAGAAGGTTTGAGGACAGGGCAATCAGTATAACCAGTATACAGTCATGTTTTTGCTTTTACTTAAATATCCTTGAAATAAAATGCATACGAGACCTCACAGAGGTTTGGCAACCTGTTGACAAGGAAGTATTCATGCAAATGGCCCAGGTACTGTAAATCACACTTCCTATACAGATATTATATTATTACAATTGTATGTCTACACTGTACTCTTTAACTGTAGGAAGAAAGCAGATGAAATGAATAAAAAATCAACTCACACAGCAGCTACATTATACAGCACTAATATTCTAAAAGTGCCATATAACAATTGTACTTCAAGTTCAAAGCCAAGATTGATGACATGAAGCTGCACTCATATGTGTTGACTAATTGCTGTGTCAGGATAGTGGCTTATAGTGGTTTTGAAACAACAGGGTCTGTGTTTGTCAAACAGTGATAATTAAATGTTCACATTATTAATTACACACAAGACATTTTCTTTCCTTTACGTTTTGGTGTCTTTATACAAAAATGTATTCTTTGAAGTAACAAGCTATACATTGACACTCACAATGTCAGATCTGGTTCAACAGGTAATTTGTCAACATACATACTGCCACAATGATAACTGGTCATAGCAACCAGATACTACGTTTCCTCCCCATTGAACCACAGGTAATGAGCGCTCCCATTGTGTTTTCAGATCACTCTGTGGTGTGCTCATAGCACACCTGTTTAAATCCATTAGACTAGATGCACACATATGGCTCTCAACTATATGTCAGCCAGTCTTCCACATAGGACTGTATATTTTTAGTTTCTCGCATTGCATCATCATCATCAGCAGCAGCATCAGCATCATAAGTATCATCATCTCTCTGTGTATTTAAAGCAACACTAGAGAACTTTTTGTAACTTAAAATAATGTATTTTCAAAATCGTTTCAGTGGTTCATCAACTCATAACATTCGCTTTGCTACCGGCTATAACCGCACTATGCAAGTTTGCCAGATCGGGTAGCAGATCTGTAGTTCGAATGAGACATAATGGGACAATTCCGCTTCCAACCTATAGGGGGACCGAAGTGGGAAAAGTTCTCTAGTGTTGCTTTAAGAAAAGTTATTACTAAATAATTCAACTATTTAAAGTTAATTCAATGTCTGTTAAATCTATTCAATGTTAGCAGTATTATGTAACCAAGTGGACTTAGTAAACCATGCTGAACAATCACATACTCTATACAAACATGAAAGTGAGTAAACAATGTTATCTCCAGTGTGGTGATGTCAGCTTGGTGATATTAATTGTCTTGCCCTGAAGCAGCTCATGTGACATTGTGTCACTCAGGGTGTGGCTTTTCTTGAGCTGCTCAAAGAGAGAAGTGTATATTGTACATTTGAAGTGTATATTGTATAAATGTCAGGCAGTAAAATATAGTCATTAAACGTATACTGCTCACAGAATAAAATTCTTCATCTAAGGACTCAACAATTGCTTTCTCAATTCATTGTTTGGTCTTTAAAATGTCAGAAAGTGATAAAAAAAAATAACATCAAAATTTCCCAGAGCAGCAAATCTTCCCATCGGAGAAGTTGCAACCTGAGAAATGTTGACATTCTTGATAATTGACTTAAATCATTAATCAAGGTATTGCCAATTCATTTAATGTTGATCAACTAATTGATTGATTGTTTCCAATCGTTTCCACTGTTCTTTACAACAGAGTCCACACTTAGTATGAAATATAATAGTCAAACAGAAATAAATTGTCATTACTATAAGCTGCTGTTCTAGAATAATTATGACCATCTACAGTTTAGGCTTTCAGTCAACAAACAAACAAAAGTATTTTCTTGTGCGAAAACAAATGCTAACAGGACCTATTTTTCAAAGATGATGAGACAAGGTGAGACAAATAAAAACACACTATCTTTTACAGCCACAGACTTTTACTGCTGGCCACTTGGGCACCATCACTGGAAGAGTCATTGTTGAGTGCTTTGCTTATGGGCACAGAAATTGAAAGAAGGAACACTCTTCTCATTTGGCTCTCCATCCAGATTTTTCAAAACCATACAGAGATTAAAGCGGATTAAATAACAGACATTTACAGACCTCTGTGAAGCTTCCATAATCCCCTTACTTTATCATCATGTCAAGTCATAGTACTTTGACTTTGACCACTAATGTCCATTTTACAGTTTTATGGCATGGAATATTTTCTGTTCAACTACAGCCAGATTGGTAAAAACTGTCATATTTACTGAAACACATTGAATGAAAAGGTTTTTGTGCTCGGCAGACTCATAGCTGTTTAGCAACAGTATCAAAGGCACGCATCCACTTTAAGATTTTAATAAAGCAACTTTTTATGGCTGCAGATATGTAGGCTATGTCATTTGTTTGAACAAAGACCAACCTATTCAACAGTAAGAGAGACACATCAAGGTCGCTGGGATGGGTGTTTGTTTAAGACACAATGGAGACATATGGACTTTGATCTCATGATGTATTGTGGAGATTACCACCATCAAATCCATTTATTCCACATTATAAAAACAGAAGCAGGGAGACCAAAGGGAGACATTAAACCAAAAACGACAGTGACTTATATGGTTGTCAAAGTGTCCAAAAAGGAGAAGAAAAGTACAAACTTTGTATAGGCCTACTGGCCCTTCTACTGGTAGTAACCACAGACTGTATATAAGGTAGTAACTAGTAGGCTACCATCATTACTACCTATAGAACATTGTTCTTGTCTGTTGGGTGTATGATGGAAACAGCTACAATTAAAAAGACAAAAAAAATAGAAAAGAGTCACCCTTAATGTCCCTCTCTCTCTCCATTTTAGCCATTACATGGATTAGCAATTAAATGCCACTTTTTTCTTAAACAAATACATAAATAAGGCAAAGGCATCTATGTTCCCATTCCTTGGAGAAAGATAGCCTATTAGTTTGCCAAGACATTAACAATGTTACCTATCTAACACGTGTGTGGTGTGGGAGGGCAGATTGGCTAGATGGCAGTAAAATAAAGCTGCACACGGACCATAAGCATGAAATTGAAGATTTGTGAAGTTGGATAAGGAAAAAAAGAATTGACTTCCGGTTGCAACGATTTTATTATCAAAAACAAGTGTAGCAGTAACTAGCAAGAAGCTATATGGTCTGTTTAAATGTAGTGAGTGGTACATACCACAATCTGTTACTACTATAATATTAAAATTATAGATAAGTATAGAGGTTGAAACATGCTATATGGGCTATGTTTTGGTGACTGACCAGATCTTTTCTCTAGGCGTAGGCAAAGATCATCTGGGCGCCAAGCAATAGGCCAAAGATCCAACATGAAAAAAAGATTATTTTTTTTACTCTACATTTTGGACACCTCCAGTGGTTCTCTTATAGCCACTTATAGGTTTTGTTTTGAAAAACCTCAGACCGGAAGCTCTAGTTTCACTCTGCCGGACTTGACATTAGGTGGAAAACGGGAAGCAGGAACCGAGGGGAGAAGTGTCTATAATGAGACCGCTGCTGATGCGCCCTTCGGTCGGCTGCTTGGCGACAGCTTTCGGCTCATTTTCCGCCTCTCGAACCAAACTCGCCACACAAGCAGCAGTCGGTCCTCATTTGTTTTATTTCAGAAAAACGATGCACTATCAAACGGAGGAGAGAGGACAGCCCCATTCGCCTGACTACCGGATTTATTTTAGTAAGTTAATCGTCGCCACTGTGGGAGAAACCATGCGTGTCTGTCCCCGCTTTTCATAGTGTTACGGTTTAGCAGCACCAGTCTCCCGTGTGACTGTAGCCTATGTGACAGGTATCCACAGGTCGACCTCCAGGTCAATGTAAACGTTTGACCTTTGAGTTGCATGCGCATGGTTTTCTTGCCATGTGGCACTCTCTTACCACAAAGGTTTTAGAGTGAAAAAACCCACCAGCCACCAGTGTTAAGCCCCTAGTTTTCTGTAGGCTGAAATGGTTCGCCGGCAGAAAGCAACATGGATGTATAATAAGACCGGAAAGCAAGGAGGATGTTTCACTTACGGCATATCCTCACGTGGTTTTACTTCCTGTTTGGGCGGTCTCGTGGATAGCTCGTTCTCATGGGATACACCAAAATAAAGCTGAAAGAGATGAACTAGTATTATCTCATCAACACAGTACAGTTCGTTCAAGTTAAACTCATGAAATTGTGATGCAGATGTTGAGACATGTATCAACTAGCAGCACAATATTAGCTCATAACATATCATTATTCTGTTTCCAATATGGGTAATGTTACTGTATTTTGGGTGTGACTGCAGGTGTTTTTATACAGATTTTGAGAAAGCATTAGTAGGCTAAGACATTAATAGTAGGCTAGTGTAAATAATGTCCAGTATAACAATAAATCAACAGTAAGTTTATTTATAATCTTGTGAGCCTCGAAATTGCGGATGCAAGTTGTAAATGGCCATGTGAATTATGTGTAACTCACCATGAATTAAATCGTAAATCAAGGTCCTCTCAGCAGCTTTTTCAGGAGCTTTTCAACCACAGCCTTCCTTAGTGTATAGAATTTGCTCAGTTGTCATGGAGATGGCTCAATACCTATTTCAGTTTTAGCTATCTTAGTGACAATTGAGCGAACTCTGTCTGCAGAGGAAGAAGCCCCTTTTTCCAAGGTTAAGAATATATCAAGTTTTATTTTTGAACTCTTTTGTTTGTTTGTTTTTCTTAGAAAACTCTGACGGAAAATACATTTCACCATTCCATGACATCTCACTTAAAGCGGATACAGAACAGGTAATGCTTTCTGTTGGATAAATATTGCAGAGAGTTCATGACTCTGTTTAGCTATTGAACTGTATACACATAATATTCAAACCACTGATTTGTTTTTCTTTTAACAGGACAATGACCTGCCAGCTAAAAAGCCCAAGAAGAATGAGAGTGAGGTACTGTCAAATTCAAATATTTTATGTCTGTTTTACCAGCTGAAAACATTCACTCGAGCATACACTGCTCATACTGTAGCTTTGTTCTGTACTTTCAGATGCTCTTCAACATGGTAGTGGAAGTACCTCGATGGTCAAATGCTAAAATGGAGGTAAGAAGGATACAGATACTGTACCTCACTTTATATATATATATATATATATATATATATATATATATATATATATATATATATATATATATATATATATTGATTATTCCACTTTTACTACTACAGCTTTAGTAAAGGCTGAGGTTGAAATGTTTGAGTAATAACTAGTATGTCAACTTTCATTCAATGATAATCCATTATACATTTTTCTAGAATTCTCTAAATTGACAATACCAAACTTGTGTATGTCACCAAGAAATTGCTTGACTAAGAAGTCTAAACTGAGGTTCTGATTACTAGCCTTTTTAGCGTTGCAGTAGCCTGAAGCTGAGGTTTTGAGTGTTAGTGACACGAGATAAATTACAATTAAGTAAGCTTTAACACTGGCGAAAGCACACACTCACTCACGCTTAAACATACACCTTCAATAATTGCTTTAATTTCCAGATTGCAACTAAGGAACCGCTGAACCCGATCAAACAAGATGTAAAGAAAGGAAAGCTCCGGTATGTTGCCAACATATTTCCGCATAAAGGTTACATTTGGAATTATGGGGCGCTCCCACAGGTGAGGAAAATGCACAATATGAATTAAGCCATTAAGACTTTTTTTGTGCACGTCCATTATCTGCATGCTGTATTAATTTAGATCGTAGTCAATGACAGACAAATAACAACACTGCAATTGAAAAGCTTAGTGCTTCATTTTGTTTTTATCGAAAATCATAATTTTGTTCACTGTCTTTATATTTATTTATTTATTTATTTAGTCAGGTAGTTAGTTGAAATGTTTGCTAGAGATGTTTGATTTTGTACATGTTTTTGAACTGTTTTTGGAAAAGACATGGGAGGACCCAAACCACACAGACAAAGAGACAAATTGTTGTGGTGATAATGATCCCATTGACGTTTGTGAGATCGGCACCCAGGTAAGACTGCTTTAGTTGTATATACTGTATATAAATTATATCATAGTTTTTAACTCACTTTCAACAGTACTAGTGCAGTGCCTGTTCAAAACATGCTTGTTTGAATGGGCCAATTGCTTGACCTCCTGTATTGCTGCTTGCAGCTTTCTCCAGAACCACTGTACTCCGAAATAACTTACAGAAGGCCCCCAAAGCACTTAAAACCCAACTGTAGGCATATGCTACTGATTTATTGTGTACTTATTTACATTTACCTGACAGAGAACGTTGCAAATTCAGATCCTATTCACAAAATACCACAATTAAAATATGATGCATTAAACTATCCAGCATTATATTAGAGTTGAAAGTCTCCACCTTGAAGTACATGGTGCTGAGTGACTTTAACATTTGAAAGCAGAACTTGCACTGTGTGGTCACAGGCGGTGTTATATGGCATAAGTAAAGAGCCTCCTGATGTGTTTTTTTTTTGGTAATTCGTTATTTATAAAACTCAACCTGTAACATGTTGCGGTTCGGCTCATGTAGAGATTCAACGTGTCAGTTTTTTTCGTCTAGCAGTCGCACATCGTGGTAGTTTTAGGCGATGTGGCCCAGGCGGTAGAAGCAGGGAACTTGGCTAAGCAGTGCGCAGAACGGCCGGAGAAATGTGCGCAACAAAACGACGTGCTGGAGAGCCCCAACCTGTAAACACATGTTGCCGCGCTGCTCAATCAGTCGCAGCTCATCTAGCGATTCAGCATGTCGCCCATTTCATCATTTGCATGTAGGGTAGACACCAGATTTTGGCGGATGATCAGTTTTTGGCAAGACACCTATAGCCGGTGAACCGCAATCAATGAGCCTTGTAGGGATTTAGCAACTCCCCGCCCCCGCTGCTGTACTGTGCATCCGTGGATAGAAAGATAGACTTGTAATTGTTTTATTGATTGATTTTACTGTTTATTTGTAATTTGTTGGTCTGTTCTTTAGGTGTGTTTTCCAGGCCAGGTGATCCAAGTGAAAGTCCTTGGCATCTTGGCCATGATCGATGAGGGAGAAATGGACTGGAAGGTGATCGCTATCAATGCTAAGGACCCAGATGCCAAAAACCTGAATAGTGGGTGTTTTTTTCACAGATCATATCAACAGTCACCATCTAAAAGCTGCCCTACACTGATCCATTCTCCGTCCTGAAGAAGTTTGGTTCAGGAAACCTGGCATGATCATAAGTCAGGGACATTAGAATTTTCTCTGGAATGTGCTAAACAAGACAATCAGATACACGTGTTCATTGAATTAAAAATCCTTTAAAAAGAGAAGTTGCCCAAACTCCAGAGCTTGTCATATCTGCACTTGACCACATACTATTAATACGGTACTGATGTACCTGCACTGCCCAGTTCAGATTCAAGTGATTGACGTTGGAAAGAGATATTTGCAAATACAACACATAAACCCCGTTGGCAGATTAGACAGTACCTTCAGACTGTAATTAAACACGTACCTAGAACATACCCTGTGGAGTTTTTATTGTCAACATGGCTTTGTTTACATACAACAAACATTGTATGTATCCTGAAGGCCTAACATACAGTATTTGCAATGCCTGTTTCTGAATATTTTAAGCCTTTTTTCCAATACAGCTGCAACCTTCTACTAATGTTGTTTTAATTATATATATTTTTTATTTATTATAAAATTGATTACATCTTTACTTTTACGTTTATGTGTTTGTAATCTCTAAATATTTAACACTTACTATCCTTCCGAAGGATGTACATATTCAACGTACTCTTGTTTTTGCATGAAGATTTATTCCTTATACCAAGTGTAAATGGAGTACAGAGTCATATCTAATTCATCCCAAGATGAATAAGGTGCAAATTGGTCCTCTGTTCATATTCTGCTGAATGCATTTGTTTTCCACAGGCATAGAGGACGTGCGCAAGAGCCGGCCTGGTCATTTAGAGGCAACTGTTGACTGGTTTAGGAAATATAAGGTGCCAGATGGAAAGCCTGAGAACCAATTTGGATTCAACGGACAATTCAAAGACAAGGTACTGAGAGCTTTGGATAAGACATGCCAGTCTGTGTACTAGGGGTTGGGATCTATTGTGTTCTCAGTGGCTAAAACTGAACGTGCTCAAATTGATTGCTTCCTAAGAAATCAAAGGATGTGTTTTTTCTCTTGACGATTCTCTGATTTTTATAGGACTTTGCAGTTAAGATCATAAAGTCCACCCATGAGCACTGGAGGGCACTAGTGCAGAAGCAGACAAATAGCGGAGGGATTGAATGGTAAGCTGGTAGAGTAAAAAAAAAAAAAACTGCAGTGTGTATGTGTGTGATGTACATATACAGTACAATAGGCATATGTAAGTGTAATGAACACTGTTTACTTTTTTGATCAGCAAAAACATCTCCTGCTGCGAGAGCCCTTTCAAATGCAGTGCAGATGAGGCCAGAGATGTGGTGGAATCGGTGAGAACTTTCATATGTAGTTGTTTCACAATGACGATAGCAAACACAATATTAGCTTATAAAACTGTATCAGAGTTCGGTTTGGTAATTGTCCTGTGTAACATTTTGACACCCAAGGCCCCTGCATTCATCACCGCACACGCTGTGTCTCCAGATGGTAAGTAAATAACTATCCTGCATTCAATTAGTTTTTTTTTTAGGTATTACATGTTTCAACATATTTATATGGGTTTTTAAATCTTTTCTTGCACAGTGGACAAGTGGCATTTTGTCTAAAGACGATATGGAAACCAACAAAAAATCTTTTGAAGCAGTTGCATCTTTTAAATGCAGCTGGATTATTATTTCTGGTAAGGACTCCTCAGCTGTATAAAGTGACATCTAAGTTTATCCTCCAATAATTTGTTAAAAAAAAACAAAAAAACGCAGTACCTTGAAAATATGAGCCAGTGTAGATCTGTACGAGATGTTTTTTGGTTTCATGTTGGACACCATATTGATTTATTATAATTTAGAGGGTAATCACAAAAAGAATTGGTCTCCTTTCTATTAAACTGTAAATTATATTGTATATGTACTGCAGTAGTTTTGTGTCAGATGTCCAGGTCCAGCCTTGTATAAGACTGAAAGTCGTGCTAATCGGTTTCTGCTAGCAACCCATTTTGTATGTAACAACTAAATAATTTCTTCCTGTTTTGGATAAATAAAAAAACTAAGGCATGAACATGGCGTCATCTGTTGAGTTTCATCTGTAATTACACATTTCAAAGCTTCAACATGTGCACAATAATTTAGATATTAGTATTAACTTGGAGAAACAAATCAAATTGATTTAAATAAATATACATTTTATTAAAAAAAACACCCACATCTCAGCAATATCAGGAATGATATTATACACAGCTTTCAAATAAACTGCATTCATTACATTACAATACTTACAGTATTAATACCCATCCTTAATTTCCATTTTTTTGTAGCATACCAAACTTCAGGAGAACAAGGGAAGCCTTTAAAAAATAAAATGACAGGCAAAAAGTTGCACTTTTTTATACCCTTAGTGTCTAACTGCAAAAAAGACCAAGTGCTAGCTTAACCTTTGAGTTGAGCACATATAGCACACTAGTTAAGCCCAGAAAGTTATTCAAGTTATGTTGACTCACTCAGAAACACTCTGAAGCATCTTCAAGTATGGCTATGCTTTTAACCCGCTATATTATTTTAGACACCTTGGCTTTCTCAACAACAACAACCTGCTACTGTAGCTGGGTTCTGTACAATGAAATTCAACATTTTATGTAGATTCTCTTTACAAAATTGGAACTGTTAAAAAAAACTAGAACTTCCAATGTCTGAGCGAACAGGATTCTATAACTGTAAACACAGTGAGCATACATTTACAGACTTCCTGGATAATTTAACCATGATCATTCTGTTGACCTGAAAGAACCTAAAGAATATTTAAAGATATGACGAGGATTGCTGATAAGAGGAGCTGTGGGTCAATTTAACAGAAAAAGAAGACCTACATCAACATCAAAGAATGAGTTGTATTTCTGCAATACGAGTTCTTGGTATGTACAAATTGACATTTTTTTTAACACATTTACAATCTGTTTAAATAAAATGTTTTGTAATTCTTTTACTCCATATTTAGTTCCTGAAAAAGAAATGAAGTGCTTTCAGAAAATGAGCATGTTGAAGAGTGGGGTAAGTTGTTACTATAACATGACAGTCATTCCAATATACTGTATATCACATTAATTAAATCAAATAGGGAAGAAAAATCATTATACAATTGCTTAGTGGTTATAAATAAATTTAACTATACACAGGCACAAAGATGTGCAACTACATTAATCATTGCCCTGGTCTTGCCTCATAGCAAAAGCAAAACCATTACTTTTTACTTAGTCAACATCATACTTTCCCTTTAGTCAACTCAGTGCATATATGTTCAAATTACTTTTAAAAGATTACCACCATCCCACTAGCTAAAATAGGAGTAAAAAACTGCAGGAAAGTATCTTTTTCCTCACAAAATATTTTTCTCTTTGTGAAGTAGAGTAGACAAGAATCGGATTCAGGATGCAATGGCAAGTACCTGAATAAGAAAAAGACCAGATGAATACAGGCAATGAACACAGAATTAGTTGGAAAATGTCCCTGATTTTACTGTAACATCAAAGATTAAAGTTCAAGTAATACTTTCTCGCAGATTGATAAGAAAGTAAGTAATGAACTCTTATTCCTTTTGTTGGCCTGGAGTTGAACTGTTACATTTTGCAAGTAATATACAAAGGAAGAAAGGAAAATATGTTCCTATTGCCAAACTACTTTTGAGGTATATGACAGGTTTGTACTGTACATTATTTAAAAGCCTTCTCACTGCCCAACGAGTCACACATTGTATGTTTCTAGTAGGTTGGATAGCACCTTATGACATAAAATCAGTTGAAACCCAAAGAAATGCAATGAAATAGCGAAGCATTCTTTACAACACAATCTATAACAGTAATTTGAAAAAGTGAAATTAATTTACTGTACAAATCTCACCTGTTTATCAGCAAGCCAGCTGCCCTCTGAAACTGACACTGAGCCTACCCTGTTTCATGTTCCTCAGTGTATAAAAAGCACATTTCCTAAGCACCACACATACAACTACATGTAATATTCACAGTCCAGGTTTGATCAATGAACCTAAAGTAAGGAACATTAAAAACAGTTGCTGACAACAAAGTAAACCTGGGGAAAAAAACTGAAATAATAAACAGACTTTTTCATCAATGTTAGAAATGCACCAAAAGAATGGCTCCATTTACAGTATAAATTACATAGAAAAGTGAACGAAGCACCAACACAATGATAGTCTAAAAAAATCTTTTTGCATGAACTCAAAACAGTTTCATGGATTTGCTCAAATCCTCTATTATAAATTCATCAATTTAATTTTAGTGATGCTTAGAAATTAATTACTGTTGATGTATCAATAGAGTAGAACCATTTTTTTCTGATTTAAAAGGTATTACCAAAAGATTCTCTTTATCAAAAAGTGCTCTAAAACACTGACCTGCCTAAAACCATTATGCTGATAATTTGATCGTGCAATGATATTTTCAGTGTCCTGTTGACATAAGTCATTCAGTGTCACTCGTAGAGTGAGTTATGGTCATAGTGTGAAGGTATTTTAATTCAAATAAATGGTAATAAGCACACAATTTAGCACCGTGAATGTTGTCATTTACAAAGTCAGTGTTTTATGCCAAGAGTACAATTTTGTAAAAAAAAAAAAAAATGAAACTGTTTCCATTAAAAAATAGGTCCTTGTGTATCAGACTGAAAGCACCAGAAATTTTGACAGTGTGTATTTTGCAAAAGTTGCCAAACAAAAATAAATACATCCTTAGGAGGGTCAACATGTAGATTGATTGTTAAAGAGGCGAAAGACCTGATGTGAAAGGTGATTTGTATCTCATCTGATCACCGATTCCTTTTTTAACGCTACACTGTTGCTAACCTTACGGACAGGAAGGAGTGTTGAGACAAGGCCATTTGTCTTTGTTTGTCATAAATAAAGCACCTTGAATTTTCTTCTTCATGAGTGTTTTTTTTTTATTTTACACAAACTGACTGTAAGGCCCTGTGACCTTAGTGAAGGCGTATGGAGATGTATTGACATATGTGTTTGTTGTGCACGACAAGGACCCCTCCATTAGCGCCTGGATAAAACGCTTGTAAGGAGGCTCCCCGGTGGTTTCTGATGACTCTGGATGCTCACGCTTCGCCCCCTTCTTGCCCTTGCTAGGTGTCCCCTCGCCACCATTCCTCTCTGCATCTTCCTCCTTCTCTCGAGCCTTCTCTGCCATTTTGGCTTCCCACAGTGCCAAACCATGCTTGGCCTCATTCATATTTTTGTGCTGGTAGAAGACCAAGGAGATGCGTGTTGGATGGTTGCGGTCTGGGTTTTTAACAGGGGTTGTGGCATGGAGCTCCCGTTTTGCACACTCAATAAGGACTGAGCCGTGGCTTGGTGCCACTGCCACACCGCCAATGTCGGGGTCCAAGAAGTTGTGCTCATTGTCTGACCACACCTCAGGCTTTTGTGGGGTTGTGGGTGTCTGTGGTGTTCCAGGCTCCTGCTTAATACCAGAGCCCATGAGGCTCCCATTAGGAATACCTAACCTTGACTGTGTTTCAGGGTTTAAACACCCGCCACTTAACTGAGTGGAAATCATCTGTGGGCGGGGCATGGCCATCTCTGTCTTGATTTGCATATGGAAAGGATCTTCGCCTGAGGCTAAGATTTGAGGGCTCCGAGATAGGTATGGATTTGGGTATCCTCCAAACTGATTGCCTTTGCTCACAGCAGCTGTATAGTCTAGACCTCCATGAGCTGAGGATGCTCTTGAGAGGGGGTCCATAAACCGGGGGTCTGATGCTCCATTAAGACCATAAGGGGAGTAAGGTCTCATGGGGGGAACTGGCCTCATGCTACAGGCATTGTAACCATTGACCTGTAAACCTGGCTCACCATACCTTGGCGGATAACTGACCTCATAACGTTGATGTACACCGTACTGCTGCTCTGAGTAAAGTGCAGGCCGCTGTTGTCGATACATGTCCAGGTGCTTTTGGTTTGAAGCACAGTATGCATGGTAACTGTCAAGGGGCATTCCTCCGTTACATTGATAACCTGGGTATGGACGATTTGATCCATTAATATAAGAGTTTGGTACATGGAGTGGGGAGGGGTAAGGGCTGGCTGTTGTTAGTGGCTGAGGGGGATACATGGTGCTTGGCTTGGAAGTGCTTGGAAAAGACCCAGGGTGGTTGGGGAACCTGGGGTAGCTGGCTAAATTAGTTGAGCCAGGATAAGGAGGAAGAATGCTCTGGTGCTGTTGTTGCTGTAGTTGCTGTAGTTGCTGATGATGGGCCCCAAGGGGGTGTGTTGGTTGACCTGGCTGTAGGATTGCTCCCACAGCACCTGGAATAGGTCCTAGAAAACAAAACCCCCAAAGGATAAAGGCCTAAGCAGCAGCAAAACAATTACACTAATCTCTTTGTATGTTGACAAAATGTCCTTACAAAGAGATTAAATATTTTACCCCATTTCCAGCTAGTATTAAAATCCGTCCTGAGTGATCCGATCACAAGTGGACAGCTCTAAGTACAAGTGTGAATCCATCCAGGATGCATTGAGGACACATTGAGATTCAATGACTCAGACCACATTCGCAGGGGGACTTGGTCACATATAACCACATTCTTTTAGCAGTGTGTACGCATATGGGTCCTGGGCCACATTAAGGACCGCCCCCGACTCAACTGTGAGCAGAGATACTACTAGAAAGTATTTTTCATGTCAAAGAAACCACTGAGAGTAAATCGTGTGTTTTGGATGTTATTATACTGTTCTGGTGCAGCCTGCTCTGGAACAGGCAGCCGCCTGTAGACAATGACCTTATTTTTAGTTTTATAAAACGTCCCCAAATTCAGTAATATGTAGGATATTACTACACACATTCACGCTCTTTATCTATGTCTGCTGTCTCTATTTAGAAGCCGGTGAGCCTGAGTTGTCAAAGCAGGGGATGTAAAACAGTGAAATTCCTACAAATTCTTCACAATAAAAGCTACAAGCCTACTGAGAGCTGGACACAGACTTTTAAAAAGATCTTTCTTTTCTGCACAGGTCCCGGCGATGGTCTGTAGATAACTTATTTCAGAACACAGACAGACTATAGGCAGCGCTTTTTAATTAGTCATCACAAGTTTCTAATGGATGATTTATGTGACAGTAACAACTGAAATGTATGAACACAAACACAACCAGCCTATATGCAAACAGAAATGATGTATGTGTTTCACTCCAGATGCATTTGGAGACACATGTAGCTGCCAGGTGTGAACACACGTATTTAGAGCTGTCCGCTTGTGATCAGCTCAACCAGGACAGATTTTTAAACCAGGTGGAAACTCACTATAAGATACAATTTATTAAATGTGTCAGAATAAATGTTACCCTACCTGCCATAGGAGTGCTCTGAGTGGTATTCTCATAAGTGCCAGCTTTTGACTTGGCCAGGAGGGCCTTCTCTGCCCTTTCATTGTCCAGCATGGCATTCTTGTTGGCAGCTGCCTTCTTAGCATCTAGCTTTTTTTGCCGGCAAGACTTGGCGGGCTCTGCAAGCATGCGCACCTGACGACGGAAGGCACTGAGGACTTGGATGGCGCCTGTCTTGATTTTCTCCTGCTGACCCTCCTCACTGCCAAATTCATCAGTGTTGGAAGCCTTATAAAGAGGCAGTACATGGAGCTGCTCATCCTCTGGTATCTTTGCAATATCTCGGTTATCCTCACTTGTTAATGTACACACCTGGAAAAACAGGGTGAGTTCAATACTTTTTGTTGGGGATGTCACATTAAATAAGAAATCTGCTTTTGTTATTCCCATATCTGTTTTAAAGCTGCACTTCAATGGGACGTAGCTCGATGTGCAGTGTCTCTATATCTATTTCATTCTCAAACAAATACAACATACTTGGAAAGATAAACATTTCCCAGTTTTCGCTTACCACAGTGCTGCCTCCTTGCATGTTGTGGAGGTCTCTGTGAGCGTGGGCACAGAAGTCCAGACAGGCAGTGACCCCAGAGAAGGGACGCCCCTCCTTGAGCCCCAGGCGACAATCTGTTGCTCTGTGTTCATGTTCCACCTGTGTCCAGGAACAGCAGGAGGTACATTAACATGTAGATATTTTGAGAAAAACCCATGCACAGTGAGCTATTTTTGGTAATGTGTGCAAGTTGCATCACTCACATGTATACATGTGACTTAAAACCATGCTAGGCTTAGATATGATCTGAAAATCAATTATACCTTTGAGAAACTGGACATTTTTTTTTATTTGTATTATACATTGATAATAAATTAAATAAAATATAAATAAATAAAGTGTCTAAATATACACACCTGGTTTCCATAAGCGTCAGGTGCCAATGTTTTATACAAGGGACCCAATAAGGTTGCTAGATTTTGAAAGTTGTGCTCCAGTTTCTCTTCCTGAAAGACAGAAAGGAGCAGAAAATATTTAGTACCTTAATTAGCATATTATACTAATGTTACCATGGTGCATGTATACCTCTTTCATATCATCTCCTAGTAGTCTGAATTTTCTTGGGATTTTGCTCCGGGCAAACTTGCAGCCGTTGTAGTACATGCTCCAGGAGCAGCCAAAGGAGAAAGATGCTCCACAATTGTCAGGATTTAACCCTTGGCATGCACAGGTCCTCCTAAAGAGGGAGGACAAATAAACTAGGATTTAGGTTAAGACTAAATTGATGATTGAGGATCAAATTGGGAACTGGTACCCTTTTAATTGATGCAAAGAAGTAGTGTAGTGTCTATAGTGCTGTCACTTACTCCTCATTGATAGCACATCGTCTCTGGGTGAGGGCTCCATGCTTTGTTAGAGTTTCACGTAGCTCACTGTAGAGTTGGTCAGCCAAGCTGGGCAGGATGCCCTCCCAGACCAGGATTACTACAATGATGCAGGCGGTCTCACATTTGTGACCAGTGCGTTCCCGTACCAACACCAGTAGCTTTTCTTCCACACTGGATCGACGAATCACCTTAAAAGTGACAGGTATACAAATTTGTGGACATGCAGATATTTGAGGCATGCGCCAGGCCAGCTGATTTGCTTGCTTCTCAACTGAAATATACAAAAAATGGTTCTTACCCATTTAGCTATGGGGCACCCTTGTGTACTTTTTCCTTCCTTGCCGGTGTATATTACCTTCTCAATCCTGATGGCGCGACCAATCAGACCAGACCTTCAATGCAGAATAGAGGCATTTAAGTAAGTAAAACAGTACACAGTGGTTATTTAAAACACAGTCTATGTTTACAGTCATTTTTCAAAAGGTCAAATTTGTGGTTACCTTTTCTCCATCCTCTCCCGTATACCTGCAACACTTGGCGCTGACCCCAAGTGAGTGTAGTATGGGCCTTCATCCTTTTCACTGATTTGTTCTAAATATCATAGAGGAACATACATTAATATTTACACACCAACTGATCAACCATGTTTCAGAACCAACAACTTGAGACTTACCAACACAGTGGCAGGATGCAATGTCATATTGTGTTTTCATGGGTGTGTCCAGTAGATTCTTTATAGGGGTATCCAATAGCTTCATAGGAGAGTCCATAAAGTTTTGTAGGAGGTGTTCCTTCTTAGGGGTGGAATCAGGTGGGTGTTTTTTAGCTACACCGGCTGGGGCACCTGCTGATGATTCCACTCCAGATAGGTCAGTGTTGGTTGACAGAATTGTGACAGGCCCAGAAGATTCCACCTTGACTTTATTTAAAGAATTGACGACAAGGGATTTCTTCTCAAACACAGGCGAAAGCTGGTACTGCCTCAGGCTTTGTTCCATGGAGGCTAAGATGTTTCCCTGCCCCTGCCTTCGCTCGCACAGGGATGGTTGATTCTCCTGCTTGACTTGCACTCCACCTATGCCTGCCTCTTGCATCTGTATCTGCTGCTCCTGCTGCTGCTGCTGCTGCTGTGAACAAGACAGCTCAAATCTGGGTCCGTTTTCCATTTTCACAGCTCTCAGGCCATGTTTGGGGTCACTAGTGCTCTGAAGGGGATGAGGAGGGCCCTGGCGCTCCTTCCTTTGTAACAGGTGCATACGCAGGGCTGCATGGGGACCCACAGGTGCCGGAGGTAGTCGAGGTCCTCTTTGGAACTGAGTGCATGATATCTTCAGCTGCTGTTCAGCCTCATGATACATCTGTGTTGATACCTGTTGGTTTAACGCGCCTTGCGGTAAGTGAGGTTGTGAGTGTGTAGAGGTCTGGGAGAAGTCTGCATGGTTGGGCTGGTGACTGTGGTTGTTAGGCCGCTGTGGTTGAAATTGTTTGAGGTTACTGCTGCCTGAGTTTGGTGGAAACTGCCTTTGAAGTTGTTGAAGCTGTTGCATCTCTGTTGTGTTATTGTAACTGAATGTTGCAGGGTCGCTGTGTTGGTTGTTGGACTGAGCAGAATTGTTTGTAAGAAGCTGATTGGCTTGAAGCTGCTGCTGACTTGGCTGACTGCGAGGTCTGTAATCAGGAGACTTGAGTTGCTGCCCCTCAAACTGCGGTGGGTGGGACAGTGGACGTTGAAGATGACAGTGCTCTTGTTGCTGCTGTTGCTGTGATGGTAAAAACCCAGGAGACAGTATATCCTGCAGGTCAGGGTCTTCACTTAAGTGCTCTGACTGCATGTGGGTGTGGTAGCGGCTGTCTGCCTGCTGATCTTGGCGGAAATTACGCTGCTCAGGCATTTTCTGGGGTAGAGGCTGCCGCATTTGAGGTGCTTTCAAATTTGATTGCCACTCAGGGGCAGTGTTGCGCTGGGCTGGAGCACAGTGTGTTTGGGCTGGGAGACAGTCCTGCTGTTGCTGCTGGAAGCTGTTAGACCCCTGGCTGCTATCTGTGAAACCTGCCTGTGTCTGGAATCTTTGCACTGGATTTGGCTCCAACATCTGGCAGTGAACCTGGGGGTTAGCTGCCTGCTGCTCTGACTGCGGCTTAGCAGGAAAGCCCCTCCACACGTCCTGCTCTTGTGCCTGGGATGACGGGCCACTCGCTGGTTGCTGCTGGGAATGTGAAGAATTCAGCTCTACCCAGCCTCTCTGGTGGGAAGTCGAACCTGGCAAGTTGGCTCTCTGCTGAGATGTGTTCTCCATCCCGTTTTCTAACCCATGACGTGGCTGCTGGAGACTAGGCCCCATGGGTCTCGTACTGTCAGCTCCATGTGAGTTCCCAGCATTTTGTTTAAAGGTCTGGGGTTGAAGACCATACTGGTGGCCCCTGTCAGTGCCATGGCGCTGATGCTGACCAGACCTGGTTTCTTCACTTTGTATCCCAGAGTTGGGAAAGGGTCCATATCCACCTGTCTTTGCTGCCTGTAGAGGAGCATTGCGCTCCAGAAAAGAGTTCTGGTTGAACTCTTGGTTGGCCTTCGCATATATATCTTGAGGATTTGTGTCCTCTGGATAGCACCGTGGCCCATTTTGATGTTGTTGTGAGCTATTGGCAGTATTAGTAGGTGAGATCATGCCAGGCAGCTGACCTAGAGTCAGCTCCTGACCAGAGTAAGACGGTGGCCGCTGCTGATGCTGCTGGTGGTCTGCTTTAAAGTTGTTTGAGTATCCATTCACTACATAGTTGACGGAGTTATAACTGTTGCCTCCTTCAACATTGCCCAATGCCCCAGGCAGCTGTTGCTGTGAGTCGGGCATCTGAGCTGAATTGGGCAATCCTGAGGTTAAAGAGGGGTGTTGAGCACCTTCACTGGACAGCTTATTTGCCAGTGAACCATTAACAGCATCTAGCTGTGGCCCAGATGTTTGTGGTGTGATTAACACTTGCTCGGGATAATACTGAGACAAGGTTTTCTCTAAAAGATCACCTGGAGTGCTTTCTATGGTTGAGGGGGGTGATACAGCACCGTTTGGAATCGAAACTTGTTTATTCCTTGGTAGACAGAAAATATCTCCATTAGAATAATTACAGTTCCTCTTGTCTAACTTAATCTCTGTCTGTGGGGTATTGCATTCAAACTCTGTTGCCTTTGTCATCTCAGGAAAGCTATCCACCAAACTGGAGCTCATGTCATCATTTCTTTTAATCTCAGAATCTACTTTAAATTTCTTGGGCTGTTGGACCAGTAAGGACTGCTCAACGAGTGCATGCTTCAACTCTCCATTCATCAATTCTCCATTCATCACGTAGGATCCTTGATCAAACCCATGTACTAAAGCAGGACTGTTGCTGTTCTCCCTGTGCCTCTTTATGGAGTTGACAACTGCGCCGGGCTTGTAACGGTTCCAGTTTGTATCCCCAGTGATCTGCAGAGAATCTCCCTCTGAAGACTGGCCTCCATTCTGGAGTTTGTGAGAGATGTTGCGAGATGTGCCAAATTGTGCTAATATCAGACTTTCTTCCGTCTCATGTCTGGTCTGTTCTGTTTCCATCTGGCCTGCTCAGAGTCCATCCACAGGGCTGCCCTCTGTCCGTCCTGCAGGGCAGAAAGAGAGAAATATTTGGTTACATCATTATTCAAGCAGAGTTATGTGTTCAAATACAATAATATGTACTATATAAAAGAAACAAAGATTATACAGGACCCGGCATTTCCCACAGGATTTTATTTTAACCCAGATGTGTGCAGAAACTTAACACGGTCAAATTATGATCTGCTGACAAACATCTAACTTCAGCACTCTTCAACTAGATGCAGAGATATTCAACAGGGGGTCCGTGACCCCTAGGGGGTCCTCAGAGTAAGTGCAGGGGGGCTGCCAAATTATAAAAAATAATATATAAATAAAAATTTGTGAAAACAATATATATTTACATATTGAAGACAAGCTTACTATAGATAAGATGGCCACTATGGTAGCATTACAGTTAAGCTTAAAGAT
Organism: Gymnocephalus cernua; assembly: GCA_023631565.1. Lineage (NCBI taxonomy): Eukaryota > Metazoa > Chordata > Actinopteri > Perciformes > Percidae > Gymnocephalus > Gymnocephalus cernua. The sequence goes on along the minus strand of CM042427.1, from coordinate 20,651,541 downwards.
TCACTGTGCCTTCCACATGTGTGTTTAACGTTAAAACATGATGTATAAATAATGACCATTTATTTTCATCCATTCGGCCCAGTTTAATATGCAACTCAATTTTATACAGTATATGCAGTAGAGGGTCCCTACTCGGTCTTTCTTTCAGCTAAGGGGTCCTTGGCATAAAAAACGTTGAAGACCCCGGAACTAGAGGATTAGATCTGAATATGGCCTTAGTGAAGGGAAGGTCAGCAGTGTAATGTGTTTGCACTTGGCACCGGATGTGTGTCAGCTGGCAACATGATTCTGTCATGGAATTAGATCCACCCTGACCTCATTCAATTTAACATACACAGCTTGACAAACATTATCGTGAAGGTACACCCCATGTGTTTTGTGGTCACATTTTCAGTGCCCAGTATCAGGAGTGCATGGCATTAAGCATTTCCCTTTGAAGACCCTTTTCTCAAACTGAAAGCTGTGACTTATTGTACATGTGAATTGTAAATTTAAAATCCCCCAATAAGCCAAATGATTGTCACTCATACAACGGTTCTGCAGGTTAAAAAAAAAAAAAGGGGGGGGGGGGCGATATAAGGAAAGTGCTGTGACTACATTGTTTTGAAACAGACCTTTTGGTTTCAAAAATGCCAATCAACCTGTTTGAGTTCAGTTTGCTTCCATAATGGAATATTTCTTAAGACAAAGGTTGGAAAGAAGAAACACTAGGAACATGCTTTACTTGTAATTCTTCCCTGTAAAGCGACTTTGAGTCTATGAAAAGCGCTATATAAATTCAATTTATTATTATTATTATTATTATTTAAATTAACAGAGGAAAAAAGACATACAGACACATGCATCAGACAGCATGCTTGAATCCATCTCTAGATCCTGACCTTATTCCAGTTCCCTGCCACAAACATAAGTGTTCTGTGAAGTAACTTGCAATATAGGGTAAAATGTTAGGACTTTTTTTCTTTGAATTGGGTTTATTGGTTATAAAATCAAAGGACAAAATATATTAAACCAAACATAAGTCAATTGATTGAAGGTAGTAGGATGCAAGATTAATGTCCCAGATGGTAGATGGGAGGAGGAGTTGGCTGCTCATCAGCTGTTGAGTCGCCGTATTCTTCACCCTGAACACATTGTAATGTCAAATATGCAAATACAACTCTCAAGTTTGAGACCTTTTGTTATCAGGGCTAAACTCTAGCATAGTGAGCTTTGTGCCATGAAGCTATAATGAGTACAGACTATAAACTCACCCCCACAAATGTATCCCACACTAACTTTATCATCCTGATAAAGTTCTTTGTTTAATGTTTTTCAACTCTCTGATTTAAGTAAATGTTATTTGCTGTTGGAGCTCCAAGGATAAATGTAAAAACCTCAAAATAAGAGTTTGGTAGCAACATATAGGTGAACATTTCACATGGTAATCTAAATAGGTTTTGTCTGGTTTCAGCTGATCATTAAATGTAGTATTTTGGCTAAACTGTGAGAGGATTTAATTTAATTTTTATAACTTGTGATGTTCACTGTAGGTCTAGTAACAATAAAGTAATACAAGTAATGTATGGAAAATAAGATCTCTACAGAAGATTAAGCAGCAAACGGAGCTTATGGTTTCATTGTTGCTTTCCCTGCGCACACACTCTCTCTGCCTAAAGCATATAGATACCAGTGATTCCAGTAGAACATTGATTTGTGTCTGCCTCCCTCAATTATTAATGCATGTCACATCTGCAGCATCTGCAAAACAATTGCAGTGCGCAGGCACAGAAAGCCATAGTCTAATCCATCATAATTATAAGCAACTCTCCTGCAGATGCTAAAGGAATGAGCACCAAGAGCGGCCCAGATTCAGTGTTAAAGTAAAAGAGTGTTGAGCATTAAAGCTGGAGAGAAACTGATTGTACTGATTAGCTTCATGGTTGGCAGGGGGTGAATGGAGTTCAGATGTCCTTGTACAGTATATTACAGTATAAAACAAAACAAAAAAGTTTGTCCTCAATGTCACTTTTGAATTTGCACCAAAGAAAGTATAGTTACATGTATCTTGCATACATTTTATTGACCTGATTTTGACTCTTATCACTGGCTTAAAAAAGAGACACACTTGCAGTTATTTTTCATTTCTGTTTACCCTGTGGTAATCAATATACCACATGCAATATATGCAGCCACCTGTTTAAACAAGCCACACTTGTCCCTGAACATTATATTTCTACATAGGTCGAAGGAAAGAAAAGATGCATTTTCCTGACTTTAATAGGTATCCTGAGGTTTTGCCCGCCTGCGCACAAGCATCCTATAGCCACAACCACCCTCTACTGAATGAACACTCACAGAAATTTGGAATACAACAGACATGTAAAGAAGCATGCTGTAGTTAAAAGGACTTCCTGCTTTACACTCTGTATGTACTTAAAATAAGTAAATAATGTCCTCGGAGCTCTGATTGAAGCAAGGGTCACAACTGCCGGCTGCTATAAAGTTCAGAGAAATATGCTATACAACCTTTGAAAACATAATTGGATCCAGCTTTACATTCCCACAAAAGCCCTCCTGTTAATGCAAACCTACTATAGGCTCACTATAGGCACCATATGATGTTGGGGGGGGGGAAGAAGAAATAACTAAATATTTGAGGTACTATGGCATGTTTCATTTGGCATGATCATGCTCCATCATTGGGCCTGATTATCACATCTGGAAGCAGTTACTGCTGCTTATGATTCTGGCAGCCTTCACACAACATGTTTTATCCAAAGCCTGATAACCTTTTTTGAAAAATGTTTGTATATGTACAGTATTCATTTCAGCCACAACATGCATGGCCCTTTAAAGAAATCATGTACATTGTTTCACAATGTCAGTGAATGACTATAAACAAATGTCAGATTCAGTGATGCTTTGCAATTCATGGAAAGGTCTAAAATAAAAGTGAATTAGATTTTACTGTACAGATGGGTTATATGATAATATATTTAGCTACACATATGAGTAGTATTTTATTTCAGACTTTCAAGCAAAAACTAATTGCAATTGCTTTTCAAAAAGTTGCCCATTTCATAAAGTCATTCAACACTTGGATACTAAGATACTGTGCACTTACAGAGACAGTATTTATAATCAGGTTCCTCTATTTCTTTAAGCACAATGTCCAAACTGGTCGCGTGGACCATGATTGAGGCAAAAAAAAAAAAAAATCACTGTTGCAATTGTGGCCCAGTCGACCGCCTGGACCAAGACAACCTAAACGGGAAACTGTCAGGCCGAGCTCTGCCCAGGCAGGCGAGCTGGTCGACATAATGATCTACTCTGTCAATCACCCCTCCAGGACATTAGCAGCCCTGCAGACCCCCAAAGTTAGTGTGCTAAATCTCCAGCTAACGAGCCAAGCTGTTACAAGAGTGTCTGGAAGCTCCCACCGTTGTCACAACAGAGAAGCCAGCTGCCTGTTAGCAGGTGGAAGAGGGAAGCAGCACACTGAAAACAAAGACAGCTCTCAGGTCAATGGCTGAGGAAAAGAGCCTAAAAGAGCGAGTGAAGAGCTTGCATCCCAAATGTTAACTTAAAAAAAAACTGTCCTGCCTTGTTGTGAGCTTGATGAAATTATATGTTCGACATTATCCGATAGTGTTTTTTAAGGAAGCCAGAAGAATAGAGAAGTTCAGAAAACTCAAGAAGAGCATGCAACCCCTTAGACAAAACAAAGACAAAACTAGCTTTTTACACACAATATCACTTGAATAGTTCTAGTTCAGATGAATGGTTAGAAGAATTACATAGCATTATATAGTAATGTCGGATTTGAAAATGCTCACAATGTTCCCTTCTTTAATGGCTAATTTCTTTTCTTGTTGTTGTTGTTGTCAGACTACAGACTGTCATCTAAGAACTGGGCCAGTGTAATTCAAATGTAAAATAGCGTAAGACAATGTAACACTAATTCCACTAAAAGCAAGGATACACAAATTGTGTGGGTAACTCATTAGTTATATTTAGACAGCACTGGAACCTGAAGATGAAGAGTCTCGGGCAACAAGTTGCAGAACTAATCTCCCGTTTGCTGCTGTCAGACACAGACGGATGTAAAGTGCCACAGCGGGACACCATCACCAGCATTGTAATCAAAAGCGACACTGAGCCTCTTTACGATTATGTCAAAGTTATTAAAATTGAAATGTGTTATTTTGATAAATGAGTGTAAGAAAACCCTGTGGGAGTTGTGAAAAGTGCTCGGCTCCGTTTGATGAATGGCAAATGGTCTTTGCATCCCGGAGGCATCTTTATTCAAACATTTAGATGTTCTTGTCTGTGGCAGATCTGCTGATTTTATGACGTGCTTTTTGGATCATATATGGTTTCTGTGTTGCTTCTTAGCATGAAATGAAGAGGAAGAAATGACACAAGGTGATTATGATTGGTCATAGACTGAATTATGTGCAGAGTAGTGCAGACTTTACAAGGTAATGTATCAGTCTTGATTGCAATGCTGCAAATTCACCTAGAAAAATGACTGACAATGATTAACACAATTTACTTAATGATTATTTCCCCCTGGGTTTGTAATTTAGGCTTAAATATTTACTAAAAAAATACAGCTGCACGGAGTTCTGTACAATCTATCATTAATGTATACTGAAGATAGCTTAATACACAAAGTAGGAAATGAAAACCTCTTTCTTTTTGCAGTACACTCTACACTCACTAAAGGAACATCAATTTAGGTCAGTTTGGTCTGGGAAAAAGGAGCTTAAAGAAGTAACTTAATGCTCCGACCTCTGTGAACTCTTTCACATAAAAAGCAGTGGATCCCTGCAAACGTAACAATGAGGTCAGCGGGTGAATACCACTTCCCAACACCATGTGACCATTCCTTTGTTTTGTCTGGCCCTTAGTGCAATCTGCAAATCAGTAACTAAGTCAAGAGGTGAAAACTGGCCCTAAGCTGCTTTCAGTGCAGCTCCATTCCTGCGTGACACACCAGGGTTTACAAAGGATCGAACGGAGCCAAGCAGCTTGTCACAGTTGGATACACCCACACTGACAAAAAAAAAAATCTTTGCAAGCCCAGAACAAAGCCAGAGATCCCAGCTGAGTGTGCGTGCGCCTGTTAGTGTACAAACATATAAACACACACACACCAATTACACAATTTAAATCCAACTTTGACAGTGCTTGCTTTAAGACATTTGGAGTTTTGGCTGCATCCTCTCGGACATGATTAACAGGGAGATCTATTTTTGCTCCGGAAGTAGAGTGCTAACCCAAACCAGAGACACAGCTTGTAGTGGCTTTTCCTGTTGGAAGTTATAATGCTTTGATCTATTTTAGTTTTTCTTTCTTTTTTTTGAATGTACACATGTTCCACTAAAACAAGTTCCTTCCCGAGGCTATTTTGCAGCGGCTCTGTGTGGCGCTTAGCGCCGCCCATGACTATTGTGATTGGTTTAAAGAAATGCCAATAAACCAGAGCAAGTTTTTCTCCCATCCCGGAATTCTATGTGGAATAGCCAGACCCTCCTCTGCAGCGTGTGGAGGATGGTCTACAAAGTGAGACTATTGCCTCTGTAGCTATGTATATGCTGGCAATAATAGATGGTCAGTTGCTTTAGTACTTTGAAGCCTGGAGCTAAGACTGGACTCTTGGACACAGTGTGACCAGTGTAGAGGGCTGCATTGGGATTGGGTCCCGCGGGTCGCAAATCTCGCGGGAGCGGGCGGTTTAAACTTTGCTGCGGGCGGGAGTGGGCGGCTAAAAAATACACTGCAGGATCGAGATGTAGCCTGGAACCCCCCCACGCCAGCAGACACCAGAGATATACATATTTATTACATGGCTTAGTTGAATTCTAATGTAGTATGCGGTCTGTTATTTTTTTATAACAGACCGTTGCTAAGTTTAACACACCGTTGCCATACAAAAGCAGAGCGTTGCCATGGACGCAGTTCTGTTCACTCTTGAAGACAGCTATCAATCAATCCGCTGAAAGAAGTCCGGATAATTTATCAGCAATGGCAAAAAGTGGGGAAACGCCGTGGAGCAACTTCTGTCCTCCAAGTCAAGCAATGACAGCAGATCTGGTGAGCGCCATCGCTACATCTTTATATACGGGCTATGATCGCTATCTTTATATACGGTCTATGATCGCTACATCTTTATATAAGGTCTATGATCGCTACATCTTTATATAAGGTCTATGATCGCTACATCTTTATATACGGTCTATGATCGCTACATCTTTATATAAGGTATATGATCGCTACATCTTTATATACGGTCTATGATCCCTACATCTTTATATACGGTCTATGATCGCTATATCTTTATATACGGTCTATGATCGCTACATCTTTATATAAGGTATATGATCACTACATCTTTATATACGGTCTATGATCGCTACATCTTTATATAAGGTATATGATCGCTACATCTTTATATACGGTCTATGATCCCTACATCTTTATATACGGTCTATGATCGCTACATCTTTATATGAGGTCTATGATCGCTACATCTTTATATGAGGTCTATGATCGCAACATCTTTATATACGGTCTATGATCGCAACATCTTTATATACGGTCTATGATCCCTACATCTTTATATACGGTCTATGATCGCTACATCTTTATATAAGGTCTATGATCGCTACATCTTTATATACGGTCTATGATCGCTACATCTTTATATACGGTCTATGATCGCTACATCTTTATATAAGGTATATGATCGCTACATCTTTATATACGGTCTATGATCCCTACATCTTTATATACGGTCTATGATCGCAACATCTTTATATACGGTCTATGATCGCTACATCTTTATATACGGTCTATGATCGCTACATCTTTATATACGGTCTATGATCGCAACATCTTTATATACGGTCTATGATCGCTACATCTTTATATACGGTCTATGATCGCTACATCTTTATATAAGGTATATGATTGCTACATCTTTATATACGGTCTATGATCGCAACATCTTTATATACGGTCTATGATCGCTACATCTTTATATAAGGTCTATGATCTCTACATCTTTATATAGCTACGGCTGATTCAAGATTCACGCTTCGTGTTGGGGGTCCTGATCACCCTGTCTGGGTTGTATTCGCTATAACAACCGCCTCGCTCTACATTATCCCTTACATACTGACTGAGTATATACTGCATATCTATGAGCAGACACCAACAGCGTGTCTGAGCCTCCCAGGACGGGGGAGCTCCTCTGCTCCGTCCACCATCCACCCCCCTCATCCTCTGCTCCTTCCCCTCTCACAGCAGCAAGCACCGGCCTTCTTTCCCTGCATCTTCTCCTTATTAGCCTACAAAATGACGTGTTTTCTCATGCGGGATGGGAGAAGACACAAAATGAATGCATCTCTATTATTGTGCGGAGAGTTTTGTGTCAGAGTTTTGCGGGTGCGGGCGGGAGTGAACATAAATATTGCGGGAGCGGGCGGGAGTGTTACACACACATTGCGGGTGCGGGCGGTAATGGTCAGAAATTCAGCGGGAGCGGGATGAAGAAAACAGTCCCGCGCAGTGCTCTAGACCAGTGTTGTAAAACAATGGACACAGTTTGCACAAGAGTCATTTAAGGGCGGCAGTTAATGCACATGACAGTAGAGCCTTATTTTTAACAATTAAGTGCATTGTTTTTAATATAGCTTTGCTTTACCTAATGCAACTTTTTCGTTTCGGTTTGTCCATCGAATTGCTAAAAATATCTTCAAACTAGAATATAAAAATTAAGCTATAGATCATAGGTATTGTGGATATTTAGTCCTATTTCCTGCTGCTTTGTCACTAATGTAACAAACTTGAATTCACCAGACTTACACTGTGTTTTTGTTATTCTCAGAGAGAGTCAGTGAAATATGAGAGCTGCCATAGTAGATGGGATCTATTTGGCTTGACTTGGCAGCCGTATGTGACATTCACCACTAACGATGCTGGGGAAACTTGGTTCTTTGCAGGTTGAGATCTCTAAGTCAGCGAGGCAAAAGAGTCCTGCTGAATGGGACATGCAGCAGCACAGTAAATCAAAGACACACTTGCCAAGCCACAGCATTGTTTTGCAGAATAGTCCCAAGAATAAGCCATTATCTCAAGTGTATATTTCCTTTTCTTTGCTGATTTGGGCCCATTCACATTTTCCTGTTTGATAGATAAGAACATGGAGCATGCAACCAGTTCAGACTATAAATTATTCGGAGTACTTTTGAAAAGTTGAAACCCACATGCCTCATGAACTGAGATATATCAAAGTCTGTATATATAACTAGTTACTAATATTATTATTACTAATATTCATCATGTCACCTGACTACATATTATAATTGTAACTAGTAACTTCACTATTATAAACACAATGCTAATGCTATAACAGCAACAACAACACTTTCACTTTAACAGTTTACTATCAATTTGTCCAATATTAATAGTCAATATGAACCATCGCATGCTATTCATACCAACTTTGCTAGTCATTTAGACACAGTACCCACAGTATTGCTACCTCTTTTAACTATATGTCAAAACACAACTGATAGTTTTGATAGTGTACCGATAATACAAACTGAAAACCAGTCTTGATATTTGTTTCATGTGACTCAAGACTTTAATTGCATACGAAAGTATCGAAACATTATGAAAAGCCATTAACTGGGAAGAATTCCAAGAATCGGTGTAATATTTTTGAAATTTCTTTTGACCTCCACCAAGGCATCCCCTATCTCACAATGTTAATGTAGTGTACTTTTTCCCAGTCAGGAACACATTTTTCCCACACCGCATGAATGTAGCCCAAACGCCCTATCTCACAATGTTAATGAAAGTAACAAATAGCTGTATGTGTATCTGCCCTGTCATTTGGATCCGCTCCAAAATTGAATGGGTTCTTCCTTGGCCCATGATACACCCTTCCAACAAGTTGAATGGAAATCGGGTCAGTAGTGTTTCCGTAACGCTGCTGACAAACAAACAAACACGGACAAACTGAACCGAAAACATTAGCGGAGGCAATAAGTAACACTTATTACATATATACATATACATATAACTGAAAGTGGATTGCAATGTATATTAGTGATATGTGGACCTTAACCAGACATCTTACATTTGTGTCGAGTATGTTGTTGAAATGTATGAGCCTCAGTTGAGCCACCATGAAATGTTAGAGGAGATGAACTGACCTCTCACTTCTCACTCAACCAAACAAAGACAAATCATGATATGGAAAAGGGAAATAGTGATAAAACTAAGTCTTTGTTTATAACATAATTTTTGGTAATGGATATTCAATGTCAAAATGGAGAAATACTGTAATGTCTGTATATGCTGACAGACTGGAGTTAGATGGTTCAGACTGCACCAGCAGAGCAGCGAGTGAAACCTCATCCTTAGCAACCCCTACCAGTGTAACTAGGTCAAATGACTTGCATTCTAGTGTTTTAAATCCCTTCTGTAAATATAGAGCTGGACCCGCTGCTCTGCACACCTCGTGACCTCTGACAACATTTTCACAACTCTGCATTCCAACTGGCTACGTAAACAACAAAGATGTAGGCTCAAAAAACAGTTCAGAATCTCCTAAAGATCATTATTAAATCTAAGACTCAATTGCTACTATGGTCTTTGGAGTCTTGGCACTTAATCATACATCCTACACCTCCAGCTAAGTGTTATGGGTCAGATTTCTGATTGCATATCAATGAACAGCCTGCAACAGCTCTGTCGACAACAACAAGAGGATTCTTCGTGCACACAAATATGCCTGATTTAAGGCAGTGTTTAATTATTCCTTTAGACATTTTGAATAATGACAGTTTATGACATATGACAAGCACATGAACTGAGTGTGGGGACTGGCAGTATGGGGGAAAAGTGAAGGGGGTGGACTGGAAAGTCTGAAAGGTCAGAACACACCAAGTCATAAAGCACTCTGTGAAGTGCGAGTAGTATGTGTTGTTCCTGACTGCTGTTACTAATAGGAGTGATGTTAATTCATGTTCTGCATCTCACCGAGTCTCTCAGTCAGGCACCTCATACTTGGGATTTAGGTCACGTCACACTCATACAGTGCTTACAATGCACCTCACATGGCTGCTCTTGCCGTCAATACATCAGTCTTAACATTTGACACTCTCCACCCTGGCTAAGAAACAAAAGACCCCTGTGTTTGCAGTCATTTTTATAATCTTTCAAATGTACATGATAACCAGATCATTGTACCATTTAATTTTCCACAAACCGATTGATGTCTCTCTGTGTGTATTTTTGTATACTCTTTAATCTGTCTTCTGTTTGTTGTGTTGGGTGTCCATATATGTTGAAGGGTCTGGCTTTGTAGAGTCCAATTCAGATTGCCCCGTGGGTACAATAAAGTATCTATCCATCTGTCTGGAAAGCTAGCTTCCGCGAACTTAGATCTTGTTGCTTTTCTTTCACATGATCAACCTTAGCAACATGTGAGATCTACACTCTGATCTGCACAGAGAGAAAAAATACCTTAACAAATTCAACATGAAAATGAAATCCTGCACAAAAACCTAGATAAAAGATCACACACATACCTTTGGGCAGAGCCGGGCTAGTTGTTTCTACTCTTTATGCTAAGTTAACAGACGGCTGGTCATAGCTTCATATTTACCATACAGACATAAGAATGGTATCGATCTTCTCATCAAACACTCAACAACTAATCAAATAGGCATATTTCCCAGAATGTCTAAGTATTCCTTCAAGACTGCAAGATAACCTGACACATTAAAGTGTAGCATTGTTTTAAATCATGGTTGTGCACCAACTTTTGATATAAAGCTTTCCCTAAAGGTTGATACATCTGTCTCATGTTTGGGGAATTTACAGCTTCTGTTTTAAATTCAGATGTGGCGATCTTTTGTATTGGTCACTGAAGGGATGCAGCCACATGTGAAGGTTATGCAGGAATGCAAAAGCTTGAGGTTCTGATGTGCCTCATGCTGCTTTCATTAATAACAACAAAGGCCGCTGCATGAGGAGGGAAACTGACTTGGCACTGTACAACCTCAGGTCTAGTTTTTCTGTCAGGTAGAGTAGTGCTGTTTCCTGTTGATGCTCACTGGGGCCTAATCACTACATTGTGATGTAAATATGGCTGCATCACATGACAGCCTAGAGCAACAGATCTATTTTTTCTTTCCTCTTCTATGCTTTCCTCTCCCTTCATGGCTGACCAAAAACAGTGCAGCTCTGCAGGTACAATCAGAAATTGAATGCAGATGAACAAATAACTCACTCTTTCAATTAAATACATGAAAATCTCCTAACATGTCAGTGGCTTGCAATGTAGCAGTTACATTTACATTATCTAGTCCATCGTTTCCAAAGTGTTTGAGTTTTAGTGATGTATGTATGTTGGCAAATGCAAGAGCATGCTATTCAGTATCTTCTTTGAATCTGGAGACAAGATTAACAGATTACAGCAGAAGAACTAAGGACATATACTTCTGTTTGCAATTTCTTCCCTAGAGAGCCTCCTCCCCCTCCTTAAGAAGGGATCTGTCCAAACTACATTGTTCTTTATGTCTAACGCAAGACAGATGTGGCTGACTTGTTGAGTCCCACTGCAGTCTCTGTGCTTCCACAGCTTTTTGTCTCATTGCCTTCTCTTATTGTATTGTGACATATTTTATCTAACTACAGCATTATTTTGATTAATTGGCACTACTTAGCATTATGTTATTGAATTCATTTTTTATTTGATTAATTTCAACAGCAGTAAAAGACCCAAGAAAGAAATTTACAAGTATCTGTTTAAAAGTTTTGGGAATGCGGATTAAATATGTTACTCTTGAAATTATAATATGTATAATCATTTCTATGGATGAAAGTGTACATCAGGCTGTTCTAGAGGCCAATTTCCATTATGTTATGTGAGCCTACACACAATCTTAAAGGGAATATAGATACATTTTTAGACTAATCTTTCCGCTAAGGGCATCCGAATCTACATCGAGAATACTTACTTTTGATTATGAGAAGATAAACTGGTGATTGCTGATTCATGGATAGCTGAGTGCTGGACCCGAGGGTTTCAGTGTGGGCTGTGCACCTTTTTCTGTAAAGACTATACATCAATTACTCAACCTGGACAGAGTTTAGCTGAAAACAACCTACAATGATGCAGCTGGAGAGTGAAGCTGAAAGACAAAAGTGGAATAATGCATTGTGTATTAGGACAATAATAATAATAATAATAATAATAATAATAATAATAATAATAATAATAAGGAGTGCAGTTCCTATTTGGTTAACTGGTCCAGCTCCCTCAAGGTAAAAAGATAAACTGACAGAGGGGAAAGATTAACTGGCACCATAATAATAAACAAAAAATAGTGCCCATAGCCATAATTAAGATTAATGTCAACACTAATCCAAGATTGTTTGATAGTGTTGTACAGGGTTCAGTGGGCTCAGGAAGCAGTGGACAAGACACATATAATATATCTACTCGTAAAGAGTCACAAGGTCTGAGGACTACAGGAGTCAGTGATTTGTGGAAACCTATTAGGGACCCGAGGACATGACCGGTTTTGTCGAGTATACTTTTCAGGGGCGAGGCTGCACTGGTTGAACTGTTGACAGTTTAAACTTCACACAGTTCATGTTGTGTGGATCCAAAGCTCTTACGCTAAGGGACAAATCCTTTGGAATCTTTGTCTCGAGATTTTTTTTTTTTTTTAAATAGATAAGGCAGTTCAAGTTGTTGAAACAAACTGATACATAGATTTTGGTATGTTGTAAATATGATTGAATTTGAGGATATCGCAATGCTATAATGTTTGTAGTGTTTAATGTCTGAGCAATACCTGATGTGTCAGTGAATATGAAGGAGGTTTAAGCCTCAGGTTAATGGTTAAAGGTGACAGGAGGATGACAATGGTATGAATAACTCAACAGCCTTTGGTGTCAGGGATAAACCCTGCCTCTGTACGTTTCTGATACAACTTGTTTAGCAGGTATTCTGGGGGAAATGCACTCGCATGCAAAACATCATGCTGGTATATGCTACTCTTACACTTTATCTACTTAAATAAGTCTGAACTGTTTTCTGAAAATCCTGCTTAAGGTTGCTTGATAATAACATATTATTTAAATTATAGTATTTTTAAATTATAAAACAAGAATGTTATAATTTGGCTAATACTGAAACTGGTCCAAACTGCTGATAACAGGCCACCGTGTCATAGATCAAATCTATAAACCATCGGCCTTCCCTCCAAAACCATTTCAGTGCTCAGAGCCATTCACACGCATGTCGTGCAAGTGTAATGTCGACACTAGACAGTGGGACAGAAGAGGTAAATCCTGATAGTACACAGCAGTTAAACGTTAGCACAGATATGACTTTATAAACCTGTTAGTTCTCATTTTTCTGAAAAGTAAGCCTGCCAAAGTAGTTTTTTTGTTCCTTCAAGCTGCATCACATGGAGACTCCAATTAAGAAATGGGCTTCTGAGCGTACAACCCCACTAACCTGCCCCCCAACCCCTCACAATGCTGCTCTTTCCAACCAGCCTGTCTCTTTTCCCCCTCTAACCCTTTGTATGCAGCGGTCAATATATCGGACTAACTTGATGAACTGTGCACAGAGCAAAGTTAATTTCTCTCATAGTGCATGGTAGCCATGGTTACCATCTTATGAGCACTCCAAAGCCCATCTGGTCTAAACATTACCCCGGCACGGCTGACTGCAGAATAGGCTGCTTTGCCGCGGTGTGCACATGTGCTTTATGCATTGATCCTGCCAGTAAATCAATAGTGCCACATAGTCACAAGCTTACATTTGCACTTGTGTGGAGCAACACCTTTACAATTGCATTTTAGAAATGTTTTAGAGCTTTAAAACCTGAAACATTTCTATCTCACATTTCTTACTGAATTAGAGTTGCACTATTTAAAATCTTATCTTAGTCTTATCTTGAGCGACAGGATTTATTTGTAGAGCCTTGCCAAGAAAGATGTTGTAGTTGCTCTTTGTTGATATGGTAAGACAAGGAATACTTTATATTGACCTTTTCCTCCTCATTCATTCTCCCATCTGCTACAATATGCCATGAAATGGAAGACTCATACACAAAGCCAAGTGATGAACAATCGCTGATTCCCATGTTTCTTCAGTTAACCCGCGAGCCTGTGAGTCTTGGCATGTGATTAGTTCACAGGGCACATTTATTTAGCAGATATTTTCTTTCTGTTTGCATGATCCAAATCCAAACCAGCTTCCAAATAAACAGGAAGCGGAGGTGAACAGTAAACAGAGCAAAGGGAAACATTATTGTAAGAGGGAAATTAAAACATGGCACACAACATGGCAGTGGAGGAATTCTAAATGGACTCAATACCAGGGCTGAAGTCAGATTTATGGAGGACTGAGCTTCAGATAATGGTTTATTGTGAACAAAAAGCAAAGCAAGTTTGGCAATCTCTACTTTCTTTCTTCTTCTATTCATCAAATGTGAAGCCAAATATATATATTGTAGTAGTGCCCAGAGTGACTTTGAATATATTTGCTCTGTCGGTTTTGTCATATGGAAAGCAAATGTAGTTATATTCTTTCCCTCATTGGTTTCTGAGCAGCCTGACCTAAACCACTGTTGCTAAGCTCCCTCTTTCCCTCCACTGAGGGTGAGGCACGTGACTCTCATTGAATAGAAATCACAAATCCTCCTGAGAGAGGGATATTTTCTATGATTCAGGGCTTCAGTGTAAGAATGTATAAAGTCTTCACTGTATTTCTGAATCCTCAGTGATTCATAAGGAAGTATGGAGATTTTAAACAATAATTAATGAGTTCTTAAACATGGTCTATGTATTGTTTTACTCTTTACTTAAAGTGGAACTATTATGCTTTTCCATATTTCCTGTCATATCTATAATGTCATAATGTTGGATTTTCATGTTAAACGTGGCCAAAACTTCAAATAATGAGGAAATCTCCATGAGCTAAAATGTTCAGATTTCCAACTGTTTCAACAGTTTTTTCTACTCACGGCTAAGTGTTAAGCAACTCCAAGCCGGTCTTCAATGATTGGTCATCTGCTCCAGCCAGGCAGGACTAGAGTGTTTTTTTTTTAAGCTATTGCGTTGTTAACGCCAGATAGCTGTAATCTTGGCGGCCAATGTTGGTTATTTCCCCCAATTTCGGGTCACATCATTGCTTGGACATGTCCGGTTGTGTAGTATTTGTTTTTTTGTGTGGCCTTTATTTTTGACAGGACAGCCTTGACATATATGGGGAGAGAGAGGGGGAATGACATGCAGCAAAGGGCCGCAGGTCGGAACCAAACCAGCGGCCGCTGCGTCGAGGACTAAGTCTCTGTGTATGGGCGCGTACTCTATTAGGTGAGCGACCCAGATGCCCTAAAAAGTCTTTCCCAATATAAATACATATATGGAAGAAAACTTGTCTGATTGTCATTGAGCACTATATGGCTCGGAAAGACACCAGCTGCTGCACTCGTACATTCCACAGAGGAAACCTAATATTGAGCGTGAGCAACTTGAAGCACTCAGAAGTAGTTAGTGATGTCATTCAGAGCCTTTGGTAGGGTTATGCTTCTAAATGACATTCAGGGCCAGCTGTCTGTTTGCACTCCTTGTGCAGACAACAGGGGGCCATGGGGGCCTAACCTTTTCAATGACAGCTCCAAGCAGCAAAACAGTCCATATCTGACAGCCATTTTAGAAGAGGGTTAACAGCCATCCGAAGCAGTGGTTAGATCACCATGGATCCCATTGATCATGCACTATCATGACGGAGCTTTGTTGATCATGACACAGGGGCATTAGCTATGGAAATGCCTTTTCATATATTGTTCCAATTAAGCCAATTTGAACAGAAAATGCATTCTGACAAGCTATATATATAAAAAGAGTCTCCTTTTTGGTCCTTTTTTTTCCCAATGAACCTTTCAGAATTAGACCTGTGACAAAGCCTCCTCCTTGTCAAAAGATTTGATTTAACTGGAACGGACTGACCTCTATACATTTTGACATCATAGTCTTATTAAGGGTAAGGATCCTAACATGATGTTAGGTCACATTTCAAGATCTGTGAGGCATATTGACAGCCTGTGTGCCATGTCCACACATTGTTACGCCTATGTTTTAAAAGCGATCTCTTGGCTGGTAAGGAGGCATCTTTCACTCTCCAACATGGAAACACCAACATTTTTGTCTGCATATTTTCCTGTTGACTGATAAATAACAATAACTAACTTTTTTTTACCCTTACTTTTAATAGTTCTATTCACAAAAGATGATTTTTATTTCAAAAATCAGTGAAACCAAGTTTTCTCAAATAATAAATCATTTATATAAAAAAGCAAAAAAAAGTGGAAAAGCACCACTGGACTCAAATGTGCATTTACCAGTGTCTTTGCACGTAATGATTTTTTAAATATAAAACCTTGCAAATTTGTTTTCATGACCCAACGCTGCAACCACAAAGAGAGTTTGTAAAATCATCTGGCTCCACAGAAAAGTTTACAGCCAGTTTAATCTCCTGACCTGGCACTATTAAGGCCTACACTCCTGCGCCGGAGCTATGTGCTGTCAGAGCAGCATCACCATAAGAAAAGGCCTGCTCTCAGTCTCGCAACGTTCTCTAGCAAAGATGCTGTTGACTGTGACTGTAGCTCTTGATTTCCTTTTTTTATTCTTAACTTCCTGTAGTGGAACCGGCGAAAGCAGCATTCAAGAAAATTGTCCAAGCGTAGGAGAGGCGGCCCGGCGAGAGGCGGCCCGGCGAGAGGCGGCCCGGCGAGAGGCGGGAAGGGATGCTATTCGCTTTGGGGAGGTTACGTAACATCTCACTTGCCTCTCTCTGTGCGGAATGCCAGGATAGTGTTTGTAAACAGAGCGGCCATGTGCGTGTGCTCACGTGGAGGAAGCTTTTGAGTCACTGCCCTCGCTGTCTCACCCCTGAGGTAAACCCTGACATCGATACATGCTCACAGGGCCAGCAACACTCCCTCCGGCCCGTTGCCACTCCAACAGAGCGTTATCACTCTCACTCCATAATTACACCTCAGCGTAACAACGCACAACCTCGTGGAAAAGGAAGACCGTGAGTCATATTGGGGATTCATAATGTATCTGGTGTGACAATTACTGTTAACATGTTTTGTATCTCAGACTCATAAAAAACATTATTACTATGACACAATTCCAGTGATGACCGATAAACCACTCGCAGGCCATAATCACATCACGTCTCTTTAACAAGGTAGGACATTCATGGGACGGAAGGCCTAGATTCTTGTTGGGGTGGATCTGGAGTGGACAGTTATTGTTAACAGGCATATTTTTTTATGATTTGGCTTCAGTTAATTCTTTTTATTTATTGTCAGAGAAGATAAGCACATAGCTCTCTCGATCCCACAGTGTTCTGCAGTTAGTCCAAACATAGAGAACAAGTCAGTAGTAGAGCATGGGGTAAAACATTCAGTAAGTGGTAAACCAACACAAATATCATGCTAAATAAAGTCCACAGGGATGTCCCAGCGTTGCTTTTATCAACAAGAAAATTCTCACTGCACTACTGGTGTTAAAATATGTGTAGATGAGCGACTACATTTAGGCACACAGATTCTATTGCAGAAACACTTGGTTGTGGTTTGCTGCTTCTCTCTTGCTCTCAATAGAAAAACAACCCCCAATAGCAGACAAGAGAGAAATCAATATTGCAGAAATCAATATAACACTCAGTATTTCGCCATTTTGTCTCAGGAAAGCAGTCCAAGCTATGACCAGCAAGCAGGTAGTGTACTATAAAATGTCTAACCTGCCACTGGGCCTGCTTTTCTGTGTCATTTGCGCAACAGCCCCTGGGTGGAAATACAGTGCGTGGGCTGGCCAGAGCAGGGTCAGAGGTGAGGGCTTCGGTAAGGGCTTGGGTATTGTAAGTGAACAGCATTGTTGTGGAACGCTATGGCAACTGGACATTCTTCCCAAAGGTGATATTGTCTTTGCCCTGGGAGTGACATAAAGGGGGCTTAGGGCAATGACGAAGGAGCAATCCAACCGCACGGCTTTATCTGTAGGTGTGGATAGATGAGAGAAGCTATGTGCATGTGATTGATCTATCTGGCCCTTCCCCCCACTCAGCCCCATACAGGCCCAGTAATGCTCTGGTGCCTTTTCAGCTGCTGATGTAACAGCAGCCATGCAGAGGCTCATGAAAACCCCTTCAGTGATATTGTGGGCTTTTATTTCTTAATTTTAGAATGTGGCTTTATCATGCAGGTCAGGATTAGCATTTGTAAATCCTGCGTACAGTGCAACTGAACACAAAGGGGAACATAAATTGTACAACCTCACCGTGACAACCATTGATAATGTGCTTTTCTTTAGCAAGCAACTAACTGGGTTGGATGCAATCCATCCAAACTATGCAGTGTGGGATGTGATATTTATTGTGCTTAGGATATAGTTAAATAAATCAAAACAATTAAAAATAGACCAAAAGATACACAACTGCCTAGTTTTAGCTGTTAATTATTTTTCTTCCTCTGGTTAAATAAAAACAGAAAAATCAAAATGGTATATGACCTAATCTGGTCTTTCACATGAGACATTATCCACAATGTCTTCACATCATGAATTGGGCAATGAAGTCTTAGACACACACACACACACACACACACACACACACACGGATCACCTGATCTCATAGTCACAACATATTTTATGAGTACTATGGAGAACACCCCTGCTTAGGCACTCGTGTTGACACTACACAGTCAATGACCATGCTTGCCATATCAAAACACAGTCGTGCCATTGCGTCAGAGGGGTACAGCACTATTGATGGCCCCAAAGTTTCCTGACAGCAACGTAGAACTAAAGATGGGATTCTCTTCTGCAGAAGATCAGTTTCAGTAGCGAGTAAGAGAGTGTGTACTGTATTGTGGGGGCTGCATACTCAACCACAGAAATACAGCATGTAAGCACAAACATTTTAAAACAAATGCTTAATTCAGAAGGGGAAAAGGAGCCTTTGGCTGTGATAGCATAATGTTCCCCGTCATCAGCTGTTCACACAAAAGCGTGGTGATTGTCTTCTAGTCATTTGACTAGCAACTGACTTTATTTGGACTTCACTGCCTCTTCCCCTTCCTCTCTATGTATTTCACAAAATGTCACTGTTTTTTACAGTCTTTACTTGAAGCTTTAAGTTAAGGAAACTGAAAACTTTAGCGATCTGAATTCCTGCATTGCTTCTGCAAACAGCTTGTTAAGTTGCAATGCCCGATTTGAGGTCAGTCATTATTCTCCATGCCTTTACTTTACTCTTTACCTGAGGCCATACTGTGGTTACATTACGACTGTAGTCAGTAGAATACACAGGCCAATACACATACCAGAGGGAGATAACCTAATGGGCCATTCAGATGTTAATAGAACTTAGTGAATTCAGGAAAGAAAACAACTAACAACCAATTAGCTAGTAAATCACTGGGATAAGACCTGATGTACTAATACACTTCTGAATTTACATGTTATGTATTTGTGTATTTCTAAAAAAAAAAAAAAAATGCATATTCACACAGAACCCCAAACTGTCAGGGTACCTCACTGTTACCACTCCATTATTGTAGTTTAAATCTCTATTTGTGCAAATATCAGGTCACCATGCTGGTGTTCTACACAAGTTCCTTTTTTTTTTTTTTTAAATGCTTACAGATCACACACAGTCACACATAGAAAAAAATAGGCACACATTCCTCTTTGTATTGTCAATTATCTATCTGTCAATAGCTCTGTTTCCAAAAGAACAGAACAGTCTGATTGTTGTGACCTTTATCTGCTTGTGCCGGAATAAAAATATACAGTCCTGACAACTCTTGGTTGGGTTCAGTTTCTCAAAGATGTTTAGTCAACTTGTTGGAAAAATAGGTTTGTTGCAGCTCTCTGGCAACAATCCCTTGTTTAGTCTCCATTTAAAAAAAGAAAAGAAAAACCTGCTCCAGAATTACCATTTTTGTGCCCCCAGTTAATGGTGCGGTAGGATTGAGTTTCATTTCCTTCAGAGCTTTCTGACCTTGTCTGCCTTCACTACATTCAGCCACCACATTTCTCTTCTCTTTTGCTTCTCCTTGGGATTTGCCTTTGTGTCTGCTTGTCCTTCAGTGTTTAAAGCAATGAAAGGTGATTAATAGAGGTTCACAAAGCCAGAAACTATTCCAGCTCTACTGCTGTGCATACACTATGCACTTAGTGCTGGATAAGTCCAGCTTGGACTTACATACAGTCTCCCTACTGAACAGCACAAACAAACAACATACACAGCCATGGATATTAACATGAGAAGCTACAGGGGGTAACACTGCCTGCATCTAAACATATGTAATGAAACATTTCATAATTTTGTAATAGCTAATAATTACACATAAATGTGAAAAATGGTGTTTCCCCTCTTAAAACTAACACACTTATACAAAAACACGTATCTATAACACACCTTTAAAAACATGTGCCTAATAAAAAGCAAGGCTGAAATGTTGAAGAAAGAAAGAGAGCATTATACAAGCATTTAAATTATGCTTAAAGAAAAACTCCTGAACAAGCAGTCTAAGTACACCATTTTATATGATGCATTCAAAGGCAGCAAGAATGTGGAGTGAACACAGAACACTCAGGAAAACACAGAAGGGGTCTTTTCAGATTCAGCTGGCCAAAAGAAAAGAAAGAAAATCGTCAGCCATGTTGGAGTAGCTTTATCTAATATCCCCTCCTTATTATGTTGGCTCTTGCTTTTACGGTGGGGGACAATTGCTATACCTCACCTGATACAAAAAAAACACCAAAAATGCATCCAGTGGGTAAAGGGTAAAAGGGTAAACAGGGTATAAACACACTAAGCAGTTTCTCACCTTTTTACGTCCCTCCACTTTGTAGAAATTCCAACAAACCGTCTGGATCTCCTCTTTAACAAATCCTAAAGGGCAGCCATCTTGCCTCCTTCTGTTCTTCTATGTAACAGACTATCCTCCACATCAATATTCATGGAAACAAGTCTGACGTCGGCTCTCATCATCAGGAGAAGCCCGGGTGTCGCTGTTTGGCCGGCCTGAGAAGCACACTTATATGTGGCTCTGGTGTAAGGCAGCGGAGGCGCACAGTAGATAAAATGTTGTTGCAGGTCAGGGGGGAGAGAGCCTTGTTTTGCCGGCAAACTCAAATAATTACAAAATGACTTTCCTGCTGAGTCCTTCCTACACAAAGAGACAGGTTTTCTTTCCCTCCCCTGCTCCCTCCTCTTTTTTTCTTCTTCCCTCAGCCGCACACAATAGTGAACTATGATGGCTGCCCTGAAGCACTGGAGTGGATTCAGTGAGCAGGACAGGACTCCACCCCCAGTGCACTTTACGTTGAATATTGCACTGGCCTCAACTGTCTGACTGTGGCAGATGCCTCCACCCCCTTCCTTTCCTCAGACAGGAAGCCAAGTGACTCAGGGTTTTTTCCCTCCCTTTTCACGATGTCTATCTTGACTTCCTTCTTTCATTTTCTTTCTTTCTCTGTCATTGGTTACAGAAGTTCCCCTGTTGCGTAATAGCCCCTGTTTTTGAGAGCATTACAGCAACAATCAGAGGTGGCCAGTTTGCAGTCCAACCAGTTGAGCAATGCACTCATTTCCAACGGCTGTGTCTTATTTTGGCACACCTCAGCCGGCTGGCTGGCTGGCTCATTTTTAGAGTGCACTCTCCAGCCTGGATACAGGCTGCATACTTTGCTTCATGTGTCTGCCAAGACCCACCTCCTGTTGACACTGGCCACGTGGGCTTGAAAGAGATAGAGAGAGCAGTGTGAGAGAAAGGGGCTTTTAAAAGAGTGATTTAAAAGAAGAATTCTAAAACGCAGGTCTTGCCCTTCATTTTAAATGGGGGAAGTGCGTTATGCCTGCTGCAGGGTTTGCCGCAGAGCTGAGGTTTAGTTTGCAAGAAAAATTTTTTGCATCGTAGATTTTAAAGGTCATAATCTCACAAACAGTTCCATTGATGTCAGCAATACAATTTAGGGAATGTAAGTTTTTAGAAGAAAAAAAAGTATTTTTGTATTCTTTAATATGTTGAAAACAATGGTGTCATTTCTTAACATATGGTCACAGCTTTAACCGCCATGCTCAATAGTCAACGCACCCCCATTCACTTTACTATTTAATTCCTCTTTTACTTTACTAACAGGTGGGTGTTGTCTGAAAGAATCTGCCTTTAGCTGCAGTTCAGGCTTAAAGGGACACCCCACCTCTTTCCCAGCAGCCCCTGCCTAGCCGCAGTGACATTTGTTGACTCAATAGTTTTAGGCTCAGAGCAGAAAAGGAGATTTTTTACAGAGAATGGGGGAGGGGAAAAGGCAAAGAGAGGAAGGAGTAGTCACTAGCTGCAACTCAGACCCTGTAAAGACAAAATAGAGCCTTTTACATCAGGTCTGTCTTCTTTCTTTACATAACTCAGTTGTTACTCAGGTGGATGTTGATCTGTACAATTGTAAATGTCTTTAAACCACATTATTACACTTGCAATTAAGTCAAATTGAGTCATTCTAGCTACAGGGACAGGTCCTTATTGGTATCCTCTTTAAATATGATCACAAATGAGGATATATAGATTGTTTTTTTTGTTTTTTTAAATTAAGCTTTAAGATGTTTATTGTAAAAACAAACCTCACATAAACATCAGAAAGACGCTCCTGATATACTGAGTGTGAAAGCGCTACAGTATACATCATTTATTAAGCGTCCTAAACATATTATTAAAGTATTACAACCCCAAATCAGAAAAAGTTGGGACAGTATGGAAAACAAATAAAAAAAGAAAGTAGTGATTTCTAAATGTACTTTGACTTGTATTTCATTGCAGACAATACAACAGCACATCATTTAATGTGTTCCTCATGATTTTTATTGTTTTTGTTTCAAAAAAACAAAATTCCTATTTTGGTTCTTGCAACACATTTCAAAAAAAGTTGGAACAGTAAAGCATTAACACTTTGTAATGTTGCCATTCCTTTTCACAACAATTAAAAGACGTTTAGGGACTGAAGACACCAAGTGATTTCAGGTGTAATTTTGTCCCATTCTTGCTGCAAACAAGTCTTAAGGTGGGCAACAGTACAGGGTCTTCGTTGTCGCATTTTGCGCTTCAAAATGCGCCACACATTCTCTATTGGAGACAGGTCGGGACTGCAGGCAGGCCAGTCAAGTACCCATATCCTCTTCCTCCGCAGCCAAGACTTTGTAATGTGTGCAGAATGTGGTTTTGCATTATCATCTTGAAATATGCATGGATGTCCCTGGAAAAGATGTCTTCTTGAAGGCAGCATATTGTGCTCCAAAATCTCTATGTACTTTCCAGCATTAATGGTGAACACAGAAGTGCAAGTTACCTTTGCCAAGGGCACTGACACAACCCCATACCATGACAGACCCTGGCTTTTGGACTTGTTGCTGGTAACAGTCTGGATGATCCTTTTTTTCTTTGGTCCGGAGCACACGGCGTCCATTTCTCCCAAAAAAATACCTGAAATACTGATTAATCTGACCACAGTACACGTTTCCACTGTGTGATGGTCCATCCCAGATGCTTCCGAGCCCAGAGAAGTCGACGGCGCTTCTGGACACTGTTAACATAGGGCTTCCTTTTGGCACAGTACAGTTTTAACTGCCATTTGTGGCTGTAACTACGTATTGTGGTACTTGACAAAGGTTTGCCAAAGTAGTCCTGAGCCCATGTGGTGATACCGCTTATAGATGAATGACAATTCTTGATGCAGTGCCGCCTGAGGGCTCGGAGATCACGGTTGTTCAGCTTAGGCTTGCGCCATTGTCCTTTATGCACTGAAATTCCTCCTCATTCCTTGAATCTTTTAATTATGTTATGCACTGTTGAAGGTGAAATAAGCAAATGTCTTCCTATCTTTCTTTGAGGAACATTGTTTTTAAACATCTCAATAATTTCCTCACGTATTTGTTGGCAAACTGGCGATCCTCGGCCCATCTTTGCTCCTAAAGGACTAGACCTTTCTTGGATGCTGCTTTTGTACCAAATCATAATTACAATCACTTTTTGACATCACCTGTTTCAAATCACATCATTATTTAACCAATGTATCTGATTACTAGCCCTAAATTGCTCCTGTCCCAACCTTTTTTGGAATGTGTTGCAGGTCTGAATGAAAGGAAAGGATGTATATTTACAAATGAAATTAAGTTGACCAGACAAAACATGAAATATTTTGTGTTCACATTGTCTGCAATGAAATACAAGTCAAAGTACATTTAGAAATCACTACTTTCTTTTTTATTTGTGTTTTTCATACTGTCCCAACTTTTTCTGATTTGGGGTTGTATTTTAATCAAGAAATTACAGTTAGTATAGTCTTAAAGCCACTGAGCAGATTTAGAAACAGCTCTATTTCTGGGGGATAAGACTGCTGGGGACTGCTGACAGTGGCGTGTTTATGCTTGTCTGTTGTTAATCCTTGTTTGCATAGACTAAGGTAATGTGAACTGCAGCTAATGGTTAACCATTAGCTGCAGTTCACATTGGCTCGTAGAGAGCTTGAGACCACGAAATATAAAATCCCCAGATAAGTTGTGAAGATTGTAGAAGTGAATGAATGAAAAGCCCATATTTCCCCCTCTCATCAATTGCCATTAAAGTGCCCCTAAGAAAAGCAGTAAACCTACCAGTGCACCAATGAAGTGTCCCAGTGATCAAGGCTGCAGGGCTGTCAGTGGTTGTTTGGACTGGTCAGCTTCATTCCTTCTCCCTGGCCCTGCCCACCCCCCAGGCTGCTACTGTAAACAAGAAAGTGAACTTTGTCAACTTTTCTGGTTAGACAATTTAAAAATACACACAAGTTCTTCTAACTGTTGTCCATATTAGATGACTTTATGTTCCGTTAGCTGCATTAGGCTCAAAATATGGGTGTGTTTGGATATTCTCAGGCAATGAACTTGTTCACAGGGTTTGATTTATGTAGTGATTTATGATTGCTTATCTTGCACGCAACTTAAAATGGCCACACTTACTTTGGGTGTGCGTATTGCCAGCGGTCAGCCAGGAGAGCTCTTTGCCAGGCTGCTTCCCCTGACAGCTACTGTAACTCGTAAATTCAGAGATTATCTCGTCATTCCTCTCACCTTGTCACATTTCAAAGGACTGGAGGCGTGTGCCATCACCTCATCTGTAAACACAGAGCGGTGGCCTCTTGCTGACCCAGGGTCATCAGAATTCAGGCACACTTGCCACTTGACTGGATGACGATGAGCATTAGAGACTGTTTTTCTTGTGGGCCCAGTGTTCTTGTTGATTTATGTCAAACAAAACAAAGACAGGAACTGGCTCCTCAGGTCAAAGATCTGGGCCTCTAGTCTCTCTAAGATTTGTGTGTCACTATAAGCCACGTGGTGGTTTATAGTCCTCCCTGAACAGGCAATGTTGGCTCATGAAAAACTGTGGTAAAGCACGAGTTCACATTATCAAGCTGCGTGGAGTGAAATGAGTCATGCTTTTCAATGTTTTACTTGCCATGTGAAAAAATGTAACTGACAAAAGTCATAAAGTCTACTGAATGAAAAGCCAACTTACAGTTTGATGTTCAATTCCTGCATTTCCCAGAATCGTATAGGTGCACATTGCTGCACACTGATGTAGAAGAGATTAGAGAGCTGAACTTCTGTTAAAAAAAAAACACAAGCAACTGTCCTGCAAACCTGAAATGTGAAAAATCCTTTAAGAAAATGTTAACTTTCTTGTGACTTTAACATTTTTAGTACTTAAACACAATACTATAATCTGTATTTAAGGAAGACTTGCCTTTTCATCTCAAATTAAAATGGAGACCGTTTATTTTCACACCAACATTTACATTTGAAAATGCCTCTCTTAATTTTCATTTTTGGTCTTCCATTCACACCATACCAGTGATTTAAACCACCCTAAACAGATCTTTTCCAAAACCACTTACTTCATTTTTACTATGGACAAGGTATGAATGTCATGTGATCTGACTCAAGTGGCTTCCACATCTCCAAATGAAGACTTAAAAAAAAAAAAAAAAATATATATATATATATATATATATATATATATATATATATATATATATATATATATATAACCTTAACATTCCTATGTGGATTGAAAACACTCTGTATGTAAACACTCTGTTTTTGAATTTACCCACATTACTGTGGACACGACCTCACTTAGCTGCCTGGAAAAGTCCTTCTATTTGGTGAGAATCATTTGGTCCTAAATAAGGTGGAGACTCATATAAGCAGAGGCTGATTTGGAATTAAAGCATTGATTTACAGCTTTCTTTACACCAGTCTGAAGGTGAGAGAAAAGGGTGACATCTGAGGCGCGACAGAGCTACTGGGGCTCGTCGAAAAGCTGAGAAAACCAGCACTTCTCACAAGCACCAGTGGTATTAGCACACATCTCACCTGGGGCAATCTAAACATACAAACTCTTTATGTAGGGTAATAACTAGGTATCCTCAGCCTGGGCTAATACACAAGCAGATGACCACAGGATCCCCCCCCCCCCCCCCCCCCAACAATATGTCACCCACTGCTGCTCCTCCTCCTGTAGTTATCTTAAAAGACAAGAGAGAGTCGTTAGTGTGGGTCTCACATAGCCTAATTGTTTAAGCCGCAGCAGGGGGTCTGGGGCAGGGTGGTGGGGGAGGGGGTTTAAAGAGAGGGAGAGTAACTGGAAAACAGTTATTTGATATTATTGAGCTCCAAAAGGTACCACATTTGAAAATGTTTGTGCTGCTTCACACTACTTCACATTTCTTGCACATATTTGTAATTGCAAGACTTTTGTCCTGCTTCACAATGCCTCTCTGTCTGCGGTGTGTGTGCCATCTAACGTTCCTAAGTTCCTGCCCGGGCACAGCAGGGTTGGACAAGGCCAATCATGGCCTGCTGCTGTTCCCGTGGCGACCAACTGCTTCTGAGAGGTTTAAGAGCTGGTTCCCGCATTCAGGCTGCAGGTGCTTCCAGCCTCCCCTTACACACCCTGAAGCCTCTGTAGGCACGGCCCTCTATTAAGAGCAGGGAAGCCCTTTTTACCAGCTGTGGGATATACGCCTCTCACCCACTTCTCCAGAGGGGAATCATCGCCTGGCCCCCACTCGTTTGGGTCACTGCTGTCATACGGGTTTCCGTCTTTGGTGCAGATTGAAGCTAAAACCTTAAACCAAAAGAGAAAAGACAGTAAAAGTCTGTGGTTGAAAAAAGATTTACCTTTCTAAATGGACACGTGGAATGAAAACCGTACACATTTATCTATGTTATACTACACCTTATACTATGTCTCATATCCCATACTATATCATAATGTACCATATTATACTATGTTATGTTAATATATTACATTGACTTGTGCATTATATCAGTACCATTACTTAATCATATCACATTAGTCTGGTGTACTGTTTACACAGACTTATTGACTGCTGCTTTCACACCACTCTCCCTTTTACCTATTTTCATTCTATTCTTATTTTTGTTCACCTCTTATTATTTATTTCTGTTACTTTCTATACTCATCAGTATTTATTTATATCTTAGTACTGCTGCAACAACCAAATTTCCGCACTGGGGATCAACAACGGTTTATCTTATCTAATATTATATCAACAACTTGCCATGAATTGGCCCTGTTAATGAACAGAAAGTAAAGCAGAAATGATCTGTCACAACCTTTCATAGAATTTAACTACTGTCAACTACATTCTCTGGTGTTTGGCATGGAGCAGATGATGACTTACCTCCTTTTAAAGAGAGTGTGTGTTGCAGTATGAGCAGGCTTTGCCGTTTCCTTCAGTTAGTTTCCTGGACACTCATATCACAGTAAAACCGCATTGCAGTTTTGGAACACACACATCCTCACTAATCACTAATCCTACCTAAACATTTGTGCTGTCATAGACCCTTTTGCACACTGATTTATTTTAGAAACTTTTTTTTTTATCTATTCTATTTATTGCAGTCTACCTATATGTAAAAGTAATAGAACTAAAGGGAGGGATAACTGGAGGATTGCTTTGCAAAGGGACAAAGTAAAAAATGAGATGCAGCCACTCCATGTGCAGACAGCTGGCACTTGACATTTGTGACTTAATGTCACACCAACTACCAGTTCTACTTGTATTTACTAGCGAATTTTCATTTTATACTACGTTACAGTATATCTCCACTTCACTATATTTCAGTGGGAAACTACATTTATCAGATTAAGCTTTTAGACAAAACAGATGATGTATTCACATATGATACATATCTAGCGGCTCGAAGTGCCAACACTTTACTAAGACACTTAATGTTTTTTTTCTTTCGATTTGTCCTCTATGTGCTTATATTATTAATAGTGTATGTGTCGCACATCTACCAGTAAAAATCTGATGTTTTATTGTTATTCCCACACAGGAATACTGTTGTTTTTAAAATAAATAATGAACTTTTGCACCTAGCTCAGAGACTACATGGCTGCCCTAGATGTGATGGTAAACAATGCACTTGCACAAGACTGTTCCTCAAGTTGTTTGTCAGCCTGGAATGATGTGCAACCAGTTGCAAGCAGCTCAACAGGCTGCTGCAGCCTCCTTGCTTATCTTTGCATTGGCAGCTGAGACGGTCCTTCCAGATAGCAAAGACATGAAATCATCCCTTCACCTGCTCCAGGCTTGGTTCAACATGACGAGCACACAGCACAACTGCCCCCAGCCATGTTGTCTATCATCAGACAAACCTCCCTTCCTCTGAACTGCTGAACCATAAAACACTTAAACCTGACAGGAAATAAAAACAGATAAGAAAGGCAATGCTAGGATTTTACTCCCAAAACAGTGTGTGGGGATGGTGGAGATAAGGCTCAGATTAAGGCTTCCAGAGCAGAATTTATCCAGACGAGGAGAGACAGTCTGGCATTAAGGTAATTAAGGTGATGTTCTGTAGCCGCAAAGGTGTGCTTGTGACTCAGAGTATGTACCAGCTGTGCCGTGACACATAAGCCCCCCTCCGCAGCCCATCACTGATTGTGGCAAGTCCTTGGCTGTGACCTTGCTCTCCCTCTGCCCACGCCGTTTTGAGCAGTAGGATGGTTGACGATCAATTTCAGCTGCTAGTGCGCTGCTGAGAAAGGCAGCATATGGTTAGACATGATTTACGCACAAACACACAAACACGAGCGCCCCCTGATACACCCCCCCCCCCCCCCCACACACACACCTCCTTCACTCACAAACAACCACTTACATAAATGATCATGTTTTGTGCTACTGCAGGTATTGCTGGTGAATCGGTAATTCCGGTTTCAGGTCTGTGTTTTTGCAAAAAAAAGGACAAGAGGGAGGAGAGGATATACCGTAAAGCCTGAAGCCAGGAATATATGATCAACTTCTTTTTCTTAAAAAGGCCTTTTAAAAGGTTTTCAGTTTTTTCAGGCTTGTTACGAGTGTTTAGGGTATTAAAGGGTAGGTTCACATTTTTTTCAAGTCTGCCTTAAACAACATTCACATGCCCATATGTAAATTGAAACAATTTTGCATTCTGTAATCATTCCTCCTGTTCATGCTGGCCAATAAGATTTCTTCCTGACATGATTCCAATGCAAGCCATGGGGGACAAAATCTACAGTCCTCGTTCGGTTTAAAAATGTATAGTTTATCTGGTGCGAATATGAGGCTTGCATTGGAAAAGCATTGGGAACGGATCCCTTTAAGGTTCAGTAGGTAACTTTTATAAAAATATGTTTTTGTTATATTTGCTTAAACTGTCAGTATATCCAGACAGTGGCACATTAGACAGATAATCTGAGAACATTTCCATTCCATTTTCCATTTCCAATTTACAAGATTACACCGCGCACAAAGAAAAACAACCAATCAGAGCAGAGGAATCTCTTAATGCAGCGTCAATTACTGCTTGTGAATTGCGATCAAACTGTCACTAGGCAGCGCTGATAAAATATGAATCATGATTTTGTTAATGCACTGCCTATTTCTCACCTCAAATGTTTTCAGAAACCTATTTAGTTTAGCTGTAAAATAAGAAAGTTTGCTCGGGCCGGTGGGCGACGCTTGGTTTTGGCTCGACTGTTTTCAACATGGCGGCAGCAAAACCTGTGTTAATGTTGATATGGGCACCTGACTATTGTTTTAAGACAGACAGAAAGACAATGTGAACCCCCCTATAATCAACATAAACAAGCACACTTTATAAGAGTTCAATATAATCAAAAGGATATTTGTTTAACAAACAAAGGTGAGCAAAACAAGATAATACAATATTTGGTTTACTAGATAGATGTACTGCTAATAAAGCTACATTACCTTGGAGATTTTGCCCAAAACTGAGTCTCACTCCCTAGGTTCCTCATCACGATCAATGATCTCCATTTGACCCTTGGTTCTTCCCCTCTATCTCCATCCCTCCTTCAGCCCTCCACATAATACATTCTTTCAATAAAATAATTTGTATGGTAGTGTGAAAAATCTATTAAAATCTCTCTGTTTCTTAAGTAGATACTGTGTCAGGTGTATAAATCCTTCAGGTATGTCAGCACAGATCTGCAGGATGCAACACGCAGGGAGAATGTTAGAATCTGTGTGATGTGCTCCATCCTCTGACCTACCTTCAGTCACAATTCTGCAGCAGCAGAGGTTCAAGATGACTCATAGACTATCGAGTGCTGAATGTCTGTAGAGCCGTGATGCTTTGTAGGTCTCTGATGTGGTTGTGATAAAAGCGTAGTCTGGGTGAGCACAGCGTTCCTTAAAGTGAGGTCAAGCAAACAGGGGATTTGAGCTGCGAACACAATCAATTGCATTCTGGTCAGGGTTGTGTCATAATAAGGAAAGTGTTGGTGACCAGATTACAAAACGTCAACAAATATGGTATAAGATTATCAGTCAAAAGGGGATTCCTGACTCATGTGAAACATGTTATTTCTCATAAAGACTCCAAATTCTTTCAAAAAACATTTATTAAAATAGCTTTGATGTGGGTGCCAAGAGGAAGATCAGATTTAAGTCAAGTGTCATTCTGACTGTTCTCAAACCCTTTGTTTCAAGGGAGGTTGAGATACAAGAGTGGGATTTTACACTACCTCCTAGTTGGCTCAGTAGGCCGTTATCATCTATTGGTAAACTGGATCGCCCAACCTTGTTTGTGGAGCTGTAAAATGACGTGGTATAGCGACGGAGTAGGACTTTCCCCCAGGAGGTGTGCCTGGCTTTGAAGCCAATCTGGCCTAGTGGCCAAACCATGAATGTATTATAAGAACTAGATACAGTCTTCGTGGCGGAGCCCCGTTCATTCCTATGAGTTGCTCAGTGGTGCATGAAGCCATCATGGAGCCTAAAAAATAACCGGGTGATCGGCATTACTTCCGCATTGTGCGGCCCCATAGAGCAGGCGCATTGGAGACCTCCACCGGCCGAGCCGGCTACTTCAGGTTTAGCGCTCCACTAACTTGAATATGGGGATTTAATGATTTAATCGTGCCGGTCTTCCTAGACTTGCCAAATGTTATCGGACTGAATGGATCAAATACTGGCAGTGAACGAGTCATTTCAAAAAAATGTATCCACTGATTTTCAGACGTGTCTTTGGACATGTAAGTCTATGGGGAATTAAGTAGAATAAAGTATTTTTGGGCCAGTGAGCATCGCATGATGGATCGCTATGTTCAATTTGCTTCAAAGCCCGGCACACTTCCTGGGGGCCTGGGCCAAACAGTGGAATTACAACTTCTGTTTCCGTCACTTGATACCATTTTTTTTTTTTTAGCTTTACAACCTCCACGAAATGACTCGTTTCACGAACAGAATTTGGTCCATTCGGACCGATAACATTTTAAAAGTGCGCAACAAAAGTTAACTGTCTTTCTAACATTCTAACAAACATTAGTATTTTAACCCAAACCACAATATTTTACTAAACCTAACCAAGTGTTTTTTGTTGCCTAAATCTAACCAAGTAATGTTTGTTCTGTCTGAATTCACAGCGGGAAAAAGTGACACCTATGGGCCCAGACCTAGCTCACATCGACCGTTACCATATGAACAGATGATAACGGCCTTCTGAACCTACTAGCAGGTGTAGCAGGCCACTTCTGACCTACATCTATGAGGCTGATAACCAATGATAACGCCCATTCAATGTAGTGATAACAATCAAAATGGGTGACATACCAGTATCCAGCCCACATATAAGGACATATAAGATACCAAAAATACCATTGCAGTGGTGAAACATTTGTCAGACAATAACTTGACTTCTTACTTATAACATATCATTGTAAACAAAGACATTTGTCTCTAAACTATTTAAATAAAATCTGTCACAAAAAAGCTTTACTTCTTAAAACACTTTTTTTTATAATTATCCAATTAGAGGAAATGAAGGATACTTAGTAAGCCAAGAGGTCTGAAACTGTATACAGGTGTTGTTGACAAGATGTAGAAGGTATCTGTGGTGATTTGCATAGTGTTACATAAAGCACATCTTAGTTAGCCTATATGACTCATTCTAACACAAGGACCAAAAAAACGTTTTTGAGCCATGTGTGAACTGATGTAGTTTAGGTTGTGTTTAGTCACAGGCACAGCAACTAGAAGAATTTAGGTTTCAAATGAAGCCTCATACATGAATTCTGGCCTTACAGTTCTTCTGTTATACGCTTTTCCACTTAGGTATGGCAAATAGGCAAAAATAAAAAATAAAAATGTTGTTTTTAACAGAACAGTATCATATAATCTAACCTACATGACGTAACGAGTTTTCTCTACAGGGAGACCAATAAACCTGTCTGTTTCTATAGATAAAGTAATGTACCAGAACATTACGATGAGATCTTTGACTTTTGGTTAAATTCTGCACATAAGTCTTTACTTAAGTCACTACGCTTGTTTTTTCTAATAGTCTTACATTATATGCAACAGCAAAGCAAGCTAGAGAACAGTTTAGTTAAGTCCAGTCTCAGTGTTTCTCTTAGAATACTTTATCAGGACAAATAAATAAAAACACTTTACAGAAGTTGGCTTTCAGCTCACTGTTACAGAGAGCTTCACTATAATGATATTTTTATTCTGGGAGACATGACCTAAATGATTTCATGTGCTAATGCAATGGGCTTGGCCATCCCCAAGGCAAGAGCACTGGTCTCATTAGGGTTTGTAGTCATGAAAGTAGGGAATACGGAAAAGCACTGAATGGGGTCGTTAAATACATCATCAAAGAGGTGTGTCTCTGCTCTCTCGTTATGACTTAAGATAACGCAAAAAGCTCCTCGCTTATGGGAAATGGGGGTATATAAAGGGGGGGGGAAGTCAGTTAGCGTTTGCTTGTATTTCTGTTTTTGTATTGAATTACTGAGTCATAATGAATTTTCCAAGTCTAAGGAGACATTTTAATTTTGCAGCAGCTATTCTGCTATTCTAATAACACTAGTTGCGTAGATTGGATGTATTATTATAGGCTAATATGCAATTTTTATGTATTTTTGTATATCTTTCTTTTTTATACTATTTATACTGTATGATGTGTTATATGGACCTATGTCTGCAATAAAGCTTTATTATAATTAAAGTTAAAAAAAATTATCTCATCTGCTGACTTTACGTACACCTATCTATTTTAATGAAATAATGCAAAATAAATAATGGCTTTTACCTGGATACACTTAGGCATGTTTTTTTTAAAATTATTACTATAAATGCATTTCTGTGCCGATATATGCTCCTATGATTCTTCCTAACCACAGAAGACACACTAAATCATTTAATATTAATCTCACCACTTTAACATCTGCTGCTGAATTTAACTGCTGCAGGATAATAGCAGTAACCATTCTAGATGTGAAGTCACTATGGTCTGTGGCTGTGACATACATTACGTACACACATTAAATGTCCACTAGAGGGCAATGTGTCCAATGCATTCAGTCTGATGTCACAGGTTTCATAAGGGCGACAACCACACAAAGAGAAATGACAAAGAGTCAGTTATTACACCGTGTGCAGATCAGAATATTAAGGTAATGATCAAAATCTGATCATTACCTTAATATGAAGCTGTTTTTTTTTTCACTTCTCCTTCGAGGTGTCATATTTTTTTGACATTGCTCCTTGCACCTGATTATTGAGCAATTTTCTGGTAGTGTTTTTTTACATTGTCCACCTTGCAATGTCATACTGCAAATTAAATCCAGTAATGATCAAGCTTGCAGTGGGTGATTTATTAGTAATCAAAATGCAAAAGACGAAAAAGAACCTTACGGGACAAATAAAATGCCACTATTGTTACATTTTTACTTGTTTATTATTAGTAAGTATATTGGCAGAGGGGAATATGAAGATCAAGTCTGCAGCATAAGGCATATAGTAAATGGTGATAATTAAGATCTGATATAGTGAAA
The DNA here is from genome assembly GCA_023631565.1 of Gymnocephalus cernua. Classification (NCBI taxonomy): domain Eukaryota; kingdom Metazoa; phylum Chordata; class Actinopteri; order Perciformes; family Percidae; genus Gymnocephalus; species Gymnocephalus cernua. The sequence continues at coordinate 20,617,039 of CM042427.1, read as the reverse complement.
AAATAATACATTTTCTTTAATTGTTTTGTTTCCAACAAAGAGGAAGATGCCTGCCTTCCCTTCTAGAATCTTTTCCTATTCCTCTCTCTCTGTGTCCGCTTTGTTCCCCCTCCTGCTATCTCCCCCCGCTATGGGATCATGGGAATTGTGCAAGTAGCGTGGCGTTCCACGCTTTGCCCGCGGCGCTCAAGGAGGAGGCGTGCAGTAATGACCTGCTCCTCAGCTTGCTCGCCATCATCGCCCTCACAATTAATTCCCGCCTCGCGTTCCTCTGTGTTGGCGGGGGGGATGAGAGTGTGGGCTCCCTCATTAGAGCTCCTTGTAATGTGTCTGGCAGCAGTTCCCATCCTGCCACTTCTGCCCTTCCACTGCTGCTACCATGTTTGTTTTATAGATGCCTCCCTCTGCTTTCCTGCCTCCCAGAATGACTGACACGGAGTGTAAAAGTGAGCCTGGTCTGTGTTTTTATCCATCAGGGTTTGAGGAAACACATGAATACACTCTTCACATGGGTGACATGGAGGGGAATATTTTCAGCAGGTTATTCCAGGTCCATCCGGCTAGTGTAGGAGCCTTTTCGCAACAAACAGTTCATGGAAATGTCCAGTGCACATTGAAATACCTTCAGAAACAGGTGATGACATTTCAACGGCTGGTGACAACTGAGGGTAAGCTCTCAACTTTTAAACCAAGCGGAGCAGAGTCTGACCTGGATTTCAACTCCGAGCTTGACCAAGGATATTTTACAGTTTCATCTTACAATGGCCTGCTTTACACAGTTGGTCAGCCTGCATATTTGTTCAGGTTATAAGCGTGAAAGGCTAGCAATATAAGGGATAAAGAACCATATTTGACACGATGTTGTATATAATGTAGAGGATGTTTGCTATTGACATGCAAGCTACCTTTTAGATGTGCTCATGGCAATCTCACCAGTGAAATACTGAAAGTGTCTGCCAGCAACTTAGAATATTTGGATGTGCGAGTTGTTTCTTCGAAAAAGTTCTTGAATAAATACGATGAACAAAATAAAAACTTTAAAGTGGCTTCAACTGACATATTTTTTCTAATAACAATGTATCAAATGACAACGTAAAAACAATGTGATAATGTGGAAGGGGTCACTTGTAGTGACCTACAGAGAATTATCACCTGAATCTGCAGTTTCAGTTCATTGTTTTATGCTGGCCCACTACTTCACTGTTCTGGTTCACTCTCACGCACTAATAGTGTCTTTCAACTGTGGCAGGCAGCGGTTTTCCACATCTAAATGCTGAAAACCCACTGTACACCTGCTCAGCACCAAACAGCAGACGGACACATTAAGTGATTAGCCGGTACTAGCTTACATTTGCCAGGTTGCCAGAAACACAACTCCAAATGAATGATAATATTTCTCAGTAATTGTGTGTAAATAAGCAACTGTTTGCTAACAAGTTCACCATATCAACTTGAAAAAAAAGGTGTTGCTATGTCCATGTGTGTTCACAAATTGTTTCTGCTGCCCCCAAGTGGCCAAAAAAGGCTTAAGCAACATGTCATCAATGACAATTAAATTAGACCCTGAACACAATCTGAGCGTAACCCAACTTTACTACCCAAGATTAACAATTATATTTACTATACACATCATCTTATTCTGTGAGTAACAAAATTCAACGTAAATACAAGCTGACAGTGTCCTGACCAAGGCTAAGTGTATTTTTTACTGCAGTTTGAAGGTCTGTGCACTCATTGGGAGCCACACAGTAAGCAAATACAATAAAAAAGCAAACACTGTACAATACAGTATACTGTATACTCACTGTACACTCTGTACAAAAAGTAGCAGGTATTCGTTTGAGACAACTCAGCATATAGCAACCAGGAGAACAAATTGTGTATGCAGCTTCTGGTGTATGCTGAGACATCTGACACAAACTGAGACCCATTAGACAGTTCTTCACATTTCTGAATGTATTAAACAGACTCGACATATCGAAATGTCAAGCACTTATGTCTCAAAAGTTAAGAAATTATGTTTAGGAGTGAAGATGTCTCAGTTTGATACTTTACATGAATTGTTTAAGTTCTTAGTTATCCCGGATCTTACATCAGTGCATGCAATGTCATGCTACCTGGGAGAAACCATTCACACTATACTTGCTGTCACAATAAAGCTCATCCTGAGAGTACATAGATAGTCAGCTGTTTGTACACAGACCCTTTTAAATAACACAATGAAAGACCCTGACTTCTGCACACTGTGTCACGAATACTTTCATGAGTCATGCTTTGTGTTACTGCGACACAGAGTTCATTCACCGTCACAGTTGTCCAAAACTATTTTGCTCTATCACATTGGTTTTTGCATAGCTATTGTGCAGTAGACAAATTCAGCATCTGCCATTGTGGACTTTGTCAAAGCAAAGGCTGCGACTTAGAGGTTGAGTCAACACACAGATAAATAGAGGCTAGTTCTGGTTGACAGTTCTGTAAAAAAAAAAGAACCGTATTAAAAGTTGTATTCATTTCACCTGATATTGATGAAATGATCACGGTGATAAGTGGGTTTGGTAGAGTTTGTGTGTGTGTCATGTCTCTCTGCCTGCCTGCCTGTTTCACAGTCTCTACAGTACATCTAAACATTACTGGTTGCTAAGATCTTTGTATCAAAAGATGAAAAAGTTCATCCAGACATCAGTTAGCTGTGATCGAGACCCGGATGTTGGAGAATAATAAAAAATACAAACTCAGCAGATGGTAGAAAATCTTTTTAGCGATCAGACTGATCGCCTGAAATGGCGTATGTAGGACACGCCAATTTGTATGGCATTATTTGCGTTTTATCAAGACGCATACTCGCCTTTTAGCGTGTATTTCCACGCCGTTTGGTGTCCATTGACCTACATTATGTTGCTATTGCGTAGCCATGGCGAGTAGTATGAAAGGACGAAAGTCTGCGTGAGGAGGTTGGTTGGGGTGGGCTTTCACCCAGGAGAGCAGGGATAGCACCCCACGTGTGGCGTTTGTCAATTGTTTTTGTTTTTTTAATGAAACCTTCCCCAATGTTCTTTTCCTAAACCCAACCTTTTTGTTTTTACATGCATGTGATGTTCTCGCGATAGCACAGCACGTGGCAAGTGGCGTGTATGTTCACATCCACTGTATACAGCGTAGATATACATGTGGATAGCTCAAAATGCGTACAGATAACACGCCATTTGGCTTGAGGAAGGTGGCGTGTATGTTTACGCTAGGTCATGATGCCACGTTGTAGCGATCTACAAGCCTAAACACATAAGAGAACAGGACTAGACAGAAGGGTTCTACATTTCATGCCTGACTTAAATTTGACCAAAACCAAGGGAGGTCTACCTGAAAGTCTTAGCATTTCTGTTTTTATTAGCTAACTAAAATGGAAGGTGTCTCTGTCTGTCTTTTCACAAAAAACAACTTTACACTTGGCAGGTGAATTTCTGAGGATCCTGAGTGCAGTGTTGAGTGTGAGCTCTTGAAATCTTCAGGAAATCTTCATCAGTAGTGTGTTAATGTACACACCGTGTAGTGTATTGAGAGGGAACCCCTATTAACTGTTACACCGCCAAACGGCATGCTGGGTAGTGGGCACAGCTCGCTCTCCTTTGATCGCTATAGTACTTTCAAAAAGAGATGAAGAAAGAGAATAGGCACTGCACTACTAAGTATAAAATTAACAAAACAGTAGGTAAAAGGTTTTATACTCCAAGGGTAAACATTTATGTTTTTGTAGCTTTGAACTAGAATATGTAAATTGTAATATTTTCATACAGCAGACAACAAAACAATATTTCACACAAATAAGTTATCCAATTTACATCTGGTGTTAACATGTGATCTTTATCTGAATACCATATGTGGATAAGGGAAAATGCATCTTAAAGCAAGCTGTGGAATTCACTGCAAGACCACATCAGACACTGTGACTCAGTTACTAACTTTAAAAACATACAGTATCTCTTCAAGATGGCTTATGGACTGACTGACTTATTTTTTATTTTTATGAGATGACCAGGGATGTAGTGGAGGCTAAACGCACGTAAACGCCGTTTACGCACCTCCCAAAATTCAGAAATAGCGTTTACCCACCTCCAAAGTGCGTTTATCCACCTCTAAATTGTGTTTATCCACCTCTAAATAGCCTATAGTTCCTAAGCCATTTTAAATTAAGCTTATGTCGTTTTAGTTTCATATTTTTCATTATTAGTTTCATAGATTGTTAAACCTAAGACGAAGTCTTTCATATTGCAGCGATGCCTGGAAGGCACTAGGATTAGGCAACAGTTAGGTGCCTTGAATTAAGTCAATGGTCGCAGCGCTGCCTTGAAGTCAACGTTGGGGGCTTAAAACGCCATCGAGCATCTCTTGCGTAGCCAGCAGGAAGCAGCAGACTGCATCAAGATTCATCAGTTCTCTTAATACATCCATGGTCACTAGCCCAAACTAGCCTACATGTCTCATGTATTAAATTGTAAAAATAGATGTCCGGCAATTTTTTAAGCGGCGTCAAGACAGAAGCCCTCCTCCTGATGCCAGCAAACGGCCTCGGGTACAAGCCCAAAGTGAGTGAGCTCGAAAAACAGTACTAAACTTCATGTTTTTTAGGGTAATTTGGTTCACAGTAGATTCATGCCACTGACTCAACAAGTCACCTCTACCTTTTCCCATTAGCCCATGTTACAAGTAAAATTCAGGATACATTATCAGATAAATAACTGGATGTAATTATGCATTCTCTGACATTTAAACCACTGACAACAAGCTCTCTTTGCTAGTCACCTAGCTAGTTAATGTTATCGCTATAGCCGTTCGCGGTTTTGCGGGTACGGTAAACGTTTCTATGGAAACGGCGAGTTGAACCAATCAGAGGCGTCGCTGTTAAGCTTAGGACTGTGGGTAGTGTAGTTTTTCTCCATAAGATTGCGGCTAAAAACATGTTTTTCTAGTAACAAGGTTGATTTCATACAGACCTCTAGCTTCTACAGGAGCAGAAACAAAACGAGACATTTGAGGATGTCATCCTGGGCTTTTGGGAAACACTGATCCACATTTTTCTGACATATTGTACCAAACAACTAATCAATTAATCGAGAAAATATTCAACAGAATAATCGACTATGAAAATAATCCCAAATCCCTAATCATTATGTACAAGTGCATTGCATTGGAAGCCCTGGATATAAGCCTCCCTCTCTATCTCTTAAATATTTTTGTTCTCTCCGTTTTGTCATTTAGTAAACTTTATAGATTTCAACCCTATTATTCCTTCTTGAGTCTCTTTAACAAGAGCTTAGATTAATGTATGAATTGAATAGTGATTGTGTGACCTATGATGAGGAAACAACCAGTGATACCCTTGGTAGTATCATCAAATGATAGCCTATAGCGACGTCATCAGGATACACATACACCGGTAGGCAGTGGCCCACCTTAAAAGGTGACCATGTCGTGGTCCACCAGAATTTATAGTTTACCCACCTCTTTTTTTACCACTACACCTCTGGAGATGACTATAATTTTGACGACCCATTTTTGTGAAGTGACCTTGGGTGTCATGAAAGGCGCTTTAAATAAAATGTATTATTATTATTATTATTATTATTATTATTATTAAATGAGCGTAGAATTATTGAAATTAGAATGCAATTGGATACAATGGAATCTTAGCTAGGGTAAAATCAAAATGTAAAAGTTGGCCACAACCTGCCTAACAAGGTGAAGGGTCACCCAACTCAGCCTCTTGCTGCTATCTCAGGCAAGCATGTATTCAAGAAATACATCCATAAAATACATCCATTGGCAAATTATACAGACAACCAAGCTCAGCAAAGGAAAAGTAGAGGCCATGCAGCAGCATCACGTTCCTTGACCTGGGAAATGGTTGCTGATAAGTTTCTGCTTGGTTCATTTGCATATCAAGTTGTGATATGCTCTGATGAATCGCGATAACGAGAATGTTTATTAATACTAGGTGTAAATGCACTGGCTTGCGATAAGATAAGTCATTATCTAGATAACCTACCCAAATACAGATTGCATGTTAATACCAGGTGTAAATGGGGTCTTAATATTAATTATATATTATATTATTATGATATTATATTATCGATGCTGCCGCTTACGTTGTTGTCATGTGCACATGTAAACATCTAAGTCTGACAAGTCTGAGTGCAAGCACAATGTGGTGTGAACCACTTAAAAGTGAGTCACATCCTGAATGTGACTTATAGACTTAACCGGGTGCTTCCAAGATGTTTGTGTTTGCCGAAGAGGTTTGCTCACCCTCACTGCCAGATGAGCATGGCAACTGTTTGCACATATTAGCACAAAAACAACAGTGTCCCCAATCCTAGTTCATGAAGAGGGACACTTGAAGTTGAATCACTTGGCGGTGTTTGATAAATTTAGGTTTAAGTGGGGATCTGCCTCAGTGTATAAAAAAAAACAATGACAAATGTCCTTGAAAAACTGTTGAAAATCGGGTCAACAGCTGAAGAGTTTCTCAACATTGGGTCTAGACTCAGCGTGACGTTTCTTGATGAGTTTGTGGTTAATGTATATGACTTCAATTTGGCGTTCCCTCTCGAAAACAGAACCAACCATACGCAAATTCACATGATAAAAACATGAGAATTTTGGGACCTCAAAAAGCGGTCACAAGCCAGAAAAAGTTGAGAAACCTTCAATGAGGGAAAGTCTTCTGTCGTGGTCAGCTGCAACAACAAGAGAACATTCAACACTGTTTGACATTAATTACCAACAAAGCACAGCGTTTTATAGACACCTAACTCTTCCACAGTCCTGTTTATTGTCTCTGGTCAGTTTAATACCGTTGAAGAAGGATCATCAGTCTACATTCACGTAGCAGGACAGCCCTGTAATAGGTGAGAACAAATACTGACTGTGGGCTGTACGGCGGCTTTTAATTCCAGCTGATGATCTTTGTCACCCGCAACCCTACCGTTCTTATATCCTGGCTGTGAAGCAACCAATCCGGACAGACGTGTTCTCCTGAACCAACTAAAATGCATGTTTAGTTTTTAAAAAAGCACATGTTACAAAAGCATACTGAGTAGGGATGGGCATTCGATGAAATTTTCTTCGTCGATCGTCGGGAGAATTAACAATCAATTATCGATTAATCATTAATATTTTTTATATTAAAATTAATTATTTATTTAACTTTTTATAAATTAAAAACACAATGAAAATACAAAAATACAGAGTGTTTTTCCTCGATAAGATCTTAATTACAAGAAGAACAACTTGTGGCAGTTAAACTGGAGGTTAGGCTAAACTTAAAGATATATGCTCTGAAGCAGCGGAACCGGCCTTCTAAAACAGAGACCCTCGTTTGTTTCAAAATAAAAAATAAAAATAATCATGTTAAATAATAACTTAACCAAAAACATAATACTTAGATCTGACTGACTGACCGTGAGTCCAGCCGCCGAAAACACCCGCCGGCCAGGATGCACAGGTTCCTCTGCGCTAACTTGGCCAGCCCGGGCCGGGGAACCTTATTCCGTTCTTAGTAGTGAGTTTCTACCATTTTGGTGATGGTACGTCGTGACGGAATGTGACATGCTGGTTCCAATATCCATCTCAATGAATGTGCAGATCCCTCGGGTAATTTCCTCTGTTCGTTGTTCATCGCAGCTCCTCTGTGCTAACGCTGAGTTGATGCTAGGTTGAGACTGAGAGTAGGACGCACCGACATTAACCAGGGTCGGATGCACTTTGTTTAAGTGGTACATCATTTGAGTCGTGGCCGTGTTGTACTTATACACGGCGTCGCAGTGTTTGCAGTGAACTAAGTCGTTTTTTAAATCAAAATGGTCCCACGCCACACTTCGTCGTGACCTCTTCATGATTACTTTGGAATCAAAACGGAAATTGCAGGTAACTGAGCAGCCTATGGCGCCCCCGGGTGGTAAAATGTTTAATTACTGCTGCCACACAGACAGTGGGAATTATTTAATTGCTTCAATGACACTACACAACGCAACCTGCATTAGTTTAATCAATGACAAATTAACGTGATCGACGAAATTCTTAATGATCAATCGTCGATCGTCGATTAATCATGCGCATCCCTAGTACTGAGAATTGTTTTTCTTTCAGTAGGCTAATAATACACAGGAGTACATTTATTCAAGTACGGTACAATTTTGAGGTACTTTGGTTAAGTATTTCCATTTTCTGCTACTTTATACTTCTACTCTCCACTAAATTTCATATAGGTTACTTTGCAGATTAAGATTTCATGCAAAACAAATGATGAACTTGTTATACATTAAACAACCCAACAGAATATCATGTCATATTGTTCGGACCGTAATTCAGAGAAGCTGAGGTTCTAAAACACTTTCACATTAGCTTCCGACTTGTAATTCTGAGTCGGCGATGTTGGGAATATCTGTCAGCAATGATATCTCACACTTGGTGTAAAGAATTACGGCATACAAAAGGACAACAAAACTAGCTATTAAAATAATGTGACTACAAGAGTTTTTGATGTTCTTTCCATTCTTCTGACATGCTATGAATGCAGCGTTACACACCGATACATTAGTATTAACAATTCAGTAATATCATATATAATGTACATTTTATTATAATTTTACAAATAATTTTAAGATTTTGAATGCAGGCCTTTTACCTGTGATGGAGAATTTAACATTGTTGTATTGCTACTTTTAGAACTGAACTGAATGCTTCTTCCCCCATTGCTATATTCTAAATGGATAAATGCAGCCGATCAATAAGCTAAACACAGCTGCTCCACCGTGCTTTTTCAGTGTGCTGGAGATTCAAAGCTGGAAGAAAACACACCTAAAAAGACAATTTACGTAACACACTCATATAGAGTGATGGATGGATCCGAGGGGTAATGTAAATCTTGCATATGTTGGTGCACAATGTGCTAAAATAAAAAAAATAAACAGAAAGAACCAGAAGCAATAATACCAGAAGTCTCAAGGTGTAATTCCTTCTACCTGAAGAAAGTTTGAAAAGATACATCGACAGAATATGACTGCGACCTTTCATCATGCAGCTAACACGCAGACACGGTGCTTTCAAGCCACGTGTTACTTGAGGTTTTCTGTGGAAGTGATTGTGTGTAGGTGCTGTCATCTGTACCAGACTGTGTGCCAGGCGTCGGCTTTCTTTCAGCAATGCTACTAACTGGATAATTAAGGGTGCTCTATACACTCCAATTAGCAGGCGATGGGAAAGGGAGGAGGGATCGCTCGACTGTATCCGAGGAAAGCAGTGTAAAACCGGGCGATACACATCAAATCACAGCAAAAGGCTAATGTGTGCAAGGTGAGGGCACCATACATTACAGTCTACAGGAGGAAATGAGGCAGATTTCTAAATAAATACTGCCAAGGTTGCAGCGGCACTTTGGCGCATCACTGCCAAACCCATAATCTCATACTGTTTATTTTCCCAAATTTCTCTCTCTCTCTCTCTCTCTCTCTCTCTCTCTCTCTCTACTTTAGTTAAGTATTTCATTTTCTACTCCACAAAATTTCTGATTAGTTACTTTGCAGATTAAGATTTCATGCAAAACAAATGATGAACTTGTTTAAACATTAAACAACCCAACAGAATATCAAGTAGATACAATTTCCTTCACCTTGACCAGCTACCAGGGTAAAATTCTACTTATGGCACGTTTATGTCATATTGTTCGGACCGTAATTCAGAGCAGCTGAGGTTGTAAAAAACGTTCACATTAGCTTCCGACTTGTAATTCTGAGTCAGAGATGTTGGGAATATCTGGCAGCAATGATATCTCGCACTTGGTGTAAAGAACGATGGCATACAAAAGGACAACAAAACCTAAAGGGCCAGTAATTTAGGCTATTAAAATAATGTGACTACAAGAGTTTTTGATGTTCTTTCCATTCTGCTGACATACATCCATCCATCCATCCATCCATCCATCGTCGTCCGCTTATCCGTGGTCGGGTCGCGGGGGGAGCAGCTCCAGCTCCATTCCGCTGACATACAGTATATCACATTATACTCTCTCTCTCTCTCTCTCTCTCTCTCTCTCTCTCTCTCTCTCGTCAAATTAGCTGCTAAATTGCAGGACTTTTTTGTGTCCACGTTCCTGGTATCTTCACTGTCTTTCTCCAGACAGATGGGAGCACAGCGCTCGGATTTAAATTGAGGCAGATGAATCAATGGATTCACACCATCAGCCCTCAAACACCCATGTCGCATGACTTCACTTCTCTGTGATTCTATTTCCATCGACTAAATGCCAGCTAGATTTAAATCTGGGGTCATGGTTATTAATTACTCCTTCAAGATCTGTTAAAAGCCCAGGGAAACGGGGGGAGGAGGAGACACACGGGGAGCGACGCCGGAGCACGCAGGCAGGAACAAAGGCCTGCTACGAGGGTTCCTGCCTCCCACTGCTAGCGGCCCACATACTGCCGTGGCTCTGCAGACAGAGGTTAGGACCACCTAGGCAGATTTCCCCTGGGGGCTATTATCGCCCGGAAGATAAAATGATTTTCAGAGGAGCTTCCACACACACAGATGCACAGGGTCTGATACTGACGAACATAACGCTTCAAGGATGGTTCCTTTTTTTTTTAAATGTAGCTGTCAATCCTGCCTAAGAACAAAAATTCTGAGTCATCATTATTTTCGGCAAAGGTCAAGACAAATGTGCGTATATATACGTATATATAAACTCTCTCTTTGTCAAATGTGCTTTTTGTAGTGTCCAAAAAACATGTCCTTGTATTGTAGTGTGAAAGGGGCACTACAAAATGATCAAAACAAGACAGTAGAAAACCCCTCATACCAATAGGACGAAACATAGGATGAAAGATTATAATTTTTTTTCTTTAAGTCTGCTTAAGTAAGAACAAAATATTATCAGACATAACTTCCAAAGTATGAGTTTATGAGCAGGAAAGGCTAAAAAAAGGCCAAGGCAACAACGAGTGGGGTTGCATCCACAGCTTAATAGACACAAACTTTGTTTGTATGCACACAAGTACTCTGATTATGAAATATTTTGATATTTTGTTATGTGCACCTGGTTTGAAATTAGTCTCTGTATAGAATGCCTAATAATAATATAGAGTGTGGTCCAGACCTACTCTATCTGTAAAGGTTCTTGAGATAACTCGTCATGATTTGAAATGAATTAACAATATTGTTATAAAGACCCAGGCTAAATGGATACATAGTAATTGATCTGTAAAAAAATGAAACAAGATGCTTTCTCTCATTATCTCTCTTTCAATGTCTGCATCTGGCATGGCATGTTTGAAAATGCACATAGCCCCAAACACTAAAAAAGTCACCAAAAATCTGAGTAAGTTAACTGGTTCACAATGATTAAAGTAAGTGGTTTATGGCAAATGAGGTGTTTTATTTCTTAATTAAAGACAAATGATGAAGCAAATGAAGAAAAATATAAAGTCTTTGCACCCAAGTTCAGAATATTTACAGCTCAAAGGTGTGTTGACAGACACAACTGTTTATCCAAGTCCTTACGACTCGAAGCCTAAACCCAAAACCATCTAAAAAAATCACCGATTACTTTAACACTTACTTCTTTTCGACCAGTTTCCGTTACCATGCCCACTCACCACTGCTGCTTTCAGTGACAAGTATCCCTTGCATTCCTCAAACGTCACTCCAGGCTCAAGTTGTTGGTACGTCATTACGCCCACGCTGATTGACAGCCACTGAAAGAGCGATGATTTGACAGCTGAGCTGTTGAATGAAGAAGAGGAAGTTTTAGGGCTGAGGTCTTTTGAGTTAGGTCAACACAGTAACAAAAAAACAGACTTAAACCCCGTAATGAGTTCAGCATCCTTAGAGTCAATGTGTCTTTGAATTTCCCCATTGGTATATGGTTATTTTATACTTAAATAAGTAGAATATTGGAGAATGTATCAACACTGAGGATATGTGAACTACAAAACAATCATTTGTTAATAAACCAAACGTCATTTCTAAACTAAGTCGGGTCTAAACAGATATTTACAAATAATTGTAAAACATTTTGCGTACTTAAGTCTTTTTCTCTGTCCTATATCTATTGCCAGCTCATAATACATTCATCAAAGTGTAGCCTTTAGCAGCCTATAGGCCTGTGTCACACAGTTTACCTGGAGGGGCTATGTGACGAAGAAATGTGTCAGTGTAGCTGTCAGTTTGTTTACTCCTAAACCTGTCTGAAAGTAGAAGCAATGCAGGGATTATTCATTCCTCTGTGACATGATGTCATTTTACGTGATATGTCATACGAAATGATTAAGCGATTTGTTGATTAGTCCATTGACTGCAACAATTTGGTTAATAGATTAAGTCTGCTTTTAAGCACAAATACCAAAAAATCACAGCTTCTGTTCTGGACCCTAATACGAGTATTTGCTGGCTTTCTTGTTCTTCTGTGATATGAAATTTGATCCATTTTATTTAGTACAATTGGTCCGAAACAACAAGTAATTTGACATCGATCTAGGGCTTCACTTTGGGAACCCTTAGGGTGCCTTATTATAAAGTAGTATCAAAAAGGCTATCCTGATCCTACAATTAGTGTGTCTGACCTTATCATACACCTTATTTTTTCATTCTCTCATATAAAGTAATATTATAGCATAACATTGCTGGATATGTTTCTGTAAAAAGTAGGATGTCTACTAAAACCTGTTTTTATAATGGTGATGAAATAGTAATTAGCCTCAGTATGGAGTCACAGAGGTGATAGTCCCATGTAAACTTTTTTTTTCTAAACTACACCCATGAGGCTCATAGATAAATGCTGATGTGGGGGGAAATAATCCAGGATGCTGCTTGGACTGATAATTTCATTTTAACTCAGAGTTTATAGGCTTCAACATGAATGAACGCACAGTGTCACACACATGGGGGCTCGTGGAATAAATGTGCCATGCGTGCCCGTGTTGTCAGCCTGTGGGAGCTGTAGGCATGGGTGGCCAGCAGGCGGGATTTATAATGGTGATGAATCCCGGAGGTTTTAGTAATTACGTCTGTCGCTGGACGGAGGGAGAGAGTGGGGGGTGGGGGGGGGGGAGAAACAACCCAGCGGATGCATTTTATCTTAATCACAGCTCAGCTCCATTCAAATTAATTTGACAAGTTTGCCCAATCCTTATTAAAAGACGCATCTCATAAATGACAACCCCCCCCCCCCCCCCCACACACACACACACACACACACACCCTTCTCTAAATGCCTCGTCATTAAATAAATGTATTTAAAAAAAAAAAAAATTGTGAAGAAAAAAAAAAAAAAAAAGGTTGCAAGACGCAGATGTTTCCCGTAGATATTTTTCTCCTTGCAGGGCGCCCTGAGCCATCCATCCCTCCCACCTCCCGAGTGTTTCTATAGTAATTTCCAGCCAATGATCAGTAGGTGTCCACATCCCTGCTTCCTCACCTCAGCACCAATCAGCCACACACAGCGACAGGAGACACGGACTGAGCAGAGAGACCAGGCAGACACACAATACAGCCCCCGGATCAAGAGGAGAGGAAACACCTACCCCCCCCCCCCCCTCTCTGCGATTTCCCCCACGGCTTTTTCTACAACACCTTTTGGCTTATTTATGCACTTTCGAACCCATTTTTTTTATTTTTTTTTTTTTTTTTTTTAACGTGACAAGAAAGTCGATAAAAATGGTCCTTTTGTTTAGAGCGCTCTGAACACACACACGCACACACACTCGCCCTGCTCTCCTCCGGCAGCCTATGTCTGTGCGTCTTCTCACATCTTTGCATTATTATTCCCCTACGTATCGCTTCGCAGTAATGTGCCGTTACACGGTCGCAGGCTGGTAGCACCTTGGGAGCTCTTCTCAACAGGAACCTGGTAGGTGATGCTCTCTCTCGTTCTCTCTCACCCTGTGTCCGTCCATATTTTGCCGTCCACTTGCATGCGTTTTATCCCGCTTTTCCTGTCCCGATTTGTGTGTCCGCAAAGTGATCCAGGCAATGTCGGATTCATTTTTATACCGTTTTATTTGCACTATTGCACCGCTCTCCCCTCTTCGGATTATCTATGCATGACCTTTGATCTGAATGTCTAGCACAGACCAAACCCAGTGAAATTAACGGCATATCGCGGTGCAGCAGCGGCACAATGGTTCGTCATCAGACGTGGCTTTTTGTTTTTTTTTACTTTTCTTTCTTCAATCACCTTCTCGCACTCTCCACCTCTCTCTCTCTCTCTTTCCTCTCTCCCTCCTCTCTCTGTGTTTATCTCCAGCAAGTATTGAACATTTCTGTCTCTCTAAACTTTGTTTACAGGCTGAAAAATCAATGTCCGTGACTTGATTGCCTTTGGGCTGCGTATTTCGCTCCAGGGGTGAATTGATTAAGTAATAATGACCCTGAGGAGGGCTGATCATTAAGCTAAGGACGGTTCTGTTTACTGGTGGCTGCAGGTTGTTTTTGGATGTCACATCGACATTGAACCTGCAGATCTGGAATTGGATGGCTCTTGGTGGCACATTTGTGTAAAAATATTAATAATAGTTCAAAAGAAACAATGATGGATAGTTAAGTGTGTGATAAAGTGCATTGTGACTCAAATGCTTCATGTAAAAGGCACTGGGACAATATTGAGATTGAATCATTTTGCACTTTTAGGTTAAGGCAAGTATTTCCCTGCTAAGACATGTTGAGTAGCTGATGCACTTCAATATTCAGGAGGACTTTAATAACGCCGCCCAGTGATCTCTCCAGTTCCATGTGTGTATATTTATAATTTTCGTTTTTCGAGACAGCTGCTGGGTAGCACCATGGAAGTGATTTGAAATGCTTTAGTGTTCCAGCAATGGATCAGCTTTGGCAATTAAGAGTAGAAAGCCCAGAAAAAAAGGTAATGGAAGTAGGGGGAGATGTGTCTAATGGGCTTTTATCTGTGGAAACCAAATCCAGACAGACTGGTGGAGAGAAAGAGAGGAAATGGAGCACCCCCCACATACAATGCACATGTACACATGTACACCCCCCCCCCCCCCCACACACACACACACACACACACACACACACACACACACACACACACACACACACCATCCTAAGGCAGCTGACAGTAGTTGGTCTGGTCCATGATCTGGATGTAAATCCACCGGTGGCTATCTGTGCTGTCATTGAGTAAATGTCATAGAGCTGGCCGTGAATGAATACCAGGTGCTCTTAAGAGGATGGACAAGTTGGGTTTACTTGGACGGGCCAACTCTACTATTTGGATTAGATGAAAAATGTGAAAATATTTAACTATGAAAGGTTCTTCCTGGCACCCAAAGCAGATGATTTTTAAGAGCTTATATTGCAGGCCTGAGGTAAAAAATATTTGTGTTTGTAGCTACTGCTGTCAAACTCTGAATCCTGGTGGAGCTCTCTTCTAACTTTTCAAAAAAGTGAAAAGTGATATTTTGGATTGAATATTCAATATCTATGTTTTGATGAAATGCGTATTAAAATGTATTTATTCATTCTGTTAAGTAGCTGATTGGACTTTTAAAAAAAATACGTAACAATACTCAACAAGACATCCAAAAACACCGTTGAAAGTGTGGCATCTTTTTTGAAGCATGCTAATTCTTTCCCCCATTATAATAACGACATGTTGGTCTGTCACAGCTATCACGTTATTGTCACCAGATGAAGATCAATTCTGACTATTTGTGATAGTTTCCATTAGAAAATGCGGGGCGTAAACAATGTGCCAGAAGATTCTTCAAATGTTCAGCAGTTGAAGTAGAGAAGTGAAATCTGATTAGAATTAAAACATTTGCCTCTTTTATGTGTAACTGTTTTTTTTGTTTTATTTTTGCTTTTAGCACTGGAGAAGATAAACCAGGATGGTAGCACACTGTTCGTAACCAGCTTCAGTTCGACAAAGGCCACTGTACCTCGCTCTCTTCTCCTGAACATTGACAACCATTCCTCAGCCATGGCTAACATAAACAATGCACTTTGCATTGAAAACGGACAGAATGCAGATGTGTCTCTGTTACAAAAGGATAATCTTCAGGATGGTGGATTAAGCCAGCTTTTGGATTATAACGCAGAAATGGAAAGGTACAGGTCTTTTGCAAACTTTTATAAAACCAATGGGGCATTTCCACAGAAGATTGCCCGCATCACGACGCCCATTTTCCCCAGTGCTAGAATTGGCATGTCCCCTTGGAACTGCGATAACGCCATGCTCTGGGGAAGGAAATCAGCGGCAATAAACCCTAATAGGACCAGCATGCATAGAAATGACTCCCAGAGGCCGGGGAAGCCTGGCGTGCCGCCAGAGACGCTGCAAATGGCAAATAATAATTTCCTCTCTACCTTATCCCCCGAACACTGCAGACCTTTAGCAGGAGAATGCATGAACAAGCTGAAATGCGGCGCTGCTGAAGCAGAGATAATGAATCTCCCAGAACGCGTTGGAACTTTTTCCGCTATCCCGGCTTTAGGGGGCATCTCATTACCTCCCGGGGTCATCGTCATGACAGCCCTTCACTCCCCCGCAGCCTCAGCAGCCGTTACAGACAGTGCGTTTCAAATTGCCAATCTGGCAGACTGCCCACAGAATAATTCCTCGGTATCCAGTGGAAACCCAGCGAAGAAGAAAAGGAAAAGGTGTGGGGTCTGTGCACCCTGCAGGCGGCTAATCAACTGTGGTGTCTGCAGCAGTTGTCGGAACCGCAAAACGGGCCACCAGATCTGCAAATTTAGGAAATGTGAGGAGCTGAAGAAGAAGCCAGGCTCGTCGCTGGAGGTGAGAACCGGGGCTCTGCTTCCCCTTCTTTTGTTATTATCCCCTTGCACTCCAAAGCATTAACCTTTTCATCCAGTCACGTTCTAAGCCCTCGGAAATTGTTTCCATGCCCACCCATGCCTGAACATCCCCCCGGCTTCTCAAATCTGCCTACCCGCCTAGCCTAATTGGCAGTAATTAGGGGTGTTTGTGTGGAGCGCAAGCTGAGCTTGGCTCAGACACCCCTAATTGCTGCCAGTCAGGCTGGGGCTGGAACGCATCCGAACAACCCTGAGCTTGGCTCAGCTCCAAGCAGGGCTGGGAAATGGTTTTCAGCAGAGAGCCATCCCTCTCTGCACCCGGTCATTTTAACCAATTATGGAAACCGTCTCTGGATGGGAAGAATCAATATCCCGCAAAGTCTCAGCCTCCGACCACCAAGAGATGGTGAAAGTGATGGCAGGGCTGCTGATTTCTCAAAACATACCCCAAGTTTTGTGTAGGAAGGGGAGTGAAACACCCAGACTGATCCTCTCCCACTGAAGCATGAATGTATTGTGCATATACAGAAGGGTTGAGATAAAAATCATTTGATATTTGTGTCATTATGGCCAATCATGGATCAATCTGAGGCATGCTACATATCAAGAAGGCTGCAGAGGCAGAAAAAAACATTGTCACATAGGAAAGAGAAAAAACATGTTAAGCAGAGGCTTAATTGACAAGTAGCAAGGGGCTTCATTAGACACAATCAGAGGGCAGTGCCGCTTTTAAAGGTTCAATTTAATTGATTTATTTAGTAGCTGACATTTGGCTATCAAAGGCAAAGGCAGAATATGAATGTTAAGTTGCAAATATGGTTCTCTTTACCCTGAGAGTCTGAACTTGCTCACTGGGTTAACATGAGCTTGTATGGATGAGTCACCAACAAATGCAACCTGAGGGCCTGATGATTTGCTCATTAATTAAGTACTTGCATAGAGAGAATAAAAACGGTTCATTATAAAATATTACCTTATCTACTTATGGAAAAACACCATGGATGGATTCCTTTGTTTATTGTGAACCTGTGCCATCAGATTGATTGATTCTTGTTAGAATTCATCATAGGTTTTTTGTTGTTGAAAATGTTCATTTTTGCAGATACGTCTTTAAGTTTATATATTTATCACCTGTGCCTGTTGCTGTTCAGTGATTAGTAAATTATGGAAGGATTCAAAGTAGATTGAGATTGTACCCGAATGCAAATGTTGCAGCTTTTTCTTGACCTCGTAGTGTTGATGAGCTCAATGTGACATAACATATTATTTATTCATATGATTCTCATCATTTGTGTCTCATGTACTCTACACTCCAGTGCTACAAGGAGGATTTCTGTCAGGTCAATCCCAATTTGACAGCCTGCCATCCACAGCTAATATCCCTGATTACAATCGTAGTAATTGTTAATGAATTCGACAGGAGTCCCAAGAATGAAAAGCGTTTCCCCTTTGCAACTGAAACAGAAATCGAGAGACAAAATTATTATTTTTTTTCTTACCTCTTTAACCCAAAACAGGGGGTCAGTCATATAGACACACTTTGTGCAGACAAGCACTGTTCGAACCTACAGAGCTTAATTTGAAATGTGAGTTAAGATCCCAAAGTTTCCAAAAGTTGGTATCAGGATACATTTAGCTGAAAACAGACTGCAAAAAACTCCAAAATGAGTGTCTGTATCACTACATTTAAGAAAAATGAAACTTGATTTTGAAAATACCCTAAGCAAGGTGATTGGGAAAACAATCACTATATTTCACTTGCTTTAATAAAATGATACTTTTAGGACTCGCATTAAGGACAAAAAATGACTTGAAAGAGATTTTTGCAGTGTAAAATGAAGATATCCAAATTATTTTCATTTTGTGCAGCCATTAAAACCATAGTCATACTGCATTTCATTTAGTATTTTGTCCAGTAGCTTAAAATGAGTGTTAGAACTAGCTGAAACAAAATAGAGACAGTGTGGAAAACTCTGACTCTTACTGTGGCATAAATTATGAGGAAACCAGGGTTTAAGAGGTTAAAAGCGGTCACTGATGGGTTATAGGTTGGACGTGTTAACCATAGAAATGGCAATCGGAAGCTTGTGTCGACTCCATATATCGTGTACTAACAGGTGTCACCAAACAGGTGTCCAGGAAGCTAGCCTCCTGCTCATAATGCATGGGTAGACGCACTTTTGGAAAACATCCATTTGCAAAGACGGTTAGAATTACCAAGGGTGTGAAAACCCCTCAAACGAATCCACACTTGCTTTTAAAAGCTCCTTCCCTGAGTTCAGTAATTCATATTATGGACTCCTCCAGCAGTAATTGTTATTTGGATTCTGCATCTGTAATTACAGGCGCACCTTCTGCTGCGGAAATGGGCTAGAGTTTAAAGGCATCTCAGAGGTGAGAAGTTGTGCTGCTTGCTTCAACAAACTTTTATACGTAACAAGGTTCCCTTTTTTTGCACCTTGTCTGTGGTGCTAATGGCCGCTCACAGCGGAGATGGATTGAGAAGTGTGAGGAATCAAGTTTAGAAGGAGAATTTACAGCCCATGTGTGCAAATTCACAGAAGTAAAACGTATATGCGCACTCTCTCGCTCTTTGTTAAGATGTACCCAAACACGCTCTTAACACATACTCACGAACAATCACACGCACCAAACATGAGCCGAGCAGAGTACCTTTTGCCTTGGAAGAGACGATAAGCTACTGGCAGCCAGTGAGATTTGGCTGTCAGTGTTTTCCACATGGGAATCGCCCTGAACTAATTATATCTTAAGCAGCGGTGGAAAATGCAAATCAGAATTTTACTCACACCCCTGAAATCGGAGAGCCAATTTAATCTAATACCCCCTTTAATTTAGCGCGCTAATGCAAGGCCCTAGAGAATTGCCCTGTGTCACTGCTGTGCTGTTCTGCAGCAGATTTCTCTCTCTCTCTCTCTCTCTCTCTCTCTCTCTCTCTCTCTCTCTCTCTCTCTCTCTCTCTCTCTCTCTCTCTCTCTCTCTCTCTCTCTCTCTCTCTCTCTCTCTCTCTCTCTCTCTCTCTCTCTGGCTCCAGGATGGATTAGTCTGGCAGAGGAATCTCATCTAACCTAACATTTCCAGAGCAGTTACCTTTGCGTAGCTTGAGCTCCTATGGCTCAAAGGTCCTTCATTAACTTTCAAATGCAATAATACTCGTATGTGGGCAAGCTGCGTCTTCACCTCTCTATTTACCTCACTAGTTTACCTCAACTTTGATTTCTCCAGAGACTAATGAAAAAGGGACTTAGCATTTTCCTAAATTTTGTAAATGCTTGCCAGCTTGTGTTGCTTAACAGATTGATTATCATTGTGGCACTAACATTAACACAGTGTGAGGGCATCCACATGTGTTGTGTATGGTTTCTAATCTTTTTGGCCTGTGTCCCCTCTCAAATGAGTAGTTCTGACCCCTCATCACAGGTTATGGCCTCAGTGGACATTTGTGAGCAGTTCCTCTAAACAGTTCCCCCAAACATTGATTTTCCTTCTCAGATTGTTTCATTTGAAGGATGTTTATACTCCTTAAGCAGTGAAAGGCCTCAAAAGAAAAAACAACAACTTGGAAATGGAAAATGGACATAATTTTGTGTTAAATACCTTGTGACCCTTCAGATTTATCTTGGAACCCCTGAGGGTGTTCTACGGTACTTGGTATTCAGCATCCAACAAGTGTTTCAATGGTAACACCCTGCTTTAAAATAATCGTATAATCTTAAAAAGCAAAACATGTTGTCACTGCAGCTCCACAGTGAGGTTAACGATGGCTTTTTAAGGTCTTTATGATACAAGTTCATTATAATTTCAACAGGTTTTATTTCAATTGAATTCAGTTTATTGGGGACATTTTACATTGCTTTTATGAGTTAAGCTAATGTGGGGGTTTCCTTCATAAATACTTTTTAAGACTGTATACATCTTATATACATTTTCAAATATTCTTTAAGGTTGTAAACTTTATAATAATCTTTCACTGAGACTTCTTAAGAAATATACACAGTTCCTACAATTCATAATATAATTTGATTTTGTTTATTAGTGGATTGGATTTTTAAACATGACACTGAAACACATGCTCCAGTGTTAATGTTCTGACATAAAACCATATTACTTGAAATAGAGTAATAAAGACTTCATAGCCATTATGAATTAATAAAAGGTCTTTCAGAAGTTCAGTTTGGTACAATATTTGTTATATATAAATTATATATAAATTAAAATTATATAAGTCTGTGTCCGTTTTTCACTGTGTTGTGCAGTCAGACATTTCATTTAATCAACACAACAACAACAAAAAGTCTGACCAATGTAATGAAATCTTACAGGACGCTTTCAATCTAACATCTAACCAGACCCTGAAAACATTTCCAACATATGGATTTGACGTGTACACTGCATATATTATTTATGTTGGTTTCAAGGTTTTGCTTGTGAATGTCTCAATAATGCAGACTTTCCATCAGGAGTTTGATGCCTACAGATAGATGTCTAAAACAACATTCTCCTCACTAGAAATATACCTTATTATATTCTCCTTACTATAACTATATCATTTGATAGAAACATGATCATAGGATTTTAAGTGCCAGCTCACTGGGTAGTTGACTATATTGACAGGAACACTTGACTTAAACAGCACTTCTGTTTATGCCATTCATATTACTGATTAAGACAAAGAAAAAGTCTAGAAATGACAACATCCAAAGGGGCTTCAATTTAATTAGTAGCATGACACGGTGTAGCCTAGTAAAAGCAGGAAAAGGGCAAAACTAAAATCTAATTGAACAGATTCCTCTTTTCAATGAACGTGTCAAAGGCCAGCTTCAAGATGTGCAGGAAAACAGCTTCCTTGAGTAAGGGGATGTTCTTTCTCTCCCTCACTCTTTGTGTAAGGTTGATATGACGACATGAAATGCGTGAGATGAAAAGGTGGCATGGCTGCCTAGAAACCTTTTACAATTGTGATAAAAGACAAGGCCCGAAATGGTAGGAAATGGGAACTTGAGGAAAATAGCTTGGATTCAGCCTCTTAATGAGAGCACAGTAGCCAAATAAGCAACGGCAGCCAGGTCTAATTTGTTTTAGGTGTGCTCAGAATAGATAAGGACAAATCTGTGGCCTTCACACCCTCCCCCAACCTTTGCCTCCCAGGAGATAACACTGAGTGCTGCCAGCCAATCTCCGTGGGCAAAGGAGAGGGGGTAAAGAAATAATAAATAAATAAAAAAAGGAAGAAGGAAAAGCCTGAGGGACAGACGGCCTTTAGATCTGCAGATCTCTAACTTACTGGATTTATTCAAGCTTTAAAACTGCAGATTAATTTGGTCGCAGAGGTCTGGGGGTGTGTGAAGAAAAGGGAAAATAAGGCCGTACACTGCCGCGCATCTCAACCTAAAGGGCAACCTTAAGCTCCTGTCAAGACAATAGGATTTTGCCATCTATAAACCACGATGGAGACCGCTTAATTATACACATCTTCCCTGCAAGCTACCCTCAGCTATTTAAGAGCATGGGTCCCCTTATTCATTTTCATGCCCTTTTTCCCCTAGATTGGTCGTGCCGTGTGCATTTTCTGTCAGCTTCCATTTGCACCAAGTAGCTGTCCTCCTTAGGCCTCAGCTGTGCTCGAAAAGGCACAACCGCACTGCACTGTTAAAGAATTCATAGTTTTTTGCCACTGCCACCAATTAAGGCCAAAGTGTAATCGGAGGCGTCTGGACGATGCCCTTACATTATGTGGTCTGTTGCCTCTTCTGCCCCTGTTTGATTTAACATCCCTGGTTCAGTGGTGAAAGATAACTCATTGCCATTGTCTTGAGAGAGAGAGAGAGAGAGAGAGAGAGAGAGAGAGAGAGAGAGCGAGAGAGAGAGAGATAGATGGGGGTAGGAAGCAGCCCAGTGGAGGATGGACAGCGTGAAAGAGCAGGTGCAGGGGGGACGTTAATGTGTGGCACTTTAAATTTTAAACAGATGGAAATCAATTATTGATGCTGACTCTGAGAAGTTAAAAGGTATCTCGTCATTACTGAGAGCCTGTGTAAAAAAATAAATAACAAAAAACGTGTGAAAGAGAAGTCTTCAGCAAATGCATCATGTAATTGCAATGAGCGCATGAGCATTGCAACTAGGTGTTTTTTGTTCTCCATAAAGAATTATGTGATCTTGATATTTTGATTCCTGCACATATTTGATCTTTTGGCTCTAATGCAACATTTTTTACAAAGCCCTTAAAGAAATATTGCCCGTGCCAGTGGCAAATGATTGAACTGATGTAACATTACAGTGAGAGTAATGTACAGTAGATCAGAAAAGTTGTTCTTGAACATGGTATTTCCCATTTTCAATCAGCTACTGCCAAATTCCTCCAAAAGGCATATTAATGCTTACTTTGTGGCTTTGTCATACATTTTTACTATTACTAGGCATAAGCTATATTATTACAGGATCCCTACAGAGATATACATTTTTGTTAAAGAGTAAGATCCTTTTTGTTTCAGCCACTCTATTTAAATAAACAATAGTTTTTAGCGTCTATAGAGCCAGCAATTTTCACATGTAAATGGGTAAATTAAGGGTTTATGTCAACCAAACCAGAGTGATTATTGTTGGACAGTAAAAAGGCGAACCAAGACGGCTTTTGATAGTTGTATATGTTTCTGTAGAACTTGAATGAAGTGCATTTTACGATGATAAAATTGGGTGTTTCTTTAAATGAAGTCTGGTGGGTTGGCGACAGCGATTTTGGGGGTTTCATGTTAAACAAAAAGGATCTTGCGCCAAAAAGGACCCTTTCCATAATGTTGTCAGACACTTAGAAAAATAATCTGAGCATATCGGTGGCAAAAACAAGCACTAGTGGACGATAACACGCTACATTGCAGCTTGTTTTGTGCATCACAAGAGAAATTGTTTAAAATAAGACCTTGAAATGATCAAGCAAACAAGAAATAAAACAATGGAGAAAACAAAATTACAAACATGAGACAAAGCCAATTTAAGAAGAATGGTTAGATTGCTAAGAGGGCAACAAGTCACCAACTAATAATAAAGGGTTAAAATAATCCCAAAAAGTGTAGAGAAAATGCTTTGTATATGATCATTTGTATTTCAGTATCTCTGTCTCTCTTACTCTCACTCAAACGATGGATCTCTATGACAGCCCACTAAATTACAGTTCTATCGATTTCTAACATTTTTCCTCAAGTCAAACCTCAACATTCTCCTCACTGCTCAGAACACTTGCTTCCTGCTATGGGTCTGGATGACATGATGCTTCTTCGTGCCTAAGATGATGACATTACCCTGGCCATGATGGGTTCACTGACTGTAGACCAGCAAATTCAGGGGTCCATTATTAATAACTCCTTTTATCACTTATAAACAGAAACCTTTCTTAAAAGTCTTCGTTGTTGGTGCAAGTGTTTATATAAATCTAGTAAAAAAGTAAATGTGGATGTCATGAAAATAATCATGTGAACTGGATAGTTCCTTGCATTGCAGTGCCAATCAGTTGTTTATTTGACCATATAAATTACAGGTACTGTATATTCACATGTATACTATAGATTGAAACGTGTATTGTTCAACTAATCATAACTAAAACCATAGGATTGCGATTACAAACATTATGATGTAAAGTGTGGATCACAGATCGCGCCTTTTAAAAAGTTGTTTTCTTTGGTAGCAACTCTTGGATTTGTGTATAGTTGATGGGTTAAAGTATAGAAAAACATCAGAATGGTCCTTTAACTTGTAAAGTGACTTGATGCACTTTACAATATTGACCTGCAAAAGAAAAAGAAAACTCAAATCTCAAACAGATAAAAACGTAATATACAGGGCCATAAAATTGCAGGTCTGCGGATGCCCTAATGAGTTTATACCTATAAGTTAAAGGCAGTAAATGACAGATGGCTTTGTGCCATTCAGCCAGAAAACTGACGTGACAGTGCATTTGTGAGTGACAACTGGTGATGGGAGAAACTGGTCATCGTGGTTTAAGCGTCTCAGTTTCTGCAAGTCAAATCCTCGCATGCTGCCACCACCTCTATTGTGGCTTTGCTCTCGCATTATGAATATTTCATGGCAAGCATCTGACACCATGCCCAGAAAGATATTTCAAGGTGGGTTTTTTTTCTGATAGAAACCCTGGGGTTAGAGAGTGTCACAGAGGCGTGAAGTCAGTCTGAGGCCCCCAGGCGAAGGAGAGGATTTATGATGCACCGGTTGATGACATCAGGTGGATATTTCCTTTTTCTGAGCCGAGAGCCCCTTTGTCCTCCACGACTGATAAACCATTGAGCTGTTTGTTGTCACTTCTCTAAAGATCTGTCTCTGTTGAGTAGAGAAATGATTTCAATCTGCTCTGAGTGCAAGCTGTGTTTTGACAAACTGTGACTGGTTTCCCCATCTGATCAGTGTAGAGCTGGAATGACTAAGCAGGGGGGAGTCTGCTTGGATTAGCTCTGTCTTAAATGCTGCCTTTAGCATATTACATTGCCCACTGGCTTTCTCCTGACGAGATCTCTCTTGTTTTTGTCTTTGTCAAGTTTAACCTTCCAGTTTAACTAAAGCCTGCTTATGTACTTATTCCTCATTTTAGGTTGCTTCAAGTGAAATGTATTATTAGTCTTATGACTCTAACTAGATGGCTTTAATCCTTGTTTTTCTTTCTTCTTAGGAAGGGAGTTTTCTTACACACGCCTAGAGAGCTGGCCCTACAGTGTTATTGTATGTGTATATCTCAGCCAAATTAAATAAAACCAAACAGCGTTGGATTTTCCAACTCAAATGCATTAGTGCAGTGGTTCCCAAGCCATTTGGCCCAAAATGATGCTTCTCCAAAGATAAACATAAACGTCTCCACGCACCTACAGTACGCAAAGAAGGGTGTAACCGTAGGTCACACCTCCTGCAAGTTGATTGGTTGATTTAACTCCTATTGGGAGGCAGGTTCGAAACGGAGCTGAAAACGAACGTAAACAGTCTACATACGTGTTTAAAACAAAGCAATGTCGTACATGTCCAGTTCGACCAAAGATTAAAGTTTTTTGCTGTATTTAAATTAAGTCCTGAAGCAGTTCAAGTATCCAGTATAGGTTGCAACCTCTAGCTCACCCAGTAAGAGCATGCACCCCATGTAGGCTGAGTCCTTTGCAGCGGCCCGGGTTCGAGTCCAACCTGCAGCCCTTTGCTGCGTGTCATCCCCCATCTCTCTCCCACCTTTCCTGTCTATCCACTGTCACTATCTAATAAAGGGAAAAAAATGTATCCAGTATAAAACAGAGGAAAGTCTGAAAAAAAAAAACATAACTTAGTGTAGCAGAGGTTTGTTATTGCTTTCCACTCCTGTTACCCATCTCGTGACCCTTAGATTTACAGTATCTTGTACTTGGTGTCAGAAGTATTTTACCCCAATTTCCTTTTTACATTTTTCTCTTAATTATATCCCTAAAGTTGCTTAAGATAGAAAATGTAAGTCTCCTGGATAATTTGTTCCTTATGGTTTATATCTTTATATCTCTAGAGTCCAGAAGAAGTTAAGTAAAGAGCCGAGACTTTGTTTCTTTGAGATCATGTCCATTACAAAAAACTACAATAACAATGAGTCTCAACTTCCGCTGCTATGGAGAAGAAGTCAGTCAGAGGCACAAATCAGAGCTGTGCAAAATCAAAATGTGTTGTCCTTGTTGTTTGTCCATTGTCCTTCCTGTAGTTAAAAGGAAAACATAGAACCATAGTTGGCAAATTCATCCGAAATGTACACAAAATCTGAAACTTTTATATTCAACTTTAGCTTCCCCGTGCCGTAAGCAGTGTACATAATGCAATTGGATGTTTCTTACCAAATTTTTTAACAACATGCACCTTCGGAGTCATAGTTTACTAGTTTATTTTTATGCAACTTACATACAACACAGTTGATCATCTTTCATTTTTTTTAAACCTTTATCCAGGGAAGTTTTACTGAGAGCCCAGCTCCCTTCTTCAGGAAACAGCCACTCAATGGCACACATTCACAGCTAGGGCCACTGAGTAGCTCCACTGCAGCAGTTGGGGTTAAGGGCCTTGCTCAAGGGCCCACCACTGGTACTAATGAGGCAAGGCAAGCGCCCCCCCCCCCCCCCAGATTTATCCTGCCGGGGATCAAACAGTGACCTTCCGCTCACGAGAACATTTAACACACCATGCCCACTTTCTACTGTTAGACACCTGACATTGTCAATGCAAAAAAAAAAAAATGAGAATTTTACTTTAGAAACAATGGGCTCCCAAAATAGCTCTTCCCACTGTTTTTTTTTTTTTTTTTTTTACTGAATTTATTTGGTCGTAACCAAAGGGTAGGGTCGGAAGCTTCAGCTTCTATAAGGCCCCCCCCCCCCCTTGTCACATTTTTAAAATAAACTCATTTTCAAGGCAATGATATTGACAAGACGAAAAAGATAAAAGAAATTATACGGAAAGAAAAAAACAAACAAAAAACAAACAAAAAAAAGCAAATCAAAACATGACTACATCTACCTACGTACATACACACCTACATACATACACACATAGCCTACATACATACATACTGTGTAACTCCATTGTGGTGACCCCGCATAAGTGTCTCAATTAATAAACATCTGATGACTTGTTGCAGGTTAGGTGGACATTTTGTGAGTGATTTTGTGTCAATACCAGTATCCAGGGTCCAAAATGTACTTTTTGGTCTAAGTACCAATTGCAGTTAAACAAAGAAAATTAACTGGCGTACAGTTAGATGACAAGATACAATGTCATTAAAACACTGCAGCTCATTGTATTGACGTTACTGTCATAAAAAAAAGCAGATCTCTCCACAAACCCTTATCTGTGAAGCGCCACATTCTGTAAACTTTCTTTTAACCTTACTTCCACCATTTTTCTTTTCAATGAATGCTACATCGATCTACTCCAGCGGTGCCGCCACATACTTGCAGACCTTCTTTGTTAATTTGATGGTGGACAGCGAGCGTCAATCAAAGAATCGTGATACAATTATTGACGCAATTATTGATGCAAAACGAATTGTGGGCAATCAACTTATGTGTTGTAACGATGAGAGTTTGTCGTGATTCAGGCCTATTTCAGCAGCCCGCCTATGGCGACTGACCTCATTGATTTTATCCACCAAGGTTGATTTTTACATGCATTTGGTGGGTGGTGGGTGCTAATTATAGGCCTTGCCAGCATCTGTGGCTTATACATTCTGTATAATAAGTAGCCTAATTGTATAAGGCACTGTACTTGACAGGTGCATAGTGGCTGTACATATTCAAATCTTTACTGAACTGACATTTTTCTTACTCACTGAATTTGGTGCACAGATTAATTTGACTCAAGTCTCCATCACACGAGTGCAATTAAAGATTGAACTTCAGCTGTGTGTATTTTCTAATCCTAAACTAAATATGATGTTGATTTACAGTAAATATGCAGAGCTCTGCGTATAGACCTTCTGAGTTTTAAGGGCTCCCACACAGATGCTGAGAAATCTGCTCAAAACAAGAAGGCCTGCTCCTACTTTGCATTTCAATTTAACATTTCAGAGAACTGGCAGCATGTTGCCTCGCTTAGCCCTCGCTTCGTTACACCCACATGGCTTCTTGCCGTGCTTGCTGACATCTTGCGCTGTTCAAAGGGCTGCAACTTGGCTGAGAAATTGGGGATTTCCATACCAGATCCCTCAGGTATCTACACACTCAAACGCGTGTCCTGCTCATCTTTCCCCTCTTCCCCTGCTCCCATCCTGCAACGCCTGTCCTTCTCCCCATTCACACTGCTCTGATTCTCGGAGCTCAATGACCTCACCGCCGCATCTCTTTGTTTTGTTTTCCTGAAATCTCAGCAGCGCCTGAAAGCTTCTCCGCTGTCTCCCATTCAGGGCTTGCTCCCAGAGGAGAGTTAGCTTCGTAGTAGCCCTGTGTAAAATTGCTTTACTTGGACAAGGGTACTTAGGTGAAGCTAATTGAAATGGAGGCCAGCACTGTTGTACTTAGTAGCAGGTAGGTGATCCCAGCTACAGGCGGCAGCCTCTGACCCAAGGGTGCTGCCTCAGTATCTTCCTACGAGGGTCGGCTCAGCCTCCGTCTGTGTGGGCAGGGATCTTCCATGCATGATAAATGGAAGAGGCGTGGCGTCTGAGCGCTGTTTCAGCTGCAGAAAGTAGCTCCCTCTTTAGCCTGGATATCTCTCACGCTGTATGGGTGCACTGTGTTAGTGTTATTATTAAAGCGTAAAAGACCATGTGAAATATGCATCTGTAAGGTCTTGTTTCTGCCATTGCACCTTATTGTGATGACAAATGCTGATTAATTACTGGACAAAAAGATCTTGAGTATAAGCATTAGTTATTCATATAAGCAATTTTAAATGAAGATGCTTGTAAATATTAAACCCCCTTTAAATACTACAAATTTGGTTTTCCAAATAAATTTTGAAGGAAACATAACTGCGATATCCTTGGTCTACAGGAGTTGTAAGGAGGAAGTCAGGACGGATGGTTGGGTGTACAAACGTGATTTCCATTACGTGTTTTAAGCAGATATTATATTGCATACTATATAATACAATATATACCTGTGGAGGCTGGTGTATAACAAACACTGCACATTAATAACCACTTAAACATGTCCTTATATCTGCTTACAACAACATTATAATGTGTTATAAGCTGTTTATTCAATGTTTGTCTACTGATTATAAATGCTAAATAGGGGGGCTAAAAGTAATTTTTTCCCAAAATCTTGCTTTTTATGCTTTTATCCACAATTAAAACCCAGTTCATTGCTTCTCATAGAGCTCCTATCAGTTAATACTACCTATGGATACTGATACAGCTTCGTAGTCAAAGATATAATTAAACACAATGCTGAACACCTAATGAAAAACTTAAACAGGCACCCTCTGGCATTGTGGTGATGCAGACCTTATAACTGCAGTATCCCGTGTTCTATTTCAGCCACGGTCCTTGTGGACCATGTTTCCTATCTGTATCTCAACTGCCAATAACATCAAGCAACATGGTTCACATAGGTTGTTGGACAGGAAGAGCTGGTTAATACCCAAAGATGTGAAGGGTAAATTCATTTTGATCTCACATAAGGCAGAAATCTGGAGTTACACTGACAATGGTTTGAAACTTGCAAGTATCTTGCAATTTAGGCCACGCCCCACTGGCCACTGGCTCAGCAGGTGTTTTTCTGGCAGCTGATGGAAAACATCTGCTGTGACATCACCGATTGGGGTGTGTCTAGAGGAGAGCTGCGGATTGCAGTTCAGAAATGTGATTCCGTGCGGATTTACCCTTTTCAAACATTTGACAGTTTCCATCAACATATACTGACTTCCTCATACAGCATATTGCAGTGCTGCCCCAGTTATGCTGGGCTCGTTCCATTTCACTGTCCACTCAACGGCTTCCTCACTGTTTGATGAAAAGTGTATTTTCTGAAGCCACTGAGCCTTGGCCTGTCTCAGTGCAAACCCACTCCTATGGAGGGCTAGTAAAATATACGTCCTACAGGAATACTGCACTGTAATTACATTCCACCATTAGCGTACGGAGGCTTAGAGTCACACTGCACTCAGCCTCCAGCAGCACTTTGCCATATGGTCTGTCTGCGCTTCTCAGGCGTTATTTGGCAAGACTTTTGCAGAAGGTCAAATATCAAGTCAGAGGACTGTGCCAGAATTGCATCTATGCTAATTGCGCGCTCTCTCTCTCTTTTCCTCTGCTCCCTCATCCATCTCATGCTCCTCTGCTCCTCCCTCTCCCCCTCTCCCACTGAAGTAAGTAATCTGCTTTAGGATGTTTCTGAGATGGAGATGGATTTGGTTTTCCTTCGTTGCCCCTCAGCCTAATCTCCCCCCTGTGACCAACCTGCCTCTCCCAGGCAAAGCTCTTAAGCACACCATTACCCCCCCCCCCCCCCCCCCCCCCCCCACTTCATACATTTCTAGTCAGCAAAAAAACTCCCAAATTCCTCATTACTCATAAACATCTGCAATACACTTAGCTTGATTTGCTCGCACGGATGCCTGGTGCAAGGCTGGGCTTTGAATTAAAAGATTGTAGCTGCACAACATTTCAGTATTGGAATGCTATCATGACACTGGTGTACTTGAGTAAGGCTGGGTTAAAATAATTGATTCTCAAATGAAAAAACAATCTTTGTTTGAGTGATCTGATGTTGATTAATAAGATCCCCAAATCAATATTTTAATATGTTAAAAATGTAAATATTTGTTAGTCTTGTTAAGTAAAAAGAACTTAAAACTTTTTTATAATAAAATATTTGATGGTTGCTTCTTGCTTGTGCAATTTACAGCATAAGTTCTCTGATAATCTTTTATATCCAAGCAAAGTTGGTATTTTAGCTGAATTTTCCCTAAACTTACTGATATAGAATCGGAAACGTAATCGTATCGGGACCTTGTGAATTGGAATCAAATTGATTTAGGAAAGGAACGATTCAAGAGCAATTTGATTTCCATTTCTAAGTATCTTTTTTGGCTTTAGAATTGACATCTCTCTGTCATCTCAATCATATTGTAAAAATTGTACTGTGAAAGTAATAATCTGAGGGAACTGTAAAAAATGAAACCTTTAATGGGCGACAGGATAATGTTTAATTAAGCTGTGACCATTTTGTAGGCTCAGTACAAACATCAGTTAAAAAAAGTATTTATTTTTGTTGCATGGACATAAATCAGTATTCAGATGCTTTTCTGTGGTTAAAAAAAAACATACTTAAAGTAACAAAAGTAAAAGTACTCATAATTCAGAAAATTTGCTTCTGTGACTGTTACATAATTACGTATTATATACACATGAATGCATCTACTGGATTATTATTACTAATGCATTTGTGTGTAAATAGCATTAACTAGTTGGTTAGGGTGGAGGTTGGTTTGACTATTTAATACAGTATAGTGTTGGGTGGTTTAATCTATTATAGCGCATCATTTTTTATCAGCTCATCATAATGTTTTGTATGTAAAATCTAATCTGTAAAGTAACAAAAGCTGTCAAATGCATGTAGTGCAATATTTTCTTATGTATTGTAGTGGGGTAGAATTATAAATTGGCATTCAATTGAAATACTCAAGTAAAGTACAAGTACCTAACATTTGTACTTGAGTTAATAAATGTACTCAGTTACCTCATCTCAACTAATTTCCAACCGAAGTCCCAACATAAGCAAAAACTGACAAAATATATAAAAATCAATCTGAAATAGCATTAACTGCCCTATAATATTATGATTTACATTAAAGATGGTTTTATCCATTGGGATGTTCAGTGCGTTGTAATACCACTTTACTGTACCTTTAACTAATGTAAATTACCCAGCCAATAACAACTGGAGCAAAATTCTTTTGGGCCGTAAACAAATAAACCACAAAGCAGAAAGATGTTTAATCGCAGCAAATGCTTATTCCATTACAGTTTCTTATTAACGTATAATCACCAGAATGAAATGTTATTGATAATGCTGTATATATGCAAGAAATATACAAGGTTTAAGCCTTTTCACATTGATTGTGTTTGCGTCGGTGTTGTGATGCAGGACTGAGGGCAGTGGCGTGTGGATGACTAGATGAGTGGTCTGTCCGTGATAGCGGCCTTGGAGAGGTACCTTTTATAAACGGCATTGGGTGGCTAGAATATTGGCTACAAGCTTCAAGATGAGATTTCAACCCCCACCCACCAACGCCTGCAACAGTGCAGGTGATGGATTGCTATACCTTCCAGGTTTGAGCTTGGCAACGCCCCAATATTCCTGCAGAATAAAGTGACAGGCAATATATAACGCATCAGTAAAGGCTGACTGCACCGCTGAAACCCCCCCCCCCCCCTCTTTAGACCTCGAGATCGGCCCTGAATGTTTGGCTGGCTCCCAAAGCCCTTTCCTTACTCCTTTTTCCCCGTCTCTTCCCAGTTTTGTCTTCCTCACAACCAAGTCATTTCCCTGCATGTTGTCATTTTATATTGAAATGATCACAGGCATAACTTTTCTGACTGTAGTTCTGAGGTGTCAGATTTATTTGCTGCTTGCAAAGTGCAAAAAAAAGAAAACAAATTGGCTGACCTGAGGTTTGCACACACATTTCATTTGCAGTCTTGATGCTGTGTAAAAAGTGTTTGTAATTATATTTAAAAAAAAGAAATTAGAGTCCAGACAGCTAAAGCAATGTCAGCCGCAGTTTGTGTGTCAAGAGAGGGGTGGGGGACAGTGCTATTTATTTATATATACTTTGTTTCTAGCCTGTCAGAGCTGCATCCAAAGGATGGCGGTTATGAAAAGTGGCCTGGTTCCCGGTCTGTAAGTTAATAAATAATGGGTATTGTCAGGGTAATGTATGGGCCATGTGCTATAATGAGCATTCTGAAACACATCAGCACACTCCCACAGGCTGCTATTCAACCTGCCCTGTGCCACTGTCTCTCCCTGAGATTACTCCCTTCCTTCTCCCTTTCTGTGTCCCCCATATCGGTCTCTGCCCTGCTTCTATCCGTTCCATCTGTACTCTGATTTTTCTGCCACACTACACATTTTTTCCACGATACCTTCCCATCTCTAACACTTATTTTTTTATCTCAGAGTATGAGTAGATTCTTAAGAATTCCTAGACAGAAAAAGAGAGGGGGAGGGGGGAGAAGGCGAGCTTCTGGTTGGCTGCAGAAAAAAGAAATCTACCAGTAATTACAATGAATTAAAAGTTTTATGATGCCTGTGTGTGCCTTGAGTGTGCGAGAGAGTGTGTGTGTGTGTGTGTGTGTGTGTGTGTGTGTGTGTGTGTGTGTGTGTGTGTGGGGGGGGGGGAGGGGGTGGGGGGGGGGGGGGGGCCCTCTGTGACAAGGCTGGCTGGGAGCATAGAGCTGAGGGTTAGTGCCAGACATGTCTCAAGAGAAACCGGGGCACATTTGCAATCACCCCGAGTTCAAAAGGGTAATTTATTCACAGTTCTGTGGTTAAAGTAGGGCTGCTCAGAATGCCAGTGGGATTCTGCTGGGAAGCAGAGTAGTAGACACATTATTTTCATTTTCTCTCCCCTTCTTTTTTTCTCCCTCTCTTGCTTTTTCCCTCATCGTCTTCTTCATCGCCTGTTGTTGTTCCTGCGACCCCTGTGTGCCGTCTTTTAACACACGCCGGCGAGCATATTTCACTTTTACACTCATCCGCATTGACGTCCTGGTGCTGATTGAATTTTGAGGCGCTGCGGCGTCTGCCATTATCATCCTCATCGTCATGTGTTTTATTGTGAGTGGTTTATCTCTGGCCCCAGCTCAGTTTGACGCCAAGGCTGCAGGGGGGGGGGGGGGGGGGGGGGGGGGGGGGGGGGGGGGTTTGAGGACCGTTCATGTGTTTTTATTATTTGTGTGGAAAATATACTGAGGATTGTCCTCAACCTGGATCTTAAAGGTTTGTGGTGGGAGGTTTATGTTGTGTGTGCATGCATGTGCCCCTGCAGAGGTTAGCAGCCTGTACAGAAGCTGCTTTATTCCGGTCAGTTTGATTCTGTTTCAATGTCCCGTTGTAGCCAGCGCCGTATTTCTACCACTTCGTCTCAATCAGCCAACAACGTGGCTTCAGCATTAACTACACCTGCCAGGTTCGGTTAGGATCACAGGGTGTCATGGCTGCCTAGGGACCTCACACTGCCTCGCCAGAATCAGCAGAGAATTATTCCACCACATGTCAGTTTTTACTGGGTTGTTATCACCGAAAGCCACCGGCAGACACTGGGAATACACTGTCTACTGCGGTGGTGTGGTGGGGTTAATTTGAGGTCTGGAGAAATCTCTTCCTCCTCCTTCACTCAGTTCAATACTCGGTCGTGTGCATTCATTGCCAGAGCGGGAAATTGTCTTTCCCTCGGTGTGTCGTTGTAGCCAGGTTGTTATGCATGCTCTGCTGCAGAGGCAGCGGTGTTGACGTGAGGCTGAGCTGCTGCCACAGCATCTTGATTTGAGGTGAAACCTGGGTGTCGCTCCCGTGTCCCTGGTGTAACACTATCAACCCTTACCTTCTCCCCACTTTTCTCTGTCCTTCTCCCTTTATCTCTTTTATCCCTCTCTGCCTCTCCCTGTTGTTTCTGTATTCTTGTGTCTTTTCTCCCTCACTCTCCCTGGCGGTTGATGGAGTGATTTTGAAGGCGCATGCAGGTGGGGGAGCAGACAACGCAGAGCTGTGCTAATTGAGCCTTCTTTGTGCCTGGTCACTGCAGTGTGCTGAGGCGAGGAGGCCTGGGAGTGAATCCAAGCAGCACTCAAGAGCCCCACAGGATCAATAACGCGGGAACTTAACAAAACAGAGACATGCCGAGTGCCTAGATCAGGGTCATTATTGTCTCTGGCGAGCCACACTTCCACCAGGGACTGATCAATGTGAGAATATGGATCAAGATAAACATTCTCACCTCTCCTTTTCTCTACTCCTTGCCTCAGCTCTTAGTGCATCATGTTCTAGACCGAGAGAGCAGAGCTTAAGACTTAAAGTGCCCCTGTGGATGCGCCATGTCCAATGTGGATGTGCACACCGTATCCACAACATCTGACGTATACATGCTTGATGGGCTCTCTTTCCTGTGCCTTAGTAGGAAGACTTGTCATAGTAGTAATGTTTTATAGGACATTCTTGAAGCTAAATGTTCTCTTTTTTAAGGACTATGTTTGTTGAGATTCACTAGCTTGGCCTTTATATGTAAACTTGTATTGGCTAAACTGCAGATTTTTAGTAGGTTCACTAAAACTAATGCTGTCTAATACAACAGTCCTGCAATACATCCTACCTTCATGAAGGCTATAATGATCTGTTTTTGTTGAAACTGTTTGAGATGTGTTGATTCAATTGGTTTGATTGGTTTGTGACACTGTTGAATTGTACTGAATTGTATTATACTGACAGGTGTTACTATTATTTTTTCCATTCCATTTAATATCAATGATGTAGGCTAATTAACAGAAATACCTCCTCTCTGTAATTCCATTGAACTTAGATATCTAACAATACTTTGCCTGTGCAGACTTCATTCATATTACATTTTATCGTTGTTCAGCATTTGTATAATTATGTGGTTTGCCATAGAAAGTCATAGTCACATCATCCATCTATAGCTCAGGGATATGGTTATGTGGTTTTTATTCTAAGGACTTTCGACTATTAGTCTAGGGACTAATTACTCGTATTGCACAGTAAACCTATGGCCACTGCATACAGTCACAAAAAACACATTCAAATTTAGCAATAAAACTAATTATCCTCAATGTCTTTGGTGGTTAGAAAACTCTCAATGTAACTATGGTCAAATCTGGCATGTGTTGTTGTTTCATGCCGCTCACCCATTTCTGTTTTTCTCAACTATGAAATAGCTTAAAAATCTGAAATGACATGAAAATGTGTTTATCAAAGCCTAATTGCTTCCCAAAATGATAAAACACAATTAATGGAGCATTGGTGACATGACAAGGAGGCAGGCGTCAGCTCATTGCAATTAAGCAAAAAAAAATAAAACATCAGATCTGTGAGAGCGTCTTGACCCTTCAAAACGAGATGGTGTTTCATTTCATCCGTGGCTTTAAATTGGTGATGATGGTATCCTGCTGTTCTGGGTCCCTCCATTATTCACATGGAAGGATAACAGTAATTGCTTAATGTGGTGTGAAAAAATGGTAAATGGTTGCTACACACATAGGAAGGAATGTATGTGTCCAAAACTAGCGTGATGTCGAGACAAACAGCACCTGTCTACGTGCAGTTGATATTTGGTGTAGGTTCTGTCCCTACAGAGATTAGGAAGAATATCCAAAAATGTCATCATTAATCATTCACTGTTTTATACCTAATGACTGAACACTTTGTTATGAACCTTCCAGGTAATGGGACTGGGGTCCCAAGGATGATTTGTTGTTGTTGGGAGGAGGAATA
Organism: Gymnocephalus cernua; assembly: GCA_023631565.1. Lineage (NCBI taxonomy): Eukaryota > Metazoa > Chordata > Actinopteri > Perciformes > Percidae > Gymnocephalus > Gymnocephalus cernua. The sequence goes on along the minus strand of CM042427.1, from coordinate 20,580,242 downwards.
ATAAACAGAGTTGCTGATAGCCTTATCCGATGGGGGCATTGCAGACCTTTAATGTTTCTTCTAATTAATTATTATTGGGGTTGTTTGTTTGTTTGTTTGATTGGTCGATAACTTCTAAGTTGAATAAAGCAGTTATTTTATGTAAAGCCTGAACCATTGGCTGGTGACTCTGATGGCAACATTGGCCAAATTCACATGATATATTCACTTTGAAAATATTTCCTCTTGTTTACATGGGAATCTGAAAACAGCTGAAGTGCTGTTTGTGAATAGTAGGGCTTTTTAAAATTAAGATACCATTACCAATACCACTATCTACCGCTTCTGCGGTAGTCACACATCGCATTAAATCAAAGAACGCTTGTGGTGATTGGCTGCGAGCAAAACCACAGAAATAGTCTTTTTTTTTCTAGATCTGGGTACAAAAGGATCAAATGCAGGCATCCTTTGCCTGAAGAAGTTTCTATACTACTGCTGAAATGTATTCTCTGTTCGCATAATCTGGTTGGAATTCATCTTTTGTTAAGCGCTTGAAGATTCAATAATCACTGAAGCATATATCATGCAAGAGAGACAGTAAAACAAATGGAATGGTCAAAGTTGTCATATTGACATTTAAGGTGTATTGATTTACAAACACTCATGCACTGAGTAACTTGCTAGAAAAAATTTCACCTTAAAAGTTGCCGGTAGCCACAGGCAATATCCTTTGAGCTGCACAGTGAATTAAATATTTTTTTGTTAGTCTATAGCTAGCGAACTGTTAAATAGTAAAGACAAGGCAGAAAAACATCCTTTCTTGTTATAGTTATAGCTGACTAATGTATGTAAATTTGCCACTGCAGGAACAGTGGTTAAATAACCTTTGAAACAAGCTACAATACAACCGCACGCATCACAGGTTAGGATAAGTGTGTGGTGTGCTGTGACCAGCAAATTTGTGGCATTTTTGTTTGAAAAATAGTTAATCAATCATCAAAATTGTTTCTTTTTTTGAATTTTCTGTCAATCAACTAATTGATTAATCTACTAGTTGTTTTCGCTCTGCTGCTGAGACAGAACTCCTCACACATGTAAAGCAAAAAACTTTACTCATTGTGTTTTGCATTTTGTTATTTACAAATGCTTTGAGTCATTCAGTCAGACAACAGAATTTTGTAAAATAACAACATGATATGACCATAGATGAATCCACCGAAAGTCAATATGTATAGGTCAATATTAAATGATTGCCAATCCCTATCCTACACTGAGAATGTTTACATGTGGTCCATAAACTGTATTAGCCTGAAAGTAGGAGTCTGGTGCTGAAGCTCTCGTCAGCATGCCTTTAAAGAGCCACAGATGACACTTGGTATTAAAATGTCAAATTGCTCTCCACTCAGACTAAAGTGATTTTAGTTGTGATTATGCACTATTTCCCCCGTCAACCGCGAGAAAAAAATAATAATCAAAAAATGTGCTAATTGGTCATGGGGATTGGTGGAAGTCTTCAGTATTTTATGTCTTTGACTTCCAAATGAGTTTGGGAAAGGAGAGGCTGTCACTCTGGCATAGAGGTTTTTGCGGAGAAGGAGGAGGGGCGGCTGCTGGCGCGGCCTCAAATTGAAATGATGCACTGTTCCCCCTCACTGCAGCTAGAGCTCGCAGTAATTAAATGCCTCATTGTTGCTTCTTGGGAATTTGTATTGAATATTTCATACAGCGTAATTATTATTTGGGTGTGGGTGGGACGTGGATGTAATCACCTTGGCTGGCTCTTTGATGAAATACTTGGTTTGGTGGTCGTGCTTTATAACTGCTTTAAATGCCCTTCTGGGCTTTTACTTTACTTAATGTCCATGCTATTTCAAACTGCTGTTATCCAGTTCTGGTTATACTATTATTGAACGTTGGCTTCCAAATCTGTTGGTACAGATCGGTTGAATGTATACGCTTTTTTTTGTTGGTAATTTGATGAAGAGTAATACATGACATGACAATGGCATGACCTCGAAACCTGCAAATTAAAATGTGTACTTCACATTTTGTCTCCCACAGAGGACGCCGGTCAACAATGGTGAAGCTTTTCGGTGGTTCTTTTAGAGAAGCGAGCCATGGCTGCCCCATCCAGCCGTAGGAGGGCAGGTGGGACTCTTGACTCTCTGCCAGGAGCACTTAATGGGTTCACAGGACCCAACGCGCCCAACATATTTGAGGAGGACGAGAGAAGAAAAGTGGACAGACAAAAAGATAAATGGAAACATAATGGTGTTGTTTTAACTCTGTAATTTCCTTTTCTGTGTAATTATTGTACCTTTTGACAGTATCATAATGTATATTTTTGGTGTCTATGAATGTGTTTTCAGTGTGGCTGTAAGTTTACAGCCAATCCTATGTAAAGGACTCAAACAGACAATCATACTGATTCCGTCAAACCGAAGAGGCCACAAGGATTGATGATGTAACAAACACAACACACTTTACTCTGGAGCAATAATCTATTCTGCTGATTATTCTTCAACCTTTCATTTCTGTCGACTCTTGAATTATTTTATCAAGCTGAATCATCTTCTAGTTTTGTCTTTTGTTTCATTTGAAAAAAAACATATTTTTGAAATGCCACGCTAATGTTAAGACCGTCGCTGGCAGTGTGATGCGTCTTGTTAAGAACGATGACGAGAAGGACGGCAGCAGTGCTTCTGTGACGGACTTGTTGACGCGTTTTGTCATTTGATTGGACTCACTGCAGAACAGGGCACATTGTCTTGTGTGGTGAGTTTCACTTCTTTAAAATCCGATTGGCTGTCATTTGATTGTGACAGCAGAAGACGTGTACGAGTCAGACTGCTGTCTGGAGGTCATATTTTCAAAGATGATCTCAAAGTACATGTTTTCAACAAAACTACGTATGTCTTCAAACCTTTTTTTTTTTCTTTCACTAAAGGTTGTAACTGTCTAAAAGGTAGAGAGTAATGCCAGTAAAGGAATTGTATGTTATGTTGAAAACATTCAAATTTAGAATTAATTACAGTACACTATACATATCAGATGTTGTTCTGGAGCTGAGGGATGGTCTGGACTTTTCTCCTGCCGAGTAAAAGACAGTGCTTTCTCCTGCAAAGTAAAGTTAACACATTCCAAAAATGAAATTATTCAATAAGTTACTCATGGTCTTAAACCCTATTGTTGCATGTGTAAATGTGTTTTGGTTTTAAAGATTACTAAGAATTTGTATATTGTTGTTGTGATGCTTTTATGTGTTAAAATAAAAAAAAAAATGACTTCAGTAAAAGACATCTTGACAGTAAATGTTTGATGTGGCAGATTCTCCAAAGATAGGAAAAACAAATCCACCAATGTAAAAAAATCAGTGATCAAGTATGATCACCTGATCATTTTTTTTATTTTACCTTATTTTTTTTCCTCCTGCAAAGCATCAACAGAAATATCAACCAGGAGGAAACAGGAGGGAACGGGAATGAAACAGCATTGGTTGCCTCCCCAGTCACGTAGTCCCTTGAATACTAAAATGTTGCACGGAGAAGAGTGGTTCCCAGAGGCAGCAGACTTTAAAGGACTAGTGAAATCCCATGTGGTTTGTCATGCTGGAATGCTCTTGGGGGGGGGGGGGGGAGAGAACGGGAAGGTGGTGGTGTGTGTGTGTGTGTGTGTGTGTGTGTGTGTGTGGGGGGGGGGGGGGGGGGGGGGGGCAGGAGATGGAGAGAGGCAGGCTCCTGAGATAGCTTGAGCAGCTGAGCGATTGCCAGGTCTTTGGATTTCAGGGGTAGGGAGTGGGAGTAGTTATGGGAAGATGGGGAGGGGGGGGGGGGGCAGTTACAGGGAAATAGAGGATAGAGGCACATTTGGGCGGGTAGCTGAGGTGGGGAGGGGCGTCAATGCTGAGGAGAACGAGCAGAGAAGGAGGAAATCATCCAGGACCGACTTCTCCCCTGACTGAACACGCTTGCCATCACCCAAATTGAACTGCTGCCTGTTTAGGGGCCAGCCAGGAAGACGGCTGGAAGTGCTCTGTGTTTGTAGCAATGTGGCATCTGAGGCGCCCAATCCCCCTCACTGGTCATCAGAGGTTGATAACGTGCATCAGGGGTACGCCGCCTCGCTCACTCCCTGGCCGGTGAGATTAAATAACATCAGAGACAGCGCTGTCTAATCCTCCCCCCCCGCCCCCCACCTCCCACAATGCTCTCTGGAACTGGGATTTAAAGTCCTCAGGCCCCAGTGGTAATGTTCAGTTTCCTGCTTCAGACGGGCAGAGACAGAAGCTGCGGACGTACCAGGACTACATTAGCCAGTTAGCGAGGTGGTGGGAATACACGATGAGTCCTCAGTGCTCATGGGTCTAGAGGTTCAAGCCGACATGTTTTGGACAGTGACTGTCACGCAAACTGACAAATATCACATGGAGATGACCCTATTCCTCACCCGTTCTGGACCAAACCAATTTTCGCAAAACTGATTTTGAAGCTGAATAATATTCATAGAACTCTTCGAAAAATAGCTTAATGACAAGAATAGAAGAAAAACAAGATATTATATCTGCGTTAAGTATGGAGACGTGCAGCAATTAGCTTAACATAGTTTAGCACTGTTGAACTGATGAAATCATGGAAGGTGGCCACATCTCTACAGCTAAGTCTGAAGGGGAAAAAACAACACGATCAGTCCCAAATAATCCCTCATTGCACAGGAAACCTGCGGGCATGAACAACTGCGGTGAGAACAGCAAAACAAAGTTAAACCAGGCAGGAAGATGGTCTGAAGACTGTGTGATGATGAATGGAATGGATGATTAACGACGGACTGTTTGACCATTTAATTTAATGTTAACCCTTGTTGCTCATGTTTAAAACCTGTCTGATCACTTCACTGCTTGTGTTCCTGGTCCTGTATAACTTTGTTTTAGCAATTTCTTGCCATATATTTGCAGATCTCAGCAATTAATAGCTGATTTGCTGATTGCTGAATTGTTGATTGAACTAATAGCAAAAACTACAACAACCAAACAAATCTGGGTTAGAATAAACCAGAGTTATAGTCTTTAAGATGAATGTGTAAACCTAACCACTAACCTTTCCCTGTTTATGTAAAAATGTAATGTATGTAAAAAAAAAGTGTTCTTTTATTCGATATATCAAAACACTAAGAGATTCCATTTTAGACTCGTAGAGGCATAAAGACACCAAAACAGCCCTGATATACCATCAATCTATAAATACACTGTTCTGACTGAGCAAACAGTTCATGCGTCCATATCCATCAGATATTACCCCTGATTTCCACCAACTGCGGAACGGCTGCAGATCTGCTCCGTCCCAGCTCAGGCGATGCGCAGCCCTACGGAGCAGATACGCAGAGCTTCTTTTTTAGCCGGACGCCGGAGAGCTCCGCAGCAATTCAGCACAGGGCAGATAGTGCGGGACAGGAAGTCAAGCACAGAAACAAAATAAAACATCTGGTTAATTTTCTAAATAAAATACACTGTGCTCACGGCGGATCATATTTCCCTGCACTACACCTTGAAAACGTCATAATGGGCGGAGACAGGCCTGAAGTCAACAGTTGTTGGTTTTGTGGTTCTGTTTATAGAAACTACATCCTGTTATATCGCACGATCATACGTGAATTCGCGAACTTGGTGGGCATTGAAGCAAGGCGGCGCACGGAGCTGACACGCAGCAGAGCCGATTGGTGGAAATGAGGGGTTAGGCTGATTTAAGACCTGCATCACCCTGTTGGGGTTCCATTTCATAATAATGACCGGCTCACTCTACATTATCCCTTACATAACAGACTGTAGAATGCTGCGATTGACCTTTGACTTTCTTTACTAGTCACTGGTTACAGTAAAGAAAGATATGTACAATTTTATGCTGCTTAGACTGGACTAACAAAACAGACAGGACTAACTAAACCCATTTGGGCAGGAGAAGCAACATAACGAGCTAAAAGCACCTTTCACACTATGCAGCATAATAATGAAAGATACTATACGTTTTAGTCATTTACTTGATTCATTAATTTTCGTTCAGTGGTGCTGTCTGGGATGCTTTAAAAAAAAAAGAGCTGGAGCAATGTGGATTCTTAAATTATTCCAGTAAATACCAACAAAACCTCTTGTTGACCCATATTCTGTTACAACTCGGAGCTGTGTCACATACAGAAGTACGCTGATGACACAGCCATCGTTGGGTGTATCAGGGGTGACAGAGGAGGAGTATCGGAGTCTGGTGGGGGACGTTGCTCTCTGGTGTCACACTAACTGCCTACAGCTCAACACCTCTAAGACGAAGGAGCTGGTCATTGACTTCGGGAAGTCCAGACCAAGACCGCGACCAGTCCTGCTAGAGGGAGCTGAGGTGGAGGCTGTGCAATCTTACAAATACCTCGGGCTGTGGCTGGACAATAAACTGGACTGGACAACACACACCAGCCACCTGTACAGAAAGACACAAAGCAGGTTGTACTTCCTGAGGAGACTGCGGCCGTTCAACATTTGCAGCAAACTGCTGCGGATGTTTTACCAGTCTGTTGTTACCAGTGTTCTTTTCTACACTGTGGTGTGCTGGGGGGGGCAGCATATCCAAGAAGGACACCTCCAGGCTGGATAAACTGATCAGGCGGGCCGGCTCTGTGGTCGGCATGAAGCTGGACTCACTGGTGACGGTGGCAGAGAGTAGGACACTGGACAATTGGACATTATTGACAATGCCGGCCACCCCCTGCACACCGTCATCAGCAACCAGAGGAGCCTGTTCAGTGGAAGGCTGCTACTTCCCAAGTGTAGGACCAACAGACTCAAAAACTCCTTTGTCCTGCATGCCATCACCCTCTACAACTCCTCACTTGGGGCGAGGAGGAAATAGAGAAAAGAGGGCAGAACAAAAAAGAACAAAAAGAAGAAAATTGAAGGGATTTCATTCCCGCGAATTTGTATGCAATTGTTAATAGCTTAGAGCCCATTGTGTACTGTTTTATTATTATTGTCTATCTTCTATTCTATTATTCTCCATCTTCTATTATTGTATTCTGTATTATTATTATTAATATTATTACTATTATTTACTGTCTACTGTTTCTTGTTTACTTACTATATGTTTCTAAGAGTTTATTGTTTGTATCTTTTACTCTTTTTTTCAATACTGTCCTTAAGTGTCTTTTTTGTAAAATGCTGGAATTTGCTGATGGAAAGCCAATTTCCTTGCAGGAGTCATCCCAATAAGATCAATAAAGAGAAGTCTAAGTCTATTAGTGAGAAATTATGTAATCCTGAAATATCATCTGACAAATACAATTGTACTAGTTTCCAATAAATGCTGAAATAAGAATTTTAAAGCTGTGAACTCAATTTGAACCCGACTGTATATACGCACGCACACACACACACACACACACACAGAGTTTGATGATGAAGTCACCAACATCAACTAGTGTAGCAAGCCAAATAGTGCAGAGTTTCTGGAGATGAAATCTCTCGATCAACTGGAGAGCAGAAAGATGAACACTTAACTAAACTCAACGGGGGAAAAAAGGCTGTTACCAGGGTGTTTGGGATTTTTAATGATTTTAGTAGCATTTTTCTTGGTAAGGCACAGCCGATTGTGTTATCAGCCAAACAAACCACTATCTAGTATTGCTCTTTAATGAAGCAAAAGTTCTTATCCGAATACTCGATTAATGGATGGAATAATCGGTAGAATACTCGACTACTAAAATAATCGATAGCTGCAGCCCTACACCCAAATAAACTCCAAAATGAATACAGGTCCCTCTGATGCCAATGGGTGCAAGGGGTTAGTGGGCCAATCAGATGTGCTTACCCTCTCTGTGTCCTCCACAGAAATGCAAAGTCTCTGTGATAATCCCTTTAGGGATTTTGACTGAGAATGCTCCCTCATTCTACTGGCATACTTCTTGGCACTGAGCAGTGGAAGAATCCACACACCTTCCTGCGAGGAGGCGCTATGACAGGACACGTACTATCGAAAAATTAAAGCAATACTGAAGGAATGTCGAATAACAGAAGTGAAATGTCCTTTAACTAACTGCCACTTTAATCAAAACAAAATGAATGCATCTTATGTTCTAATTTCAGGGTTGAAACCATCTTGAATGTTTGTCATTTTATCAACCCCTACAACAAATTGAAAAGTGTTTGTAATAAATCCAAATTTCCTTCGTCTCTTACTGTGTATTTGCTATTATACTCGCATCCCCTTACACAACGCACATAGCACTTTCCCACACTGAGTCACTCGCACACACAGAGGACAGAGAACGAGACCAAAAGAGAACGACACGTAAAGCCTCCCTCCCCTCCTCCCTACCATGTCTTTCATTATTTATTTACTGTCTGCAGTTTTTCCATCGCACGCATATTGATGCAGAGAAAGCAGGGTGTGAGTGCGTGTCAGAATCATTTCCTGACGAGGGAGACAAGGTGGAAGTAATCAGCAGAGCGCTGATGCAATATGACAGCCCCTAGAACCGCTGGTACACAGTTAAGAGCAGGAGGGAGAAGAAAAACATCTCCCTACTGAAGGAAGGCAAGATTTGCACAAGCGACATTTGGCTGGAAAGTAGATTTATAAAGTTCTAAAAGTTTGAGGGAAGGAAATCCGATTCTAGGGCTGTTTTGTCTGAGCTCATCTCTGAAATCTTCTCCTAAAGTGTAAAAGAAATCTGTAGCAAAACAGTGTATTGTGGTTTTATATATATATATATATATATATATATATATATATATATATATATATATATATATATATATATATATATATATATATATATATAGGCCATTCAACAAGCTACATTAGCTGTCCATTTGTTTAGAAAATGTTTAGTGCTTCCACTTCAGTTCCTTGCTGCACCCTCAGGGAATTTAAGTAATTTGGAATATATGTAGTGAATAAGTGCTGGTTTCTACAATCGTGACCCATGTCCAGATTTTTTTTTAGATGAAATTCCCCATAGGGGTTCTGAAGAAATTCAATTAAATAAAGTCAAACTTTTCAGTCTCTGGCTATGAGCAGTATGGAAAGGAAGACACAGACTAACAAGGTCTGCAGAGAAGCCAGCAAGTCTCTCTCTCTCTCTCTCTCTCTCTCTCTCTCTCAGATTGATCAGTCATCCTGCAGCCACCACCGAGCGCAGGGAGACGGCCGAGACGGCCAAGCACGATGGCTTTTTTTCCCCACTTCTCCCCATGTAACACACCTGTACATATCTCCTTCACACACCTGTACATCTCTATCCAATACATTCCTATCTCTGTCTCTGTCATCACCATTCTCCGTCTCTCGCCTATGTAGAGGCACCCTCACCCTGTCTTGCACATACAGCATAGTACACCTTATACACAGACACACACGCACACATGCACAGACGCCATCTGCTCATCCTGACAGGCAAACCCTTCCTGTGTGTAGTAGTTGATGAACGAGGAAGACGGTGCATTTAGGGTCTCCTTTTCACATTGCGACCCGAGAGAGCAAACGAGTAACTCCACGCTCAAACACACACACTTATGCACACGCACATTCAAACACATACAGAGAGGTGTAAGCATGCTGATTGATTGGGGCGGTAGGTTTCATGACGGCTGGCAACAATTCTCCACATCATGTCAACGCCCCTGGCAGCAAGAGTCTCAGAGTGATCTCTGAGGAATTAGGTAATCAAAGTCAGCGGGGCTGGATTCCCGGGTGGTGCCCGTGCAGCAGCCTGAACAGATTTAGAATAAGGATTATGTTTGTATGAAACTAATTTGCATCGCGGAAAACTGTAATGGAAACGTTATCGATATTGAACGTATCCTATTACCTACTGGCAAAGCAAGATTTTTAAACTGAAAAAAAAAAAAAATCCATATCTGCAGAATATTAATTTTAAGGTATTCCACCACAATATCTGTAAAGTTACATTTAGGCAACTTAAACCGTGCGGTTAAAATTAGGGAAAGATTGTCGTCTTGGAGAGAAACAGAGCTGATTTGAAGCATGGGACAGGGCACACCGTCTTCTTCAAGTTTGAACCAAAATCAGATATTTAGTGTTTTAGTAGCTTAGTAAGTTTTTTTCTCAATAAAAACAGAAAATTCAACCGAAAAAGTGCCAAGTAGCACCAATGTACTTGATGTATCCCGTCATCCCTGTATCTGCCTCTTCCCAATGTCTAACCTGTTTTAGTAGCTTAAACTTAGCAGCAAGAGGGAAGCAGGATACAAACCATCATCATAACCCAGTGTCCTGTGTTTTGCACGCCAAACCAAGGACCAACCTCCTCACTACAGGGATGTCGCACTACCCGGATTCAAAGAAAAGGCAGCGCTAGCTAACGGCATTACTGTTTTTTCAACATATTTGCAGAGCAAATGAATAGTATTCAAACATTTTGTAGGAGATAGTGTGCAATCCAAGGCATGCAATGCAGCACAAAGCGGCTTCAACCCATTTCCCTAAATCAGGTCCAGTGTGTGTGAAGCCTGCCTTAAGCCCAATTTATACTCGTGCATAGAATCGACGGCGCAGGGTCCGGCGTAGACGCAGACCCCTCTGCGTCTACGCCGGACCCTACGCCATAGCTTGACGCGCACCTCTCGAAAAATGTAACTACGCATCGCAGCGACGCACGTCTCTCGGCCGTGGCTTGGTAGCGTTGCATTCCCCCCCCCCCCCCCCGATTCATTTCTTGGATCTCCTTCTCCATAAACAACGTAAAATCAAGGAGAGGGTTAACTTTTCCTGCTCCACATTTCCCACCGTGGTCAGAAAGAACAGAGGAGACTCTTTGTTTCTCTCACTATGACTCTACAGTCGCTACTCACTCCGGAGCTAATCGGCGTCACTCTCTCACTTCTTCCTCGCTCTAAAACACACTCCCCACACACACACACACACACACACACACGCCGGCTCCACGCACACACCAGCGCACAAGTATAAAACACCAGGCCACGGCGTAGGCTACGGCGAAAGCTCTGCGTGGAGCTTCCGCACAACCACAAAACAAGCTTTACTTACCCACACTACCATTCAGATCTCCACAACATTAAACCTATTCAGAACCCCATTTAAAATAATCCATCACCAGTTCAATCTTGAAGAGCACCAACATTATCTTTTCAAGAGAACAGGATTCAACAAGACAACATTTTAGTTCTCAGTTAATGGAGAAACTGGCAGTGTGACAAAATGTCATATTTGCATTAATCAAATGTCAAAATATGGTGCAAACTATGTGTGATTCATAGCAATATTTCAAATTTCCAGACTTGTTCTGCCAATGTTTAAACATTTAGGGGAAAAAACACATGGGTTGATGTATTTATAATATTTCTTCTAAAAATTCTAGCAAAAAAAAGCAATACTCTAAGTAAAGCATACAATCTTTCCCTTACTCTGCCCGGCGCATATACTGTAACCCTCAGCCAAACCCTGCTGACCAAACAGATTAGTTAAGTATCAGATAGGTACAGTATCTTTGAAGGCACTTTCATTCACTTATCTCTCTAGTTATCAGTCATCCTTCAACTTATCCACATGTCCTCTCATCCGTGCATCAACCTCTACCTATTCATCATCTGTCCATCCATCTATCAGCTGCTGCACTAACCCACCAAGTCTAACCATGTGATCCAATGACGGCATTACCTCCTATGAAAACAAAAAAAAACCTGCTTGGCTTTGTTGCTATCACTGACCAAAAACTCATAGCACAACATAAAACCGTGGTAACACCATAAGCATGTTTGGTGAATGTTGGGAAGAGGAGATGGTGGAGTGAGGAGGAAGCACAGGGAGGGTCCAAGTGTCAGGTCCCATTGGGGTCAGAGGATGGCAGCTACATTTACCAAAGCAAACAGCCCAGGGGAGCAGAGTACTTCACCTGTCGCTGTGGATTACTCCATTATCACATCCACCAGTCTCACGGTGTCCCATTCAAACCACTCACTATTCAAAATTCATACAACATGCAGAATGGTGGGTGCTATAAAATGTTAAACTGCAGAAGGGCTCACATGTTAAAAGAGGCATTGGGATAGTTGATGTGAGAAGTTGACTGTATGTTGTGGTTGTCGCAAAAAGAGATTCATACTTAGCTTGTTTTTTAAAAATAAGTATTTCTGAATGTAATGTAGAAAGCACGGCTTTGTTTTGCGGTAGATGCAAAGAAATATATAATATATTGACAACTTAACACTCTGCAACACATGCTACATGCCATCTCCCAAGCAAATACATTCATACTGGACTATCTATGGTAATGGAAACATTCAGTCCATGTGTTTACCATCCTGTATTTGTAATGCAATTTCTGATAAACCAGGTACAACATTTTGATTTCCCTGGTACAGGTTAAAGAGAAAAGTCAACAATAAAAAATTGGCTCCTTTTATAATGACAGACAGCTTTGTATGTCTATAGCAGCATTATCTAACCAAAAGGTAATGGGTTGTAGTTTTTCTGTAATCCTGCTGACAAACAAACCAACAAACATATGGACAAACCAAAACAAAATCATTACCTCCTTGGCGGAGGTAAAGAATCTGTAGTGCACCTGTAGTCCAAACAAACATTAAGATAGACTATACTGTAGATCAGTAGTTCCTACACCTTACAGGGGAACACAGCAGATAAAAAAAAAAACTGCAGGAACTGGGAGAAAAGAATAATGCAAGAAGAGGATCTGGAGTAATAAAGTGTTGCCATGGGGCTGACAAGTTTGGCAACAGGTCTGATTCACATTAGAACTAGGAGAAACTAGCAGTCAACCAGATCTTAGGCACTGAGTTTGTGTCCACTGCAAATACAGAGAGCACAGGTGAGGACACAGATTTTTCTGAACACTGTAAGAAAAAGAGGTACCGACTTGAGCGTACGTTCTGCGTGTACAGCAGGCGGCGCTAATCTGTATTGTCGCCGAAATGACGAACGCATCACGTGGGTCTGGCTTCTCCCAAATTTGATAATGACGGCTCGTTCGGAATACGATCTCATATTTTACGAAAATAGTTCACTGACCTCGCCAGACTGTCCGATGGCCAATTATCGGGTTGGTGTGTCAGGGCCTTAAAGCTGATGGCTGCAGGTGGACTTAGGCTGCAACGCAATTTTAGCCTGCAGAAATATTGAATTCCAAGGCACTCATAACACCACTGTGGTTTAGCTAGGTAGAAAATACAACATGGGAAATTGCACAAAAGACATATCCAGGGTAAAGAGCCATCCCTGGAGAGAAGAGTGACACAAAGAAGTCCCTCTTCTCCTTCTCAGCAGCATGATTAATAACCCCTGTGCCCCATAATCTCTCCATCATCTATCTATGTAAATGCCCCCGGACCTGCAGCGCCAACACACTTTGACTGATGGCTGTTCCACAGCATTGGGCTTGTGTGTGTGTGTGTGTGTGTGTGTGTGTGTGTGTGTGTGTGTGTGTGTGTGTGTGTGTGTGTGTGTGTGTGTGTGTGTGTGTGTGTGTGTGTGTGTGTGTGCGTGTGTGTGTGCGTGTGTGTGCGTGTGTGTTTTCGTGGATGGAAAGGAAAATATGAGAATAATCCCATCGTCCCTCTGCCTTGTCACAGTAAGTATGGCCTCACAGAGACGCTTACTGTTACGAACACCACGATCACACACATTGGGAGAGGATAGCACAGCACACAAGAACAAGGCACAGGGGAGGTTATAATTTAGTCCCATAAACAAGAGACAAAATTAGATTTGGCCAAATAGTCTAATGAATTCTCATTTTATCCCCTTAGCCCCGCTTTTCTAGCAATGGCAGTTTCAATAAATAGGGTGAATGGGATTAATTAGGCATCTCAAAGCACCATTTAAAATATTACATCAATTATTAATGCTTGTATAATTTTTTATTCAATGAAAGTGTCTCTTGTTCATATTAGTAATGGTTTTCATGGATTTTACTTAGTTTGTAGGGCTGGAATTGTATCCATCCATACAGAGATATACCTATTTGTTAAAGAGTAAGATCCTGTTTTGTTTACCCAGAAACAGCCCCAAAATCACCAATGCCAAACTCACCAGACCCCTTTTAAATAAATAATACTTTTAACGTGTACAGAGCCAGCATATTTAAATTTTTTGTAAATTGGTGAATTAAGGGTTTATTTCAACCAAACCAGAGCAGTGATTATTGGAACAGTGGAAAGACGAACCAAGACGGATTTTGATAGTTTTAGTTTGTTTCTGTCGACTTTGAATGAAGTGTATTTTACGATGATAAAATTACTGTTTATTTAAATGGAGTCTGGTGGATTTGGCGACAGAGATTTTCTAGCTGTTTCATGTTAAACAAAAAGGATTTTGTAGGGATCCTTTCCAAAATGTTGTCAGACACAGAAGAATAATCTGAGCATGTCAGTGGCAAAACAAGCACTTTTTGTGGATGTAAATTGAAGGTGCTCAATTGCTCATTAACACTACATTGCAGCTTGTTTTACTAGACCAATTTCAAAAATTGTTGTTCCCATCAGTCGCTTAGACACAAAAACATGGGGAAAGGGGTCCAGATTGAAAAATACCAAAGTTCTCGTTTAATATTGTGAACTGTGCGCGTCCAAGGCATTAATGTTTACACCCAATAGTATGTCATGCATAAACTGGTAGAGTACTAGGTAAAAATAATCAACAAGTATGACGTGCACAGAATCACACCGTTTACTGGTAATATCTATTCCCAGTCCAACGTCAATAAGCCATTTTTTAGTGAACATGTATGATCTCATCTGCATGGAAGTCACATTTTCAGCACCTCTCTTACCACCTTTGTTCTATTCACAATGCACACTGAAGATACAAATAAATGTTTTATTCTGGTCAAAATGACTGTATTTTATGGAGGAAGGTCTGGCAAGGCGAGACTAAGCTGACGGTAACCTGTGGCTGTCGGTAAGTATTTAACTCCTTGCTGTGCAGTGGTTGATGACATCATATTATGTGCTATGCTTGGTTGCCTACACTAAAGCTGCCATGCCCATGTTATTTCAGTCTAAGCATTTGATATCTGTATGATTATAACGTGTTTTCTGGTTTCCACAAATGGATGTGAAGTATGTAAAATATTTCCAATTTAGAAGTACATAATACATGCACAGCTGAGATGATGAGGTCATATTTTTCCATAATTTCCAATAGTTTTGGAAATAGATCCAGACGTATTTGCATATCATAGAAGACCGGACTATTGGCCTTGGCAGAGGTCTGCGCTCTAAGAGTGCCCTTCTAGCTAATACTGTGTTCGGAATTGAATTGAAAAGCTGTTGACCTAAAATTCTCATCTTTAAAATGGAACCCAGTGGATGCTTGAAAGTTAATGAATCAATCTATGTTTTGAAAAAGGTGTACGGTTTTAAGCTAATGGGCTTAAACATGTAGAACCACCAGTATGATCTTCCAAGGGAAATTGGTTCATATAAGATTGGAAGACATGGTTTTTGCATTATTTTGCACCAATATATTTGTATGTGTTTCCTAATGGTTGAGTAAATAGGGGATTGGTGAGTGCTGATCGGGGTGCTTTGTGTTTTTTAACCATGACATCCCTCCTGCTGTTTTGGGCACAAAGACAGATAACAAGAGAGTTATGAAAAGGTCAAGGAGTAACATTGTCTTCGTGTGCAACTGACTCTGTCTGAGGACAGAAGGGAAATATCAGAGGGGAACATGTTATTGCAATTATTATTATTTCTCTTTCTTTATAAATAAAATATATGCAGCAATGATTAACTCTGACTGAAATAAGGATGCAAATTGTGTTGTCACTGCTTTGGTTGAATCATTATTCTCTCATCACAGGTTATATATTCTCAAACCTGCAGGCTGTCCTTTGGGTGATCCAGCAAGAACCTAACAAATCTTGGCCTAATTCTAATTTTAATGCCGAGGGTAAACCTGATCTGATTCGCTAATTATCAACCCAGCTCAATCTTGTAATTGATAATTACAGTTGACTGATTGTTGGATGATTACAATGCAGCTGAAATGAAAACAGACACGTATTGATTAGATGCTACTTAGATGTTGTTTGAAGATCCGTTACCTTTTCAGATGCCATACCAGCTATGTGTTTATTTATAAATCTAAAGTTTTGTGTTAAAAGTTGTTGATAACATGAGATATTATGGACTCCAAACGTATTCTCCTCTACTTAACATTATTTTGCAACATGGCAATTATAAAAATGATACTATTGTTGTAAAGTTTGAAATAAATGCCTTTTGCTTGTAGTTTTTGTTTTGTTTTATTTTGTTTTGAGGTAAAACCTATAGTTTGTAGTTACAGTTTATTTTGTTTTGGCCTTAGTTAAGGAGATTAAATAAATCCCTACTAACAGCAGCAATTAAATTATTTATGCAGCATTTACAATGTATCAAATAACATATAATGCCCTGTTGAACTACTGAGGTATCTTCACCAAATCAGGAGACATTCTCCCCTGGATACAAACCCCCAGAAGTGATGGTTTTCAAATCTTTCATTGGCACAGAGTGACTTGATGATCGCCTTCATTTATATGAGAGAAACTGAGTCACTCTGGTTTTGCTTACGTGTTTACAAGGAAGTTACAAATGAGCGTGAAGCGGGGGATAAATATTTACCAACCAACAACTTCCCCAAAAACCTTCACTGCCTTAACTGAATATCTCAGTATCCAGAGGATAGTCTGCACCCAGCCCACACTCCAAAGCACCTTTTTTCAGTGAGCCGCCCTCACACAGCTCTTCAGAGGGGAGACATGTTGTTAATAATTAAGGCTGTGGCTGGAGGCACAGGGAGGCTAAACTTCCTCTAACAAGTGGCTCTCTGACAGCACAGACATATGGCTCTCGCTTCCCCATATTCTCCTCAGCCCTCCAGACTTGTGCATTTCACACACGTCCAAGGCGGGGGTGAGAGAAACCTCCATCCTGACTGCCAAAGAACAATAAATCAAATTCCTAATGGTTGGCAACAATCGGATAATTATGAGTGTGGCCGTGTGGCACGAAATGGAATTTTCTCCTTCAAATCAAGTTATGTATTTAGACTGATTTCTTGCCAATGCTCTGTACAATCGGTGCAATAGGCCACAATGTTTTTATTTAGAATGGAGACCTCCCAAATGTAGACATCTGAACAACATTAGTAAACTTGTCAGACTCTGAAGTGATTATTAGTCTGGTATTGCATACCGAGTATACGCTAGACTAGAGGGACCAAATGTTTTTTTTTCATGTCACTTTCAAGAAATCTTTTCTACTTGATCGGTTTCACCTGGTCAGTTTTGTTTAAAGGATACAGCTGGAAATTTTGTTTTTATTTTTATTGTCAACCTATGATCCTATTGATAAGTATTGCCGCCTGTGTATCCAAAGCCTGAAATGGCTTATTCCTCTGTGCCATAGAGCTCAAAAAGACATCAGTGAGCCAAACTGTTGCACTGGTTGACACGTTCCTTCATTACAATGTCAAGTACATGGGCAGTGTAGTTTATTAAGTCTATCCCATGTAATGCTACCTTAATACTAACTAGCACACAACATGTGTATTATTCTGCAATTGTAAATAGTCCCCAACAAATAGGTTGTTTGCCTCTTTTTTAGCAAATTACTTATCCCTAAAATGATAAAATAAACAATAGATATTTGTGACCAATGCTGCACAATATGAGGAAAATATGCGATAATGTTGTTGAATAACACGCTTAACGATATTACTTAAATATACATATTAAAGTGTAGGCCTACTCAGTTATGCTGCTTTCAGTACACTGCTAAAATACAACAAATTGTTTTTTGAATTTAAAAAAAACTACAAAGGAAACTATTTCCAACTTTCTTTTATTCAACAAATTGAACATTGAAGCAAAAGGCACCATCAAAAAAAGTCATAGCTACATTTGAAAATGCAGTTTTCTACTGATACTCTCTACTCACTTATTAAAGAAATTACTAAGTGTGTCACGATTCTCCAAATCCTCGATTCGATTACATTTTCGATTCTAAGGTCACGATTCAATTCTAGACTTGTATGTAATACAATATCTGACCTTTGTTCGCAATGTACCACACTACATTGTCAAATTTAAAACATTTATTAACAACATAATGTAACAATAACACATCTTCAGTCTATTGGAAACTTGACAATTTATCAATAAAGTAAAAAAAAAAGATTTGGCAGACGGTTCGGCTTCGCAGCAGCAGCAGCAGCACAGCGGCTGAACAGTCAGAGAGCAGAGGCAGTGCGCTAACTTGTTGTTCTCTGTAATATAACCAATATACTGTAAGCTGCTCTGTTTAGGCTACAAAACGTTCATAGAGACTGAAATTCAAGTGTGCGGTTTTGTTGGGATAAAGCTATAAGCAGAAGAAATCTCTGCTAGCTGCAATGCTAATGTGCAATGGTAAACACACAGAATATGGTACACGCACATAACAGAGCTTGCAAACTGTGGCTTTTTTGTCGACAACACAAACGTTGTCAACATAACTCACTGGAAATCCGAAATACTTCCACACTGGCGACTTCAGTGAAAGAGGAGGGGGCTCAAGTTCTGTTGATCGGTGTCCAGCATCTGCAGTTGCCATTCTATCTTTTGACTGGCTGTAGCTAAGTTAGAGGTTGACTGACTCGCAGCACTTCAACACGTGTGTTTTTTTCCGCTTGGCAAGCCGACCGGACGTGACATGGGGGCGTGGCAGTATCGACGATTCCATTTTTTTAATTCGATATTCAGGATTGTGACTTAATTTCGATAGATTTAAAATCGAAATCGTGACACCCTTAGAAATTACTGAGTGTCTTTTGCAATATGTCGCCGTCTTCCGCGAGGTGTTTATTGATATCGCCATGACGTTAACATTTTTTTATAAAAGATGTACAGTTAGGTCCAGAAATACTTGGACAGTGACACCATTTTATAAGTTTGGCCCTGTGCACTAACAATGGATTTGAAATGAAATCGAGATGGAATTGTAGTGCAGACTTTCAGCTTTATTTTGAGGGTATTTACATCAAAATTGGAGGAAGGGTTTAGGAATTGCAAACATTTTCATACATAGTACCCTAATTTCAAGGGACCTAAAGTAATTGGACAATTGAGTAAAAAGTTGTTTCATGAGCAGGTATGGGCTATTCCCTCATTATTTCATCATCAATTGTGACATTTTCATTTAGAAGCTGTTGCTGCGAATCCACAACATGCGGTCAAAGGAGTTCTCAATGCAAGTAAAGCAGGCCATTCCTTAGGCTGCGGAAAAAGTAAAAATCCATCAGCGAGATGGCAGAAACATTAGGAGTGGCCAAATCAA
Organism: Gymnocephalus cernua; assembly: GCA_023631565.1. Lineage (NCBI taxonomy): Eukaryota > Metazoa > Chordata > Actinopteri > Perciformes > Percidae > Gymnocephalus > Gymnocephalus cernua. Next base: position 20,560,930 of record CM042427.1, on the reverse strand, counting down.
CAGTTTGGTACATTCTGAGAAAAAAGGAACGCACCAGTGAGCTCAGCAATACAAAAAGGCCCGGACGTCCACAGAAGACAACAGTGGTTGATGATCGCATGATCCTTTCCACGGTAAAGAAGAACCCCCTCACAACATCTAGTGAAGTGAAGAAGACTCTCCAGGAAGTAGGCGTATTATTATCCAAGTCTACCATAAAGAGAAGACTTCACGAGAGCAAATACAGAGGGTTCACCACAAGGTGCAAACCATTCATAAGCCTCAAGAATAGAAAAGCCAGATTAGAGTTTGCCAGAAGACAACTAAAAAAGCCAGCCCAGTTCTGGAACAGCATTCTTTGGACTGATGAAACTAAGTACCAGAATGATGGGAAGAGAAAAGTATGGAGAAGGCTTGGGACGGCTATTGATTCGAAGCACACCACATCATCTATAAAACATGGTGGATGCAGTGTAATGGCATGACTTCCAGTGGCACTGAGTCACTAGTGTTTATTGATGATATGACAGAAGATAGAAGGAGCCACATGAATTCTGAAGTCTTTCAGGAACATTTTGTCTGTTCATATTCAGCCAAATTCAACAAAGTTGATTGGACGGCACTAGGGCTGAAACGATTCATTGAGTTACTCGAGTAACTCGATTACAAAAATTCCTCGAGGCAAAAATTCTGCCTCGAGGCCTCGTTAAATTCCTATGACGCGCACTATACGTGCAGGGATCTGATTGTTCCACACGGACCGTTGTTCAGGAAGCACACCACTAGCGCGCGATACATTTTGCATTTAGTTAGCGCGATGGCGGAGAGTAAAGATGTCCAGAAACGGCAGAGAATGTCTCAAGTTTGGGAAGAGAACAAGGTGCAATGTGTCTACTGACCTGGCATACCACAGCAGTACGACTTCAATGATTCAGCATCTGAACTGAAAACATCCACTCCACGCCGTTTCACCAAGCGTCGCTGAAACAAGGTAACGTAGCCTAAGCAGCCGCTGATTTTAATCGCATACTGTATTTGTAGCGATGTCGTGATGCGGTTTGACTAGATATGATGTTCAGCTTTGATGTTTTTAACTAGTAAACTTATTCACGTTCAATTGCAAGAGAGTATAGCCTAAAAAAAAAAACCTTCACACACACACACACACACACACACACACACACACACACACACACACACACCCTCGTCTCTCACTCTTCTTCATCGCCTGCAAAGGATTCTCAACAAAGTATTAATAATGGACATTTCATTTATGATTATATTAATTTGTCCAATTACTTTAGGTCCCTTGAAATAAGGGGACTATGTATACAAATGTGTGTAATTCCTAAACCCTCCAATTTTGATGTAAATACCGTCAAAATAAAGCTGAAAGTCTGCACTACAATTTCATCTCGATGATTTCATTTCAAATCTATTGTGTTAGCGCACAGAGCCAAAATTATGAAAATTGTGTCACTGAAACATATTGTTGGTTTTGGTCTTTTCATTAAATTTGCTAAACATATGAAAAATATAGAATAACACCAGCCTTAACCTTCACGTTCAACTCTTCTTTTACAGTACTGCATTCTACACATTACACACTCTGTAACCTACCTCAGATAAACTGTCAATTTCCTCATTATGCAAGCAGAGAAAGAGGCTTATCTGCTGTAGCGAGGACCGAGCCAGAAAACCAGTGCCAGGCTAAAACCCATTAATGTCACACCCATTAATAATGACTGCTAATGAGTTATGGTTGCCCATTAGAACACATCAAGACACACCACACCATTTGTTGTCCTTTACACAGTGATTCAATGTTGGAACGAGTACAAATCTTGCAAACTGACAAAGTATGCCAAACAAATTTGATGAAGTAACACATTTTGTCCAGTTAAGGTTAAAGACTATGGGGTGATGTTATTCAATAACTAGGGATGGGCATGATTAATCGACGATCGATAATTGATCATTAAGAATTTCGTCGATCACGTTAATTTGTCATTGATTAAACTAATGCAGGTTGTGTTGCGTAGTGTGAGTCTTGAAGCAATGAAATGAATGTCACTGTGTGGCAGCAATTAAACATTTTACCACCCGGGGGCGCCATAGGCTGCTCAGTTACCTGTGATTTTCCGTTTCAATTTCAAAAGTAATCATGAAGAGGTCACAGCGAAGTGTGGCGTGGGACCATTTTGATTTAAAAAAACGACTTAGTTCACTGCATACACTGCGACGCCGTGTATAAGTACAACACGGCCACGACTCAAATGATGTACCACATATGATGTACCACTTAAACAAAGTGCATCCGACTCTGGTTAATTTCGGTGTCGGTGCGTCCTACTCTCAGTCTCAACCTAGCATCAACTTAGCGTTAGCACGGAGGAGCTGCGATGCACAACGAGCAGAGGAAATTACCCGAGGGATCTGCACGTTCATTGAGATGGATATTGGAACCTGCATGTCACATTCCGTCACGACGTACCATCACCAGACTGGTAGAAACTCACTACGAAAAACGGAATAAGGTTCCCCGGCCCGGGCTGGCCAAGTTAGCGCGGAGGTAGCTACCTGCATCCCGTCACGTCTGACCCCGGATCATGTCAACATGCTTATCTTTCTCAACAAAAATCAGTAGACTGGTGCAGAAGTTGTATGTGAGTTACTGGTTATTTTTTTTATTAGGCTTTGTCCGTGCCTTGGATAGTTTTGAGTTACATTTTGACAAAACCTGTCAGATCTAAGTATTATTATGTTTTTGGTTAAGTTATTATTTAACATGATTCTTTTTATTCATTATTTTTGGAACAAACGAGGGTCTCTGTTTAAGAAGGCCGGCTCGCAGCAGCCGGTTCCACTGCTTCAGAGCACCGCAGCGCATATATCTTCAAATTTAGCCAAACCTCCAGTTTAACTGCCACAAGTTGTTGTTCTTATAATTAAGATCTCATCGAGGAAAAACACGCCGTATTTTTGTATTTTCATTGCGTTTTTAATTTATAAAAAGTTAAATAAATAATGAATTTTAATATAAAAATATTAATGATTAATCGATAGTCGATTGTTAATTCTCCCGACAATCGACGAAGACAATTTTATCGAATGCCCATCCCTATCAATAACATTTGGACTTGTATCCAGTAATTTTAGAAGTAAATGGAAGCAAAACTGACTAAATCTTTCCATGGCAAGCACCAGCTGTACTACTTTTTGGGGCAAACTAAGCATTTGGGCAGGGAGAAGAACCGTCATTTGAAGCAACCACTGCCTTTCCTGCTTCCTTCCCCTCTTTCTGTTGGGTGGGGGAAGGGGGGACAAATCTTGTTTTGATGCTGCGCTGTCAGGGGGCTAGCCAGAGAGGATAGTAAACACTGCCTTTGCAGAACATTTAAAATCAATCCTTCAGCCACAGGCCTCACAAACCCCCTCGCTTCTCTCTCCCCCTCTCTCTCTTTTTCCCCGAGCCTTTCTTCCCCTCTCCCCTCTCTGTAATGTGTCTGCTGCTCTCTGAGAATAGAGGCAGCACTTAAAAGCTGGGAGTAGGGGCTGAGTTTTGTGACAACAGCTCCGGCTTTTATTACCATGCTGAGATGTGACCACCACCACCAATCCCCAAGAAGCATACATATAGACTTTCACACATCCACGCATGAACACAGTCTCACACATACACACTCACATCACCCTGATGAGCAAATAATCAGGTCATTAGCCGGTGTGCGTTCAAGTCAATGGCTTTTTTGCCAGCATCCAAGCCGTTACCTTTGCTCATGATTGGCCAGAAGATTAGCTGAAAAGCATTTTGTTTCCGGCGTTATTGCTTGATTAAGTCACCAACAGTCAACAGATACTTCTACCAGACGACCATTGATAGTGGAGTGGAATACTAATGAATATATAGTTACTTCATAAGTGTCATTTTTCTGTATGTTTTGTCTAACATTAAGCTGAATTTCCTCAACATCTCACCTGTGGCTTTGTCTCAGTGCCACGCCATTAGATGGCTGAGGCGCACTGTGGTGTCGAGGCCATGTGAAATGTGACCCCAGAGCGGGTAATGTAAACTCCAGGTCCACGCAGACAGCACTCTCACTCTGCACCGGCCACAATGAGGATCGTGTGCGTCACCCAACACCTCCTCCATGGAGCGTTTCATTCCATTTCTTTCAGCAGGTGGGGTGACAGGAAGCACCACCTTCCATACAGATTGTCTCGTGGCATTTATCTTTTTGTATCATGTCTGCATTTCTTTACTCAATTGATGAACACCAGTGAATTAACTGGGTAAATGTCAAAACAGGCATGTTTGCAATGCAGTGGCTGGTACTGGTGTGCAGCACCACAACAACATGTTATCCTTCAGTGATGCAGTCATCTTCAAGGCCAACTAGTGACAAATATGTCACCTGGAGACCCTGTAATTGTAAATGTCTCCTTTGGGCCAATTGGTGTAATTTCATAAATGGTAGAGTGTGGAGGTAAGATGTACAGTATCATTTCTACAAGTTCTGTCAAATTGACAGGGAGTAGCATTGTGGTTAAGACGCAGACCATCACCGCAACATCAGTGGTTTGACACTACACAGTCCAATAAAAGCAAAACACTAAAACGTCAGCTTAAATTAAAAATGGTGAAATGAAAGAAGATATGCATAAATAGACCGTTCTTCATGATTTCATTGAGGTGGACAAGCGGGAGATTCATAAGGTTGAATACTATTGCTTACGTTGTCTGCAGAAAAATTATTGGAGTAAACAGGCACGCTTGAATATATGCTGTAAATGGCTTTACCCTCTTTATCCCTGGAAATCAACATGGCATTTCCGCTATTGACTGAGCGGTGAGATTTCTATGCTGCTGCACATTACTTCAGATAGGGGTTGGTGGTGGTGGGTGGGGGTAGAGAGGGATTTCTGGTAGAAACAGCATCAAAGATGGGGGTGTTTCATGCGAGCAAAAGAAGCTGCGGCAAGGGCCAGCTTTCATAGTTCACGAGCAAGGCTTACGTAGCAAGGCCCTCCGAGGACCAGACGGCAAAGATGGACACATTTTACCCTCCACACTGAAGACAACAAAAAATGTGGGAAAACGTGCTGTTCTGGGCATTTAAAGTCTTTCTTTAAAAAGAATCAGGATTATTCCTTGACCTCTTACTGTTACTACTTCATATTGAGAAGGATAAAGTAACTGAGGTACAGTAGAAGTAAGTCAACCGTTACGGTTGAAAAGAATACTTGGACAATATTTGTTTTTACAACCCTTTTACTCATTTGAGTGTATTCAAGTGTATTCTTAAAAACTCACTGGGTATAATTTTGATTGTCTCTGATTGCACTTAAACTGAATTTTGTTAGATTTATGGAGAAGAGATTACTTTGCCCATCAAATGCAAGAGCGCACATTTAATTTCAATAAATAATTTTTGAAATAATTGAAATGAAACAGATTTACACAATGAAAATTGCATAATGAAGCTATCCTGATATACAGCGTTAGTAGAAGATGCCTTTGCAGCAGTATTGCCAGTGCGACAAAGTGGTCTGACCATAGCCAGTCAGGCCTGCTTTTTGTAAAGGGTGCATTGGATATACTCTATATTGCAGTGAATGGAGACATGAGATATTTTGTGGCGAGAGACATAGAGGTATGACATGTGTGAGTGTAGCAACAAAACTTGAGGCATTTAAAGCAGTTGAGTTTTGAGTTTGGTTAAAAATGCGTCCAGTCATATTTTTCCTGCAATTCATCCAATCCATGATTACTGGGATATAGTGTACACACTGAGAAAGATTACATAAAAATGCAAAGTGAACATTGAGTTGGTTTTTATTTACGGTAGTTTTTTAAATATTTACACGTAATAACAATGTTGCGCACAAGGCTTTTTGCATTGTCATTACATTACATATTCTATATTTACGCACAGATTTGAAACTTTAAAATTCATCTGGTAGAAAATATATCTGGAAACTGACAAACTCGTCAAATACTAACTCAAATTCTGTATCACAAAAGTTGAAAGACATGTATCGTGCATTGCTTCTGATTGGTCCAACTCGAGAAGTGGAAAGGTTTTTAAAACAATTTGATGTCTCTTCACTAGGCAATCAACATGCAGCTGAACATTTATTGTGCTCCAGTTTTTATTGGGCCATAAGATGAGAAGGCGCCGCCAGGGCAAATGCGCTGGGTTTAACAGACGCACAGTGCACGTAGGCCGCGATCTTTGAGCTGTTCCATCTTTTAAAGATGATTTGCAGAGCCAGATTGCACAGCCAACTTCCCTCCGGTGTTACTCAAAGCAACATGCTCCTTCCCTGTTGTTTCGGTGGACAGCTGTCCAGGGATGTTGTGGGAATATATGAGGCCTCACTGTTCACACTGCCTGGTGTAGTTCGTAGTGAGCGAGCATGTGCACAAAAATGCACACTCGCAAACAGTGTTGTGGGCTTTGCATTGTGTTGTGGGCTTCTCAAATGCCATTGTGATCACCAATCACATGCATATCACCATTGGGAAGTAGGAAAATACATGATTCCATGACAGTTCAATAAGTCATTTAAAGAGACATTTGTATGTCTGCAACTCTTGTGGTGTCCCGTGTGAGCACCAACAACAACAACAACAACTGGGACCTGGCCGATCAGAGATCTGTCATTAGGAAACTTACTGTATGTTCTGACATACAGTAAAACTTCTTTCAGAGATCTTGATAAGTTTGCAATTTTTACAGGCAGAAATATAGAGCAGTCAAACTCTTTTGAGATTTTATGAAGTAAAATGTATTATAGCTTTGTCAAAATGATTGCCAAAGGGCAAAATGCCAATTCAATCTTTGTGTGCAGCCATCCTAAACAAAAAGGAATTAAAAGTGTATTGTAAAGGCAATATCTCACTGGTATAATATATGAAACTGCAAAAAAGTCATTGCATCTTTTAAAAGACCCACCTTTATACATTCCAGATGTCTAATTTATCAAATGTGATGTCCATTACACTGCAACACAAAGTCAGTTTCTGGTTAAAATGCTTCTCAGGGATTAAAGTGAAAAAAATCTTTTGACTGAACTTTTTTTTTTAGGCCAAGTAATAAGCTGTTCACATCTACCTATACAGATAGCACCCCTTTTGCGATCACACCCTATTAGTTTTTAATGTACAATAAGATGCAAACAGCAAAGTAAAGGGGAGTATAGCGAATGTCCTCTTTTCCTGATGAACAAAACAATATTTCAGTACCATCGCACGACTAGACATTGCTGTTCTTTTCTCAGCAATAATATTGTAGAAAGGCTTTACCCTACACTCTATGCAATTACATCAGGCCAAAAGTGTTTAAAGGGAGTTTTTTTTGTAATTGTTAATATGCAATTCAACACCAAGACAAATCTGTTAAATCAAGTTTGCAAGACTTCACTGTTTTTATTCAAGGGCTACTAATAATGAAACACATATTTTCAGTGAAAACTTTTTTTAATATTTAAATTCAAACTAAAAAATGTTTTTACAATAACAATAAATAGTTGTAGCAGTTGTAATAGCTAGTGGCCTCGCCAAATAGTGGTTACCATTATAGACGCACACAAATCATGACGTTAATATGCAAGGAAACTGGTTCCGGGTTTTGTGCTATAAATTAATAATATTTTATAGCAAAGTTATAAGTTGACTATTTTAACTGGATGATTATTTTGTGTCAACATACAGTCATAACCTACTGTCATTAAAAGTGAAACCAAAATAGGCTATAAGGCTGTCTGTGCATCATAGCACAAACTAGGGCTGGGCGATAAAACGATAACGATATGTATCACGATAGACATGTAATCAATATCAATAAAAAATGCGCTCGATAAAAGTTCGATAATTTTTTATTTTTATTTTTTTCTTCGTCGGAAGAAACCAGAGGTTTCAAAGCAAGTTTGGTTGCATGAACAAAGGCACTCGCTCTCTGGTAGCCTAGCAACGTAGGGAGTGACACGCTAACAGCCAATCATGTAACAGTATTGTGTTTGGTTGCGCCATATCGTTGTCTCGTGTTGGATTCTTCAATAACAGAAGCGGCGTGGAGTGATAAGCATAGACAGTATATAAATGATGGAGTGTTAAGTGGAAAATGCGTGAAGCAGCGAGCGCGGAAGTTCTTGATGAAACGGGAAACGTCAGCTCGCCAATATGGCAGTTTTTTGGATTTTAAAAGTCTGACCGTAGTCAGACCAATGTCGTCTGCAAATTATGCAAGACCACCGTCCGCACCGCAAACCTGTTTTACCTTTGGAGCACAGCCGTATTCGCCAGCAACGTCCAACAACATCTGCAGCTGGAACCCCGCACAAGCAGCAGAGCACCACGGAGAGGTACTCTGCATCAGTGCCTTATGACTGTAAAAGCTAAACGGTACAAATAAATAACGGAGGCAGTGGCATATCATATAGGCAAAGACATGCTTCCGCTGAGCACCCCCCCCCCCCCCCCCCCCCACCATGTACGGTTTAGGCTGTACCGTGACTGTTAGACGGAGAACAATAATAACTGTTACTGTACTGTATCACGTTAGTTTTTTATGTTACAGATGTAAAGTCTACCTCAGTTTTATTTCAATTTCTCCTATGTTTACAAAACACTGCACATATTTTAAAACACTTCATTCACCAGAAGTGTTCTTTGTGATTTTAGACTTATGTTTCCATTTGAATTATTTGAGTGTTTTCCATGGTTGTGTTGACATTTCTGCTTTTATAACTGAGAGGATTATAATCGGAGGAAGGTTAAGCTTAAAATAAAAACGTTTAAATTGAATACATTTTTTTCTCCTGGTCCTTATTTTAAATAGGTCATAAAAAATATCTATAATTATCGATATCGACTGATATGAAACACTTATATCGTGATACAGTTTTCAGCCATATCGCCCAGCCCTAGCACAAACACGATTGATACATTACTGTTTATACTTCAAGTTAAATAAAGAACTTTTTAATACCACCTAGGATGAAATGTAATGCCAACTTCACATCTAATGAAAAATCAGTGTCGATTTCAGGCCTGAGAAACGAATGATTTACCAGGTAATGTCACCTGAATTTAATGAAACATTTTATTATAATACTCAACAATCATATTTAGTTCACAATAGCTTTGTAAGGCGTGTTTGTACTCTAATAACATCAAATAATAAAGTATTTGTTGCATGAATTGCTCCTGAATGCTATGAAACTTTAACATGCTATGAAACAACATTAACAAAAAATAAAACGTGTGCATTATGATGCGTCACAATGAGTTCCACCTTGGCAAGATTAGATAATATATAATGTAATATAATATGCCAATGTCAATGCCAACTGCTTCAGTGATTGTTCCATCCCGTCCTGCTATGCGTATAAAGGCTGCTTAATAGCAGCGGGAATAATAATAAGAGTTTGGCTCCGTTGTTTTTTTTCTCACCCCGGTGATCGGCACATCTGGGTGATACCGCCAAATGTGCGTTAGCATACTGGCTGCGTTTCAAACATACCCTACGAAGGTGGAGCACCGACGACACCGTCATCGTCTTATTCACACGCCGATCCGCTTGTTGTGTTAACCTCAGCCACATTGCTCTCAGCCTCGTCCGCCAGCTGGTCCGCGTCTCTGGCCAGACCTTCAGACACCGAGGAGCTAGCTAACGTTAGCTTGTTAGTAGCACGGTGGCAGACGTTTCGTTTTCTTTCCTGACAACTGATTGATTTGTGCTGGAGCTTGGATGTTTAGGGCCAGACCATTCTCACCATATCCACGGATTTAAGATAAAACATCACGTTGCGCCGTTATTATTGTTATAACCTAGCTACATCCATGTGTCGCGCACACTCACTCGCGGTCAAGAGCGTAAAGAAAAACACTGACGTAAATAGTACCTGTACTGTCGTATTACATCCCAGTCACACCGTTCTCTTAATACATCCATGAGTCACACCGAGTAAATTGTAAAGTCACACGCACACACAAAGCATTTATTTAGGACGTTACGATATTTATGTCATCCTAGGAAAGGACAAGACATAATTTAAGACCTTTGTAAACGAAATGTACAACTTTGTGAACGTTATTCAAGACTTTTAAGGCCTTATTTTTAGAATATTGAATTTAAGACTTTTTTAAGACTTACCTTGCGGGAACCCTATAGTGCATCGCTTTACACGCAACGTTAGTTGCATTGATTAAAAACTGAAACAATAAATCGGGTGGCATAGCAGGCTATCTGTTCAAGCCATAGGTGGCACCCAAATGAATGACCTCCCCTGACAAGAGTTTTGCAATAGTAAGAAATTGTATAGCCTACATTGATTCATGGAAATAACAAAATTCACATTCATTCAACGGAGCTAATATTTGTAGTTGCCTTACAAAAAGAAAAAGTGATACAGGACCCCCCCCCCCATTTTTTTCTCATTGGATCTGCATGATCTCAGATATGACATTTCTAAAATCAAATTGACGGAAATCCGTCTAGCGACGGAGAACTTTAATCCATGACTTCTCTTAATCTTAATAAATAAATAAGTAAGCTTCATTTAAAAAAAATAAATAAATAGAAATACTTCAGCATTTTTTTGGGAAATATACATTTATTTGCTTTCTTGAGTTAGATGAGACAATTCTCATCACTGGTACTGAATTATCTTTAGCGGTGCTGGTAGATGTATTTTAAGGTTTGGACAGAGCCAGGGCAGCCGTTTCACTGCTTTTGCTTCACCTACAAATACTTAGGTGTCCATATAGACAATCTTCTCTGCTGGAAAACACACATTGACCACCTGTACAATAGACTGCAGCAGCGATTATACTGTATGGAGTAAGCAGCCAGATCACGCTCATGTTCTACCGGGCGATTCTGGAGAGCATTATCAGATATGGAATCACAGCATGGTTTGGCAACTTAACAGTGCAGCTAAAAAGCAGGCTGGTCGTCACACACAAGACAGCTATTAGGATAATAGGGAGTAAAGAGTACAAGCCCATACAGAGCCTGTACGAGCAAGCTGTTAGAAGACAAGCCGAAAGAATCCCTGCAGACTCTCTACACCCTCTCTTTGCTGAATATGAACTTCTGACATCAGGAAGAAGATTCTGTGTGCCGAGATGTAAAATATAGGGATGACACGAGAACCGCTACTACCGACACCTCCCGGTTCTAAAATGACAAAACACCGTAGGCACCGTTAGAGCCGATGCCAGTGTTAGCAGCAGCGGTGCTGCACCTCTTCCTGAACTGATGGGGGCAGTATACGTTTCAGACTGTTCCAGTCGATACATTCAGAAGTAGGTCATGAACAAGTGGCCGAAGTCACGCCATTCTACTTCCGATACATGGGACATGGAGAATTTCGAAAAAAAACTATGAACTAGAGTCAACGGAGATAGATTCTATAAAAAAACAGCATGTTCACTGCAAACTCAAAGTCCTCTCTCCTTGATTTACAGTCCCCCTCTCTTGGCTTCAAATAACTCACCGTTGTCGGCTACGGTCGCTGAACAGGCTACACGTTGTAAACAGCCGTGGCCACTTGCCTGGTCCTCCGGTAATGTTAGCAGTTAGCAGGGTTAGCATGGCGGCGTTAGCCACGGTTCGCCAGGACCAGTCGGGATCACTTTACTGGCTGTGTTTGCGAGTAACAAACTCGGGTACTCTAGCTATATAATTCAATGTGAGTACACAAATGTTGAAATTACATAAAATGTCCCCATCTTTCAAATACATCTCCAATATTTACCCGTGGTTTGTAACGTCTCTGGTCACACAACATTTTATTATGACATTTTGATATTTTAGTAATATTTTAATAAAGAAGTTCATGTTTCAAGTTAATGTACATGGAATCTTAGAAAATCCTTTTTTTTAAAACCGTGGTATCGAAATCGGCATCGAGAATCGTGTTATTTTACTGGTATTGGCACCGACAACTGATTTTTTGGTATCGTGACACCCCTAGAAAACAAACTGACTAAAGTTACCGTTTATCCCAACGTTCATCAAGCTGCTGAACTCCAATAGTAAATCTTGGCCTCAAGACCACTTTTCGAAGGTCTGGGTCTCGTCTCGGAATCGACCACATTTTTACTCGGTCTTGTCTTGGTCTTGGATGAAGAGGACTACAACTTCAGGGATATCACTAAATTGCCTGTTTATCGTCTGATTTATGTGTTAAGATCATTACTGTAATTGGATGTAAAACTTCCTGCTTCAAATGCAACCAATAACTAGACTCTCAGTTCTAGTTTGAAATGTGTTACTGTTAACCCCCGTTCCCCGCCCCCCTTAACACACACTCCCAAAGTAGGTGACAGGAGAAGAAGCTATGGCTGTCTGATAGATGTCAGCCAAATCGTCGTAATAACATTTTATTTATTACATTTTATTTATTATATATTATTTATTATATATTTTTTAAAGAGTTTATTTACAAAACAATGTCTAAAAGAAAACACACAGCAGAGTGTCAATTCTGCAATGTAACGCTAACCAACACAGCTGGGGCCACCTAAAACTTGTATCTGCACTAAGTAAGGAAGCATAAAGAAAGGTACGCTAAGTATAAGTGATGCTAGCAAAGCTATCTAGCTGAAGTTATAAATCTGCCTCTGTACCAAAACTCTCCAGAAATCTCTTCACCTGTCTTGTCTCGGTCTTGATACACTCTGGTCTTGGTAATGACCTGGTCTCTGTTTAGGTGCTTGACTACAACACTGCTCCATACTTAGCAGTCCCCTCCAGAAAAAGTTTTTTTGTGATTGTTCCGGGCAAAAATCCTTGATTATGCGGCACGTTTCCTTAAAAAATGCGACGGAATATGTGGGATATTTATGCGATGAAATTGCGGGAACTTGCAAAAATTTCAGGAACTTGCAAAAACTGCGGTTTGATGAAAAAGAGGAAAAAAAAGTGATTCCCCCAACACCGTGTTCTCACTAGGCGAAATGACGTCACTTCATAACGTTCCCATGGCAACAGGGGAAAATGGCTGCTCTTGTGTGAAGTAAACGCAACATTTTTCAACTTTCTGCTAAGATATATGTGACTTTTTTGCAACAAAAATGCGGGGTTTATGAAATCATGCAAGCCCCGCATATGTTGCGCGGAAATCAGCAATTTATGCGGCGAAAGTGCGGCGTATTTGAAAAAAATGCGGCCCCTGCATAAATATGCAGACTTTGGCTGATTATGCATTGAATTCTGCGATCGCATAATCGCGTTTTTCTGGAGGGACTGACAGACAAACATGGTATATATGAACGTCCCATTTCGCTCTTTTTTAATTTATTGTAAGAACATTGATCAGAAGTAGATTTTTTCCGCTGCAGCACAGTTTTGAAGTTAAGTGGTAGTGATGTAAACCAGAGGTGTCTTGCCTTTAATATGATGCAAAACACCTACTCTGACATCACTGGCTATGTTTGAAAGTTCTACCCTATGTGATGAGTATGTCCACACCATTCCACTAGGTTTATGCATGTGCACCTTCAGCAGATCAAAAACTGTGTGCGTGTGCGTGTGTGTTCACTAACAGGTAAAAACTGTCATTTGAAATGCCAAACTGAGATATTGTGGCCATGCTACGCCGTGGCTGACTTCAGGTTAATTTCATTGTCAACACCTGTTTGTGTTGAAAATCCACACAGACGATGGATCCCAAACATAAAGGACACCTTACAAAAACCTCTGTGAAATATGAAATTCCTTTTTTTACTCTTTTGTTTTCTAAGAGGAAGGCTTTCTTCATGCATGGCTTCCGTTTGCTGCACAGTGAAAAATGTTGTTACCAGGCAACAGGCATAACAATGACACAGGTGCGCTCTCTCCCTCTCCCCCTCTCTCTCTCCCTCTCTGTGTACATGGGGTTTTGCATCCAATAATGTTAAATGGAATTTGTTTTAAGTTCATCATTAATTTGAATAATTTGAACATTCTGATCTGGTGTCTCTCATGTTTAGCTATGGGCCCATGTGTGTTTTTCTCTTTTACTTTTAATAGTATTTTAATGTAGTTAATAAATAAAAATGGCTATGTGCACTGCAAAAAGTGTTTTTTTGTTTGTTTTTTAACGAGTGAAAAATTTGACAGTGAAGTATATCAATTCATTTTCAATTCAAAACAGCTTGCTTCCAAAATCGGTGCCTAAATCTTTGTTGAAGGTAGACAAAAAAGGCAGATCACTGCACTGAAATGAAACATTACACTTTATTTGAGAAAATTCTTGGAGCTGTGAAATTAAGTCACCACACACTCAGATTTTTTCACTTCTGAAAGGAAGACTTTTTTAGCCTAAATAATAGATATAAATGAACTGAGAAGAAGATTTTTTAATGTGAGAGGGAAAAAAATGCATAATCAACAAGTTCTACAGCTATGATGGTTTTACAGAAACCTAGCAGTCAACGGTATTTCTGAAAGCAGATTTTCAAAGTTTCTTTCGAAAGCCCGCAGTAATCCAGGCTCACATTTTTCTAAACACCAAATGACAAACAAAGAGGCAGGAGAGGAAGAAAAGCAAGGGCAGTACTAACTGGCTGTTAACACCAGCCTGAGCCCGGCCCGATCTCCTCCATGTCTGCCTCCTGTCTTGCTTTTCAGAGATGGCAGAGGCTTTGAGCTTCGTTAAGTTGTCCCTCCTGCCCCTCCCCCACCTCTCTCTCTCTCTCTCTCTCCTTTCCCTCTATCTCCTCTCCCCGTCTCTCTCTCTCACTCACTCTGTTCTCTGCATCCCTCCTCCGCAGCCCCACCTCCGCCAGCAGTCTTTCACCCTTAATCAGAAGGCTGCGGCTCCCCGGGCTCCTCCATCCGCCTCATCACCCCATCCCCCCTCCTTCTATCCTTTCACCACCAGCCGCCACTTACCTCCCAGCACTCTCTCTCTCTTTACATTTTTCCTACCCCCCCCCCCCCCCCCCCCACACACACACACACACACACGCACACACACACACCTCCTTTCACACCCCTGCAGTTAGCGTCTGCCAAAGGCCGCCTCTGTTCATCACTCACCCGTGCACTTAGCAACAAAAGATGTGTGGTAATTTCTCTGCGCGTGCGGCAGACCGCCGGCCCGGTCACACCCCGAGGTGGGAGTGGGTGGGAGAGATGGAGTGGGGGGTGTGCCGAGGCTCTTTGCGTTGCCGCTGCTCTCCGCTGACCCCCATGTCACGCATGATCGACGTGGGGGAGAGTGGTGGGCTGCGGCTGCGTGACTGGCAGGCCGTGGAGACGAAGGTGGTGGGGCGGGGATGGGTGAAAGCACTGTCAGAGTGGTGGTGTGATGGTGTGTGTGTGTGTGTGTGGGGGGGGGGGGGGATTGGTGGGGGAAAAGAGCAGTGCTGATGGCTTCCAAAGGCCCTGGCCGCCACAGTGTGTTTGTTAAAATGACTTCCTTGTGTAGCATTGTCACCGGCTCGCTGCTGCACCGTCTCTCTCCCTCTTTCTCTCTCTTGCCTTCTCTCTCTCTCTCTTTAAGTTCAGACAGACACCAACACAGCTGCACAGTTGCAGGACCATTTGCAGCACTGAGAATCAAAACAACAGAAAGCATTTAGGAACAAAGCCAAAGAAGTGAAACACACTTCTACCCATGGCAAAATAATGCGCGCACACACACACACACACACACACACACACACACACTTTGAAGCATGCATGTGTGACTCGAATCAGCCAAACAGGAGAAAGGCATATTACTGGAATTCTCTGAGTGCAAAGCCTTTTCCCAGCAATGAAAGTGTGTGTGTGTGTGTGTGTGTGTGTGTGTGTGTGTGTGTGTGTGTGTGTGTGTGTGTGTGTGTGTGTGTGTGTGTGTGTGTGTGTGTGTGTGTGTGTGTGTGTGTGTGTGTGTGTGTGTGAGGACAACTCCATCCAATCTGATCAATGGCGATATTAATCTGAGCACGAGTCAGCCACGCCGCCCCGGCATTTGATTAAAACAGGGAAGAAATATGACGTAACCAATAAATCTGTTTGTCAAAATGGCACGTGGCTCGAGAGGAAAGGAAATACTGGCACAGATAAGGCGCTGAGGAGGAGAAGAGGAGAGAAGGTTGAATGACAAGAAGAGATGGAAGGGAGCGTAGATGGGGGTGGGGTGGCTGGTGACTGACCTCCTCAGCATTTCCGCTGCATGAGCGAAGCACTCAGGCTGAACCAAATCTTCACCTGCTTGCCTCCCACTGCACTTCCACCAATACCTTTCCTCCCTCAGACCCTCTCTTCCTCTCTGTGTTTCTTTCTCTGTCTCTATCTCACCCTCTCCCGCCAACACCTATGGATAACAGAATAATCCTCCTATCCTGTACTGTGAGCCTGAATGTATGTGTGTGTGTGTGTGTGTGTGTGTGTGTGTGTGTGTGTGTGTGTGTGTGTGTGTGTGTGTGTGTGTGTGTGTGGTGGAATTTTGGGGACTGCAGCACGCTGATGGAAATAACTCCAGAGAATCAGAGCTGGCTGAAATGTACGCACTGTACATAAACATGCAGACCTGCCAACACTGTTAAGAACATTTCACGCATCAACACATGGATACAGTATTATATTCAGAAAAAAGAAAAAAAGATTGGTAAAACTTGTTATTCTTACGTCGAATATATGGAGAGAACTATGTGTCAAAGTTTACTGTAAACCCTGTATAGAATATTTCCCTGCTATTTTGGGCAGCGGTTATGCTACACATTGCAGGCAAAAGTACAGTATAGCTGTACCTGACTCGATGATGTTGACAGTAGGGATGGGCATGATTAATCGACGATTGATCATTAAGAATTTCGTCGATCACGTTAATTTGTCATTGATGTCATTGAACTAATGCAGGTTGCGTTGTGTAGTGTGATTGAAGCAATGAAATGAATTCCAGTGTGGCATCAGCAATTAAACATTTTACCACCCGGGGGCGCCATAGGCTGCTCAGTTACCTGCGAGTTACGTTTTGATTCCAAAGTAAACATGAAGAGGTCACGGCAGAGTGTGGCGTGGGACCATTTTGATTTAAAAAACGACTTAGTTCACTGCAAACACTGCGACGCCGTGTATAAGTACAACACAGCCACGACTCAAATGATGTACCACAAAGTGCATCCGACCCTGGTGAATGTCGGTGGCGGTGCGTCCTGCTCTCAGTCTCAACCTAGCATCAACTCGGCGTTAGCATGGAGGAGCTGCGATGCACAACGAGCAGAGAAAATTACCCGAGGGATCTGCACGTTCATTGAGATGGATATTGGAACCAGCATGTCACATTCCGTCACGACGTACCATCACCAGACTGGTAGAAACTCACTACGAAGAACGGAATAAGGTTCTCCGGCCCGGGCTGGCCAAGTTAGCGCGGAGGTAGCTACCTGAGTCCCGGCCGGCAGGTGTTTTCGACGGCTGGACTGACGGTCACCAGGTAGCGGTCGCGTCTGACCCCAGATCATGTCAACATTAGGGATGGGCATTCGATTAAATTTTCTTCGTCGATCGTCGGGAGAATTAATGATCAATTATCGATTAATCATTAATATTTTTATATTAAAATTCATTATTTATTTAACTTTTTATAAATTAAAAACGCAATGAAAATACAAAAATACAGCATGTTTTTATCTCGATGAGATCTTAATTACAAGAAGAACAACTTGTGGCAGTTAAACTGGAGGTTTGGCTAAACTTGAAGATATATGCGCTGCGGTGTTTAATTTAGCAGCGGAACCGTTGCTGCGAGCCGGCGTTGTTAAACAGAGACCCTCGTTTGTTCCAAAATAATAAATAAAAATAATCATGTTCAATAATAACTTAACCATAACGTAACCAAAAACATAATATTACTTAGATCTGACAGGTTTTGTCAAAATGTAACTCAAAACTATCCAAGGCACGGACAAAGCCTAATACAAAATAACCAGTTACTCACATAGAACTTCTGCACCAGTCTACTGGTTTTTGTTGAGAAAAATAAGCAGGTTGACATCCCAGCTAACAATTTTTGGTTCCTGGGATCTCAGGTTCCCTTAATACATCCATGGGTCAGGCGCGACCGCTACCTGGTGACCGTCAGTTCAGCCGCCGAACACACCCGCCGGCACGGGACTCAGGTAGCTACCTCCGTGCTAACTTGGCCAGCCCGGGCCGGGGAACCTTATTCCGTTCTTCTTTTCGTAGTGAGTTTCTACCAGTCTGGTGATGGTACGTCGTGACGGAATGTGAAATGCTGGTTCCAATATCCATCTCAATGAACGTGCAGATCCCTCGGGTAATTTCCCTCTGCTTGTTGTGCATCGCAGCTCCTCCGTGCTAACGCCGAGTTGATGCTAGGTTGAGATTGAGAGCAGGACGCACCGCCACCGACATTAACCAGAGTCGGATGCACTTTGTTTAAGTGGTACATCATTTGAGTCGTGGCCGTGTTGTACTTATACACGGCGTCGCAGTGTTTGCAGTGAACTAAGTCGTTTTTTAAATCAAAATGTTCCCACGCCACACTTCGCCGTGACCTCTTCATGTTTACTTTGAATCAAAACGTAACTCGCAGGTAACTGAGCAGCCTATGGCGCCCCCGGGTGGTAAAATGTTTAATTGCTGCTGACACACTGGAAATCATTTCATTGCTGCAATCACACTACACAACGCAACCAGCATTAGTTTAATCGATGACAAATTAACGTGATCAACGAAATTCTTAATGATCAATCGTCGATCGTCGATTAATTATGCCCATCCCTAGTCAACATGCTTATTTTTCTCAACAAAAAACAGTAGACTGGTGCAGAAGTTGTATGTGAGTTACTGGTTATTTTATATTAGGCTTTGTCCGTGCCTCGGATAGTTTTGAGTTACATTTTGACAAAACCTGTCAGATCTAAGTATTATTATGTTTTTGGTTAAGTTATTATTTAAAGTGATTGTTTTTGTTTATTATTTTGGAACAAACGAGGGTCTCTGTTTAAGAATGCCGGCTCGCAGCAGCAGTGCTTCAGAGCACCGCAGTGCATATCTTTAAGTTTAGCCTAACCTCCAGTTTCAGTGCCACAATTTGTTCTTCTTGTAATTAAGATCTCATCGAGGAAAAACGCACTGTATTTTTTTATTGTCATTGCATTTTTAATGTATAAAAAGTTAAATATAGTGAATTTTAATATAAAAATATTAATGATTAATCGATAATTGATCATTAATTCTCTCGACGATGAAAATTGAATCGAATGCCCATCCCTAGTTGACTATAAGGACTTTCCGTTCCTTTTTTCCCCCATATAGACTATCAAGCAACGCTTTAATGAACTGCCAGAATTTTTGTTGTTGTTTGGCAGTAAAGTTCAAATAACAACAATCTTTGCGCAGCATCACTTTCTGCACCTTTAAATATAGTAAACCTGCCAAGTTAGCCCTCCGAAAATAACGCATGCTACACTAACAACGGATCGGGCATGTGCGAAAAAATGCGAATTATGAACGCCATGACGGACGGCGGAAGAGCTATGCTGTTACTGTAGACGGACGGCAAGTCAAACGCGTTCGTGTTCATTCATTTAAAAAAATGGTTATTTCTTCTTGTGCAGTGGGCTTCTGTAGGCTTTGTGTTATGTCTGGTTTGAGTCATTGTGTTAACAAGGGGAACACACTTCTAAGGTTCCTTCGATATTTAACGTATCACAAACTGGCTCACTCTTAACGTAGAGCTATTAGCCACGTAATGCTAGCGCGTTAGCCTGCCTAAACCGCTTCTTATCTTCAAGTGATAACAACAACAGACCACACCGACTCAGTTTGTCTTCGTATTTGAATGGTGCACAACTTCCCTTCAGTTTGACTTTATGTGGATCTTGTGGGAGTTTGTCTTTGCTGCTGGCTGCAGACTTTGCATGGAGCTCAACAGGTGATTGCTAGCTAATGTTAGCTTCCAAGATAACTTGTGTTATTTATACCCGAAGTCAGCTGTTGAAATACACTAGCCTGCTCAGAGGTTGCCTTTAATAATACGAAGGGAAATTCAAATGTTAGTACAAGTTATTCACATTTACAGTTTGATCGTGATCTGTCGGGTGAGTCAAAGCTGTGTTATACAGCATTTGGCTTGGCTCAGAGGGCAGCTAACTGGCTCAGTGTTATGAAACGCCATAATCCTCCATGCGTTTAAAAGCTTTGAGATCAGCGCCAGTGTGTGGGGATACCGCGTTTACCACATAGTGGTACAGATCGTGTGGGCTGATGTCGGGCAGACTCTGCGATTTAATGAGGTCCGTGAAAACGGAGGGAGGAAGACGGTAAGGGTCGGTATCCAACTTCTCCAAATACCGCACTATGTGAGCACCTACCAGATGCCCGACCTCGACCGATAATGGCACGACAACTTGTTGTTCAATAGAAGAAGCCATAAAGAAGAAGATAGTATTATTATTACAGTTTATTTTGTGTTATTTATTTTAAACTGATTGAAACTAATGAAACTCGTGTACTACACTACACTGTTTAGCTTGTGCTTCCGGTGATTTTGCCGTCCGTCATGGCGTCGTCACGTGGTCGTGGTCACGTGTTTGCAAAGGGTCTATACAGTCTCTCATTCATCTGTCTTTCTTGACTCGCTCATGGGCGAACCAATTTTCGAGCCAATTTTCGAGCCGCCAAGTGCTTATAGGAAATGGTGTTCGTTAAAGCAACACTAGAGAACTTTTCCCGCTTCGGTCCCCCTACAGGTTGGAAGCAGAATTGTCAATTACATTACAAGCGAGCTGTAGTTCGAATGAGACAACCTGTAGGGGGACCGAAGCGGGAAAAGTTCTCTAGTGTTGCTTTAAACGAACACACTAACACTAAAAATGAAATATCAAGTATAGATTGTTGGGTTGTTTTTTTTTTTTTCAAAACAAACTAGTGTCCTTATCTAAACCTTAGGGTGGGGGAAAAATTGATACAGCATAGTATCGCAATATTTTCCCTGGCAATACTGTATCAATACACAGACGCCAAGTATCAATCTTTTATAATATATGTGTTGGTCAGTTTGTCTGCTTGACAATTCCATTTTGCAGCTATGCAATTGAAGTGAGATGAAAAAACTGCAATATATCGCAGAATATTGCAATATGTTTAAAATCGCAATAATATTGTATCATGACATAAGGATCGTGATGATATCGTATCGTGAGGCCTCTGGTGATTCCCAACATGATTTACTGTTGAGAAAGGTTTAACAATGTTGTTCTTTCGATAAGATCAGATATCACTTAAATGTGTGGTTTTGGAAAGCTATGACAAACAACATATTTTGTTGTTTAGTTTGAGCATCAAATAAATTATATAGTGCAGGCTCAATGGCTTTTGTCTCGCGTTGCTGTTATACATTGCAAATGTATGGCTTGGAAAATGTTGCACCTGAAACTAAAGGGAGTTAATGATGGTTGAACACTAACTTAGAGTTTGTGGTGCATTAAAACCTACTGCCGTTTAAAAGTTTGGAATTGCCTGCCACGAAAGCTTGATTCAATACAGTCAGATGGCTGAAAGGACTACTCTACATTTTGTATGGTCTTTCATGCTTTTAGGATGTAGATATTTCTAGTTCTTAACATACAGTATACCTCTAGTGCAACTCAGACACATCATCAGTGATGTATCCTGGTTTCGTGTCTCAAAACATCATACACCCTCCCCCAGGCCACCCAGCCAGGGTTGATCAGGCCCTGGCTTGTGTCTGAGTAGATTGTATGATCGCCCTGCTCGATCCACAGCCATCTTGACGCCTTTTTTGGCGGCGGCCGTGATTTTCTTGATGGCTTTCCTGATATGCAGTCCCTTCACTCCAAGCATCTTGAGGGCCCTAATGAGCGACTGGCCGACGAATCCTCTTCACCCGACCTCGATGGTATTGCACCGGGTCCTCCACCCCCTGCTTCGGCATTTGCCTGCCAGCTAGGGCTGGGCAATATATCGATGTTATATCAATATCGCAATCTCATCTTGGATCAGCTTGTTGAAGCGAGGTCTTGGATTGCTCCCGAGTCCTGCCCGTCCAGATGCCACTGCCCCCACCAGCTCACTGTGTCGCAGCCGTGACTCAGCCTGGTCTACTGCCTCTTGGGCCTTCCACTTCCTGCCGGTTCTGACCTCTATGCCTGCCGAGGAGACCTTGATGTCATTGGAGTCTCTGTAGAGTAGCACCTCTCTTGCTTGGGTTACCATAAACTCTTCCATCAGACTGCTGAAGGGCAGTAATCTTCACAAAAAGATAAGTAATCTTATGTACATGGAGAACAAAACAATATACAAGGGTTCAACCAGACTGACAAGGGAAAGGGCACAAAGAGATGAAGAAAGCTCAAAGCTCGATAAGAATAGGAGAAATCACCACGTCATTGGTCAAATAAATTGGAAGCTCAGCTTAAAAATGTGTGCACATTTAAATAGGAACAGGTTCCTGTTTCAGTGCCAGGTGCACAATAATGCCTATAACGAGCTGGAATTTGCTTTAGCAAAGCTATTCTTAAAACTTAAAAATAGATATAGAAAGTTTGTCTATGGTTAGCACTATTGGAATAGGATCACAGAGTATCAGCTGAACTACGGACTAACAACCTATCCAAAACTATTTCAAATCTGCAAATAATGTCTGAATTATACTGTTTTTATCCATTATTAAAGAAAAGAAGAAAACATCAATATAACAGTTGATTCCAAACTTTTGAACAGTAGTGTATATCACATACAGTTCTGGAGAAAGAGGAACTATATTCTGGCTTTTGTCCATAAAGTAATGTATGCTAGCTGGCTTGCCACCACTGTTTTTGACTTCAATGGCTTTGCTTGATATTTCAGTATATAGTTTGTACGAGTGTAACAATGTGTATTAATGTTGGGACACATTCTGTATCTACTTATTTCTACTTTTCAAACTTTTGTCGTGATTTTCAACTACAGTAAATCCTCTGTAAAAATGTTTCTGTAAGTGTTATGCATTGAAGGTTTCTATTTGTTTTAGAAGCTAGGGGGAAACAAGCTTTGTCAGTGTAAGGAATTAAGTCCATTCATTAAACCCCCTTTTGATGTAGCACCTTAGCCCAAGGGTCAGATTAAGCTGACCCACCCTTCCTGCTCTTTATGCAGCACATATATGGATTTAGTGTGATTTATTAAATCTGATCCTTTACAAAGTCCCATGAAACTTTTCCATTTATCCTTCTGTTGCTCTCATTTAATAACCCTCTGAATATTTTGCACTGACAGACTGGTACAGCATGCAGTATCTACTTTGGTAAAAGCAACCATTACAGCCCTTGTGTTCTATCTCATGCTCTATCCATGCCTATAGAAAATATGATGCCAGTGTCGTATTTACGTTTTTAAGTGTGTTTCCTCATTTAAGCAATTTTGAGGAATTTCAGTTAGAACATGATTTATATACACAATGAAACACAAGAAGACAGCAGACACTCTGGGAGATTACCTTGTGTAGAGCAAAATGAGTGCGGGTGGTAGAAGCATCTGTGATTGTGGATGTGTTCTTTAAAGTCTAACCAAGACTGCTGTCTGGAAGAAACATCCCCCAATTACATCCCCTTATATCATTTGAAGATGAACAACTCCAATTTTGTTTTGGCCTGCCAAGAAATATACAAGGTCGCTTAGGGGGGCTATGTACGGAAGAGAATTAGGGCCACATGTGAAAAATGTATGAGGTCTGAGGGTTTTTTATTTTTTTTATTTTATTGGTTTTTTTAAGTCTGAATCCTGAGAAAAAAAGTCAACTTTAAACTAGGGCTGGGCGATAGGGAGAAAATCAGATATCACGATATTCTTGACCAAATACCTCAATATCGATATTGCGGCGATATTCTAGGGTTGCCAATTGGTGCTTTAACAAATATCTTCATACTTAGATTTTAGATAAATAATCATCAGTAATGTGGATATAATGTGTAAGTGGGGAAAAGGCAAATAATAGAACAGCTAGAACAGTTTGGTAAGTTCAGAAAAGTACATCACTTTACTGTAATGCAGCCTTTAAAACCAGGAAAAGACAACACTTATGTTATCACGATATTACGATATCCAAAATCAAAGCAGTATCTAGTCTCGTATCACGATATCGATATAATATCGATATATTGCCCAGCCCTACTTTAAACTATATTACCCACTTTTTTAAAACAGTTTTTTTTTGTCATCAGTCACGCATTATGCTGTTTCTGTGTGATATATAAAGCATATGTTGGACTGACGGTAGAGAGAATATGTTGTTGTGTAGGTGAGGCTGTTAATTAAGTTGAGGAGGGGATGACTCATAAGCAATCCACCTCTAAATGTCACTCCGTCAGTTTTGGCTTTGTGCTGGTCACCGTGGACACCGTCTGGACAGTGTCCACGGTGAAAGGAGCAAACATGTTTATACGCTTATATATCATTTTGTGTTCGTTCTAATGAATGTTAAAAAGCATATAATTAAAACATGTGAATAAAATGACATGTGAAAGACTTGACAACTTTAATAAAACAAGCTGTCCTGTGGAGGTCTTCATGTCAAATGGCAGCAGTCACAGAAGCGGTCATCATCATTTTAAGAAGGCCAAATAAAGCTGTTTGCTTTCCTGACTACACATGGATCCTCACCATCTGTGCACAACTCTATGTCCGGTCCCCATCACCCAAATGGGATAGAAACATCTCTGCACTGAGAGGGGCGCAAAGCAAAGAAGAAGAGGGATGAAGGGATTAAGAAGGATGGAGAAGGGTGACGGAGAGGTGGAAGAGATGAAGAGTGAGGCCACGCTGGAGGAGGAGGAGGGCAGACGGGGATGTCACGTGACCCAGACTTCAACTCACTGCAGGGGGAGTCAGGCAGACAAAAGAACCTGTCAGCATGCACGTAAAAGAGCGTACATGCACACACACAGCAACACAAAACTACAGCCAGATAAAGCTGAGTGGCAAAGGGTACGGATGAGGGAATTGATTTTTTTTTTTTTTTTTTTTTTTTTAGGTCAAGCTAAACCTTCAAACATCAAGGTGCCTGGTATAAATAACCCATCTACCAAGAGGGATATCTTGCCAGCACAGAGGGGGGCAGTCAGGTCTTGACATCTACCTTCATCAATATCGTACTGATGTGTGGTCAGAAGAGGAAGAGGAGAGAAAAAGGATAAACATTAACAGTGTTGACAAAAAAATACAAGAATATTTGAATAGTTCTTCTCGGTTCTGTCTGTGCTAGTGTGTGAACGATTATCATGACTAACTGTGGAGGCTAATTTAAAATCTAGTCTTCTGTTATTCATGCAAAATATCATTCCAGGTAGATTACTTTGTAATGTAAATGCCATATTTC
The DNA here is from genome assembly GCA_023631565.1 of Gymnocephalus cernua. Taxonomy (NCBI): domain Eukaryota; kingdom Metazoa; phylum Chordata; class Actinopteri; order Perciformes; family Percidae; genus Gymnocephalus; species Gymnocephalus cernua. The sequence goes on along the minus strand of CM042427.1, from coordinate 20,535,622 downwards.
TGTTGTAGTTGTAAAATCCTGTCTCATAACGTTATAAAGCATGTTCTAATGTTTTGCATCTCATAAGACTTTAAACTTATCATGATCTATTGCTCAGACTGGACTTCCTGGATCTTATTTCATCGTTGCACCGGTACCCTAGTCTGGCTATCACCAGACCAAGCCAAGCTCAATAGATTTGAGACTGAGCATTAGTCTGGGGAGTCTGCTCTGTATTTTCTCTACACAAGAGGCGTGACCATCGGGCATAGTTCAAATAACTCTGTACGCAATTGGATAGTCCTTCAACCAATCAGACCAACGATCCGGGTGATGTAGCAGCGACAGCGGCATCAACGGGTTGCTGCGCTTCGGGAGCCGGCTTGTTGAATGTGAATAAGAAGCTGCTTGCCGTTGCTTCTCTATCGTCATCGTGTTAAACCCGCCAATAGCACGCAAGGTGGATAAGCCAGTTTGTGATTGGTTCCCGCAAAATTGTGAACTGAAGCAGGAGAATTAAACGTGCAGGTTTCCAGACTGAGCTACAGGGCGAAATCAAATCACTGGCAGAGTGGGCGGGGTTCACCCAGTCTACCGGTACCCAAAACAACATGTTCCCACCAACAGATCCCCTTTGCAGTATTTTTGGTCTGAAAAACTAAAGGGCATGCTACTTCCTACATTGGCACTGAACTTTGAAGCAAATCGATAAACGTATAATAATTCCATATGAAGGTAATTCCTATCAATACGTTACTGAGGCCAGTGTACAGTGGGTAGTCCAGATGTCAGGTCTGCACTTTGACTCTGTGTGCTTTTACAGTTGTTCAGTTGTGTGTCTATTATTTCCATGGCCCGTCTCTTAGCATGCAGGTTCAGTTCCAGTGCAGTAATGGGTGAGGAGGGGAGAGCCATATCTGGGCTCTCTTGCTAATTGAGCACAGCACTGGACCCAAAGGTCTGCCTCGCTGACGCTTTCTTAATCCATGGCTGTTTAACGCTGGCTGTGCTTGAGTAATTAAGCAGATAATCTTCAATTAAACCGAGCTCGACTCCACAACCCCTACCCCCATCCCGAGACAGATGGGCCTTGGAGCACACAGCTCTTCTTACCCAAGATAAATGGTCCACTCCCCTGCCACACAACCCGGGTGCTGCCATGCTTTATGGCAAGTGTGTGTGCCATTATCATTTTTTACCACTGGACTTCAATATTTCCACTTTGACACATTTCTGGCCGTGCTTGTTGTGTATACAGTAGGGCTGGAAACTAATCTGTTCACACATTTACTGAGTGTAGGTTTTCAATACTGTGCTCATTTCTAAATGCTCATAGATCCTCATTTTTTTAACGTTTAGATTTGTCTATAAAATAACATTGTTTTGGACTGAAGAGTATGATAACATTTCGATCAATTCAATTAGATTCCAGTACTCCAAATAATGTCAGTTAAACATTTGTGAATAATGAAAGGCATATGGCAGAACCTTAAAAACTGCTAAGTGATCCGAATCCAGATTTAATATTTGACCATCATTGTTGTGCTTACAATTTAAGTCTAAATGTTATTAAGTAGGGGCCATATTCTAAAGTAATCAGGGTGAGTGTCTTGGGTCTTGACTTGTCTCATTTAAAGCAAATCATGCAATGCTAATTAAAAAGGTCCCATACATGCATGCAGATTTAAAGATCTGGGGTGCCATTTTTACTGTGTTGGTCTGGATATTCGTTCTAAATCTAAAATCACAAACAGTGAGTTACATCTATAGGACAAATAAATGTATTTTTCTTATTGTCAACACATCAAAAGACCAACCAACAATGTAAAGCTAACCCTTTCTCATTCCTATACTGAAGATGTAAACCTAAAACAGGATGTAAAGAATGGGTCACATGTATACAGTTTAATTCATTTTTAAAGGCTCATTAATGTCCTACATAGGCTGTGGTTTTTAGCAAATGTTACTCAAACAGTAGAAAATAGTGCATTTATTGGGGACTATTTTCAGCTGTGGATTAATTAATACACATTTAGTATTCTAGTGAGTATTTACAGCATCAGGACAGTTTATGTGACTAAAAATAATCTACAGTGCCCATGTTCATCTTAATAAAGGAAAATAAAGGAAGGTGTGGCTCAATGATGTGTTTTTAATTGTATTTCGATGACGATGGAAGTCTATGGCACAGAAGAATAAGCATTATGAGGCTTCGGCTACACAGACAATGCTGGTTTTAGTCTTTAATGAGAGATGTTCTCACAAAAAGGAAAATATAGCATCTTGCTGTATTCTTTAGGCCTTTATTATGGGTTTCTCTGTTTTAGCATCGGGTAAGAAAATAGTTTTTTTGTGATTGTAAAATTACAGCAGGCAGCATCTTACTAGAAATCAATAAAATATCTCAGCAGGGTACAGTTATAATATGTTCACATAACGTACAAAATACGTCCTTATTCAATGAGCCTAAATAAGCCTCAGAATTCCCCTCACCCAGAGCACATACATTTAAGATGCCTTGTGGGACCTCAGTGCCATTTTAGTCTCATGCTAACAATCCTCACAAGCTTATCAGTGCTGCTAACACTTGCACATAACCCTCTCTCCCTCTCCCTCTCCCTCTTTTCTAGCCACTCCTGTTTCCACAGCGGTAATTAAGCCATCAAAGCTCGCAACCATGCCCATCCTCTGTCTCTAAGGTGAGAATACAGGCCCACATGTCAAGTGGAGCGCAGCCACCCGTGTGTCTCTTTAAAGGGGAAGGCACAAGGGACAAGCGTGCGTGTGTGTGTGTGTGTGCGTGTGCGTGTGTGTGTGTGTGTGTGTGTGTGTGTGTGCGTGTTCACCACAGCAGCTGCAATGGGCTGGTAGACAACACAGTGTGACGTGGTGCCGAAGTCTAATACCTGCTGCCACACTGTGCTGGAGATCCACAGAGAACGGTTTGTGTTCAGCTTGGTTTCTTCACTTTTTTTTATATAAAAAAAGAAGACTTAAAGGGGCAAAATACAGCCTGAATGTGCAGGTTTATTCGCGCATATAAAAGACTCTTCCCAATACACACACAAACACCTGTCCCAATGTGCTCTTTCATTAAATACCACCCACACATACTGTTGCACTGCTGTATGTAATAAATCAGGGATGTTCAGTGCATCACAGCAGTTATTTTTATGCATATTTCCATGTACCAACAAGCTACCTCATCCGTCTATTTTAGTAAATGACATCCTACATTTCCCACAATGCCTTTTGACATTCCCCAGAGACCATGCCTGTCTCTTGGATTAAAGGCATACTATGCAAGATTTGTACCTTAATATAACAGCTTCGAAGTCGTTTCGATGGTAAACAAACTCGTAGTAGGGCGAATCATCCCGATAGCAAAGCAGGGGCTGAGAAAACTAGCAATGCAAGTTTGGGAGGTGGCATCCCGCCATATCTTGCGAGATTCATGAATAGCTTTATGACTGTCGGTTCTGCGAACATCTGCTACACCCGCCCGAGTCTTTTGGACATCAGTGACCAGCACCAGATATCTATTTTGAGTGTCTTTCATTATACGCACAACATCCCAGAAGACATAGCGAGACCGCCGGGCTCTTGGTGGATTGTTGTCGGGTCTAAGAGGCGGCGCTGACAGACGAGGTAGAGGAATAGCGGGGCCGCAGGTCCGGTGTTATGCTAAAGCTAGCATAGCACAGAAGCCACCTCTATCAAGCCTGTATCTCTCCAATGCCAGATTATCACTGAAACCTGGCTTCACCCGGGGATACCCGATGCTAGCATGTAGCTAGCAGGCCGCACTCTGCTCCGCTGGGACAGGACTGAGGACTCTGGTAAGAGAAGAGGAAGGGGGCTCTGTATGTATGTGCATGAGAACTGGTGTAATAACGGGAGAATTATAGATACACTTTTCCCCTGACCTCGAGTACATGTCTGTAAGATGCCGGCCTTTTTTCCTACCGAGAGAGCTAACAGTAGTGATCGTTACGGCTGTGTAAACATGATGCTCTCTCTCCTGCTGGACACCATAAACAAACAGCAGCGGCCCCCTCCCCCCGACGGTGTTTACATAATCGCAGGACTACATAATAATCAATCAACAAAATAAATAATAATAATCGCAGGTTTACATAATCGCGTTGGAGGTGGCGCGCGCATTCGTGACATCATAATGACGGAATTTCCGGCCGCCGCGTTCGATTTTCAGTGCGCGAGCGGAGGGCGCGCACCAGTCTATTTCTTTTCAGCGGCGCTCGACAAACCGGAAGCAGGAAGCCTGAACGAGCTCCTGGGAAACCGGATGCCAGGACCCTATGGCCAAGACTCGCCGACTGACATTAAAGTCTCTCCTGTAAACTTACTGGGTTAAGATGAGTTATTTTTTGTGAATGAAAGGCTTTATCTGACGAAGTAGCTCACTGAATCAAATCGAAGCATTGGCGGCACTGTTGCTGCCTGTTTTGCCGTTGTTTATCTTTTTCTTATTCTTCTAGTCCTTAGAAAGAAAAACATTGGTAGCCTTTGCTCCTTAGCGCCACCGCTGTTCAGGAGAAGACTGCAACTAGTGTCGCGACCACCACGCGCGAGTATAAATACTCACGGCAGTCCCGTGACGTCACGATTTCCGCACGCACTTTTGGAAGCGCTAGTATAACTGACGCTTTAGAATAAGGCCAACTTGAGGACTGTACTCCTGTACTGCTTGTGTTGTATGTTGTTGCGCTTGCTTGTTATATGTTTTTACCACCACCTTTGTACCAATATTGTAGCAATATCACAAGAGAGGGTTTTATTTAACGTAGAGGTCCGTAAGCATCACTGAACTATGCCAATAATATGACGTTAAATCAACAAAGTACAGCAGCTGATGGGAATGTCATCATTCTTGCAAGTAGTTGCCCTTAACCAAAATACTGTCCAAATTAAAATTTTGTCCCAATGAAAAATACACCGGATACACTGGAGAACATTAACGTCTGTTCAAAATGTCATATACATCCAAGATGGTGAGATATTTCAACCTGGACCAAAGTGGTAAACCAACTGACTGACATTGTCATGCCTTCTTAGAAAATATACCACTAAACAAAAAATGGACCCAGATAAACTGAATTTTATCAGAAAGGCAACCCTATAGAGGACTCTTGAAGTACTACAAAAAAGTAATCGTTTCAAGAAAATGTATTTTACAACAAACCCTTTAACTGTGATAAGTGTCAGTAAAAGCTGTCACTATGTTGTTGCATTACCTGATTTCAGTTTTGTCAGGGGTGTTTGGAAAGCTACAAATATTCCTTTTATCAATCAGACCAGTGTCCTGGAAAAGCCTAGCTAGGAGGACTAGTTTGTCCACACGTAAGCGTAAGCAACGTAAGCAAGACTAATCTGCATATTGTTATTTTCTTTTTTAAAGTTGTTATTTGATATAAAGTTGGATGCTGGTTGGACAACAGCATTGTTTAAGTTAGTAAAAGCTCCATTTGATGATCAATAAATAAAGTGATTGTATTGTTTCCACTAAGATGAAAAGAGCAAACTTTATTGATTAGAAAAAGTCCAATGTACCATTATAAAAGTACAGTTTGTGGTTGCAGTATTTCCCAGGATGCATTCACAGTCTGGCAAAAGTAGTCTTTCTTGATCCAACAGTATTTACTTATTTTAGGTTTCTTATTTTGACATACAGCACTGGGCTTTTTTTGCGTGCCGGCTCCCTTTTACATGGTTTGTTTATGGATTCAGCGAACAGGTGCACAGGTGCAGATGAACAGCTCAGTACAGAAGGAGCAGACCTAGAAACTCACTCGGCTTGTTGCCAGGTTGGTGAACTTCACCCCATCCCAGCTGTGACAGAACATCAAAGGGGACAAAGCTCCACAGACGTCATCCAGTCAACTACAGGCCAGGCACATGGGGACCATATGCAGACAGACATGACACGGACACTGACCTCAGTACCAGACAAGCGTGCAATGTCTGAACCAGGGGCTTGTTTGTAATAGTAAGGATACATTTTGTAGTAACGGTGCAAACTGCTATAAAAATTACTTGTTACATCACTCTCACAAAGTCAGGGGTTATCAGCCACAATATCAGAGTCCAAGGATTGAAATACATGATATAAAACATTATTTAATAAATGACCTGATTATAAGTAAATGGATGTCACCAGACTCTAAATGCTATCTATGTTGGATCTTTGCCACTGACTGTGTATAAGCATGTTGAGCAAAAGCGTAATTCAATGTCTTGGTTTTCCCACCAGATTGGCATGTCTGTACTTCATGAAATATTGCGCACAGAATACACACCTTGGTTTCCAGAGGTGGAATTGAATGTTAAGGAATTGGATCTTGGATGCCAAGATTTTTTTTTGTCACTGCCATCACGTGAAATTCAAGTTTAACTTCATTATCCAAAAAGGAATTTTACTTGGTTGGGTTTGCGAACATACACAAAGACAAAACAATGTACCCAAAAAAAAATGAAATCAAGCTTTCACAGGATCAGACATGAATCTCTTTTGGTGATAATGAAAACAATAATCTTTAAAGGGATACTTCACCGATTTAGCATTCAGCTTTGTATCAGTAGAAACCCGGTAGTATTTCTGAATGACCGTGCGTCCCTCCCTCATATCCCTCTGAGACAGGAGATATCTGCATTGGGGGGTCCGGAAAAAATCTTTTTTTTCAAAAGATTTTTTGGCCAGAGCAAAAGACTACAGCCAGCAGTAGGAGCTACTTCCGCATGTTTTAAACCCGCCCATCACCCGAACCGAGCCGATCTCAGCCGGAAAAAAACAAAATGTCAGCCATCTTGAATCCTCGCTAAACAGGGCTCTGCTCTATCTTCTCAGCAGCAAACTTTTACAACAATTATGTGCATTCAAACTACCGCACGTGTACCACCGGGATACATCGCTACAGATCAGAGAATATGCAGGAGACGTTATTACAGACGGAATAATCGGCACACTACGAGAGCTTCGCCTGCACGGAGACCAGCGGTCTCGCTCGTACCCCGAGTCGGGTAGGGGACATCCACGTTGGCTAGGTGGGAAGCTAACGCTAGCCGGGGAAAAGGCACATCCAGAGCGAGCTAATCAATCCTGCTTGCAAGTGTCCGTTCATTAAACAACAAACTGGACTACATCCAACTTCAACGATGCTCCCAACGCGAGTTCAGAGACTGTTTTTTGCTTTCTTGGAAATATGGCTGAGCAACAGTGAACCGGACTGTCCAGCTACCAGGCCTGCTAGCCTTCCGACAATCCGAGCTAGAGATGCTCTGTATGAAGGTGAGCTGTGTTAACACGGACTGGTGCAGAAATGTGGTGATTTGTATCCAACTAACTGCTAACCGCTGGAGTTTGTGACTGTTACATGGCGACCATTCGACATCCCACGCTAATTCCCGGCTGTGTTTATACTCGGTGTTTACAGCCCACCAAGCCTAACGCTAGTATGCTTAGCTGAACTTTACGGAGCCTATAATGTGTGTGTGTGCACTAAAGGTAGCCTGTTTCGTATGTCGTTTTTATATAATGTCGTTTTTATATAATGTCGTTTTTATATATTTTAAATGTGTAACACCACATGAGCCACGATGAAACGCTGTTTTGTGTATATGGTTGAAATAACAATAAAACACATTGAGTTGAGTCGAATGCCTCACTGTCAAGCGGTAGGCGTGGCTTGGGAGTGGACTCAAAGCAGCGAAGCGAAGTGCATTCTGGGATTTGGTGTCTTTCATCCATATGAGCCAAAAACACATTTTCTGGCTTTTCTCGGCCTAGAAGGCACCAATTGAATTTTTTTTTTCACATTTCTGCTACATAAGTGACCCAATTTAAAGATATATTCAGCTTTCCAGCGGTGAAGTATCCCTTTAAGCACAAACCTAGAAGAACAAGACGAAAAAGGTATAAACCACAAGCCTGTCTTCACGACTACATTAACGAAAGGTTTAATAAGCCATAACAGTTCGAAACACTGAATTAAACAAACAAGTCAGTTCAGATCGAATGCCAAAGCCACACACACACACACACACACACACAGTCTGTGTCGGATTGTGGTGGACTCCTGTTCTTTAGCGGCTGGTTGCGTCCCCTCATGTTACTGACAGCTTCTAATGGCGGTTGGAGACCTTGCGTAATTAGGGGACCATACGCCTGCCATGACGCCTGTCTTTCAGAAGCCAATTCCCCCTGATGTTTCACTACACCACCACAAATCCCCCCCCCCCCCCCCCCACACACACACACGTACACCTCCACCTCCTATCTCCTCACTGCCCCCTGAATGGCTGCCGTCTGCTCTCGCTGGCGCAGTGCTCCCGGTGGCAGCACGTGCGTGGTGTATCCCTGGGTACCAGTACCTAGGGGAGGTAATTATTTAGATGAGCAGCCTCGTGTGTGTCCATGGCCTTGTAGTGTACTTGGATGCCCAGACTTAGACATGGCCCATCGGGGGCTCCGCGCACGTAGCAGGAGGGGATTTATGTTTATATTTCCTCCATTTCTTTTTTGTTTTGTTATTTCAGCCTCTTTCTGACAGTCTTCACAGAATTGTTTCTTTTCTCCCTCTTTCCCTCAATTTCTGTTTCCTGCTCTGCCCCCCCCTCTCTGTTTGGTCTCTCACTCCCAATGTCCCGAGTCCTTTATTTCTCCTTTTTTTACTCCTTTTTTATTTTCTCCTGATTTGAGCCATTAACTGAGCTGTTTCACACCTCTGTCCACAGGGCATTGAGGTCACTCAACTCACCAACCAACCTTAATAAATCCCAAACCTCCACAATGCTCCAAATGACATAGGCAACACGGTTGCATTACATCTAAATGTCTCTTGATAATTCAACCCCTTACAATTGCTTTCAAGTGGCTGTACCACAATTAGGTAATGCCTAAACCAAGCAGGGACTGTAATGCCAGAGAGGGAATAAGAGACTAGTAATTATTCTCATCTTATGGGTGCTCACAGTCACGGCCGTGGGTTTGGGATGCTTCACGAGCAGGGAGGGAATAGAGGAGAAACCTTTGTGAATGAGTGGAATTACACGCATTTCCGGGCCAACATGGCAACAAAAAAAAGCAAACACTGGGATACCTAAGGAATACGGCAAAGCACCAATAACGTTAATGAGCACATCAAGACTAGGGTTGGGTATCGTTTGGGTTTTTTCCGAGACCGGTGCTAATACGCTACTTTTAAAACGGTGCTAGTGCCTAAACGGTGCCTGAACCGATACTTTTAAAAAGATTTTAAAAAAATTTATTTTTAAATGTATATATTTAAAAAAGAAAAAAAAGGAGCACAAAACGACAGTCGGCGACATTTAAGAATGTCTTGTTTATTGCTAAGGCCATATGGTCAAAATTAAATGATTTATAAAATGTAATAACAATAACTTATTTCACCAGTAAATTGCTGGTAAATGACAAAAACAACCACTAGATGGAAAAAGAGTATTTTACAATAACTTTGAATGCACCACGAAGATGGCAAGGTGAGTTTCAAGTGAACGCACAGGTGTTGGAATCCTCTTCAGGGAAATACAGTCACACCGTTTAATGTTAGCTGTCAGCATTTTAACCGTGTTTAATCCAGCTGCTAACTAACGGTAGGCTAACGTTAACTGCTGCCAAGTGTATTATGTTAACTAGCATCACGGTTGCCTCTAACGTCCATTTCGGAGCATCAGAGGGCATCGCTGGCATTTCAGTGGCACCGAAATGAGGCACCGAATTCGGCGTTACTATTCCGTCCGGTAGATACCGGTTGTTAAGGCTCCGGTGCCGTATTAGCACCGTCTGTCGGTACCCAATGCTAATCAAGACACTTCGGGTAGTCTTTTCTTAATATGATGTTATAATTTTTCACCAGTACATGATAAATCTTTGAAAAATGAAGGTCATTGGTGTGATTAATTTTGGTCTCCACAGGGGCTGATGATGTGGTGATAATAGAGCAGGTTTGTGGTTTTCGGTCAGCGGCCAGGAGTCCTGAAGGAGAGAGATATAACCTTTGTCTCAGGGACGGCAGATATACGAGCCAGGCGAGCGCCAAGGATTATACACCGTGGTCCTCGCCGGGAGATGGAGGGGCGGGAGGGGGCCCTGTGACCGTAGAATAATTTCAGCCTCTCTCCCTCCCTCGAGACCACACGCTGTCTGAGCCAACATCCACCACCACCCCTCCACTCTCCCACCCCCCTCCTCCCTTTCTCCTTCCCTCCACCTCTCCCGCCATTCCCCTAACTGCCTGCTGATGCCGGATGTCTCTTCCTTTCCTCCTCAACGTAGTGGGGAGAGAAGCGGGGAGGTGGTGGTGGGGGGTGGGGGGGAGTTGTAAGGGGTGGAGGGGAGAGAGACAGAAACTAGAGTCAGGTTCCTGTGCTGCTGCAGCTAAGTGCTGCAGCAAATCATCCCCGCATTAGGAATATGGGCAATTAGCACTGTGGCACATCCTTCCAGACACACTTGCACCTACACGCCCGTGCACATGCACAAGCACATACACGTATGTAAAAATATCTCACATCATTCAGATGTTAAGAAAATACATATATATATATCAATGCATGTACATTTATGTGAAGAGGGTGTGTGGCCGCTTGTAAGGAATCATTTGTATTTATGTTGTTTTGAGATATTTTTATTTTGTATACAATTCAATGGCAAAAATTAGATTTTCAGTGATATTTTACTACACCCCTCGCATTAAACAACTACGACTGTAAAAAACATTTTAATAAGGCAGTAAAAAAAATAATCACAGAAAGCATGCATACCACTTTGGCTAAACATCCCTGAACAATAAATCCATCTGTAACATTCAGGTGTACGGAGGAGGAAATGCAGAGCAGGAGTTGCCGTTCCACCTTAAGAAAGGTACCTTAAAAGATTATCTCGGTTATTTCACCGCCACTGAGCCGGCACTAATAGTCCAAGGCAGATATTGAAGAGCAGCGCAGGGCCGCAGAGATCTATTAGAAATTCCCATCTACGCTCCTCATACATATTGATTTCTGACACCAAGCAGCAATGAAAGGCCCAGGGGAATAATATATTTAGCAGGGTTTGCAGTGAGGAGGTCACAGAGTGCATAAAGATTAGCTGCACAGACCCCTGACAGGACGATGTGTGAGCCCAAATTGTAGACAGGCACACACTTATGCACACACACATATACACATTATATATGTATGTATGTATGTATGTATGTACGTATATATATATATATATATATATATATATATATATATATATATATATATATATATATACATACATATACACACAATGCATACGCACACACACATACACATATATAAATACACATATATATATATATATATATATATACATATATACATATATACACACACATTATATATATATACATACACATTATTTATATATATATATATATATATATACATATATACACACACATTATATATATATATATATATATATATATATATATATATATATATATATATATATATATATATATATATATATATATTAGGGCTGTCAAGCGATTAAAATATGTAAACGCGATTAATCGCATTAATGTCATAGTTAACTCGCAATTAATCGCACATTTTTATCTATTCTAAATGTCCCTCGATTTCTTTTTGTCCCATTATATTTTCTCATTTTAATTCTCTTATCAGCATGGAAAAGTAGATTGGCTTGCTTTGTGACAATGTTTTTTTATTGAAAACAACATTGTCATACACGTTATGTTCAATTTCACACTAACATTCACACTTGGAACTAATAATCTGTCACATAATGTAACGCTGTTACCTCGATTTTCCATTGCAGGTAGTAATGCCTCATGCCTGAGGCGAGCGTGGCTCGTCCTACTGTCTATGGGCTCATAGCGTCGTCAGCGGCATAGCCGTCGTCATAGCAACTGGTTTCCCGTGACTCATTTCCTGGTTCTCGTTCTCGTTCATAACCAACGTAAAATCAAGGAGAGGGTTTTCCTGCTGCAGGTTTCCCACCGTGGTCAGAAAGAACAGAGGAGACACTTTGTTTCTCTCACTGACTGTAGAGTCACTACTCGCTCCGAAGCTAATCGCCGTGACGAGACTACTAGCTACACGGCTAGCAAGCTCAAACCAAACCGGCCGCGGCCTGTGTCTGTTTTGTTTCCGGTCTGCGAAATTACAAGACCCGCCCTTCAATCACTACTATTGGCCATGCGTCCTAGGTAACGTAACTCCATTTGTTCAGGTCCTATCCCCTGACCAATCCACTATCCTAACTACTCGCGGTGAAATGCCTAAACCAAACCAATCAGCTGCTTCGTAGGGCAGGACATAGCGTGGCCATAGACAGTTAAAGAAGTGGACTAACAGATCCCGTTGCTCTCTCTATGCGTTAAACGTGCGTTAAAAAAAATTATCGGCATTAAAATGGGTTTGCGTTAACGCCGTTAATAACGCGTTAAACTGACAGCCCTAATATATATATATATATATATATACACACATACACACAGTATCTCACAAAAGTGAGTACACCCCTCACATTTTAGTAAATATTTAGTACAATATTTTAGTACAATGTTATCGTAACTGATGGAATCGCGATATAAAAGTACAAAGTTGTAATAAAATGTAGTATTCCTTTAAGGTTTATTTTTCGATGGTTCGACTCCATGGTCATTTTCAAGCTATAGTTTACGGTGGTGATGCACTATTTTTGTTTTGTGTGTGCACCCCCCGTTTGTGCAACTTTGTCTACTATCTCCTCTTCCCTCCAGCATTTGGCAGTCTTTGTTGGAGTCCAGCGTTGTTGGAGTGGGGGAGCTGGTGGTGTGGTGGGGTTGACCGGAGTGATTCTGTGATGAGCTTGTCCAGGTAAAAGGGTAATTGCTTCAAAGGGAATCAGACCGCCGAGAGCGAGGCTGCGACCAGCGAGAGGTAGGGCTTGACTCCTCCGCGAGAGCACTTGACACCACCTCCACACCCTGCCCCGCTCTCACCTAGCTTCTAACTCATGCATGCCCAATGCCATTGCCATCACTGCCTCTTCTTTTTCTTTTTTTCCACCAGTCTTGCTCTGCCCTCCTCCTTCCTCCCCTCCTTCCAAGCACCACTCGGCAGCCTCTTCAGAAATTACGCTCTGGGTTTAGGCAATTTGACCAAATGCAGGGCCTGTATGTAAGGATTGGGAAGGGGAGGAGGGGGCGGTTAGGACTGCAGGGTGAGCCTTGGGGGGGATTGGAATGAAATTACCAATTCAATGGCTGAAGCACCGCACGACAGTGGCAAACCGTGGACATAAAATGAGGATTATCCGATTTTAGGAGGGGGCGAAAAGTGCCACAAAGAGTCTCAAGTCCACGAGAGCTAACGCCCCCATGTTTGCTTTGACAATTGTCTAAACCAAAATAGGATGTTTTTGCCAAAACTTATTGTTTTGATGAAAAACACAAGATATTTGTGAGAATAATGTTCTTTTTTAGCATCTGAGTCATCTTCAAATCACAGTTTATCATTGTTGTTGACTTTTTATGGAGAAGTGAGTGGGCACAGAAAAAATATTTCTTTAATATGTCTTTCTGGCTGATGACATTTGCTCATTTCACGACAAAATACAAAACAAAGATATAGCTGATTTTATACACTGCCTCCCTACATGAACAAAGATTTTTCCACGATTTAAAAATGATGGAGATAACAGGCGAGCGTAAGATGACTTTGAATTCTAAGATAAAGGCCGATTTTACAGTGTGAAAAAACACTGGATCCAATTCCATGCAAAGAAACGAAATACAGAACCATGGGTCACAAATGCCTCGAGGAAAACTCCTCCCCTGTGTCATTTGAGAAACACTGGAGAAGGTATTCAGCAAGCGCTGCCTGCTCTAAGGAAAATACCTGATTTCCCACTCCATCATGGGCTGAACGGTAGGCTTTAGGCTGACAGTCCATTTCAGAGTTTTCTATCTCACTTTGGTAAAGTATGAGACCAGAAAGGAAAAATTCATGAATCACATATGTGCAACAGCATCGCAGTATACTAATTTGTGCTGATTATTTGAGGAAGATCACAAGACATCCTTGCAACTTTTGCCTCAGATGTATTGTCTTTACGCTCTCTTTACATTGTCTCTGACTTAAAACCAGCTCTTGTAGACCCCAGCGTTGTCTAAAAGCACCAAGCAAAACCTAAATACATTTTCGTCACTTGTCAAGGTAAAGTGTGACAGCATGATGAGGCCGACCGTCACACCTTGATGACAAGCCTCACAGTTCGGATGACGTGCAAAACAAGCATAAGCTAATCCTGATGCAAACCAGTGAATTTGATGAATCACAATCATTCTCCGCGCGGTGATGAATAGCGATGATGCTAACTACGACCATTCATCAACCCCGCCATCAGTTATCCTAAGGTGGCTTAATGTTTCATCCACTCAGACCTCAGAGAGAGCGGACAGCCATCCCTCATCACAGCCGACTGGGAGAGCTCCAAACACATTTCAATCTTGTCCTGTCATCTACCCCTCAGGCGCAGACACTCCTCCTCAAAATCATCATTTTTATCAGACCCAGTAAACCTTGGACCCTGGACAGCACTGAAAATGCAGATTTTTATGGAGCAGAGAAAAAATAAAAATAAAATCAGTCCAGCTGAGTGAGACTTGCCTGTTTGTTTGTGTGTACGTTTTTTGTGTGTATTTTTTGGTGGGAGCAGTAATGGGGACAGCCAAGACGGGGCTGAAGGGGTAGCTGCAATGACAGCAGCTCTTTCAGCGTCTTGGTTACAGTAAATTATCATTCGAGCTGCGCTGCACGTTTAGCACTTTGCGATTGGGTTCAGCAGAGGCCTCGCCCAGACTGTCCCTGGGGGAAACGTCTGCAGCAGTACAGCGGCACGATGGGCGGGACCGGGCTGTCAAAATTAGATAATAAAGCACCGCGGCGCTGGCGGATAAATGCGTGTGAGAGGGCATCCATCTTGCAAGCGTGTTGCTGAAGAGGATGCTGCTAAATGACAGGGAGATGTGGCGCGCGTGTGTGTGTGTGTGTGTGTGTGTGTGTGTGTGTGTGTGTGTGTGTCAACCAATGGGAAAGCAACTTTTCTTTGCAGCTCAGCTAAGCCCTCTATAGAATCTCATATAAGGAATTATGATTCAAGTGTTTATGAAGAAACGAAGGAGGACAAGAAAGGGAAGGAGGGAGGAAAAATGTAGAACGAGAGGACCAAGGAGGTGGATGAGAAGAAAAAAAAAGACAAGGGAAGAGCGACATGGGGGGGAGAGAGAGAGAGAGAGAGAGAGAGAGAGAGAGAGAGAGAGAGAGAGAGAGAGAGAGAGAGAGAGAGATGTGGCGGAAGGAAATGAAATGTCGGCCGGGCACTTAACCTTTCCTAAATAATGTGTGGCCTGCTGAACCAGCAGAGTCCTTGATGTTTTATCAATACTCCTAATTTATGTGCAGCTGACATATTTTTGACAGTATTTATACAATATGGCTGAGTAATGCAATCAATAATATCCATATTCATATTCCATATCATTCTCCTTTAAAATGTGCATGCACTTTACCGTTTCAGCAGTTGTGGTAAAGTTCCTGTATAGTATGGTGATATTCTGTATTTTTCTTATTGTCATAAAAGTCCCATGAAAAGACCAAAACCAACAATAAATTGATCCAACTAACTATTACAGTCTGTGTAGCTAAAGTCTTAGCTTGTCCACTTATTCCTCTGTGCTATAGACCTCAATTAAAACCATAGACAACACATACCCGCGCCCCGCTGTTGGTGTGGCCATCTTCTAACCGTATATAAACTGGGAACTATATTCTCAGAAAGGCGAAACAGTGATACTTCTGCTGCTTGGGCGGAGTGATATGCTTGCAGCACCTGAGAAGCCGAGAGCAGAGTAGCAATGCTTCGCCTTTCTGAGACTATAGTTCCCAGTTTATATACGGTTAGAAGATGGCTGGGTCTCATGTGACATTGTTATTTGTACACGCTGTGACTATACAAATCACAACATGTAAATAGGAACATGTTGCCGTTATTTTGTCACTTATTCGGAGCAGTAGGCTAGTTGGATCCAGTTACCTCCAGGATCTGTGCTAGGCTAAGCTACCGGTGGAGCCGTCAGACGACACGCACAGAGATGAGAAGGGTATGTATCAACTTGTCTAACTCTGGGGGTTACGGTGAATAAGCCAATGTCCCAATAAGTCGGCGTGTTCCTTTAAGTTAACTTTAACCAGCCCGGTTCTACTCAACAATGGCAGAGAGAAACAGACGTAACATAATTGCTGTTTGGGAGTTCCAGGTGAACTCATGGAAGACATTACTGTATGCTAGCTGTGTGGTAATGTCATGCATCGGAGCAGTGGGCTCTGGGTCCTTCCCATCGGCCACCACCACAAATAGACTAATTCTGTGGGAAACACTGCTAGTTGTGCTCCTCAGATTTATTTCTCTGTGTAAATAGAACTGGTCTTTATAGTGCTCCGCATGTATCTAGTCCAGAGAGACACTTTACAAATAGAAATATCTTTCATTTAATCATCCGTCGTTCATTCTCCTTGGTGTACATTGTGCATGCCATTGTGAGCGGCACTGCTGCTTCTTGATTAATGGCTTTTTCAGATAGGTGCTGCTAATGGCTCTTTAATTGCTCCGACTTCCTCTCCAAGCTTCTAGGATTTCTACTCCTGTTCCTTACGCTGCAGGAAATAGGCAGTTTATATGGCATGGGGGAAAAAATTGTTTTCTATGATGCTTCTCTTGGCCAGGTATGCTCTTATGTTGAAGTGTTAATAACTTGTGAAGAGGCTTGTCGGGGACAGAGTACTGAAACCATTCTTCATGATGCTTGTGGTGATCCTGGTGAAGAGATTGGTGTCTTTTATACGAGTTGTTATTTGAGGGTCATATTTTACAGCTTATGAATGAATCGCACAAACTGTACACTATATTCAGAGAAGAAGCATATATGTATGCTTTTGTGAAAAGAAGGTTCACAAACTCATATATTTCCACTAAGCAGAGCTCAAAAACAAAAACACACAGGCACGTACATGTCCACCAACACACACAGACACACTGAATTGATTTTGTGAAAGCCCAGCCTCTAGCCAGTAGGAACCCTGTATCTGTGCCCATGTTTAGAGGGGAATATGCAGCAGGCCCTTTGTTGTGTTTTTCACCGCAAAGTTTATCTTATCTGGAGGTCCATTGCTGTCATAAAGCAGAGAGCAGGGAGAAGCATTGCAGGGCATGCCGGTCATCTATCACCAGTGCACAGGCTCAAACTGTGGCTACCACCTGCAAGTAAATGCAACAATAGAACCAGCTTTTACAAACATTTGCTGGTTTTAAAAATGTACTATTAGCTACACAACAACACGGTGGGCAACAATCAACCAAAAAATAAATTATAAGAGACATCAACCATTAGGGTAAAATATCTGTCATGTAGCATGCTAATCTTCAGGTTTTGCAACACGTAGCAGCATGATTCAGCCTCCTCTGCTGGTATTGATTGCAACGTAGAGAGATATTGGAAATCATTTATATTGAGGCTTGTGGTATCAGGTGTATAGCCTACAACTTTTGCGAAGAAGCTCAGTGAGCGATCAGACATGTTAGGGGCGCCATCATAATCTGGACAGACTAATTAATACTCCATATTCCAAGTTGATCAGGAACATTTTATTTGCCATCTGTAATGATTTCTGCTGCATTCATACTGACAATTTAGTGTTAAGGGTTAGTGTTAACCTTTTCCATTCCACTTTTACACTTTATAAAAAAAAAATGTAATTGTGTGTGATTGTGTGTCCGGATAAAAAGGAGAGTATGTTTATGTACATAATCTAAAATTGTGTGCATATATGTCTGTAAATGCAAGAAATAAAACCCAGAGGTCCAGGCAGGCTGAACAGCTCTCCATTAGTGACCTTAGGAAACAAGTCAGCTGTGGTTCTGGGTGCAAGAGAGACACACTAATGCCACTTTTCCACTGCATGGTTCTGCTCAACCTGACTCTACTGGACTTTGTTGTGGATAGGAGGTGGTACCCGGCACTATTTTCGGTCCCACCTCGGTTGAGGTATCAAACGAGCTCAGCCGATAGAAGGTGGGGTTATCGTCACTAGCGCGACACAAGACATCTTGCACAAACACGCACATTTTTTAAATAGCCAAGCTGCTGGTAATAGCGGTCGCAATTTTTTTATTCACTCGATTCACCCAGATTAAAAAAAAAAAAAAAAGTCAGCCTGCAAAACTACGCCGTTCACTACACCGTACAATTGAGTGCAGCCGTGCCTCTGTTTGGTTGCCGATAAAAGGATTCAGCCAGTGTTCGCGTTGAAGATTATGTCACAGCACTTTCACAAGGTGTTACTTTGGCGATCAGCTGAGAATCCGCCTACACTGAGGGAAACAAAGAAAAAAAACGTACTGGTACTAAAAAGATATGTTGAGTCGAGCCGTACCATACAGTAGACCACAGCATAACAGGAATAAAACTGTGGCTGTAGATCTAGTTTTTAATGTACTTTTTCAGAGGGCCCCTCCGCCATAGCATTGATGACCATGAACATTGTAAAATAGTAAATTACATTACAGATTACATTACACTGCGGTGACACACATCTGTTTAGCTGATTGGGTTAGTTGTTCATTTTAAGAGACCTGCCTTATTTTCTCTTTTGTATATTTACTCTTTAGCTAAAGAATTTCTTATCCGATTGCTCAATTAATTGATGGAATAATCCATAGGATACTTGACTACTAAAATAATCGATGCAGCCCTAGCGTTAAGTTACTGGAGTCATGCTTTTATCAAAGGAAGCTGTTTTATAAGTTAATCATCACATTGATTAACAAGATGTTAGATTAAAAGCCAAGTTTAAAAAAAGCACAGCCTCCTCATTCATTTCAATGAGGCCACTCAATGACACAGCAGCGAGGGCTTCAGCAAAGAAATGCAGGATCCAGCACCAATCAAACATGTGAAAGAACACCTTCCAGGTGGATTACTTTGCCAATGTCATTTAACAAATGATTGAAAAAATTGGGGGGAAAAAATGATTGTAATAACTTTACAGAGTTGTAATATTCTTTTCAAAGTGTTCCAACCAAAGTGTTCTAAGTGATGAATAAGTCTACTGAACTTTCTGGATTGTATTTTATCGTCTCTCCTTTAGTAACACGCGCACCCTAACGTGAATGCTTTAACAACAACAAAACAATAAGAAGTAGATATTGTTAATTCAAAAAAACATCTAACTGGAAAAATAAGTCTGTGCAGTTTTGGTCAGGCACAATTCCACTCAAATAAATGATTTTCAACATCAATCTTACCGTCACATGGCAAAATACTTTGGTTTGAGAAAATACTGGTGTAAAGTTGTAGATCTAAGTATTTCCTTATGCATTTATAAATTTAACATAAGTAACATCTAACCACTGTATTTGTTATTTATGCATGACTGAAAATGCACTTTCAAACTATTTGTTCTAATAATATGTTTCAAACTGTCTTGGCTGTGTATAGAAAAGATTGGAAACCATTTACACCAAACTAGTACATTGTGAGCAACCACAGCCCTGTAAAATAAGGGGGGCGGGCAACAAATCCTCTATTTTTCAGTGGCCACAATGCCGGTGGTCGTTCATTTCTCCATTTCCATCTTTTTTTTTTATAACAAGGAAGGTTCGGGTGGGCATATCGTTAATAACGGAATAGTGATTCATCATTTAATTATGATTTGACAAATGCTCGCGCCTTCCCCATTCTCGTCATCCTCCTCCCTTTCAATTCTCCGCTCTGCCAAACTGTCACGCACTCCCCCCGTGGGATTAATTCGAGCTGTCTGTCTTTGTGAGGCTGCCGGCGCTCTCGGGGCGGCGGGTGCACGACACTGTCAATGAACAGAGAGCCTGACACTTCCAGGGAGCCGCACACAGACGCACGCTCCCCGCTCCCCTTGTTATTGTTTTCACCTTAACCCCTTCCTGCTTGCTTGCTTGCTTCCCTGCCTGCCTGCCTGCCTGAGTGTATGCACCTTCCTCCCCTCCTATCTCCTCTCCTCTGTCTCCTTCTCCTGCTTTCTCCCCTGGCTTTCTTTGCCTGTCTCTCTCTTTTCTGTCTATCGCTCCCCCCCCCCCATCCACTCTCCCTCTCTCCTTCTCTCTCTCAACCCTTACAGAGAGAGGGACAGCAGCATCAGGAGGAAATATCACACAAAGGACACGGTGGTTGTAGCTCCAAAGGAGAGGAGTGTGAACAGAATGGGAAAAAGTAATATCAATCAATAAAAGTGTTTATCTGCATGCATATAAAAGTTCAGAGAGAAATTATATACATTTTAAGACTTGGTAACCAGCCACAGCATGCACAGGACAGAAACTAAAAACATTTTCAACCACGTCAAGCCTCCTGGTGGTAAGTGATGCTAATGGGTGGCCATTAAAACAAGGCATGTTTGAGTTGAACTGGAGCGCCTGTGTAGCCAAATCCAGCAGGCCTTAGCCCCAGCTGGAGAGATAAGGTTTAATACCAGGCACAGGGCCCAGCCTTATCTCCCCTACTGATAGAGAGAGCACGGAGGAGAGGGGAGGGGAGGGGAGGGCAGGCGAGGCGAGAAAACAAGAGGGACAAAAACAAGTGTCTTGCAGGGACCCTGGCTGGCTGGCTGCGTGAGTGCGTCCTCCCACCGTTGGCATAGAAACTAATCCACGTTCACATTTAGCACCTGACTCGGGTTTTTTTCCAACTCTCTCTGTCTCTCTCTATGACCATGGTGCAGTGGGAGTTGGGGGAGGAGAGGGTATCCGTGAGCTTTCTCCCTCATAATGAGGCCCGCAGGAGGGAGGGGAGGGGGAGGGAGAACAGTGAAGGAGGGGAGGGGGAGCCGGCTGGCTGGGTGGCTGGTTGGCTGACACCCTTGGCCTGGAGGATCCAGCTGTGTGTCTCTGTAGGACACAAATATGCTCACACGCACACCTAGATCCTCACTGCTGCTGTTGTTCTACGTCCTCTTGTTACACCACACCTGCAGGACTGCAGACAGTATTGGAGACAGTATTGATTAACCAGGCTAAAACACACAAACTAGCTGCTGGGAATCATGAATTGGTTCGGGCCAACGTTTGATTTTCCCCAGCGGTTTGTTAATCCTGTCATGTCATGACATTCATTACAACACACACCGGACGTTGTTGTCTAAGCACTCAACACTCTACTTCTCAACCTCACTTCTCTTCTCATGCACACAAATGAACATCTAAAATGTGAAGTTGCACTTCAGCCTTACGTTACTTAAGTAAAATTGTTATACTTAATGTAAAATAATATGGCCTAATTTGATCCTACAGTGTTGTACTCTGCACTTGCTTTTTTATCATTGCAAATAACAACAGAGCAATATTATGATCTTAAAATAAAAGATATACTGTCTCTTGCGTCACATAAATTATGAACAGGTAAGTAAGTGGTCTTTAACAGGATTCTTTTTTTCCTGTCTCGGTCTTGACTGTCTCTCGTTTAGACTCGGTCTTGATTGGGTCTTTACTAGTCCCAGTCTTGGGCTGAATCCCAATCCTCCCCTTAGCCCTAACCCTTCCCCTTAACCCTTGATGTGCGCGTTCACGTGAGAGCTAGTGCTATCCCAATACTCGTCTTGATCGAGGGATAGGGAAAAGGGGAAGGGCCAGATGTCCCTTCCGACCAAGTGAGGACGCGAGCTTACTTTGCCACCAGGGGTATTCAGATACATTGCGCAACAAGGAACATGGCTGCTAGGACTTGTCTTGGACTCGACAAAGGTGGACTTGACTACAGCCCTGAGAGGTCTCCTATTCACTAGTCTGGCTTACCGGATGTACAGGGCTGGGATAAAGCCTGACATCCGGCGCATGTCCCTCCCTTTTTGCTATCTCCGCTATCTATTTTGCAAGAGCACCGACGCTACAAGCCAGGTTTTTTTTCCCCTATCCAAGAATGGATAAGCAGTGTTGCCAGATCATACTCCAGCACTGACACAGTACTGTGGAGATAGGTCTGGCAATGCAAGACTACGTATTCACTGATGAGGCTAGGCCTGCTTGTATGTAACTCCAGTTATTTAAGTGCATGCATAGATCACCGGCCCTCTATATAATTAAATAAGAGAGTGTAAACACACATAATTTAAGCATGAATACATACTGATTGTGTCCAATACATCAGCAGGATTTCAATCACAACATTTTATACTCGAGTCCTGAGAATTTTATAATTAATCTGGAGGCATACGTTTTTGTTAGTAGAGAAAGTGGACAATCCCAATTGTTGCTTTCTGCTACAGTGTCTTCTTTGATATTACTACTGGGAGGCACCAAAAAAAATGTTCTTCTAATTTCACACAGTGACTTTAATTGGGTTGTAATCAAATTTCGAGAAGACTTGTATCACGCTATTTCTGACTCAAACTGACAAAAAATGTCCAGTATAGAAACTGTTTAAAATTGGTGTTTTAAATCAATTTGTGTAATTGAACCAGCATTTAACTGTCATTGTTTTGACAGCCTGTCTCAAAGACATATTTCCAAGTGAACTTGTTAAATTGCAATATGGTGCAAAGACGCCTACTTGACAACAACCGGATGCGACACTCGCGTAAACACAGACCAATTTCATGTTGTGTACATACGACTGCAAACATACACTCATACACACACCGCCACAGCCTGATGGGCTTAGCAAGGTGTTTATTTTCTTCCCTTGACGTGGGCTGCACTCTCACGTCACTCCAGGTTTTTTTCTCCCCACAATGGTGCAGCTCCCCCCTCTCAGTCTCTCACCGTGACATCAGTCAATGAGCTGGAAGAAGGAAGCAACGAGAAGAGGCAGCTGGAGCGCCATCTCGCTTTTACCCCCTACTCCACCCCACCTCTCTTTCAATTGTGTGTGTGTGTGTGTGTGTGTGTGTGTGTGTGTGTGTGTGCTCGTACACACACAATAGTCTCTTAAGGCTTTTGTAGGATGCCGTATGAGAGGAGTGTGAGGTGCTTTTTCCCGTGGCTGTCCTTCAACTCACCACTTACCTCTCAGAAGAGCTCTCTGCTTCTGCGCTGCCCATGTTACAGCCATTGTCCCTAATTAGGGATTCAGGACCCAAGCCCATTCAATTAATGTGCAGCCACAAGATTCACCCCACTCTTCACCCTTTCACCCCCTCCCCTGTAGCCCTAAAAAAGGCCTTTACAACCCCTTTCTGCAGCAGCAGGAGTTTAGAAGGGCTGAGGTAAAAAAGGACATTAGTGTTGAAAGTGTAACAGCAATGATTTCCGTTACCAAACTAGAGCTACTTTAGCAAACATCTGCCGTTACAAGATGTTAAATCCAAAAACCGTAAAAAAAATTTAAACTAATATGTCATCACTGAAGGCAAAACGGTTACACAGTTACAATTACATCATCACCAAATATTCTTCTCTACCTGAACTGCAGGTTTCACATTTCTCTCAGTGCATGCTTATGACTCAATGAAGAGTCTCATGTATGCAGTCATACTCTATTTGCATAAGGGCAACTGAAGCCATGAGACGTTGGAAGTGCAAAAGCTCAAAGACAAATGGGCTCGTATCCATTATGTCACCGGTTTAGGTACCTGGACTGGTTGGGAAAAAATTGGGCATGAGAATGCAAATACAGCCTTCCAGCAAGGCACTTAACCCCCGGCGGTTCTGATGGAGCAGCTCAGTGGCCGACAGACTGCGCTCCTAGCTGCTCACTGTGCTGTCTCACTTTGGCCAGCTCTTACATTATGAAGACAAATAAACCTTTCAAAAAGGTATAATCAAAGATGTCCTAAAGCCGTTTTGGGAGAAAACATCAACACTGAGCAAAAAAGTAAAGTAAAAAAAAAAGACTCTAAAAAGGGGCTGTTAGCACATCTACTCTTTCTTCCTCATTGAGAAATTCTGGATCTGGCCTTGCCCTGCCCACCACCGCTGGTTGGGCTCGGTTAAGACTTGTTTGGAGACTACATTCTAGCCGGGGTTGACCAGTAAAAGAGCAGCACACATCAAGATGGCTAGAAATATTGGAGAGATTCAGCCATAGGCCTACACGTTTGAGCCTCACACCGGGCTCAGACAGGAGGCGGCGGGGGAGACCCGAGGCTGGCAGTCAAGGCACGTGTCATTTCCACGCTTTCAAGAAGCACCCAGAGACAGGGCATCAAGTGGCCTGCTCCCCATTTGCATAACGTTGAGGTAGTGCTGGGCGGTATACTGGTTCACACCGAATACCGGTGTATATTTTCGTTATGACATGAATTTTTAATATACCGCCCTACCGGTGTATTTGATTACACAACGTTCGGAACGCTACACTGCGCCGCGCGACACTGTTTCAGACGGACCCTTTTCAATGTAACACGCATGGTGCGACTGCCGGAGGCGTGGTGAGGGTAAACAGTAGTGCTCTGGTGTCACACAGAACCATTGAGAGAGTGAAAATCAGTCCCTCCAGAAAAACGCGATTATGCGATCGCAGAATTCAATGCATAATCAGCCAAAGTCCGCATATTTATGCGGGGGCCGCATTTTTTCAAATATGCCGCACTTTCGCCGCATAAATTGCCGATTTCCGCGCAAAATATGCGGGGCTTGCATGATTTCATAATCTCCGCATTTTCGTTGCAAAAAAGTCACATATATCTCAGCAGAAAGTTGAAAAATGTTGCGTTTACTTCACACAAGAGCAGCCATTTTCCCCTGTTGCCATGGGAACGTTACGAAGTGACGTAATTTCACCTACTGAGAACACGGTGTTGGGGGAATCACTTTTTTTCTCTTTTTCATCAAGTTCCCGCAAGTTCCCGCAATTTTTGCAAGTTCCCGCATTTTCATCGCATAAAATGGCATAAATATCCCGCATGTTCCATCGCATTTTTTAAGAAAACGTGCCGCATAATCAAGGATTTTTGCCCGCAACAATCACAAAAAAACTCCGCGTTTTTCTGGAGGGACTGGAAGATGGATAGCATAGACATTGAATGTTCCGAAATCGAAGCTGCAGAACTAGTAAAACATGATGACACAGAAGAACTTGTGCCAAAAAGAGGAGCCGTGTCTGTTACCTGTCGTGCTAACTGTAAGTTGTCGCGCTAACATTACTCTGCCGTGCTAACGTTACCCGTCACCTCAAGCATGCAGCGGCGCAACACAATGAACAAAATAATAATCCACCTACGGTCCCACTACAGACCGTCGAGAAAGAGGGCTCAGAGCAGTGATTAAAACACTGGATTTAAGATGTCTCGCCTCGCTGAAATACTTTCCGCCAAACCACAAACGTTATTCAAACACCCGAAGCAGGCTGACAGCGGAGCTACAACAACTAAACGTTACCTGTGGTCAAGGTAGTGTTTAAACAGCAATCTTACAACTATTCTGTTTTGAAAAGGAAGCATGTTAAAGTTGTTGGTATGTGTATTTAATTTAAGTTTATTTTACTACTTTGTATTTTGCACAAAAAAAAAATAGTTTAGATTCATATAACGTTATTATATAATGTTGTGGAGCCAAGCAGACATTGAAACGTTTCTTTTAATATTCTGACAGTACTGAATACTGACAGTAAAATAAGCCATTATAAACCTATATAAAGATCTAGTCAAGCAAAAGAAAGAAAATACCGTGATATACCGTGAAACCGCCAGAATAAAAAAAACGTGATATCAATTTTTTGTCATACCACTCAGCACTATGTTGAGGTCCTTATTTCTAACCTAAAATGTTTTCAGAAAGACAATTTTCGTAAAATAAGCACAAGTTTCCAAACAAGTGACCATGTTGGTCCGGTTTGAAATCCGGGAGCAGACAGCCCACAAATGAAAGTGTTCGTACGATCAGGTGAAACCATTGAAGTTGTCGAAAGGAGTATCCTGTTTTCTTAGCTTGTCAGTTGTCATGGAAGAGACATTGATAACCGCTAGTGGGAAGCGGGGCAATCCCGCTTCCAAAAACATCCCTTTGGAGACCGGCAGCCTGCTTGTTAACCTGTTTATGAAACTCCATGGGCGGGCAGCACGCTTAAAGAAAAAAATCTGAAGCTATAGCTTCGGCTTCCTGGAACCTGGTGTCACTCAGACCCAGACTCAGATGAGGAGTCTGTTGTGCACTAAAATCAGCAACTAGCAGACATATCAGAGTGTTAAGTGTAGATCTTTTATCGGTTTATGTACACGTGTATTGTTAGCTTGCTAGCTTGTTAGCTTGTAAGTGGCAGTGGCTGACACACCTACGATGAGGGTGTGTTTTCACTCTCTGTACTGACAGTCCGCTCTGCACTGGGGGTTTCAGGTTTCTATGATGGCTTTTGCATATTAAACAGTGATTGGTTTACGGATTAGTGACGTACCTAATCAAGCTTGCCCGGGATACGTTTGAATCTCAGATTACAGGGAAGTGCACAGACATCTCCCTCTGAGAGGAATGTGAAAACACCTCTCTAGTGACAAACTTTACACAGATACAATATTAGAATATACTCAAGGTCAGACATTTTAGGGACCATTAACGTGAGAATAGAGCTGGGTGATATGGAGAAAATCAGATATCATGATATTCTTGACCAAATTCCTCGATGGCAATATTGCGATGATATTGTAGGAAATATTTTCACAATGACATTTTAGATAAATTATCATTAATAATGTGGATATAACGAATAAGTGGTTAAAGACAAATACAATAGACAATAGAGCAGATAGAACAGTCAGGTATGTTCAAAAACTGACATCACTATACACTTACGCTATATTACGATATTACCATATCCAAAATCTAAGACGATATTTAGTCTCATATCACGATTTCAATAAAATATCAATATATTGCCTTACATGAGAAAACACAATTTTAGGTGGAGGGGGACTTTAAAGATTTTCAGGCAGTGTAAAAGTGTTTGGAGTGAAGACTGGATCATACTTCTAATATTTAGCAAAATCCACTACAGCTGATATGTAACAATATAAATTAGTAATGGGCGACAGAAACGATATGCAATATAAACGATACAAAATTGGCCTACGCTAGAGATCGCGATAATGCATGTTGATGACGCAATCTACCCGCGAAATTCAGAGCCACGAGCTGCAACCGGCTGCAACGCATTATCGTCATCTTCAGTAAACATGGCTGAAAGCGAAACGGAGGAGCTGGTGAAAAAGGCCAGTGCAACATCCATTATTTGGACTTGGTTCGGATTTAAGCCGCTACAACGGACCTGTGGTCGAGCCGTACCACGGAGACTTTCATCAGCCTGACAATTCACTATAACAGACGATTGGAATCTTTGCAGCCGGTGTTTGCAGACGTCGTACTTCCCCGCTGAACATACGGCCGTGTGTGTGTGTGTGTGTGTGTGTGTGTGTGTGTGTGTGTGTGTGTGTGTGTGTGTGTGTGTGTGTGTGTGTGTGTGTGTGTGTGTGTGTGTGTGTGTGTGTGTGTGTGTGTGTGTGTGTGTGTGTGTGTGTGTGTTCAAGTGTGCTCTGTCACTGTTTTGTACTTTTTACTGTCTCTGGCATGGCACTGCTGTAAAGAAACTTTTATACTTAAAAATGTTTAAAACCAAATGCAAATTAGGCTGCAGGTAAGAAACTTTATGTTTGAAATATGTTTTTATTTTAAGTATCTGTGCATCTTTGCCTAATACTGAAAATATTTTCAGTACAGTGTCTGTTCCTTAACTAAACAGACACCAGTTTTGTCCTGTTCTCTGTATCTTGGGTGGTATTTAAGAACCAAGGACTAACCAAGTGAAGTGCCTTTTAGAATGGTTTGCACTAAAGGAAAGAAACCCAATACTTTAAGCTTTTTCTTTGTTAAAGTCTCCGTAAGTAGCGTACTTGAATTTTATTTATCTGCAACATTATGTTGTATAATTACAGTTTTGCACAATAAATGTTCTCAAAACTACATACTACGTTTCTTTCTCTTTTAAAAAAAATACCTTTAGCAGTTTGGGTTTCCTTAGGGTCTATGTAAGCTGTTCTGAAATGGTTCCATTATAATTTATATACAGTATTGTGATATATATCGTTATATCGCAATATGGATTTTAGGCCATTTCGCCCATCCCTAATATAAATACAGATGACAGACAGTGAGTTCCCTATAGTATCGTAGGTCTATCCGAACATAACCATTAGCCAAAATCTCACACCATATAATAGGTACACACTAAAATCTTGCCTCGCAGAGTCCGTGGAGAAACATCCAACTGAATGATACTTATCTCTCTTCTGTGTCAAATGATTCAATTACTTACACTCACCCAGACAGGAAATTAGGGATTTTATGTATGAAGTATTTTGCAGGGCTAGGAGGTGTGAACAGGCTTCTTAATTAAGCTGGCCTGTCTGAGTTTATAATGAAGATATCTGAGGAATGGGAGAATTATTGCCTAACCTGTAGACCTTTAAGAGCCATTTACAAACACCAGAATGATCTCACTATTGGCAAAGGTAGGTATCCGAAAAAGAACAGAACTTATAGGAATATTAGAGCCAGATCGGTATATCGGCGGCCCGATATTATCGGCCGATATTATGGTGCTAATGTATACCGAATGCGATCAGAATTAACAGAAATGATTAGTTGTGGTCCCTATTAACTACTAATAATCGGTATCGGCCTTGATAAACCAGTATCGGTTGATACCTCATTTTTTGACAACAGTTTTAGCAGCGTCTCCAAACTCAGGCTCAATTTGAAACTGTAGAGACTAATGGCGCTTTTCCATTACATGGTACCTGCTCGACTCACCTCGACTCTACTCGCCTTTTTTGGTTTTCCATTACAAAAAAAAGTACCTGGTACCTGCTAACAGGTACTTTTTTTAGTACCACCTCCGTCGAGGTTCCAAGTGAGCTGAGCCGATACCAAAAGGTGACGTGAAAGCGACAGACGGGGGTGTCCTGAACAAACCCGCCATTTTTAAATAGTTTCGCCAGCTGTGTTTTTTTTTTTTTTTTTGCTGCCTCCAGCTTCATTTGACACGAAATGTGTCTTCTGGCTGTGGCAACAACAACACGCCTCTGTGTGTAGGTCACGGCAGTTTACTGCGGCGGCGCTATGACGACTAGCCACGCTTGCCTCATGCATGAGGCGGTACTAATCTGCAATGGAAAAAGTAGCACGGGCAAACGTGGTCGAGTCGAGCCGAGCCGAGTAGAGCTGGTACTAGCAATGGAAAAACGCCATAATAGGACAGAAGAATACTGGTAATCAGGGGGTCCCACGTTTGACTCTGGAAACCACTGCATCCGTCCCTGCACATGCTCAGTGAGAGTATTCACACAGACATGACGGTCACTAATGTCACTACGCCAACTAATAAACAAATACTTATACTGTGTATGTGTGTATATGTATAAAATAGATAGATAGGGGCGCCATGGTGGAAAAGTGGTCTGGGATGCATGCCATTCACCGGTTTGTATCCAACAGGAGACCTTTGTTGCATCACCCAACTCTCCCACACATTTCCTGTCATCTTCTCTACTGTAAACTATCAAAAAAGGAACAAATGCCCCCCAAAAAACTTAACGGAATATTTTCAGGAATATTCTAAAAACTAAAATGAAAGTTTTATATCACATGATGCTGTCATTTATTTGAGATTTGCCTTTCTAAATCCCTCTCTAAATAGTCAGCAACAAAATTGCAAAGCGTCACGATGTATTATACAATGTGAGTAAGTTTTACATTTGGCAGCTGACTTGAAACAGAGCCTTGAAACTGTGTTCAAGAAGAGAAATGTAAATGCTGAATTGTATGCCACAATAAAGAAAAATAAAGGAAAAAAGGTGTCCAAACTTAACTTTGCACTACATATTATGTTAGAACCATATGTTAACTTTAAAAAGGACAAATCCAGCGCAAAACGAACCTAGGGGTTAATAACACGTGTACCGAGTCAACGAACGCCGTGGTTGAGCTATGCTACTGGTTACTGGTTGCACGCCGTTCGTCGTTCGACTGGTCGTGACGGTTTTCCCAAGATGGCGCATGCATGTATACGTGAACGGTACTGTCTTTCTAAACTATCTTTTTCATAAACTCTCTGTACACTTACAAAGTTCTCAATGCTTGGGTTTACATGTAGGGACCCTCATTATGCTACCGTGGAAGTGTGGTGCTATTTTGAGCCTTGTTAGTGGTATAGAAATAGTGATTTCTTTTTACTTTACCCTTGCCCCGACGACTAGCGTTATAAGCTAATTAGCAGTTTGCAATAAAACTGGTCACATTCGATTAGCATGAAAACATATCCCAGAGAGATGGTCAACTCGGTACACATGTGTTATTAACCCAGAGGTTCATTTTGCAACGGATTTGTCCCCTAAGTCCATCCATCATTCTGCGTGCTGCATAGTATACAGTATAAAAACACCTTAAACAAATAGCTATCCAGCTGATTTTGACACTGAATGCAGCAGAGGGAATACGGCTGAACATACAGTCTAATGCCGATAATCATTGCTGCTGGTGTCATTATATTCTTCAGCTTTTTTTATTTTCACCTCAACTAGTGAAGGGCAGTACCTTAATTCTAAGTGGAATATGTTTATCCTTCACAAATGTCAAACTGTTGTTGTCACAGTGCCATTGCTACAACAGCCATGATGTGTGGCAAGCAATTGCCCCATGGGCATATCAGACAAACCCACAGGCACGGAAACAGCCACGCATGCCCACACACATACAAACACACCTGTAAACATAAACCGTGCACTGGTATGTCACAAACTGTCTCCTCCTCTCATCACATCCATATACAGTACACATCTCTTCCTCCTTCCCTCCTCTCCCACCCCACCCTCCAATCCACAGGCAGAGCCTCCCCCGATGTTGTGGCCTGCCCGTGACAGTAATTGAGGGAAGCTGGCCGGAACGGTGTGAAGATGGGGGAGAAAAAAGGGAAGCATAGGAGGAGAGAGAGATGAGAAGAGGAAGGGAGGGGGAAACCATTCATCTGAAACCCATGGATGTGGAATGGCATATTACAGGTCTAATGTGTAATTAGATAGATAGGGAATAAGGTCAGTGTGCTCTGAGAGGGGGAAATTGCTGTCGGCACAGTGCCATCTAGCGGTAGAAAGTTGTATTTAGATGCCTCATCGTCAGGCTGACAGTTGTGGAATGAATAGGGATGAAATTAGAAGTTAACAATGATTTATAACATATTCTTCACCGTCTGCAAAAGGAATTTCTCTTGTGTGATTGTTTGCTTCTCAAACTGCGTGCAGGGCTGCTGTCACATGCGCTGCCAGACAATGTGGCGTTTGTTCATTATCGTCATGTGAATGTTTCACTGTTGGCCAACTTGGCCAGCTGATTTCAATCATTTTAAATAACATCCTGGAAAATTGCTTGGACAAGATGAAATAAAATGTCAAACATTTTTACTACAGTTTATGAGGCAGACGCATAAAAACAACAGATGGACAGGTAGACAGTGTCGTCGTACTGTATGTTGTCCATCTGCCTGCGTTCATGCATGTGTTTACATGTTTGCTATGGTAATGCTCCAGTCCCTAATGAGAGATCCATGCCTCCCCTCCCTGCTTCCTGACAACAGGTGTTTGGTCCAGACCTCTTGGAGACAGTCAGATCACATGACAGGAAGCTGCTAAAGCTCTTGGGCAACTTGTAAAAACAGAGACATTACCATCCTGGGGGCAGGGAAATATTCTCTCCATTTACAAGACCCATGTAAAACATGTTTGTGCAGATAATGTCCAGATAGAATTCCTATCGGTGTGTACCACACAGGCATACTTTTTAAATGCATCATCACAAGTGCCGTGTTTTCATGCTAAGAATGTGAACATTTTCTAGTTTAGTGTGAGTCCTTCTAAAAAGTAGATATGTATACTACTTACTTACTTACACACTTCTACCACACCTGATGCATTCGCTCCAAAATATATCTTATAGACAGACAGAAAAAAACTGAATAAAAGCAAAACAGAGATGTTACACAGTTGGTCAGAGAAAAAGTAAGTGTCATTCTAGTTAACTTGTGGTATAAATGTACTTATTTAACTTGTTTTAGTACTTAAAGTTTTACTTTTCCCCCACAAGTCAGCAATGAATATCATTTGTGTAAAGTGTGGTGATGATTTGAATCAAATGCCAACAATTCTGATAATGGATTAATGGCTGAAGTCATTTGTCAATAGGGGTGTCACGATTTTGATTTTAAACAGAAAATGTATTAGAGTTTGGCTATCCAAATCAAAAGCAGGATCAGCGATTCCCCTAGTATTTTTTTCTCTCTCCACCCCCGCCTACTTGCGCACATCCAAAGAAAAATACAACAGACACTGCATAGGTTACCTGGTAGCATGCAGATAAAGACACAGGGTAACGTTAGTTTTCCGGTAGCCTGCAGCTTGACGTTTCCAGATACCGTGGCCACTGCCGGAGTGGGAGATGACGGCAAAACAACAGAACAAATCCTCTTTTCCCTGAAGTCACCAATGTGGCAACATTTCCTGTTTTAAGCAATGTATCATTTTTGTTTGACCTGGGTTTGTTGTGAAGGATTTCATACTGAAACATTATTTTATTAGAACTAAATTAACCCTAAAAATCTAATCATGTGTGGCGAAAGGCAAAAAGTATTGGAAGAACTAAAAGAAAGAACAAAATGAATGCCGGACGGCTGGTTACTCTGCTGTCTAAAACACCCCCGAATCAAACCGCTCAGCATATTCACATGTAACTTACAAATGTGTGTGTGCACGTGCGTTTGTTTGTGTGTGCGCATGTGTATGTGTGTGCACACGTCCATGCCGGCACTGTCCTCTATCGTTCTATTACATGGGCCAGTGCTTGCGCCATCTCTCTGGTTTCACCCCTCTGCTCTCCCAGACGTCTCATATTGCCCGGAGGGATGGTGTTGATGTGGGAGGCAAAGGAAGGGGTGGGGGGGGGGGGGGGACTACACACATTATCTGTCTGAGAGCAGCTCAAACCGCATGGTCGCAGCCTCTATCTCTTCTCTGCTGACTTCAACATCTAACATTTGGTCCCAATAATCTTACATTTCTTTTGTTCACTGCTCACTGGCAATTGTTCATTTTGATAGGCAATAACTGCGACAAAATGGGTGAAGAAGCAGTACTGAGAGATAAATAATACAAAAAGTATCTCAGCTGGCAGTCAGAAAATCATGTTCAATTAAAAAAAAAGGACTTTGGAGGACTATATTGCAAAAAAAACCCAAAAAAAACATTTCACTACATATCAACCAGATGGCCTTGGTTTTATTTCGAATCAAGTCTGCCCCCTGGTGGTGACATGATAACTAATCCACAAATCCAACTGGACCAGTGCATTTTACAAAAGATAAGCTACGACAAAGTGAGGAAAGTGAATGTGATTGTAAAATAATAATTATAATAGACGATTGCCATTTAAAATGTAATCACTGTTGTGTAAGGACATTTTACACTAATCAAAGTCTTATCAAAAAGCAAAGGTCTGTCATTAAAGATACGAGATGTCAGCATAATGGCACGAAACTTATGAGTCATAAATATCTTCGTAGGCAATCTTTGGACTCAACATTGCCTAATCATGTGACCTTATTCTGTTCAACGGGTAGGTTTCTCTTTCGGTTCAAAAATGAACAGGAAGAAAGATATATGTTATTATTACTAGTAACTTTAAATACAAATGGGTTTTCGGGTGTGACAAAAAAAAAGTATTTCATCCTGAGCTTCTGGTCACTACTTGGCATGTTTCTCTTAATTATCATTTAATATTATTCAAATTGTTTAAGCAACGATTGGGTCAATGGAAAAAAAAAAAATGACGTATGGTGTTTGTCTCTTTATAAATCTCTTGTGGTCAATTCCTCTGCATCCAACACTGTTTTTGGGGTAATAGGTCGGTCAGGATCAGACCACACTGTATCTTTTCTGAGTAATCGTCTCAAATCCATTCAGTAAAACGCCCCCGCGCCCCCTAACCAATTCAAATACACAGGAAGTCAGCATGCAGCAGCGTGAGCATGAGAGTCCCAATTTTGATGGCAAGAAAAACAGCAAGGCAGAGACAACTGACCACGCCCTCAGCACAGAGCAAACACTTTGGCTGAAGCTCACCTTTTTAATCAAAGCTGCATTTTATCTCTCCATTCTGATTTTCTAATCTTCCTGTGATACTAATGTCAGACATTTCAATCGAGCTGGTTCTCAACTGAGCATGAAGGCATTTTGACCACCCACACACACCGCTGAGAGCGGACATGACTAGCTTTAGCCGGAACTCATTTAAGGGAAAGAGCTGATCTGATGTAACAGTATACTGAAAAACCTTGAGATACATCTGTGAGACTGTGGAAGAAAACGCTTATTCCATCTACTGCAAATTCCATCAAGACTGCTCAATGTGGATAACTTTAGGCATTGAATATATCAGTTAACCTAAAATGAGAACTCATAATAAATATCTCTTACTGAAGAACAGTGAGCTAGAAATTGCACAACAAAATGTGATATTAAGATCTCATGTTAATGAAGTGAAACTAATGTTGACGTGTTGAATCACCAATCACTTTGCTTGTTTGTTTTTTTTACAACCCTCTCCCTGGTGCTGTCCTGCTTAACAACTTGATTGCATTAAAGGTCTGTATGCCCTAAAACTGACCCTGAGCTGAGCCACAACTTGGCAAGTCTGCCACAAGAAGACAGAGTCAGTCAATCTTGTTTTATCATTGCAAAAATTATATATATAAAAGAAGTATAGTTTTCCCTTTTGAAAAATAAAAACTGGTGGATGCATTTCTACTGACAATGTGACAATATGAAAAAGACTCCATTAGGTCATATGTGTGTCATAAAGCCACTGCTTTCGTTTGTGTAAGCATATCTTTAGGTGCTGCCTGTAATCACTGTCATAATGAGGAGGAACGATGTCACCTCGTTAATCATTATCCAACCTTGGCCAACCTTGTAAGTACTCAAATGCTACCTTTATTACCCAGGCTGCAAGAGTGTGTTTTCATCCTGTCCACATCCTGGAAAAATAAACAAACTGTGAAACTGTGAACTGACTATACAATACGTTTTAATATCTCCAGACAGAATAAAGGAACTAAAATCTGCTCAATATTAGCATGTGCCAGAACTTTGACCCCAGGCAGACACAAAAGACTCATGGTTACAGCAATACTAAGTCAACTGTTGTAAAACAATTGTATGTTAGCGATTTGACAGTTAATTTGTTCCCCTTTTGCTGTCTTATGTGTATATATATTTCAGCATGAGTGTGGAGGTAGCCCAGTGGCTTGAGACAGTCATACGTATGTGGGTGTGGTGGCTGCTCCAAGCGCATGTGACTGGCACAAGAAAACGGCAACAGAAGAAAAGCCTGAGTGCTCTCAGCTCCTTCCTTCCCTCCCTCCACGCTCTGCTCTCCATCTGCAGCCAAGTTGTAAAAAATCGATTGCCTTATATGCCTCTGACACACTCACAAACAGCTTTTTGAAGTAAGTGTGTGTGTGTATGTGTGTGTGTGTGTGTGTGTGTGTGTGTGTGTGTGTGTGTGTGTGTGTGTGTGTGTGTGTGTGTGTGTGTGTGTGTGTGTGTGTTGAAATGGGACCAAGGGTGGCGCACACATTACACTCAGCAGCTACTCTCCACGGTGTCCAGTTCACCACACAAAATCTGAAACACTGGAATTTAATATATATATATATATATATAATATATTTATATTTAAGAAAAGAAGACTACAAGCCATTTCAAAAAAACACCACTAAAAGGCAAGCTTTCAGCTTTTCGTGGGTTCACATGAAAACAACAGGCTTATTTTCGTTGGAAGCGAAAACACATTTCTAGTAGTGACATTAGGAAGTAATGTGTCATGTCATCGTCTTACACCAAATGAGTGAGAGAACATGTTAAATTGAAACGGTTACATAAAACCACTTCAGTTACCATGAGAGTATGATTCAGCATTTACCAAGAGGACGTTGTGCTTGACATTTGGTGCCCAAATGAACACCTTAATAGAAGCAGGAAAACATATGCTGTAACAATAATCGCACTAACCTCCAGTGCGTCACTGTCATTTATTTACACTCAGCATGTACACTGAATTTCCATGCTAATTTGCCATAAATGCTAACATTACTCTGGATTGTGTGGGATTCATCTCTTATTTAGATATGAACAGCCTGAATTAAAATAAAATGTGTCACAAAATGACACACTGACTGCGGGTAGATTCACCAGATTCATATTTAGAAGTATATTCACAGAATGAGCCCAGTATGGTTAGAAATTGATTTGCCAGGAAGCCGTGGTGTGACTATTACATATAAAATCACTTTTGGCTTGTAAATAGTCTTTTACATAATATTGGATTAAGTGTGAGCCTTCTCTGATCCAGTATCTGGTAGAAATGTCTCACTTTTGCTAAACAATAAAGAATCAAACGGACACTGGTTGAGTTTAAAGAAGCCATGCCAAAGTCAAACTGGCTTACGAAGTGAGACAAAGCATTCCCTACTGTAGACTACACAATACAATACAAATTTTATTTGTATAGCGCATTTAAAAAACAACCGGGGTTGACCAAAGTGCTTAACAAAGCCAAAGGATATACAATACAAACACAAAATCAACATAATACACAGGAAATAGGAAGGACACACATATCAAGATGTTTTAAAAGCTAGTGAAAAGAAGTGTGTTTTCAGAGACGATTTAAAAGGTGACAGAGTTTGCGCAGATCTGATATGAGACGGTAGGCTATTCCATAGCTTGGGTCCATAGGATGCAAAAGCACGATCACCCCTGTTTTTTAGTCGAGTTCGTGGGACAAATAGGGAATTTGAGTCCCCCGATCTCAATGATCTTGACTGAGATACCGGATGGAGCAGTTCAGACACGTTCAGACACGTACGCGGGTGGTGGTGGCGCAGTGGATATGACACATGCCTTTGGTGTGGGAGATCCGGGTTCGATTCCCACTGTGATACATCAACCAATGTGTCCCTGAGCAAAACACTAAACCCATAGTTGCTCCAGAGGTGTGTGACCTCTGACATATATAGCAATTGTAAGTCGCTTTAGATAAAAGCGTCAGCTAAATGACATGTAATGTATGAGGCCACTTCTTGATTAACAACTGCAACACAGTTTTGCAAATATAAATTACTTGAGGAAAATATTCAATAAACAACTGAGCATAGTGTTATCAGCTCTACTGGCGAGACGGGTAAGATAAGTAAAGGAGGAAGAATTTTAGGCTTACTGCATATCAGGCTGAGCTGAATGAATGGATCAATTATGCGGGTATTAAAAAGTAACCTCAAGTATGAAACAAACCCCTCCCTCTGTCTGGTTGTTATCCCTTTACTCATGGAAAGTGTTCTGACAGGAGGACTTCAAAGCAAAATATACCATAACAAAGGCTTTATCAGCAATACAGTATACTGAATCATGTGTGCTTAACCTAAGTCACGGTTTGTGATGTGCCTTTGATGTAATGTGAAGTCTGCAAATAGTGGAGGATGGGCTAGAGCAGTACAGAATTCTTATCGGACACAAGTAACATTGAACATTAACAGAGAACTTAATTGGAACGTTGTGCAATTTAACCTCAGCGGGAAGATCACCGATGCACCAAATATCTAAAAATTAAAAAAAATTAAAAAAAATAAAAAAAGTTTGTATTAATCATTTTAATTCTCTAGGAAGTGTCAGGGTATGTAAAAACACAAATAACATCAGGCAGATGCAATGAAAAATAGAACAATGTGAAAGGCCAGTGTGCAAGTAGGGCAGAGCCTCTACTCATCATAGCATTGTGAAATACCACATATTGTGTAGAATTGCTTACCAGCAACGAGAGAAGCTATCAATAGAAGTGTGTCTCTCCATGGCTATTAGAAAGCTGGCCCCATGCCGAAGTCAGACCGTTATTGGCATACTTCATGTAAGTACATGTTTACATAAGGCTGACCACAAAAGGCTCAAATACAAAAAAAAAATGTTTGGCCGTTTTAGCCTTTAATAGATAGGACAGTTGTAGACGGAAGGGGGGGAGAGAGAGAGAGAGAGAGAGAGAGGGGGGAAGACATGCAGCAAAGGGCTGCAGGTCGGAATCGAACCCTGGGCCTGTGCGTTAAGGACTGGGGCCTTGGTACATAGGGCGCACGCTCTACCAGGTGAGGGTGAGGTGAACTTATACTATTTGATATTAACTACTATAGGTGCTTTTCCAACAAACAAAAAAATCTGTATGCACAAGCCCACTCTTTCATGTGGAAACGACAGATAACAAGTAAACAGAACTAGACCAAAAAAAAAAAAAAAAAAAAGTTGAATGTTTCCTGTTACTGCAATTCAAGCATTTTAAAACCAAATTGTCTAGATTTGGTGTCAATGCATGTAATTAGAATTTATAAAAAATTGTATTTGTGTAAATCTGTGAAGTATCAAGTGTTAGATTTATTAGAACAGTCCGCGTTTGGCAATCAAACGGACGGACAATAAAACCTTTTAAAACAAGTACTAGAAGGGGGATTTCAAATGAGCAGTCAGCGGGAGGTGATTTCATTCCCAGGGAGAGCATAGGTATTCCCCTTCTCGGCAGTCGAGCACAGTGGTTAGGATTGTGCAGCAGTGTTGGTATGCAAAGCATGGTTTGGTAGAGTCAAGTGTGAATGATAAGAAATGAAACATATAAAACACTGAAATACCAAATCGGGGTAAAAATGTCGTTGATTCATTCTCCGAGGCCACATGTTGTAACATTACAGTTCCAGGCACTCGGCTGCTAAACTGAGGTATGCATCTCAGAGGAGGTTCAGTGAGAAACACCATTAAGCCCTGACAGATTACAATGATGCACATCATTGACCACTTTTCTCCAAACTAAGCTGCTAAATGTAGAGATGAAGAGGAGGACTTTCTTCCAAGAGCATTTTTTCTGACCAAAAGAGCATGCCAAATGCACTGATGTCATGAAGTCAAGCCCTACAAAGGAAAACCCCTGCGGAAGACATGTTTGATGATGGCCTTGGTTGTTATTAAAAGCAAGCTTTGAATGTCCCCATACAAAGTCCCTTTTTTCACTACATAAAAATAAAACTGTGATCTGTTTATTCTTCCATACTTTAAAACAGAACATAAAAAAGGCATAAGCCCTAACGTCTGTAATCATTCACAGTGCTCTTTTCTTACACCAAACACACACACACACACACACACACACACAAGCAGTGCAGACACACATGCGCACGCACCCAGGGGACTTCCAGACCAACACACCTCCACCCACACTCAACCTCCATCACTGCAGGCTGTGAACACTGAGATGAACACATATTCCACACAGGTCTGCTCACATTTACACAGATAAACTAAGAATTAAGGCTATTGACACACATCCCCCCCACTCCATTACTGTCGACTACGATATAATGCTTGACCAAAAACTCCTAGAGCCGCCGCAACTACATCAGACAATTAGCGCCAAGTCAACACGCTGCTGATGAGCCGAGTAGTCATCTGATCATCAATAATCATCTGCATCATTTCACTGCTCGCTTACAGGAGTACTTCCATTTTATGCTGCTTTATACTACCACGTCACTACATTTCAGAGGAAATGTGTATACTTTTTACCTCACGACATTTATTTGACAGCTACACAATCCATAATTTGGTAGGCCTATATGAACAACCCAGCATATATACAAACATGTGTAGAGTAGTTGATCTCATCTTGACCAGATACAACATTAGTATGCTGTTAATATGCAGTAATGCATCTAATAATCCAATAAAATAACATAACTCTGACAGAGACAATTCTGCTACATATTCTGCTGAACAGTGTAAGAGCTAAATTAAATTAAATAAAAAATACTGCTTTTTCTACATTGTGGTATGAGTTTCGTTTAATTAAAGGATCTGATTACTGCTTCCACCACCACCACCACTGGTAAAAACAAAATAAAATATGGTTTAATTATGTATCCGTTTTCAAACCTAGGTTGTTACTTCTGGACCTAAAGGAAATTTCAGATTAACATTGTATTGACCTGATTAGATGGAGTAATACTACTTTGAATTATGGCTATCTAAGTGCTTAAGTGACTACTTAAATGTTATGTACTGTATATATGTAGCCAACTGTTAATTTGTGCGGCTATGTGTCATTCTGAATGCAGCATCACTCAACTCATACAAAGAATGAAACCAGGAACTCAGGTGCCCACAACCATGCTGAATAATCAACCATATAATAATCATAAGACTTGTTGCGTGTGTCACGCTTTGAAAGAGAGTTGCAAAATGTGGCCTTTTCCTAAGAAACTAAAGGTTGAAGAGCATGTTTTGTCTGAGTGAACTTTGTAATGACAAAAATAAGTCTGACACTTGGCAGCAGCAGACGCCACACTAGCATTGCCCTCGCTGATAGCTCTAGCTCTAGCCATATGCAGGCCGGAGCAGGTTTTGAATATAGGGACATATTTGTCTCAAATTAATCCTGAACCATCTTTAAATCCCCACATTCCTCAGACTCAGCCCAGTGTCACCCCTCATTCAATCTGATGACAAACGTGATGCATTTTATTTTGATACAGAGGCGTAGCTAGCAACCATTGTTCCATCTATGACAAACAATCAGTCTATCTAACCTCACCTCACGCGATACACATCTCATTTACTGATAGGTCACATTCCTAACAGAGGCCTAGCACACAGTGTTTGCGTGGTTGTTTTCTCCTCCATCATGGCTACATGTAATTATAGGAAATCACATTCCATAGAAAATTCCAGCAGTGGTTAAGCAGGTTAAACGATGGAGAAGCACAACATTATAGTTTCACTATGACTGATCAGGTTTAAATATTAAAGGCACACATCTACTACTTATTTTTAAAATATTTATTAAATATTAACTAATATAGCAACAGCTGTTGTATTATATTATAATAGCTGCTGTCTCTTCCAGACATGCATTCCGATCATTTTGTGAAAGGCCTCTATTGAAATGATGCATTTGGTCAACTACTCTGTTAATAAATCAGCTGTCAGAAACAGCACCCTGTGAAAACTCTATTTTTGTCTGCTAACCAAAGAACAAAAGTGACCCATTTTTGGTTGTCGTTAGTTTCAGATCAGATCACCTAAAACATCTGCTGTGTCATATTTTTCAGAATTTAGTTTGACACTGTCTGGATTACTAAGTATGCAAACCATGCAGCTGTCGCACGCAAAAGGTCCACGTTTTATATGTATTGACTGGTTTCTACTAATGTAAAAGCGAATGTGTTTGTGAATATGCTAAAGAACAACTGACAGGGCCGCATCGCAGTGGCCCAGGGAGAGGAGAAAACATGTGGGCAGGCCTGTGACAAAATAGGCCTACGTGGTTTGTTTTGCTTTTCTAAAGACATTTTCCATGATCATCCTGCTATCGTCCTGCTATCCAAAATCTACTAAAGGTGATGTCAACAGAAGTAACTTGCATTATGTATTTCATGTATCAATATTACTACCAGATCATGAACACAGGCTTGACTATATAGGCTCTAACACGCACATGGCAGTCATTAACTGTGATAAACTCTCAAGAGTAAAAAAAAAATTTAAAAAAGAAAAGAAAAAAAAAGACAGCTGAGATTTACAGATCTCAACAACAAAGCCAAAATAAACCCAACCAGACATAAATAAATCAAGCAGTTTACCATTTCACATGTCCTCATGCAAGCAGGTTAACTGAACCGCTCTTAGTGCAAAGCCAACACATATGCTAGTGACATAATACAACAATCTCCTCTCTCTCAGTTCGCCGGCCACAGAATTAACGTTAGTGTTTTATCTTACCTCGGGTGGCTTGCGGGGAGACGCTGCCACATCGCAAGGCGCAGGCGGCGTGGATTGCGGTTGAATATGGAGATGATTTCATCCAGGTACATCCAATTGTCAAAACGAGTGTTGGTCATTGATGGCCGGAGACTCGTGGTAATCCTGTTTTTGTCGTAGAAAACAGTCTCTCCACACTGTAATATGTCATTGGAAGTTTGTGCAATGACTATTATGAGTGAATTCATATTCAGAAAATGATCTTGGGGACAACTGTCAAGTACATCCATGATCCAAGACCGGGTGAAATCTCCCTGGCGGTAAAGCCGAGTTTGCCTGGATTGTTGCAGGCGTGATGGTGGCAGTTTCTACCCTGCTGTTTTAGCTTCGTTTAAGCTAGCTAGCCACATCCACCTGTTTCATGCAGTTCTTCCTCCTCCGACCGTGGTTTCTTTAAATATATTGCCATGGATATTTTCTTTAACGTGTTATTTACATACATTTTAAGCGGCCTGTTATTTATTTCACTGCAAAGCCAGAATATTTCCGTACAAAAGGCGAGGCACGCACACAAACTTTTCCCACGCAAGGGTCGGTCAAAGGTCAACCTCGCCCACGCTGGTATTACCATAGACAGTATATAAAATGGACCCAGCGACTCCGCTGTTTTTGACGGAGACAAGTGAAGTCTCTTACCAGCACTTTTCCGGTGATGGTTAAGCGTTACTGAGCGTTACTGCGCAGCTGCAAACTGAGCTTCCCGCCGTAGATGTGACGTGAACAACGTGTCTGCAAGTTGTAAGTCTTCTGGTAGCTGTGCCAAGAGAAATCTCAATCATTCCCAATCTTGCAGAGACGGAGAGCGCAGGTATATGGAGATAACATAGGCACAGGCTAATTATTGCTAACTTAAATGCTAGTTAACATTAGTAATTAAACTAAACAGCTAATGTACGTCGAAACTGCCTGAGAGCTTCTCCTGTACTATATGGTAATTACTCTACCATGCAACAGTAAGTCACGTGGTTATGACACAATTGTTAGCCTATTTTTATAAAAACGTCTGCTACGGAGCCATAACGTGAGGTACAAGGTAATGGAGCCTCTTATACATTGTCGTGTTTCTTTAGAAATAAACGATGGACAAATCAAGTCTTTAAACGCTTCAGATGTAAAGTTATTGGCTGTCAAAGTGACGCCAAAATGAATGGCAGTC
Organism: Gymnocephalus cernua; assembly: GCA_023631565.1. Lineage (NCBI taxonomy): Eukaryota > Metazoa > Chordata > Actinopteri > Perciformes > Percidae > Gymnocephalus > Gymnocephalus cernua. The sequence goes on along the minus strand of CM042427.1, from coordinate 20,492,514 downwards.
AATGGGATGCTAACGGGGGTGATGGATAAGTGTTAGCAAAATGGCGCCATCGCGGCTTCGCGAGGAGAGAAGCCTGCCCCCTTGGGTATTACAGACTTTTGACAGAGAATTTCTAATAAGGGGAGAACTTCCACTCTCGGGATACTTCAGACTTTTTGAACTGGTTGCAGTTCCACTCTGGTTCCATATGAGGGTGCTCACAGGTGAGTGCAGAATGAATGGTGGTCTATGGAGCTAATACCCCTTAAAATCCACTTTTCTCAGGATATAATTTTTTGTCTAGTAATTTGAATGTTGCATTCGAAAGGGGAGGCTAAGAAAATACACACTGCTGGATTTTTTTAAGTTGCTTTTTTCTTCTAAAAAGCCTTTTAAAATGTCAATGAGGTCATACACATCATATGGCCAGAGATGCTTTACGGCAAGCTCTGAGTCACTTCCTTTTTTCTCTCGAGGCATCGACAACGCAGCTGACAGGTTAGGCTCTCCCTGCCAATACACGTGCTAGAAAGAGGTTTGCTAAAGACCACACCGAAATATTCACTCTGACATTCTGGTTCCGCTTCGGATGCCATCAAGCGGGATCTCTGGTCGTAATCAGTCCTTCACTGACCTATCAGCATTTATTAGCAGAATGCTAGCGTGGTATGGGCAACAACGACTCAACCTGTAAGAAATCGAAAGGACATAAGTACTCGTTCATTCAACTTTCGACCTATAATCCATGTTGAACTTGCAAAAACTACAATCAAATCTGAGATTCCTCAACGGCAGTCAGGCGAAAGAGACAAATTTAGCCGTCTAGCTCCATAGAGTCCCATTCATTTTGCACTCGCCTACGATCACCCCCAGTGGAACTCTGGTGGAACTGCAACCAAATTCGGTACAATGTGGCTAAATAGAGAGTGAACAGGCTCTCCGTAGACGGGCTCTGTTTTTGATTAGCCAGAATGTACTAGTGAAGTCACCAGAAAACAAACCAACATCTCAACAGTATGGTTCCGGCAACGCCTGGGTAGCTCACCTGGTAGAGCGGGCGCCCACATGCAGAGGCTCAGTCCTCAGCGGCTCAGGGTTCAAGTCCGACTTGCAGCCATTTGCTGCATGTCTTCCCCCTCCCCCCCCCTGTCTAAACCATCCAAGGTAGACTGACCACGAGCTAAGCTGAGGTTGTGAAATGAAAGTTTCTGTTCCTGTAAAAGCTAGAAGTCCTTATGAAGAAAAACATGTTTTATCCATGGAAATGTTTACCATACCCACAAAACTGCAAAGGGCAAGCGCAAGCTTCTACTATTGAAGTCTAAGATCTAGTCTTGTACCTTTTCTGCCATTTAAAAAAAAACAATTGTGCCGAACAAATCAAATGTTTTATTTTTGATTCCTCTCGTAGCTGGTTGGCTTGGTTCCAGACATTAAACTCTTTATATAGGCTAAGCAAACGTCAATGGAACAATTGAATGGAGAAAAACACTTACAGACCAGAGCCGTTAAAAAACACACACCCCATCATAGTTTACTTTTTGGTTTTGGTTTGTTTATGCTGTGCTGTTTACATACTAAATGGCCCCAGCAGATCTTTCACTACGTTTACATGCACATAATATTCCGTTTTTTGCCCTTATTCCGAAAAAAAGACGATATTCCGACTAAGCTGTTTACATGGCTAATGCAAAATGCAAGGCGTCCAGTCTGCCAAAAATCCAAAAGAAGGACTTGTCCAAAACATACGTAGGCCTACCTTTTCCAGTTTGAGTCACCAAACCAAATGTTGATTTGTTTTCTACTTTAGCAAAATGAGGTGTTTTGTGAAATGTCGTTGCGTTTTCTTAAAATGATTTTGTGTTTTCTGAAATGTTGTGTTTTTTAAATGTCTTGCTTTTGGAATTGTTGTTGGGTTTTGTGAAATGTTGTTTTGTGTGAAATGTTGTTTTCTCTTTTGCTCTTGTGTTTGGTCCTTCAGGGCCACCATACATTTGCAGTTAGCTATCCACCTTCATCGACTAACCCCTAACCCCACACCCCAAGGTCAGTAGCTGTTCTGGGGCTTTTTATCATATCAGCTGATGGGAGTATGCTCACTTGCCATGGAACTATATACTGAAATTTCCAGTTTTTATGAGCACTTTTGCATTCAAGTTAAGTGAGGGGGGAAAAAAAAAGAAAAATGTAACATTTAAATTACAGTTTCATGACAACTCATATGATCGAAAGCTCCAGAGCTGCTGTTAAATACAGGCTACCTTAGGTAAGATTGTTTAGTCAACTCCTGTTTCAGGGTCAAGACTGAACTTTAAGACTCAAAATGAGTTGCAGCATCCAGTAGGGTACAAACATGCGCAGCAGCGTTTGCAAAACAAACCGCCAAAGAACAGTTCGATTTAAATTCAACTCGGAAGGAGTTGGTTTCCGTCATCTCACACAGTAGGACCGAGGAGGAGCAGAATTTAATTCAGTGCTGCGTCTGCTGTCAAAACGAGTTGTAGCAGCGCATGCGCACAATCGCACCACTGCAGCAACAGAATGATGTCACCCATTCAAAACAAGCCCAGACACACACCGACCGATTGCTGGACAGGCGATGCACGGTCTACTCATCCGACCCACAGGATTGGACAAGCTGACGAGCCGGGGACGGTTGAACACACATCAGCAACACCGAGCCGCAATATATTCGACACGCGCTCTTTGGTGTTTCTGGGCCGTTGCTGTTCCTCCAATAGCCTAGTCATCATCAGTCTACCTGTCAAAACGACAAAGTGACAGATTCGCGACGTTGTCGCTGCAGATTTCTGAACACGACAATGACTCTGGAGGATGACCTGACAACAGCCGCAGCGATGGGAAACACGGCAGACGTGGAGTATCTCCTGCGGGCAGGAGCTGAAGTTAACGGCGTCAACTGTTTCGGTCGAACCGCTCTCCAGGTCAGTATCACCACAGATCGTCCGCAGATAGAAGCGCATTATCCCACTTAAATGTGTTTCCGTAACAGCATTTGCATCGTTAATCTCCTCAAATGACAACCAGTATTGCCAAGTGGGGAGAAATGTCCATCCAGGCTATTTAAGATATTTTCTTTATTTAGGCTACTGAAAAAGCAACCCACCTAAATATGACGGGCAGCCGCGTGAGTCGTTGTGGACTGTGATTAAACTTCGGCTATACTTTATTAAGCGAAAACGCGTTCCTATCGAGGTAATATATGTAACCTAGGCCTAATATAATTTCTATAAGTAATGAAACTATTGCCTACGTTTGTATGGAGCCTTTATATGGCTATACGAGTTAGGACTACAACAGACAGCCAATGTTGCTTTGGATTATTCATTTTCGCAATCAATCAGGCTAAAAACGAAACAGTGTAGCGTAGGCTATAGGACAAGCCTAGTAGGCTATAGAGTATTATGGTTGCGTTAAAAGTAGAACATATTCTTCACGCTTCCAGTTCTTTGGCCTATGACTAACGCCCCAAAATAGCCTATAATATAGGGCCCTGTTCTTAATCTCTAAAATAGGCTATTCCAGCAACATGATCGTAGAATTATATACAACTTCTAATCTATCTAATAATAATCTTGTTTTTATTAGGCTATTTTATAGCCTAATTAAAACGGCCGATGGCTCTTTACATGCAGTCGAAGTGCCTTTGTATATCATAAGTCACAGAAATTGTACTGAGGAAAAACACAACTCTCCTGTCCTCAAGTCAGTTTCATACAGAATTTCTCTTTAAGATGAAAGAAAAAGAAACTAAATTCCAGGAGCCTCTAAAAGGCTGCTGCTCAAATCGCATTGTTGGGGTGCGTTAAATGTGCTCACAGTGGCTCATCATTCTCCTATTTCGACTTAAACATATGAGTGGAGATATATTATATTGTAGTCCATGTGGGACAATACGTCACCCTGCTTCATCTCTTTGCAAGTCTATTATCTCCAGCGTCGGTTGACAAGCTCATAATGGCGAGGTCCTTGTAATGCGATTTCCCAAATATATTTCCAAATCCGATTGATGAAATATCTGGGTGAAAATTGAGTAGTTATTTGGTCAGCGGGCCGGGTTTTATTGAATTGCAGTTTCCTTGTCCATGATGCTCTTCTAGTAAGGATATCCTAGGCCGAAATAATTGATTTAAAAAAAATATTTTTTATAGTAGTAATCGAACCAAATAGCCTATTCTAACTGCAGGTTATATTATTCTGAAGGTGATGATGATGGGGAGCACGCCGGTGGCTCAGCTGTTACTGAAGCACGGAGCGGATCCCAACGTGGCGGACACAAGCACCGGGACCACCCCGCTGCATGACGCGGCCAGGACGGGCTTTCTGGACACTGTGCGGTTGTTGGTGCAATACCTGGCTGACCCGCAGACCACAGACAATACAAACAATCGGGCTATCGATTTGGCCCGAGAGAACGGCCATAAAGATGTGGTCGATTTTCTGCAGTCTCTGTAAAATACTCTGTGATATTTTTGTTGCAAATGGGGGCTCTGAGAAACGGGGCCTGAAGAGGCCTGCAGCCCAAATTATGCATCAGAATGTTTTTTTTTTTTTTTGTAGGCCTATGTATTTGTCAGATTTTTTTTTGCTGATAGGCATCTAATTTTTGTTGATTGAACGAAATCGGGGTTAGGTTCAGGGTCGTTGTTACAACAAATAACACAATAGCTCTAAAGCCACTGTAAGCCAGACTATTGGGGATATTATACAGCGACCTTAACACACTTTGTTGTAGATTTATCTTCCGTGGTATAATTGAAATATAGGCTATCGATTAGCTTATAATGAACTTTATATAGTGTACAGTTTTCATATAATGTTTGTTAAGTAGGCTAGACTAAATTGTATTTTTAAAATGATTATTGTTTATTGATTATTGTTGTTTATAAGCCATATAGTGAATACCGTAGGCTATTTTGAATATATTTCCATGTCAGATATTTAACCAAAGCCATTCTAAATGTTTTGCACATTGCACATTAGTGTCTAACGTATTCTGTGAGCATTATTTTTATTCTGCAGAGACTTCGAGTCCCACTTTGAGTTTATGCTATTTCAGAACTCGCATATTATGCACTTTAATCAAATCTAGATTTAGGCCTATTTTAAGTGTTTTACGATGAACAGATTCGAAACAGGAATAATATGGTTATGCTTTACATATGGTCTAAATGATCGATTAGGCTGTGGTACCAGAGAATAAAAGAACAATTAAAAAGCAATCAAGCGATTATTATTATTTACCTTGCGTTTAAATTCAGTTGGGAGTTTAACATTGCTGAAAGATATCTCCTTGTATTTGTCTTTGCTAAACAGGTTTTTATGAATATTGACAAAGGGAGATACAGAGCGAATGTTTTTCCTGACACTGCATGGTAAATATCAGCCTACAGGCTCATCAGTTAGCTCTGGTCTCAGGTGACTTCACAGTTAAACACGCCAGTAATCTCAATGCTGATGCAATAATTCATTTCTTTATTTTCAATGAAACGTTTTGAGGCAATATTTTTTGTGTGTGTGTGTGGAATTGTAATCCCTAGAATATTTGACACTAGTTGGTTGACTTAAAGCACTACTAAAGTAAACTTGTATGTACATTATTTATGTTTAAAAAGTATGATTCATAAAAATAGGCTATGCTTCTACTTTTGGCAAGTTAAACATTAGCCTGGTTTAGTTGGAGCCTGGCTGCGTTTATGGCTTTATGTAACCAAAGTGAGGTTTGACAACACACAGAAAGTCCCCAAAACCACCACAGGCATAAATCACACGGTGCTGTCTCTTTTGAAACGTCAACAGATGGGTCCACTTTGCTGCCTGCCATGGTAAACTACTTTTTATCTCAACAATAAATGATGTTCATCACATGTCAAACAGGAGACTGTTTTTACATTTTTTTAATTAGCATATTCAATGAAGTCATTGGCAAAATTGCTTCAAGACCAGAAATTCTGAATTCAGAGGAATATATAAATACACAAGTGACTTTACCCTTTACATGTATTTTTCTAATTCTTTTTCTGTAATGGACAATGGCCTTTTAACCCTTGTGTTGTCCTCCTGGGTCAAAATGAACAGTTTTAGATTTAGATTTTTTAGGTTTTTATGTTTATGTTGCTTTTTCCCCACGTTATGCTTTTTTTACGTTTTTTGGCACTTTTTCCATTAACACCAGTATATTCAGCACTAGACCTATTTATTTGCACTAGGTTTACACTTATTTTTTTGGAATTCATGGTCAATAAACCTCATTTATATGACATTTTCTATTTTTTGTGTAAGTAAAAAGCAGAAATTATGAATGATTGTGACTAACAGGTTGGTTAAGATCAGAGGAATGAAGGCAATCGATAATCACAGATCTGTCAAAGTTTAGTCAGGATAATGCTATAAAACTGAATACAACACCCAAAATTCTATGAAAATAAGAGATCTGATCCTTAATTTCCTTTGTGAAGAAGGTTCCCATGTTATTTTGGGGCAATTTGGTTAAAAGAAACCCAAATTTCTGACATAGAAACTTTGAAAACGGGTCAAATTTGACCAGAGGACAACATGAGGGTTAAAAAGACAATCTTTGAAATTGAACAAAGACACATTTTAAAAGTGGTTTTAAGATTTTAATGTTTTACTAAGAACTTTAAAGCATGATTTCAAATCTCCATAGGTTTTATTGAGCCAATGTATGCAGCATAATGCATTTATGTTGTTTAGACAAGGCAATATAGAGGAAATACAAGGTACCAAGTATTTTTGTTTTTAGATACTGTGCAGCATGAGGACCTTCAGGTGCAGCAAATGCAGATAAGAAAAGGGAAATGGAAAACATGAGCGGTTACAGAAGGCCCAGCACTTCAACAAAATGACCAATTTTACTAGATGATGTGCAAAATGTCTGTTATCTCTGTCAGTGTCAATAAATGCAGTCAGATTCTCAAAAGTACTCCAAATACGGTCAATTAGCTGTTTTAATGATAACTGGAAAACAATTTGCATGTACAGTGCAGATCCTATCTGAATTGAATGTGATTGGGGTTTGATTCATGAAACATGTAAAACAGTCATGAAGAGCAAATAAAAATATTTCACACAAAAAAATAAATAAAAAATGTGCATGTGAAAAGCAAAAGATACAAACATTCCCAGTATTAACCAGACAAATTTTTTTTTGTAGTATCCAGGCATTTAATAGATTTTACTTGAGTACATGTGATACATTCAAGACATCAGATTCTACTTCAAAAGGTTTATATTAGTTTGTAACTAAGGCAGTAACAAAATATTTATGTGCTAAACTTGCAAAGCGTTTTTATTGCATTAATGACAACAAAAACCCCAAAAAGTTTACAGGCAAATATATACATTTTAAATTTGGACAGACCACACAAAATATAAATGCACAAAACAAATAATATCTAGTATAATCCTTAGAAGACCTAAAATCTTTGTTGAGATGTTTTGTAACTAAACATGTGGTGGGACTGACAGAAAAACTGCTGCTGGAGTGACAATACTCATGGGTGTTCCAGTTTTTTTTTGTTTTTTTTTGAAAAACACAGAGCACATGCATTATTTATGTGAGGCACTTTATTGTGATTCACTGTTGACTAATCCACAGGCAGAGTTGAGTGTGTAGTCGATGGTAATACAGGTGGTGTCTGGTATCCTTTTCTCCTTCATTTTCTGGACGCTTAGTGTTTTGGTAACATTACTGAAGATTGGGCCATGGACTGTAACAGAAGAAGAACAACAACATCATTTTTCCCCCCCATGTATGTGTCAAAGACATACAGCAACAGGAACTACATTTAGATTGTGAAAGTTATCTAGTGTTTGTTTCACTCTAGTCTGAGGCCAAACGTTAATTACATTTGAAGAGATAAACAGAGGACATAATGAATCTGGAAGTTTTATTCAAACGGATGTGCCGGTTATCATTACCACAATTCACATACATTATTTTATTCTAAAGTGTGAACCTTTCCAATAAACAAAGACAGATTCTTACCTTCCTGCAACCTTAATGTACTTCAAGCATATTAAAAAGTATTGTTGCAAATGGATGTACCCTGTGTAAAAACACTTATGTGATTTTATATGATACACAAATGTGTTCAACATTTGTATTAACATTTGTTAAACATGTGCACTGTTAATTATGCATTTCATATTTTTATTACCACATATATATTGGGTTAAGACGGTAATATGTATTACAGTCATGGTGTGTTTTCATGCTTAAAATGTTTCCAAATAAATATTTCCATTAAAAGTTAAATCAACTGAGTTGGATTTTGTATAATAAAAAGCTGAAACAGCACAATGGCAATGACTAAGTCAGCCTCGCAGACGGAGCGATCGTTGCTTTTTTTTGGCACTTGGGCCTCACGGTAATAATCACTTTCATTAAACGGGTAGTCTCTCGAGAGTGGTAATGCTCCAGATGGTTTGATTTGAACACAATTTAAGATGTGGCTCAGTGAGTTGGGAGGCAGTATAAATGAGATCTCAGTTCAAGATAAAGGTAAACAGACCCTCTTTCACAACCTCTTCAAACACTTAGTGAATGGAAATGAATCATCATAAAGTTGACAACTTACTTTCAAGGTCTTGATTGTCTGAGCCCAGTCCATCTGACTAATCTGAGGTATTGCAGTCAGCAGGATACTGCTGGCTTTGTTGGCGTTCTCCTTCATCGTCTTCAGTACGTTGTCAACACAGACCTAGGACAAGAGAAGAAAACAGCCGGCGTGTGATAAGAATCACTTACAGAAATGCAAATTGCACTTGTCACTTTGCGTTTCCCTAAAAACAGATGTGAAGGTACCAGCGCTATACTGGACAGCAAGGTGAGCTGGTCAAAGAGAAATTTAGTTTGATCTCAAGTTTATTCAAGTCACAACAGAACCTGCAAGTCAGCCGCGGAAATAGCCAACAGTGCAGATGTGAAAGTGAGTAGATGTCAGCTGTGCCTTGTACTCATGAATCATTACGTGGTATTCATAATAAACTTAAGTCTTTGAGCCATTTCCCCTGCCATGTCTATGACACTGGCGATCATAACATTATCCACCTGATGAACATCGCTACAAGAAAAGGGGAAATAAAAATCATAAGCATGCTTATTTATCAGCTGTATTCACGTACAGAAACTAAGGCCTCAGTTACACGGTCAAAATAAAAATATTTAAATATATTTGCATGAAATGATGTGATAATATCAACATTATTCAGCCACATGTACTGTACAATTTACAGTAAGTTACATTATTTCCGTCCTGTGCCTGTGCTCCTTTAACCTCAATTAACCCCTCCCTTGAGTGCTTTGTTTTCATGTCACATACAATGACTGGGTTCATGTTTTTGTGGTGTTTGCCAGGATGAAGACAGTGAAGCTGATGACTCAGTGTGACTCAACCTCCTCTGGCAGGGCTTCCACCGGAGGCTGGCAGGCAAGCTGACTGGGGGGGAAGGATGTGGCGAGCCTTCTGCGACAGGAGGGGGAAGAGGTCAGCTGCAGGAACTCGGAAGTGGAGTTGTGAGTTTGGTTGGATCAGTGACAAATAAGCTGAAACTCGCCCACACACAGTATATCAACTGCATTATCCACAGTGTCTGACAGAGAGAAGGTCACTCGGAAGCCAAGAGAAGCCACAAATACTCTGCTCTGCTTACGGAGCACAGATGGCAAAAACCTCTGTTGAGAACCCATCATATGTTTAAGTTCATTTCATTTATATAGCACTTTAAAAGCTATATAATAATAATGATAATATACATAGATATAGTGGAAATACAACACGACTCAAATAGAAACAAGTTGAGACACAAATTGAAACCCTTGAAAATCAGATGAAACTATCTGAAACTATCTACAGTTGTGTTCCAAATTATTCAACCCCCCCAATGCTGTAAATGGTTTTAGGGAATAGTGTACATTTGTAATTGTATTCAGAATGAAATCCTACAAGGATTTCTTAAAGAACCATATGCAACTAAAATGACATCAATTGGTTTTGTAATACAGTAGTAAATGTTTCTTTTGTGAATTCTTCATTGACACAATTATTCAACCCCTTAAAGACTACCACTCTGAAGAACAGAGGTTCATTGAAGTGTTTTCAATCAGGTATTGAAAACACCTGTGGATGTCAGGGAGCAGCAATAAAGCCTAATAAGCACCAATTAGGCAGCTTTAAAATGACTGATACTCAGCTCCTTCTAGACATTTACTGGTGTGGTTACAAACATGGTGAAGTCAAGAGAATGGTCCAGGAAGACAAGAGAAGAGGTGATTACTCTTCACAGGAAGGGCAATGGCTATAAGAAGATTGCAAAGATGTTAAACATACCAAGAGACACCATAGGAAGCATCATTCGCAAATTCAAGGCAAAGGGCACTGTTGAAACGCTACCTGGTCGTGGCAGAAAGAAGATGCTGACTTCGACTGCTGTGCGCTACCTGAAGCGTAGAGTGGAGAAAAGTCCCCGTGTGACTGCTGAGGAACTGAGAAAAGATTTGTCAGATGTAGGTACTGAAGTTTCGGCTCAGACAATACGGCGCACCCTGCGTAATGAAGGCCTCCATGCCAGAACTCCCAGGCGCACCCCCTTGCTGTCTCCAAAGAATAAGAAGAGTCGACTGCAGTATGCCAAAAGTCATGTGGACAAACCACAGAAGTTTTGGGATAGTGTTCTGTGGACTGATGAAACAAAATTAGAACTGTTTGGGCCCATGGATCAACGCTATGTTTGGAGGAGGAAGAACAAGGCCTATGAAGAAAAGAACACCTTGCCTACTGTGAAGCATGGCGGGGGGTCAATCATGCTTTGGGACTGTTTTGCTTCTGCAGGTACTGGGAAGCTTCAGCGTGTGCAAGGTACCATGAATTCTCTTCAGTACCAGGAGATATTGGATGACAATGTGATGCAGTCCGTCACAAACCTGAGGCTTGGGAGACGTTGGACCTTACAACAGGACAATGATCCCAAGCATACCTCCAAGTCCACTAGAGCATGGTTGCAGATTAAAGGCTGGAACATTTTGAAGTGGCCATCACAGTCACCAGACTTAAATCCGATTGAGAACCTCTGGTGGGACTTAAAGAAAGCAGTTACAGTGCGCAAGCCTGAGAATGTGACTGAACTGGAGGCTTTTGCCCATGATGAATGGGCGAAGATACCCGTAGATCGCTGCAAGACACTTGTGTCAAGCTATGCTTCACGTTTAAAAGCTGTTATAACTGTAAAAGGATGTTGTACCAAGTACTAAGATTGAATGTCACTTGGGGGTTGAATAAAACTGATAATAATGTGAGCACAGAAAAGACATTTGTGGTTATTTCATTATAAATGTTATATTTGTCTGACCTACACGTGCCTCTTTGATTTAATTGTAAGCAGGATGACTGAATGATCAAAATCAATGTCAAACTGGCCAAAACAATCAATTTCAGTGGGGGTTGAATAATTTTGAACACAACTGTAAAGTGCAGTGACGGACTGCATCACATATACATATATATATATATATATATATATATATATATATATATATATACACATATACACATATATATATATATATATATATACACATATATATATATATACACATATACATATATACATACATATATATACATATATACATACACATATATATATATACATATATATATATATATACATATATATATATATATATATATACATATATATATATATATATATATATATATATATATATATATATATATATATATATATATATATATATATAGGAAAGGAAATCGGATAAACACAACTAAAATGGCAAAAGCTTGCTCTTTTGTTCCCACCTAATAGTTAACACTCGTCTTCAAATCAGCTCCAAAAGGAAAGCATAAATGTAACTTGCGACAGAACTGCCTTAAAAGTGAAAGAGCTATTACCAACAAAAAAAAGTACACATTTACTGTTTTTTATGAAAGCAATTTCGAAGTTTGTGAGACAGTGAATGTGTGCCCATACAATATGTGCCTGTTTATATATATAAATCGATCAATTTCAAGTGATCAACACCTAGCGTGCTCTGTGGCAAAAACTGAGGAGGACATCATGTACCCAAAGCTTGTTTCCTGCTACAAGAAGACACTGATCACCGCAGTTTACAGTAAACAATGTCCCTTTTGTTACAAGTACAACTCTAAAAAATCCTTGAGTTGCAGGAAGTGAGGAGAAAAACAAGCTAGGGATTCCTGTATTGCATCAAGTTAAATAAAAAAATGTTTTTTATTCAACAATAACTTACCAGGCTGAGTAAATGAAAACTGAAATAATGAGTCCCGTTACAGAAACCAGAGATGTCAAACTATTGTTTTGCTTATAGTAAATAGACAGCAGGATACTGCTATAGTAAATAGACTGTCTGGTACATCTTTTTATAGACGTGACCATCTGGCTGCCATCATCAGCATTTATCTCTGTGAGAGCAATGATTACTACCTTGATGATGTGTCACAATCACACTTCTAGCTCAGAGCTAACGTGGAAGGATCGCACACAATTGTGCAATAATTGTTTTATAGCACACTTTGGCACACGTGGTCCAGCAAGCAAGATGGATCTGGGTTAAGTGTAAATCACCAGCTTAGTAAAAGTATAAAGTATGAAAGTATATAACCTGATGACAAGTTAGATAATAAAATGCTACAGTATATTTAGTTATTAGCCTGCTGGGACCCAGCTCATAGCTTTTATTCAAAGGTTCTCCAGTGATGGCAAGCTGAATGCTAAGAAAAACCAATTGGGTATAGTAAGTAACTAAACAAATCTTAAACAACTAAAAGCAAACAGCATATAATAAAAAAGGTGAAACTACTGGCTGCACAAACACAAAAGGAAGGAAGTGATGTCATCCAAAATGCACCAACCGTGCATCCCACTTTGCCGATACTGACTCACACAAGGCACAAACAAGGACAGAAGGGACATCAAAGTAAAAAAAACGCTGTTAGGATCTCCAGCCTGCCACTTACCGCCTCCTCATGCTCCTTCCAACAGTCGTAGTCTGTTGCCATGGCAATGCTGGCATAGCACAGGCCGGCCTCCTTGGCGAGGACCACCTCTGGCACAGTGGTCATATTGATGACGTCAGCACCCCACTGGCGGAACATCAGACTCTCGGCCCGCGAGGAAAAGCGGGGGCCCTCGATACTCAGCATAGTGCCTCGCACATGGCACTTGACCCCCAGGCTCCGCGCCACCTCCACCAGAACCTGCACCAGGACAGAGTGTTAATAACCGTCTCCATAAAGCTGATGGGATGGGAGAACAGGTGGGAACTGTTGACGTGGTTTTATTAGCTGCTCATCTCGTTCTCTCAACTGTAGTGCTGGCACAGCGCTGTGGAGATAGGTCTGGCCACGCGAGACTACACATCAGAAAATACTCATTTTAAAAGTTAAAGCTGCCCTCAACGCGAGATGTTTTTTTGTGGACCTACCATTTTTTGACCGTGCACAGCCCCCACCCCTCCTCCGCAAAGTTGCTAGTAGCCAAGGAGGACTAAAAAAAAAAAACATGGACTCTTCAGAAGAGGTAATTATCTTCACTCGAGCTTCTGCGCGGGAAAGTCAACGGACACCACAATCTTCTGAACCTAGCCATACTGAGAAATACAGACGGAGTTGTTTGAAGCTGATAGTCTTAATTTGCTTTGTATCAACTCATTTGGCAATGGCTTGAATGTAACGGACGCTCATTATTTTTTTTTTTAATATATATATATATATATATATATATATATATATATATATATATATATATATATATATATATATATATATATATATATATATATATATATATATATATATATATATAGCCTTAATTAAGCAATTCAATTCTTTTGTTAAGATGCAGCACTTTATCAGATGTGGCTCAGCCGTCAGCAATTTGACTCTGAACCGTGTAGCTCTCATGTGCCGCTTTTTTCCGACCTTTCCATTATTTTCACACTTCTGGTCCATTTTGGTCGGTCAACTCATATTATTGTATAGGAATTATTATTAATTATATTTTGACAGGATATGATATGTTATGTAAATGCAATATGTATGCACAATTTAAAAAAGAAATTGGGGTAAATTTGAAGTAACAAAAAATGACATTATTACATACATGGGTATGTAACAGGTATTTGAGGACTCACCTCTCTGGTTCTGTTGCAGAAAGGCTCAGCCATGGGGATGTGACTCACTCCTGGAGGACTGGTTGACTGCCCATCGTACAGCGTCTGAGCTCTCTTGGTAGTCCTGGCAAAAAGAACAGGAAGTACTGAAAGTTAGTATCAAAACACATATTTTAAGAAACACTGAACATGAACACATCAACCATGCAGCAAGTAAAAGTCACAAGGACTATAGAAGCATTAACAGAGAACAGCAGCAGCCTGGTCTCCTGCACCATGCCAGTTACGGTTGTTTAATTTCCAGCTCTGCTGAGTCAGTGGGGTTCCACCAGGCACAGTGCCAGCCTGCCTGCCTTCAGCTCTTTATGGAGCCGGGTCGGGAGTATACAAGAGACTGACTTAGCCCAGTTGCCTGAGAACATTGGGGAATTTGCGTCTCCCTGTATGCCCTCAGCTTGTTTTGCAAGGACTGAATTATTTTTGAGCGTATCATGTACAGTAGAACATTATGTAATGGGGTACTAAAAAAAAGAAGATATATTTCCCAGTGGTGCTGATTCATGGTATAACTTTGGTTCTCATCTATTTTCCCAGAGATTGCTTAGTCATACCACAATTATCTCAGACATCCAAATGTTTGAAAGAGTGACCGTCGCATCGGCAGTATTTTTTTAAGTTGATGCCCAACCCTATCTCTTACTCATAACTCTGGCATTGGAAGACTAGTCATTGCTTAAAAGATTGAGCCAGCTGCAGCTCCACCCTGCTGAAAATCCACAACAGTAGTGTGTGGGAAAAACTACGGGCTCAGTACAATGCCTTGTTTATGTTATAGAAATCAAATTATCTGGGCCTGGCATTTCATTAGCAACGCCATTACAGGATCATTATGGCAAAGAATGAAAGCCTAAAATTAAATATTTAAATTCCTAAAATGCAAAAAAAGATGAGCTATGGACTACTAAGCATTAGATATTTACTGAAACCCAGTTCCATCATAGCAGGTCATAGCACTATTCAGATTGTATTACCAATGATAGATGGTGCCATGAAAAACAGATCGGAAGTGAAAATCAAAACAAGAACATCTAAATCAAAGTCAAAATAGGAGGATTTTCGACCAAGCGTTTAGTTTGGAGTAGCCTTAAAAAAAACAAGGTGACAATGATTGAATCAATAAAGTATATAGTATAATAAAGCCTTTACAAACATGCTGTCACATGCTGCAGGACAAGTCTGAACTAGTCCCAACAAGCAACTTCCTCATTTCTGATAAATAGATCGTGTCTGTGCTTGATGCCGGTGGTGGAACCTTTCACTTACATGGCAAAACAAAACCACGGGCAACGTGACGCAGTGGTATGCAAGTGTGCAGGGGAACACACTGACACCACTGTTGGCAGGCAGTTCAACTCACTGGAACCAAATAAGCCATCCTACTTAAACAGCACCTCTCACTGCACATATTGAGTTATTCAATGGAATTTGTGCAATCAGCTAACTGAGAAACTCGCACACTCCCACAGGGTCAGGCTACACATGAAGTATATGTATATGCCTGGAGGTCAGACACTGCTGAGAGAGTATGCTTTCCCATCAGTCAATGAAACAGAAAGATATTCTCAGGGTTACCAGCGAGTTTGTTTGACTCTTCAGGAAGACTAAGCATGGATTTCTAGTGATCAAAAAACAGAAATGCAAGACTTTGTAAGGGTTTTGTTGCAACTGAAGACAAAATAAATATGGGTATTATAGATCTAAATAAACACAAATCAGTTAACCTAGTTTATTTATGGCCAACTTGCACCAAAATCACTTTCAAAACCGTAACATCACTGTCAATAATTGTCAATATAAACTCTTACTAAAACCAACTCTAAAATAGGGTTGGGGTACCGAAACCCGTTTCCACTATGGAACCGGTTCCCTACGCAACCGGTAGGAATCGGACCGGATTAGAACGCAAATTTCGGTTCCTCATTTCGGTTCCACTTAATGTGTCGACTGAAATATTTTCCCTTCGTCGCGCCGAAACGGACGTAAAAATATCACACTTTCTCTGTAGTCTACCGTTAGCTAGCTACCGTAAATGTAGGCTACTTTTAAAATGCCATATTTTCCCTCTGGGCTCACCAAAACGGACGTAAAAGCATATTAACCATTCACTTTTCAGTTTTTCAACAATCGGTTTAGGAATCGGAATCGTTTTAAAAGTACCGGTTTGGCATCGGAATCGTAAAAATCCAAACGATACCCAACCCTACTCTAAAACGAGGAAAGGAAAGTATGTCTTCATGTGAAGAAGAGCTCTCCATTCCAGCCATTAAAACATGAAGGTGGGCATTAGCTCGGTCAATCAAACGAATGAAAGAACTGAAGGCTGAAATTCTCACAACTCAAAGAGATTGATACACCAAAATGAAACAGACAGGAAGGAGCCCTGACTGTTTACAAATATATCGGTTTCAACCGTTTCCATAGCAGGAGCGTCACAGTGGCATTTTTAATTCTCGCTAAAGCCTACTATGACACTTGAGTTCAACCAAATGTCAGGCAGAGGTTAACAATTCTTCCCACTGAACATGACAGTCAACAAACATTGGCTTTGACAAATGTGTCAAACGTGGTAAGTCGAGTCCTTCCCCTCTCCCACTCAGCTATCTGGACACTTTTGTCGCACAGTAACATGAATCCTGTCAGTGAGATGTGTGGGAAGAGGATTTGAGTTGTTGTGCAAGGGATCTCCTGTACAGTCATAACAACAACCTTTGACAGAAGGTCAAATTATTTAGAGGAACACATTAAGACAGTTAATACATTCTTAATCAATGAATGTAGCCACTTTATTCACATAAACGTCATACTGTGGCATACTTTGTTGCTTTCTGGATTGAATCTCAAAGAAGTAAATCGGTTTAAATAAGCAGCAACACACTTCAGGGTGTGCAATGTCACAGATTATGACATGAATGCTGTATCTTATTAGCTGTGTTAATAAGAATGAGGCTGTTGTGTGAGAATGTCAGTCATTTGATTTAAGGATCTTAAACTATAAATTAAAAGAAGTGTGATCGGACAGTCTTAAAGTGCCTGGTACCTGTAGCGACTTCATGTTATCACTTTTATACAATAACTTCCCCTCACTAAAATGACCGGCTTTTCGCCCCACTTAGACAAAATCTTTTTTTTCACGTTCAGTTTGAACACAGAAAGCAACTAAAATCAATATAAACATACTCGGCTCAATCTATTAAGAATGCAATTTAAATGCTCTGACATTCTCGGTTTCACTATCCGTCCTGAGAGTATGTGGAAAGAAGAAACAAATATCTGAATCATAAACTGCTGTTGTAGTTCATAATAGGCCTGCACGATTAATAGTTATAAAATCGTGATCTCGATTCACCCTGTTCCCGATTTAAATTTTTAAATGACTGATTAAAAAAATAAAGAATTTTTCGATCTTTATTTTGATAGGACAGCTGAAAACATGAAAGGCAAGCAGTTAAAGAGTGTGCTAAGAAATCATTCTGTTTGATACTGTACTTAAAATTGACAATTGACAAACTCCATTTCTCTAGAGACTGAAGCTGTAGCATGTTGATTGACATGTTTTAATGATGTAAAGACATGTTCAAGGAGTTCAGATAGAGCCTGTATCAGGGCCATATTTAGTTCAATGTGTTCTGTCACTATTTTTGGTAGCCTACTGTACTTAAATGGCCAGTATGTACTTTATTTTCTTTATTCATTGAAGCCTCTATGTTTACCAGCTTGTGATGCACAATGTGCTATAGGTGAAAAAAAAACAAAAACAAATCTATATTTGGTACTGCCAATTTGTTTTGTTCTGTCATGGTTCATGTGTGCAATAAACATTACATTTCATGAGAAAAAAAAATCGTGGCAGAGAATCGTGATATCAATTCTAAGCTAACAAAATTGTGATTCATATTTTTCCCTGAATCGTGCAGGCCTAGTTCATAACCTGCTGTTGTGGTCAATTCCCACTTACCTGTCAATGAACTGATCTATGATGACAATGTCTCCTGGCTGAATCTCCTCCCGGAGTGAACCACAGGCCGTGGTAACCAGCAGATGTGTGCAGCCCTCTTCTCTCAGTGCCCAGATGTTGGCCTGGTAGTTCACATTGGATGGCATAATGGTGTGTTGTCTCCCATGCCTAAAAGATGGGAATAAGCAGAACTCAAGATACACATTGTTTAATCATGTTCACTGAACTTTAGGTCAATGTCAGAAACAAGATAACACAGCTTGGCACTCCATTGTTAGATGCAGTGAAATATTGAAGACATGCAGTATGATTAAATATTCACTAGATGGTGCTAATAGAACAATAATTCACATCGAGAGTATAGTAAAACACCCTTTCTTACCTTGCAAGGAGCACACATTCCACGTTTTTTATTTTCCCAAGTATCAGAGCATCGGATGGCTGTTCAAGGAGAACACAAATATCCAATTATTAATAAAAACACTACTGTAAGGAATCATTTACAAGCAAAACAGGACAGAAGGTCAACAGAGCTTATCGTTTACACTGCTCTATTTGACAAGAAACAGGTTAGGGCCACAAAACACAACTAACCTTTCCATATGGTGTGTCGACATAACGCTCAGTCCTTCCTTCCAAGATGTCTGGATCATCAAGGCCTGAACCACCAATTATTCCAATCTAAACAAAAATTAGAAAGTTACACAACTACATCAGAATCAATATCTGACCAAAACACTTGTATACACATTTAAAAAAAAACACAAATACATAAAACTTTTCATAAATTTGTTTTACATACAGGGTAGGGGAATTAGGGCATGGATAAAGACACAAAATATAAAAGAAATGCAGTGTCTATTAACGATGAGGACACATTCAAATCAGTCACTAACTTGTTACCAACTGACAATATCCAAGACCCCAATGACAAGATGTTATTTCCTCCTCGGAGAGAAAGCTGTCTGTGTTTGTACTAGAGCTGGGCAATATATTAATATTATATTGATATCGTGATATGAGACTAGATATTGTCTTAGATTTTGGATATCGTAATATGACATAAGTGTTGTCTTTTCCTGGTTTTAAAGGCTGCATTATAGTAAAGTGATGTCTAAAATCTAAAATCTCATTGTGTAAATATTTTGTGAAAGCACCAATAGTCAACACTACAATATCGTTACGGTATCGATATATTTGGTCAAAAATATCGTGATATTTGATTTTCTCCATATCGCCCAGCCCTAGTTTGTACATACAATACAGTCAGTCAGTCAAACAGCACTGATCCTGGGTAAGAATATGTCCTCGAGTACTGCACTTCTACTCTAGCTTTACTACATTTCAGGAGGTAAAAGTACTTTTTTGGTTTACTCCAATACATTTATCTGACAGCTGTATTAGTAACTAGTACTTTGCAAAAGAATATGAACATGTGATCAGATTCTAAAATATGATGCACAGTAATGGATTAAACTAACGATATGTTAAATTGTTAAAATTGGTTCCAGCTGGAACTAGCTACAACACTGAAATGCTGCTAAAACTTTAATCAATGCATTAATAATAGCCTAACAGAGTTGCTGTTGTTCAATAGTACATTTTGATAATATTACTTGTAGTTATGTAAAGTTTGCAGCATGGTATTGCTACTTTAAATCAAGGTAAGTGGTGAAGAAGTACTCTGAGCCTTTACTTAAGTAAACGTACTAGCCTATACCATACTGTCACAAATAAAAGTCCTGCATTGAAAATGTCACATAAGTAAAATCAGGAACAATATACCTATTAAAAAAGGTATAAGTACTCATTGCAAAAAACTGGTCCATGTGTCTGTTAATATTATAACATTAGCGTAGTATTACTCAAGCTTTAGGCCTAATGTAAAAGCAGGATTTTATTGTTGTAGTTGGTTAAAGTAAAGCTAATTTAACTATTTTGCATAGGACAGCAAATAATTATGTTGTGTAGTTTAACAATACATCATATTTTATAAGGTGTTTCTTTTGTAAGCAAAACGTTTAATCTTTAATGCAACAAGTAACTAGCTAAATATGTCCAATCATAGTAGCGAAGAAAAAAGTATTATACGCTTCGCTCTGAAATGTAACGTTAATGGAGTAAAAGTGGAAAGTATGTTGAAAAGTAAAGACTCAAGTAAAGTACAAGTACCTAAAATTTGTACTCATGTACAGTATTTGAGTACATGTAGTTATTGCCTCCTGCTGGCAGCTGTCACGTACCGTTATAGTGAGGTGCACTCGGTCTGCAGTGGCCACGTGCTAAATCAACTACACCTGAGATGGTTCACCGTTAATGCTGGTTGTTATAAACAGTATCGCGTACAGTTAGCTATAGAGCGAGCAACCTTGCAGTTAGCATGCAAAAGCTTGTGTTTTTTCGCCATGACCGTTTAAAAGTGCAGACTATAACTATAAGTAACGTTACAGCTTTGCTAATACAGTACGATGCTAACAGATTATTTACAGTCTATGGTTTTTAACCCACAACGTTCAGTTGGTAAGACTTTCAACTTGACATTACATTTTAGGTTATTACCTTAATGGGCACCGTGGAAGCCATGACGATAGTTTTCTTGTCTGTAAAAGTGAAGATTTGTAAAAAAGAAGTTGTGAGGAAGACCCTTTATAGCCACAACCGTAAACAATATCCGTCTGCACCACGGACATCAGACAATTCTTTTCCTGTTAGATATGTTTGCCTTCAAAATAAAGGCGTGGCAAAACCAACATTTTAGATCAGATAAATGGCCTAGTGGTTTTTAGGCTATTCTGGTGTATTTTACTTGATCGTTTTTAAAGGCAAACAATGTGTTTACCTTTGTACTTACCTTACAGGAGGCCGTTGGTTTCCATTCAGAACACACACAGACACTTACCTGTACAGATAATGCTTTTCCTGGCTTTATAGTTAATAATACTTATTGTGGCCCTGGTTTTGAGAAAAACATTAAATGCCTTTTTTTTTGTTTTGTTTTTTTTGCATCCTTCTACACTGAAGCAGACACTAAGCACTTGGCATATCTGTATTGTGGAAGCCTTCCACAATACAGATATATAATAGACGGTGAGCTCTATAGCTTCTGCAGTAAGTTTATTTTAAGAGATACAGGAACCAGTTCAGTTTGAGTTTGTATGCAAAATTAGGACTACTCCTCTTAGTTGTGATGCTACAAATATGCAAAGGAATTTACAGTATATTTTCAGCTTCTTACATTTTCCATCTTTCACCTCTTCCCTCCAAATTATTTTATTAGACCTTTGATCTAGTCTGAAGCTATAACACAAAACAAAATGTAAACTATTAAGGAGGCATCTCTCCTTGATCGCTAGCTGCCTGCCCCCTGAATACACTGTGAAACAGCCCGGTCTCGGGAGACAACACAGGGGTCGTAAACGTCAAACAAACACTAGGGTACAGGCTGTGCACCAAAATACAACAAACCACTCCAGCCAATCACCAACAAGATGGTTGGGGGAGGGGGTGGGGGCAAGGATGTATTAAGGGGGGTGAGTGACAGTCAGTTTGTCATGACAGTTATGGAAACATTGGGGGAGGGTCGAGCTTGCTCTGTTTTGCTTGGTATTTACTTTGAACGTCAACAGAAGTGACGTCAAGCAGGAACTCCCAGTGCATCTTTAAAACCATTTATCAACAGTTGCAGACATATGGTGAGCATGGCCCAGCTATTACTAACATGAACCCAACAATACTTCAACACATGAACACATGAAGAAACAGAAAACCAACAGCACACACAGTTGCTCATTACAATTTATTTGAAATAAAATTGAATACAAAAGAGCAAAGTCTGAAATCCAAACATCATCCGCGGATAATAAGTACTACTCCATGTGCAAGTAGAAATTGCTTTGCATTAAGAATATAGCTGAATTGTGATGACAAAAAAATAATAATCACTGTAATCAATATTATCCCTGAGACCACCTTAAAATAAAATCCATCCACATACATCCATTAAAGAAAAATGAATTTCTTGAATAAGAATTGACACTTAAAAAAGATGTGAGACTCCCAATGATTCCATTCTGCTTGTTCCTTGTTTATAGTGGCACTTTGCACGTAAAATAATATTATTTTAGGCGTTAGCTAACACAACCGTGGAAGCCAGTGTCCAATGAATCGTTGCAGTAGAAAACACATGCGGTGGCATTTAAAAAGGGATATGTGTATTCACTATATCCGTCGAGGTCTGGTGACCTTCAACATATTGAACGTTGTTTTGATGTAAAATACTGCTGGCAGGCATTAGCTGCTAACGGTGAAGCCATATCTGAACCTCCGTAAAACTCCAGAGGGGCGGCGTCATCTGTGGTACTGTCCCTCGGTTGTCCTCGTTTAGTGCTGCTGGCCTGGGTGACACTGTCATTCGCAAAAAGAATCACTGTCACTATCAATGGTAATGACAGTGGGTAAGTGTTTCTCTGTGCGTTCTTTACTCTTGTGCCTTTTACTTTTCTTCTTGTGTTTCTTCTTCTTCTTCTTCTTATGGTGATGCTTGCTCCGCTCATTAGAGTTTTCCTCATTGACGAGCTCCACACTGAGGCTCCTGCTAGTCTTTCTTGACCGGTCTTTGGATTTTTTACGATGCTTCTCTTTGCTCTTTTTCTTGTGTTTTGTTGATAACACGGGGGAGTCACCGTTAGCATTTGAGTGGGAAAGTGTGTTTTTGGATGGCTCTTCCAAATGTCTTGTTTTGTATTTCCTCTTCCCACCAGGCTTATTGTTCTGAGATCTACTTTTCGTTGAAAGGGAGCGACTGCTGGAACAAGTCCTAGAACGAGAACGCCCCCTGTCCTGTCTCCGTGAATCTCTGCTGTGGCTCCTGGAGCAAGACTGCCGATCTGAGTAGTTGCGAATACTGTAATAGTAGGACCGCTTCTCTGTGTAATTCATCCCACTATTATTTCTCTCTTGGCTGTAACGCCTATTTGATTGATAGCTGTAATCACGGTCTCTCCTTTTATAATTACGGTCACATTTTGAGTAGTCTTTGCTACTGGAGTAAGAAGAACCTCTTTCTCTGGATTGAGTGCTGCTGGGGGAGATCACCGGGCTCCTGCTAGAGTGCCTGCGCTCTGCACTTCTTGACCTCCTCTTTCTCCTATGGTCTCTGTCCTTAGACAAGTGCCTCTCTCTAGATCTATCATTACTGTCAAATCTTCTACCTGTGTCTTTTCTGTCTAACTTACTGGATGTCTTGTGTCTGCTAGATGTTGAAGAGCTACATCTGTCTTTTGAATAAAACTGATGATAGTGGTCCGTTTCTGCATTTTCTGACTGTCCAGCACCACTTGGATCACTACTCTGTGAAGCTATGGGACTGAGACTGGAGAAGCGGATGTGTTGAGGTAGAAGAGGCACTGCTTTAATATCTTCACTGGCAGACTCATCAGAGTCAGAGGAGAGCTGAACCAGTTCAGGAGTCCTCTCTGATGTTGGCTTAACAAAACTTATAATGACACAGTCGTCGCTGTCATAAGACAGACACTCTTCATTGTTAACTCCACCGTGTGCCACGTCTGTTTGGTTATGAGGAGTCATTTGCTGTGGAGAGGCCTCAAACTCCTGTGTCTCCTCCTCTAAACTGCTGTCTGAATCGGAGTCTAAGGCGAGGACTGACAGACACTCGGCCCTGCTCTGCTCCGCTGTCGTAGAATATGATGGCCCAGGCGTCTCGTCATCCCACGCAGAGTGGCTCAAAGTAGACGCGGAGTCTCCTGGGGGGTCCAACTCCACTGAGTCGTCCTCATCCTCTGAGATAGCTATTACAGATGAATTGGAACTGCTGTCTTCATTTGAGGACGGGGCGGGGCAGTCGTAGGCAGCATGCTGGTCATATGCCTCCATATTGAAGGGGGACTTTGCAAAGCTGATGAACTCATGCAAAAAGTGCTCTGTGCGCCCCTGGAGGAATGGCCTGAGCTCTTCCTGAATAGCTCCATCCTCCATATCATAACGTGTAATGCGTGACATGATGATGTGTTGAACTATGTTGACCAAAGAGCCATGGGCCCCATATAACACAACGAGTTCTCTTTTTAGCCAGGGGATCAGTCTATGTAGGCAGGCAGGATTTCTTCGGAAGAACTCAGCTGAGGTGTCTCGGGAGCGGCCTCCATCCCGGACACTCCGAATCCTCACCCCCCGTCGGTACAGTTCCCTCCTGAAGTTTACCATTTCCTGCTCTCTGACACTGTTCACTGCCCTGCCTTCACTCGCAGCTCTCCTCTTGGCTGCCAACCTCTTCATCATCCGCCGGATGTAGCGGTCCTGCGGCTGTTGTGGAGGGTTTGCTGAGGCTTCAAACATTACTCCATTGTCTGGAGGTGGAGAGGTCCTTCCCCGCATCTGTCGATGGACTCCAGTAAGAGTTGTGCGGTATCTAAACCGCACCCCCCCAAAAGTCCCGAAAGAGCCATTATCCACCGGCTGCAGGTCATACTTCTTAAAGTCTTGATCTGATTTTATACTGTGATAGATTGAATTAAATGGCTGTTTGCATAGAGGGCACTCCGCTTTGTTCTTCGACCACTCCTGAATACAGCGGAAACAGAACTTGTGTAGGCAGACGTTCAGGTAAGAAATGTTGTTAAATATGTCCAAACAGATGGGACACTTGGAGTCTGGGGACACCTCTGCAGACATTGCTTCAGAGGTTTTCCTTCTGCCCTTTTTCTGGCTCTGCTGCAGGGCAATCTTGATTGCTGACATGATCTAACAAGATAAGAGAAAGCTTTAGCTTCATTTAAGAGTAAACCGAACAAATGCACAAAATACCTTCCCGTTTATTGAGCAAATATGCTCTTCAAGTAAACCTGACATCAGACTCATTAGGCAACTAAAAGGTTTGCACACTGTGACTTGCACAGACAATATTAATGTGCTAGATTAAGTTACACATTAATGATGTATGAAAACGAAAACAGTATTATTTATCCTTCTCATCATGACAACAATGAAATATGACTCTGAACAATTACTTTTTGAACATTATACATTATTATGACATATCAGCTTTGTTTCTATAATAAAAACAAGGCTGTCTCCCCCATTTCAAATGCATATCTACATAAATAACCTTAACATACATTCAAGAACCCTACACGGACATCATATCGTGAATATCAGAATGTCTTGTATTTAAAAAAGAGCAGAATAAATGACAGAAATGGCGGCCTAACTGGAATGGAACATGGATAGTGTTATATGGTTATGACAGTCCGTGATACATAACTATTATCACGGTCTTAACGTTACATCGGATCTATTCGCGCTGTAACGTTACGCCTTTCATATGGGCAATCTTGATAGACATGTTAACGTTACCACTGAGAAGAACACGTCGGATTAATCCTACAATTAAATCGACAATCGTGTTTGTCCTTCGGTTACGTTGTTGTTTTCTGTTTTGCGTTAGTTAGCCTAGCAGGTTTCGCTAGGACCGTTTATAGAGTGCCCACTCAATGAGTAACGTTACCGTTCTTGTCGGTAAACAGTCGGTTTGAAGTGCTGGTATTATCTAAACAATCCTGACATTTATACAAATTATTCTGTCGAAGGTACATTGGCGCTACCACTGATCGAAACTGCGAACTCAGCCAACGAACTTGGTTAGCTAAAGTTAGCACGCTAGCTAAGTAAGCTAGGGCGTTATAGCCCATAGCATGGATGTATTGCGTTATAGCTATCTAGCCTTAGCTAGCTAGTTAGGCTAGGACCTCTACGGTTAGTTAGGACGTTCGAGAAAAGTTGAACAATATTTACTTTTGGCTTCCTCGGACACGTTTGCAGTTGGAAACTGATTAGATCTCTTCTTCTTGAAGAAACCCATTCATTTCTACATAACTGTCAATCAGGAGCAACTCTTTACAAGCCCGGCAGCCTAGCTTCATAACACTCCTTCCATTCTGAGTATTTCTTTTTTTATTCAAGCTAGTGAAGCCACTTCCGCCCTTCAGAATAAAAGCGCCATATTTTCATTTTGAACAACTACCAAAATAAGAGTTCGTACACACAAAATCAAATCAGGATAAAACCCATAGAAATGATCATATTTACATTTTTATTGATTATAGCTATTCTACAGTGCACATACTGTAATGTAAACAGCATGAAGCACACTGCCAGTTAATAGTTAACAGAAGGGTCTTTAAGGCCTTGTTTTTATGCTACGATACCACATACTGTACAGTGTATACAACAGTTCTCAGTCCAGCTAATAGCAGTCTGAAATACCACTGGAGTCATAAGAGTAAAAGTAATATTTGCCTCAACTTCAATAATAGGTTAAAATTTGACAAACATTTTATACTCATTAGGAAAGCTTGCCATTTGGAAATCCAGTGCATCTTAAGTGGTTACCTTGTGCTGTACCAGAGCTGGTATTAAAAGTAAACATTTAGACCAAAATTTTCAATTTGCATACCCACCTATCTGCATTATATCCACACCCCATTACCCTGCTTAGAATTTAAAAACATTAAATAAGTGGAGTAACATGTTATAAAAAATGTACTTTACAGCTAACCTGCTACAGGCTACGCTAATAAGATTGAGTTTACTAACTTTCTTTATTCTTTTTTTTTTTTTAACCATGATGATCTGGCAGTTAACTGAAAAATGTTTCTCTAAAAAAATACTAATGCATCTTACTGGAAACATTCAAAACAGTCATTAATAATCTCCACTTTAATATGTCACTATTTACATTAATTTGTGAAATTATACATACTCATAAATAACTTTGTAATATTTTATTGGCATATACACAGTTTTTACAACAGAAAATGATTGAAACTTCAGTGATGACCATGGGTGTCAGGGAGATCTGGAACAACTTCACCCGTCTCCAGAATGGTGTCACCCTTAACAAAATGACAAGGACAAACTAATTAGAAATACTCTTTCCCTCCATGAAGGCATCTCAAACAACAGCTCTTTTATGCTTTTGTCAGAGCATCTCTGGACTGTGGCCTGTTTGTGTGGAATCAGACTACAGGACAATCAGGTCTTACTATGGCTGGTAAAGCAAGCTGATATGCAGCTGTACGTACAAAAAAATACACAACGATTATAGTGATTACAGGAAGAACAAAGGTGCAATAGTAGAATTAACAAATCATACTTACAGGGAACAGCTTGGGTTTCAAATCCACAATACCATATGGCCTTTGCTGTAGGGGACAATGACATTGTCAATGCTGCATTCAAAGTACTCCTGCTTTCTTTACAAGTTGCCCTACTTGTATGCTACCTAAAGAATAAAATAACACTCTAAACAGTTAAACATGTATGTTATTATTCAGGAAAATACATGTGCAAATGCCTAAAATAAGAAATAAATAAATAAAAGCTCATAGTGGGCATACACAACAGTAAAAAGAAAATTAGCCAATCCGTGGCTCTTCAAAAAACTTAAGCATTCACACAAGTGAAGGTCTAACTCCATTGCACATAACATGCAATAGTTATTTCTTAATATCCCAAATAATGTTTAAAATTCCGCATGACTTACAGCAACATGGTATTTCACACAGTAGTGAACAATCCAAGCAGGTATCAACAGCCGTGTTAATGTAAAAACTCCACCTGTGTATGCTTTGTAGGTCTGTGTGGAGAAGCACATTAGAGACAGGTTATTATAGAAGAGAAGTACATCATGAATCACAGTGTTTATTCTGACAACCCCACAAAAGATAATACATACTACAACATAGGGATCACGCTCTTTTACTCTGCGTAGGTGAGGAGTGTATGCATGTAAAACACTCAGCTGTAAAATACTCAAAAATGAAGTGTTTAACAAAGTGGAAATTGAATCAGAATAGGGGTTACTTTATGGAATGGATACATGCTGAAACATAAAGTGGACTAAAGCAACTCAGAGACAAGAGAAGTTTAAAATGTGCAATATGTAGGGCTGGGCAATATATTGATATTAAATCGATATTGTGACACAAGATTAGATATCATCTTAGATTTTGGATATTGTAATATGGCATAAGTCTTTTCCTGGTTTTACAGGCTGCATTACAGTAAAGTGATGTAATTTTCTTAACTTACCAGACTGTTCTAGCTGTTCTATGATTTGCCTTTACCGACTTACAGTCATTATATTCATATTACTGATGATTATTTCCTTAAAAATCTTATGGTGTAAATGGTTTGTGAAATTACTATTTTTCACTAGGGCCTACTGTGAAATAGTCAACCCTACAATATTGTTGTTAACTCGTTATCGAGGTATTTGGTTAAAAGAAATCGTGATTTTTGATTTTCTCCATATCGCCCAACCCTACAAACAAGTGAGATAAAGTATGACTGTTACAGTTCATAGAACAAATCATTACCACATGTAAAAGGACATAGAGTTCCATTATCTCAGTGAACATCTGGTTCGTACTCCATTTCATAATAAAGTTAAGTGTCTCTGAAACAGGGCTGCAGCCAGTTTTCTTATTTAACCAAATGTGAAGTCACTGGTGAAGTCACTGGAGAATATCACATACTGATAATAACCTCCATACTATAGTCACATGATAAATGTAGCACAATTATTATTTCAGCAAACGGTCGAAATAATTTAACAACCCTGTCATTTTGAGAAAGCAGTAGGTTAGGTTAACGTTAGCCGTTTCACCACGTTGGAGGCGAGTGAACATTTAGCTGTGTCGTAGCTTAATACGTTAGCCTTATAACACTAACAGTGGTCACACTCTGAAAACCGTTCAGTTTGTTATCTGATAATTTCTGTTTGTAACGTAACAGTTATCAACAGTGGTTGTTTTGCAAGTTAGCGTTAGCTGTGTATCGGGACTCACGTAAAGCCTCCACAGGCTCTTGGGCTCCAGAAAGCCAGCCCAAAACTTCGCGACAGCGCCGGGAGGTTTAGCTTGTATCACGGGCTCCCTCGGACTGAGCTCCTGGTCCTTCAGCCACTGCCTCCGGAGCTTTGTTATCTGCTCGACACGGAGCTTCTCGTCTGGTGTGTACCCAGACATTACTTGTTTCTGGATATTCAACCTCAAGAGACCTACAATGACACCATGGAGGACACTTCTCTTTGCAGGGAAATATACCAACCGACGAAGAAGAAGAAGGAGCGGAAACGATATGAGATTGAACAGTTCGACAAATTATACTGCGACACCTGCTGGATCGGAAGAGAATATAGTGACACATGAAGCGATTTTTTTTCTATTCCTTTCTTCGCCTTTTTGTAATGAAATTAAAACTCATTGAATCATTCTGAGAGTGACAGAAAAATGCGCTGTGAGAAGAGTGTCAGAAGCAGTGAAGTCTCTCAAGTCTCTTAATTTGTTATTTATTTTGTTCGTCCATGTATTTCTATGGGCGCAATGCCAATTTAAAGCAAGGAATACGGTACCGCGGGTTTCATTCTTTGGTTTCATGCCAACCAGATTCTTCAATTCTTCAAGAAGTGACGATGCACACTCCGGTACAGTAGGTGGCGGCACGCACCTATAACGCTGGTTTGTAGCCTGCTATTAAACGATTAAGAAAACAGTTTAGAACCAGTCCCTCCAAGCTACTGCCTGTTCTGTCACATGTAGCTAGGGTCGTGGATGCAATTAGCTGACGTTTGGGCTAAAGAACAACAAAAAACAACAAACAGGCACTCTGTGGATATTTATTAGCCTAACATTTCATTCGCAGTGACTTTCAGGTAAGACTTCTCTTGTTTCTCGATAGCCAGGAGCGGCAAAGTCCAGTTAACGTTACCCTCCACTAAGCGTTGAGGCTAGCTAGCTAGCTAAACTTAACTCAACCGTGGTTGAGTTATGGTAAGCTAGCTGTGAAATCTTCAACACAGACTGTCATGATCGAGCTGTAAAATAACAAATCTACGGACTGTCATTCAATCTCACTAGCACCGTTCGATATAAAACTATCATCAAACTATAGTATTTTAAATCGTTTTTGTATTAGTTAGTTAATGTTAGCTGTTAGATGGCCAAGGAACTAGCATGTTGTTAGCAGTCACATTAGCCTCCGAGCTGAGAACAAGCCATTACCTCAGCTACTGTCTGTACAGTGCAATGTAAAGCCATAAATCAAGGTGACATGTGTACAGATTACAGGTGACGCAAAGGACTCTTATGTAATCTGTTTTAAGTTAAAGGATATTTAACTCTTGCTACTTAACATCATAACAGATCCCCTTTTATTTAATTAGAAAAACTCACAGAACACTGTAGGAGCAAATGCATTGTGCAGGATAAATAAAAAGACAACAAACATAAAACATAAACATGGTTATTGTATTCAGACAAGTAGGTATGAAAAAATATGTATATAGACAACAATTGACAAACATGCAGCATCTACCATACAAGTCAATCGTCACTGTATGTACAGGGTAGTAGTGTGGTTGGTACTGTATATACAGTTAGTGCAAGATTACATGGGTGTGTAGAGAATGCCAAAATAATTATGTGTCAGTAATGTAGCGTAATAAGCTATTCTATATAGAGAGGTAGTTGTATACATCTGTTGATGGATATGGAGCAGGAGTGTGAGATATGAATATATGAATACAATCCTCTGTCATGGTATGAATAATGTATTACCTGTTTCTGGCTAACCCAGCAAATTAGATGCATGCCAAATAAATGTACATAATGAAATTGAAACAAAAATCATATTAAAATCTAACACTGCTGTAAAGCAGTCCTGCTCATTGATATGCAACATTGACTACAGTAGCCTAATATACCAAGAGATACTGAGAGGATAGCTACCACGGTAAAACAGAAAAACTCTTGACGGTTGACCAATTTATATCAGCAATTACTAAACAATATCAAAACAATATCCCTTCGTTGTCCAACTATTTTGTTTCTTTGCAGGACTGTGCCAGATTTTGGATGGAGTCAGCACCGGCGTTTTTATTGTCTTGTGTAGCCGCAGCCAGGGACCTCAGGGTTCTGTCCTGTACATCAGCGAGAGAAGAATGGTCAAGTATTTCTGTAATAACACAGACATCAGGAGTACGTGGGACCATGTTGTCTCTGCTTTTTGGCAGAGGTACCCAAACCCATTCAGGTATTGTAATATTTTCATGGTCAGTATTTTTTATCAGGGATGCTTATTGTAAAGCATGTGGTGGGAGTCAGAATGCAACAATGCCTTTTAAGATATTGGATTTTTTTAGTGGCACAGTGCCTGGAATGAAAACAAAATACCCTACAATCATACTTGCTCAACTTTGTCTAGATATGAGTGACTAGAATAAAAAGACAAAACAAGACTACAGTACATTGTGAACCTTTTTGTTTGTTTTTAGTAACTGCTTACAGTTAGATGTTTCACCAGCTACAGTAATTTGCAACCAACATCATGAGAAATATTGTGGGAAGTTGAAAAAGGAGGTTGCGCTTCAACAATGGAGATGCTAAACCCACAATCCAATAGGCATGTTCCAAAAAGTAAAGAAGTAGGACAAAATACTGCCATTGCACTTTTTTAATTGGGCTCACATCACAATCAATCAACGCTGAGATGTGCTACTTTTTCTTCACTTTTTACATTATGGGAAGTGTTTACATTTTCAGATCAGTATTGATGGATTAGGGCTGTCGCAGTATCACATTTTCACTATGCAGTTTAAATGGCAAATCACATCTTTATAATATAAATCCCTCAGTAGAGGACCTTTGCGATAAAGAGAAGTTATTGGAGTGTCTGTAGCCCTACAGGAATCTTGTCATCATATTGAGTTATAAGGATGGAGTGTATTGTTGAATCCTACAATACGGTTCAGGTGAACCTACAACTAAAGAGCCCTCAGTCACGATTTAAGATAGTGAACTGAGAAAACAATAGTAATAGTATAATAGAGAAGTAAAGTTTAGCATAGTCATAGTTGTGTGGTTAATCAGTTATACTTGCGTTATGACTTGACCTAACAACACCTTGAGGAATCTTTGCTCTGTATTATCTCACAAACATCGCAATGTCATTTCGTGCTCAAAAAGATGCACCAGGACACACAGAAAACACACAGACATTTTCTTTTAATTGACTGTGGAAGTGGACCCCTGTTTTAACCAGAACTGAAATTAACCACAGACAGATATGAAACCTGAAAGTTAAGGCTAGGTTCCCAAGTCCGTCTTAAAGCAACACTCACAACACACACATGTACATTGACACAGCTGATACAGTTTTCGCTTGCTGTAAGGATTTTCGAATATAAGAGATCCCTTTTTATTAAAAAGCTTCCAGTGGAAAAGATGGGTGACACAATCCATAGCAAGAATATATTCCAAACTTAAACCTGGGAGTTAGCCAAACCAAGTGAGTATCCTCCAAAGTTTAGTATTTTTAAGTACAGAATTTCCTCCTTGTGTTTCCACAGTATTCCTTGCTGAGCTGCAGTGGATGTATAGTAACGCAAAGACGGAATGTGAATTGAAATTGAAAGATGTCCACTTCCATTTGTCTATCCCAGACTGCTGAGGCCTCATATAAACATAAAATAAACTTAAAATTGTATTTTTGCAGAAGATAAGGACTGCTGATTTTGTGTCCCATCACTTACACGGAGGGACGGGATCTCTCATTGGCCAGTATGAACAGCAGGAATGATTATTTCAGTGTTTATATGGGCACCTGACTATTTTAAGACAGACCTAATGACACACTTGGCTATGTGTTTTTGTATCCTTCAGCACCCATGTGCTCACAGAGGACGTTGTGTACCGCGAAGTGACTGCGGACCACCGGCTCCTCTCCAGACGTCTCCTGACGAAGACCAATCGGCTGCCTCGCTGGGCGGAGCGGCTCTTCCCCACCGGCATGTCCCGCTTGGTGTACATCATTGAGGACTCCATCGTGGACCCTATCAACAGGAGCCTGACCACTTACACCTGGAACCTCAACCACACAACTCTCATGGTGAGCTGTCTGATTCTCTGTGGTTGCTTTTTGTGTAGCATTTCCCTTTCTTTGTTATGAACCTTTTTTACAGCGATTTTCCCGTAAGTCTTTGAAAAATGTTAGCAATTTTTCATCTACCGGTATGTCTCACGGACCTTGTGAACTCTACACTACTGAGAGAAATCTCTAATATTCACTTGCCTGTAGCACTTTTTGTCTACCTGAGTTTCTTAAGGTGGCTACAATGAATATTTTTATAATAACAATGTATCTCAATATAAAGCTCCCCTTAGCTTTATGGAGCTTTATATTGAGTTTCAGGTAATTGGTTAGCTGTCCCGTCTGCAACTTTACTGTTTTGATGCACTCTCTTATAGCTAAAAAGCTCTAATAAACCCACTGTACACTAGTTGCTTAGCACCAAACATCAGTGTTGTGTTTACAACTGCCCCCGAGTGGCCAACAAACAAATGGTTTTGCTGACCTCCAGTGGTTAAAGGTATCACATTGCTTCAGTGATATGGGAGAGTACTGACATCACTGTTGGATGTCATTACAGGTGCAGCATCGCATACCTCTTACCACACTCAACAGTTATGCAGTGTGTTAAGTTCTAGCAAAAGCTGATTTATACAAGAATCCAGATTTGTGTTTTCTACAATTCAAAATCAATTCACAAGTTCCAAAAAATAAGACCCTGTTCAAAGTGTTGCTGTTTCTCCTTGCCTGATACTATGTTGGCAGAGTAGAAGAGCCTGCACTCTGTGCCGTGACTACGCAGTGCAGTCAGGTGTAGCTGCTAACCCCAGAAGGGAGGAGGGAATATTAATTCAACCAGCCGTATCTTCAAAGGAGGCGAGCGTTTGAACGCAGTTCAGATGTAATGATCTCCCAGGGAAGAAGGGCCTTGACACAACTTGTACATTATGCAGCTTTGAAGTGTGCTTGTTTCACACTCTCACTGTACGCTAATGCAGGGTGGATTTATGTTACTCGTGTTTTTAATCTACTGCAGCATGAAACGCAACCGGAAATTAAGCCAACTAAAAAGAAATTGTCTGATCAGAGCATCCAGTTCGTAAAATGTTTCATTATAAATCAGCTCTTAAGCCCCCTGTGTGTCGAAAACTAGATAATAAAAAAAAATAAAAATAAAAAATAAAAGCGTTCCACAGCTTTGTCCTTTACCTCAACCTGCTGTCACTTTTCTCTTTCCCCATGTTAGTCGGTTGAAGAGCGTTGTATTTTCCAAGACTCCGTGGAGCAGACAGCCACCACCGAGCTGAAACGGGAGGCGTGGATATCCTCAAACGTTTATGGCTTCTCCAGACCTATTCAGGTACTTTTAACCTTTTTGTGCAATAAGTAGTTACCCATACTTGAATCAACATGTTCAACTATTCAATATTTTATATTCTATATCAATGTTTTTTTTTTCTTCTTTGAAAATAGCCATCATGATCTTTACATAAGATAGTTATGAATTCATCAGCATAGAGGTGTAATAGCAGTAATATAGCAGCAAGGCACACTATTTCCAAGGCCTTATTTTGATTTGTAGGTCAGAGAATGGGCAGTAGAGGCCTGGGAGCCTATGTGCAAATGCCAAAATAAAGAAGTGGGAGATGTGAGGGGAGAAGTGAAAACAGTGCCAAAAATATGTCAGCCTAAAATTGTTATTGTTATTACTGTAGATGCGGAAGATGCCAGGCTTGCTTTGATATCCCCAGAGAAAAGGAGAGAGGGGACTGTTAGCTAAGTGTTGTTGTTTTTTAGCTGTCTCCCCCAATGCAAAGCCATTTCCTGTTCTGTCTTTTCCCAGGAGTTTGGATTGGCCCGATTCAAAAGTAACCAGGTGAAGGCCATGAAAGGGCTGGAATACGCACTGTCCAACTTACAGGGTACGTACACTTCACCAGCAGAAACAACAAGAAAGGGAAGAGGGAAACAGTTTATTTTTAACTGTTGCTATTTCTGGAGAGGAGAAAGTCATATGAGAAGTAGGGCTTTCTTTCCTCAGAACATTAGATGCGACACATTGTACGTTGTTATTTATGTTTTCATTTATACAATTTCTATACTTTGGATACATGGATAAACATCCTCATTATGTTTCTCGCCCCAGCCATTCAAATGTTAATGTTTACCCTTCCAAGTTTGAAGCAGTTATTACTCTGCCATTGGAAAGTTGTCAGCATTGCATATAAATGTACCCCAAAACAGGTTAATTTAAGCAGCCTAAAGACCCTTGTTGCTGCTTAGAAATATACCAAATAAATACCGTGGCTGCAGAGGGATATGAAACCATGGCAACTACAGTGACAAACAGCTTGGGCTTCTGAATTTAGACTCCGACCAAAGATTTAGGCAGTCACTGTTGCATAAACAAAATACTGCGGAGCAGGCCATATGAAAGACACTAAAAAAAGAAAGCCTGTCCCCCGAGAGACGAAAAGGGCAACGACTTCAATAACCTGAGACATAAACATGAAAAGACTTGAGGCCAATTAAAGGTGCTGTCTATAAAAAAAATATGGGTGTTCACAACAAATACTGGTAGCTGTCTAAAACTACAGTATCTGCAAAAATGTGTGTCATTCATCACAGCTAGGGCTGAAACTACTGATTCTTTTAATTATTGATTCATCGGTTAAATATGTTATTGATTGAATTCATTGTTTGGTACATTACATGTCAAAAAGTAGTTTTACAAAATCGCTCAAACTTCCCTAAACCCAGGTCCACACATTTTAATGTCTTGTTTTGTCCAACCAACAAAGATATTTAGTTTAATGTGATTGAGAAAGTTAACCAGAAAATATTCACAATTGAGACGGTGTAAGATGTGATTTTTATTTTAATTTATTTTTTGGTTTGAAAAATGACTTAAATCCAGCTCTAATCACAATCCTTTATTTGTCACGAACAAATATGTTATCCTTCATCAGACTTCAATTTAATTTAATTTAAAAAAAAAAAGTTTTGTCTGACAAATTATCATTTGCAACGACGACCTCAAATTCACACAGTTACACATTCATACCTGGAAGCTACAGCCACAGTCAGATCTGCTGGCCAATGAGCAGCTCCAGTGGAGTGGTATTTTTTACATTTATTTATTTATATATATATATATATATATATTAGTGGTGGGCCGTTATCGGCGTTAACGTGCTGCGTTAACGTGAGACTCTTACCGGGCGATTAAAAAAATATCGGCATTAATCTATTCTCAAAGTTGGGTTGGGAGCTGGGTCTACAGGCTACTACACAAGCTATGATGACTTTCACCTTGATATTTTAGCGCGAATGCTGCTGGAGCTGCTCCCCCCGCGACCCAACACCGGATAAGCAGACGACGATGGATGGATGAATAAACAGTTAGTAACAGTGTTTCCCACACATAGACTAATGTGCGGCGGTGCGCCTCACAATCAACACTTGCGTTTTTTATTTTTTTTTAACGCTATTTAAAACATGCAGCTACTCGTTCAGCAGCATATTTCCTTCCCTGCTCTCCTCCGTCTCTCTGTCACTTGCGTCTGCCAGTGTTTAATGTCAGAGTCCCGACCCGACTCTTAGCAAACCAGCGATTTCGCCCGCTTTAGAAAGTTAACTAGTCGCAAGTTTGCGGTAAAATGCAGTTGGATTGTCGAGGTCAAAGCACTATACGTAGCAGCTGTGAATCAAATAATGTATTATAGATAATGTTATGTCATTTTTTCTACTCTTACACTGAATGTTTGCTGCTTCATCCCAGATGAGTATTGAAAAGTATTTTCCGCGACTGAAAAAGGCCACCGCAGAAACACTATAGTAAACACAAGTAGGCTACATCTTATTGAACATGATTTATTTTCATCACCAATTATCATAGTAGAACAGTTTGTGATGCATTTTGGGGAACAGGAGATGAGCCCCTGGTCTAAAGTGCCACCTGGCTTGAGAAACCCGTTCTCAAAGACTTACTTTTAGTCATTATTTGGGTAGCACACATTCTGAATGCCTTCGGGCAGCCATTTTAATCTAGATTAATCTAGATTAATTCCAAGATTACAGTGAGATTAATCTATATTAAGAAAATTAATCTATGCCCACCACTAATAAATAAGGCTCCACCGGTATCTTAGCCTAGCACAGATCCTGGAGGTAACTGGTTCCATCTAGCCTACTGCTCCGAATAAGTGACAAAATAACGCCAACATGTTCCTATTTACATGTTGTGATTTGTATAGTCACAGCGTGTACAAATAACAACGTCACATGAGACACAGCCATCTTCTAACCGTATATAAACTGGGAACTATATTCTCAGAAAGGCAAAGCAGTGCTACTTGGGCGGAGTGATATGCTTGCAGCACCTGAGAAGCCGAGGGCAGAGCAGCAATGCTTCGCCTTCCTAAGAATATAGTTCCCAGT
The DNA here is from genome assembly GCA_023631565.1 of Gymnocephalus cernua. Lineage (NCBI taxonomy): Eukaryota > Metazoa > Chordata > Actinopteri > Perciformes > Percidae > Gymnocephalus > Gymnocephalus cernua. Next base: position 20,454,961 of record CM042427.1, on the reverse strand, counting down.
TTATATATACAGTCAGAAGATCAATGCAACGAATCAATGCAATACAAAACATGAATTTTTGAAAAGTACATTTTAATGATCCGAGAGGTTATTTTAAATGATAGGAAGCCATTAGATGGAGAGGTAGTGCCTTGTTTGGCAGTAGGCTCTGATGAGTGAGGTTTGTATTGTGCTACAAACTGTGTGTTGTGCTGATGCAGCGTACTGTTGTCTGAAAGGACATTCTCCCACTGTTGTGATTCTGTCCCACTGCCCCTTTGTTGATGGCACTGCAGGGATTGGGATCAGGCTAAACGTTATGGTAAGTATGTAAGCAAGTGGGGCATCCACCTGCCATCCCAGGCCTTGCCCAGGGTTGTCACAGGATGCCATATATGAGCCTCACACAGTAGATAGTGTAGCAGAGGTAGTGACTCTCTCCCCATGTGTTGTTTGTTTATGCAGATACACACTGTATTTGTCCCCGAAACTCGGAGTAAAAGTAACTCAAAGGTTGATCTAGTATTGGAGTAGATAGTGTCTAGATAGTTTAGTTGACCCTACTTTCAGATGTGAGACTGAACCCTATAATCAATTTTGTGGTGTTTCTTGTTTTCCAGTGTTTTAAATCACAAACTCTAAACTTGACTTGATATTTGAAAAAAAAAAAAAAAAAAAAAGAATCTGTCCATTCATTTAATATTGTAATATTATTTTTTTACATGCCGCTACTAGTATAAAGTTTTGATTTGCTCTCTTGTTTTGCACTTTAGAGATAAAAAAGTCACACATTACATTTACAATGAGCAAATCATATGTTATACACATAGACTGTTTAAACGGTAGAGGCAAAAATCTACGGAAGCCCTGGGAGGCAAGTGAGAGAAAAAAAGAAACCCGGTTATCCATTTTCTAAGTCTGATTTTTAAAAAAAAACAGCAAAAAAAAAAATGTATGAGTTAGGACAGGTGGAAAAAAAAAAAACCCGGTTTTGCTAGGATAATCTTTCTAAGTTCCTTGCATAACCTCGCATTATTTTGTGCTTCCTCGCCATACTTTTCTTCTTTCATTCCTTCCGAGCCATGTGTCTATTTTCGCTCAGCTGACAAGTGCAACGCCTCAGTATGGATAAGCTCATTGATTTTTACTTTGAACTGGGTATTAAACTGATATACTGCTCAATGGGCATATTCAAACTCTGTGTTTAAGTTCTAGGATTTATATTTCTTATGCATGACAAGATAATGTGCAATGTCAGAGGTGTCGCATGTGGTGGTGAACCAACAGAGAATTATCAGAGAAGAAGAACAAGTACGTTGTATCAAATAAAATAAAAACTAATGTTCTTTATTAGACAGTAAACAAACAGCTATAACCGAATTAGACACCATACACCCAAAAAAAGATTTTATGAAATATTGATTACAGAACATGCTACATTTGCTAAAAGAAAGTTGGAAAAGAGGCTATGATGTAACCAGATATCTCCTTCATTAAAAAAAAACAGAATATTGAGATCTAACCGACCAGTCTGATGTGTGTAGGGGTCTGTATGGTGATACTGTAGCAGCTTGTGTCGTTTTCAGCCGATTTAATGCCAATCCTAGCATGGCACAGATTAAAAACCCACAGTTTTTTTTTTTTTTGTTGTCTCTTGCCTCTTAGAGCTTCTGTAGAACCTTTTGTAACTTTGAAAATGGTGTCAAGTACTGCAGTTTGCCATTGTATGGCAGTATAGTCAATGATAAATGCTGAATAACAGAAAGGACCTGCAGTTGTTGTTGTTTTGCCGTTTTATTCAGTTTATTTTGAACTATCAATAAATAAATACAAAATCTTCTCTGATTGGACAGAATAGACAGAGTGAGGGACAGGAACGGTTGGAGAGAGCCGTGTCGTGTGTGGGATGGAGTCATGTAATGCTGTGATTGCATGCAATGCACCTGGGTGTTTGTGTGTCTGCTTTTTTTTATTGTGTGCTTTTATTGATTACGTTGAATGTCGGACACAATGCTCATCTCATAGGTCCACATGTATTGCTGCTCGCATCAACTGCATGAAGTCCTAACTTCAACAGACATTTTTACTGTATTTATGTTTTGTCTGAATTTGATTTCTTCAACGTCAGAATCGTTTTACATCCTGCAACACTAAAGTCAAATGAACACTAACCTTTTATGCTGAACCTAATATACGTACCTGCTACACTTAAAGTACACTTTGCAAAAGTGTGTCACCAATTTACCATTTACTGTATGGTGCTGAACATACTTCAACAATCTGAAATCTAAAATCATACATTATTAGACCAGTTGATGTGAAATATCACAATTGATATAAACCTATTTATACTACCCAGTAAGACCAATTGTGTTTTTTATACACTGTAATACAATGAATCACTTGTATCAAAATCAGACCGGTAGTGTCTGAGAAATCACCTGAGATACCACAGTAGCGCCTCACTCTTGTAAGACTGCGATGTCTGTTTTGTTTCCAGACATTTCCTTCAGGGGAATAAATAATAAATATAAACCCCTAAAACATCCTTAAACCTGTCACTTAACAGGCAAACACAGATTATGGGAGTGCTGAGATATTCCTGATGATGTAAAACCCCTTTGGAACTTTTTTTTAAGGTGCTTTTATACGAGCAGTGAATTCAGTCGCCTTTCACTTTCAGCAGAGTTAGTGGGGCCTCTGCATCAGACTGTGCGACACAGACAGTGGATCAAAAACACAAGAAATCAACTCCACTTTAGCGAGGAACAGGAAACCTGTTAAAACCAGTTGGGCAGCAATTTGCTACCAGTAAGACACCTCTCAGCCAATGTAATTTTAGTAAGGGCTGACATTGATCACTTTCCACTAAAACACACATGGTGACCAAAAGATGGGTGATGTCATAGAGGCATGCAGGGATTTCTTTTTTTATGTCGCTTATGCAATTCAAGCCAATTTGCACAATGTTTTGTTTTGTCTTTGTTGTTTAAAAGAATATAGGATGTAGAAATCAACTGTTTTTAAACAGTTTTCACATTAGTGAAACTGGCCCCTATAACTTCCCCAAATCCAGTCCCTCCAGTTATTATCAGTCTCCAAACGTGAAGAGGTTTCTCCCTCTGTCAGCATGCAGTCACCCTCGCAGGACACACATCTGCTTTGTCTGAAGGAAGCAGCTCGTCTCTGCTCTCATTCTGTCTTTCTTAAGGTTTTTTCGTGTGTGTGTGTATATATACTAGGGCTGTCAAAATAACGCAGATTAATCCATTCCATATTGACAAAGTTTCCTAGGCCAAAAAGAATGTTAATCTTGCGATAAAACAATTGACGGCGTTAAAATGGGTTTGCGTTAACGCTGTTAATAATGCGACAGCACTAATCTGTCTGTCTGTGTGTGTGTGTGTGTATATATATTTATATGCTGTATATGCATATGTGTGTGTGTGTGTATATATATATATATATATATATATATATATATAATGTGTGTATATATGTATATATATATATGTATATATATATATATGTTTTTATTATTTTTTGAGAACATAGCTGGAATACGAACAAACAAGAAAACAACAACACACAAACCGACACAGCACATCCTGAGTAACAATTACCACACTCATAATTAAATTGAATACAAAGTCGTTTTACAAAAGTAAACCAAAGTCTGTATACATAGTCAAAATAAAGGAATATCCACAGCATGGTGCTTTACATTGGACACAACACATTAGTCCTAACCCTGACAAGAATGTCAGCACAGGGTCCCAGATCTTATCGAACACACCTCCTATCTTCATTTTAAAATCGCAGTCTCTCCAGATATCATGCGTGTTTGCCATTTCTCTCAACCACAAATACTGTATGTGGGTACAGAGTCCGTTTTTCACACGCGCAAGATTAACTTCTTTGCAATCACCATTCCAAACAAAACAACCATGTTTTCATACTTATTGGCTGAAGATAAGGAGCTTGTTGCTCCAAGGATGGCTATGAGCTATGATCAGGTTCCCACCGCTTCCCAAAAGCCTCCGAGAAACAATAAAAGATGCATTTCCAATATGTGTAAAGTTTACTGCATGACCAAAAAGAATGTGTAACACTACGGATCATAGACTTACAAAAAAAGAAGCTGTGTAACTTTTCCCTGTAATAATAGTCTGTGTAACGTCTTAAACTGTATAAGACTATGTCTGACATTGACTGAACAATCTCTTCTATATACTCTTCAAACGTCCCAGACTTCATCTTTTAGTTCTACATTCAGCTCGTGTGCCCACTCCTGTCTAAGTCCAGATGTGTTCAACAGAGCTCTGTTAATGTAGGATCTGATTTAAAAAAATAAAAATAAGGGAGAAGGCCATGCAAGTAACAGGATCAAATTCATTTATTGCTTCCAGAGACTCTTGCTTGTTCAAGATTTCACAGTTGGGCGTATGCGTTTTGACATAATGTCGGATTTGTAAATATCTGAAAAAAACTAGTCACAGGGATATTGCGCAAGTTCTCCTTAATATATAGGTTGCTTATATTACAGATACCTCTCTGTTTCTGTTGCGTAGTGATTATGGCTGTTGCTCTCATGTGAGGTACTTGAAGTTTGAGTGTTCACAATGAGGTCAGGCACAAATAGACCGTGCCGCCCACGGCACTGAATCCAGTGTGTGGCCAATCCTAACAGAATACAAATGTGGGCGTGCTGCTCACATCAAGACTTTTTCAAAAGCATTTTCTCTTTTCAGAGGAAGTTCATAATAATGTAGGTGTTGTCACCTTTCCATCGTTCAGGCATGAACCTCTTTACATAAATGTGATGGTAACTTGACATGTAGTAACATTTCCATAACTCTTTCAACACCGCACAAGTCTGAATGGCGTCAGATTACCGCAAAGGCTGCTCATCATGTTCACCCGGATTAAGATCACTGTAAAACATTTACTATTCATCTGCTAAAATAAAAATCATTAATGCATTATGAAATACTGTAAATGAGCCAATTTTACATTGTTAGAGAATCAGATTATGCCAGATCACTCTCTAAAAATGATTTTCCCGTCACTGCAACCGGGAAACAAGAAAAAAAAAAAAAACCTTGTGCAACCACAGTAATAATCAGACCAGCTGTCTCCCTTCTTATATTTTCAACTTTCATTCATGCCAGAAGCATCAATAAATAAATGACTATCCAGCAAAGCACGATTCCAGCTCGATGGTCATTAATAAAGCCTTCGATAGAAAGATACGTTTAACATTCCATCACTGATGCATCCTGTGAAAAAAACAACAACAACGTAATTGTCCCTGTCATTATACTTTAAAACTTAGCACTGTTTTCTGGCAGTACGATGTTTCCTCTCACAACACCAGGTGCCAGATATGTCGCTCCCACGGGGCCTTTTTCTGAAAATGTTCTGTCATGTCTAAACAAAGCCGTAAGGAACATTTATGTAATAGTCACCTGTGTCTGAACAACAACAACTAAACAAAAAACGGCTTGATAAAGCCAGCAATGTCTCCATGTCTGAAAAGGGCTGAAGATAACACGTTGTTGTTGTTGTTGTTGTTGTTGTCGTTGTCCTGTCTGTCTGTCTCTGGACTTTTAACAGGAGAGGCGCCCCAGCGGCTGCTCAGGGACACAGTGAAGGATGCATCGGAGAAGGCCAAGGGGGCAGCCAAGAGCCTGGCGTCAGCTGCTACTGTCCCAAAGAAACCGCAGCAGTACGTCTGACAGGACAGTGTGTGTGTGTGTGTGTGGAGCACCGTGCAGGTGACACCAACTCAACACAATGCCTTTTTGATCACCTCTATCATCTTGACTGGAATGACGTTTTCTGGGAACTCGCCGATTGCTGTTTATTCTCTGTTTTTCTTCCTTTGGTATGAAGCAGCCTGTCTTCTCTACGATTGGACTTTTTTCTTTTTTTAAATCTTTTTCTTTCTCCATTCTCTTTCTGTCTTGGTTAAATCTCAGGTCCTGAGCTTTTGTCTGAAACACATTGCCTTTGTGGAAGCGTTTAGATTGTGACCAGCAGCACCTTTTGATGCTGTAATTACTTCAGGTATAAATGCACAGTTACATGTCTTCCCATATATGTAAGTTATCTATTTTAATTTAGTAAGCTTATTTTCATACAAAATTATAAAACAGTTTGGCACTTTGGAATTCAAGTGATATTATCACTGCTATTATTATTATTATTATTAATAATATTATCATCATCATCATCATCATAATTGGTCCAGCCTGAAGTTTACATTAGACCAAATCATAATACTGTGACTGTGTAGTTTTAATTAAGCTTAAGCAAGCAAGAACAAGGATTGTGATTTGATGCTTGCACGCATATAAACTGTGAACGTTATTATATTATGGTCGATTTCCTCATGCTCTCTTCCTTATTTGGTGTTTTCTGGGGTCGAGACTATACTTCCTTTGAAACACATCAGTACACAGTCAGGCAAATTCACAAAAGGATTGCACGGCTTTCAGGGCCGCTAAACCTGCACAAATAAGACAAACAAAAAACAGTGTAATTCTCAAAGACCCTGATAAGGGTGAAATGCTGTTCGCACGTATTTAAATGAGGTAATATGCATACATTTTGAATGCATGCGTTTGAAAACAACAACAGCATTGACTGGGATATGAAATCCTAAATACAGTTTCTCTCTGTCACGTTTAAATTCCTTGCCTGAAGTTTTGAGGAATGCCTCGTCGGTCAGGACCTGTTAGATCTCCGTCTGAAAATGTCATTCTTTTTTTTCTCTTTGTCTCTGCCATTGTTCTGTCGTCTATGTTCTTGGTGCAAAGGCAACATTTATTCCTCGCCACATGGATAATTGTCCTCAGCTGCAAAACTTTTAAGGCCGTGTTTTGCGCTGTAATATCATTAGCGCCATGTCCTTTATGAATCAGCCCGAGTGTTTGTTACTAGTGTCAGCATATAATGTATTCTGTAATACTGCGCACAATAATGGGACATTTGCTATAAATGCCACGGGTTAGACATTGCCACGACGGCCTGTAGTGAAACTTTGATCGTCGCAAGAAGCAGAGTGACTTGTATGAAACAAATCAGATTGAGGAACGTTTTCACATCTCTGTGCTCAAAATGACTTTGTAATGTGAATACTCCTTTTAACTGTATGACTGCGTAACTGAGGTGCGTTGTTAAGACGGAATCATTTCAACCTGCCTGTTGATATGAAGGAGCGATGAAGATGATACACTATTGTGAAGATTTCACTGATTGCATTCCCTTTTACAGTAGATGGAGTTGTCTGGATTTGTGCTGCTCTAAGACTTGAATTATATTTCAAAAATAATAATATACATTATATATTCATGTAATGTATTTTGAAGGATTATTTAGCATAAAGCATTTGTGATATAGGGTATATGTAGGTTTATTTTAGCCAGGTGGTAAGATGTGTAAAAACAGCATTGATTGGGGCTTTTAATTGAAGAATTGAAATTTTGTTTTTGTCACTCATTCAAAAACATGTTCAACCATCCTTGCGAGTTCAAGTCCAGTGTTTGTTGTCTTGTGTTTTCTCATTGTCAAACTAAGCTTTAATAAAATGTGATAAGTTATTGAATTAATTCTGCCTTCTTGATTTCATCAGTTCACTTTTCTCTGCTGTAACAGAGACAAAAGATGAACTCTGATCTTTAAAAACTAGTTAATGTTCCAGAATACAGATCGCAGTTTCACAGCTCCACAAACCAAACAGGAAGCCCTTTAGCATCTGAACATGTTTATCTGCATATTCCTGCTGCTTTGTTCAGTTGAAGCTGTCACAGTGCACAATAAGCAGTGTTTAGTTCCATACTGTATATTGTAAATCCGTCAACAGGCAATGATAAGGCTGCGGCAACTTTTCTGTATAAAACATTTTTTTAATTATATTACAATGAGAGAATACACAATACTTTCAAGTGTTTGCTAAAATGTAGCCAGCACCAGATATGCCTGTGTACACACACTCACACATACAAAACAAAACAAAAAGGAACTTATATAACATCTTCTGAATGCATATTACACATTCGGTAAAAACAAACATATTCACAGGTCTCTGGCACAGAACTCTCCCTACTCCGCACAGTATGTCAGCCACTCCCCACCATCCTCCTCTCAACTATAAATCCCAGCCAGTTCACCCTCCTCTACAGCCTCTAGGTTCTTGTTGGTAGAAAAGAAAAGACAAAAAAAGAACCACAATTTGACCCTGGAGCGTCACCCGGTACATAAAGAAAAATAAAGCAAAATAAGGAGAAAAAACATAAAGGCTGGGGTTCCGGAAAGCGGGATGCTGACCTAAAGCCTACAAGTAGTTAAAGCTATTTGTCCGGAATCACATAAAGGAGCTCTTACAGTACTAATCATTCAGCATAGAAGGTTTAAAAGTGCCAATTTATTTGGCAGGAATAATATTTCATTGAAGTTGTGTAGATTTTATAGAAGCACCCTAGGAGCTGTGTGCGCAGACTTCTCTGCCTTCACCCCCGCTCTCTGTGCAGACTGCCCTTGGTCTGTGCTTCACCCTGATTTCATCCCACCACCCACCCTCTCTTTTTTCTCTGTCTCTGCCTGCTGACTTCCCTAAATATCACACTGTGCTTTTGTGCTCTTAGAAAACCCAACACGCTGAAGTAAATCTCTGTGCAACGGCAACATGAAAGCAAATATCAAACCTTGTCTGTGCTTGCTCTGATGGCTTTTAAATTGCGCTGTGATCATCATAGGAGTTCAGTGAAGCTTCTTGACATACATGTTTGCCTTTTTGCAATGAAGAGAGAAGCTGTAACATCTCCTGTTGCCTCTCCAAGGGTTTACAAATAAGAGCAACTGTGACTAATTTAACAGTCTTCGTTTCTACAATCTCTGCTTTTTTGTTGTTGTTTTGTTTAAGAAAATAACTTTTCCCAAGGCACATCATTAAAAGAATTTTCATAAACACTAACCATCCAGCGTTCAAACTAAATGTTACCACGTCCAGTCAGCTGCTCGAAGCCACTTATTCTCAGCGTGTGCTATGTACATTTTCCAATGATGACACTGAACAATTATAATCTCACATCTGGCCCTTGTCCTATTCACTCTGTCACTTTTCTGCTGGGAGGTTCTGTGCAAGAGAATGACTGTATGCCATTAATATGGTTTGCTAAGTTGTTCATTTGACCAACAAACTGAAAATGGACATTTCTGATACAGTCATGTACAAATCATTTGACAATAATGTAAACTCTTGATTTTTTTGCCCTCCTGCAGTGTATGGAGAGTGCAGATAGGAGGTCATCAAACAAAATATAGAGTTGGTCACAAAAAAAAAAAAAAAAAATGCACCAGAATCAAAAGCAAAACCATTTGATTTTCTTAAAAACCCTGCCCGCCCACCCTCCCTCAGAAAGCACGTGATGGTAATATTGCTGTGTCTCAAGAGGTCCCCATGATCAATGGGTAACACTATGTTTGGGACGGACCACTGGGAGCACGGAGGCCTTTAAGCTGCCATCAGTTGGATTATTCTTTTATCGCTCCTCTCCCAGTGACTCCCATTAAACAAACACATAGTCAACATACATTAATAGTAAAATGACAAAAAGAAAAGATAAACACGCTTCAAGCCCAGAAGTTTTGAGCCCTGTTGGTGACCATTCAGGGCGACTGGAAGCTGCCATGGGAGTTTACCAGTGTGAGTTTTTTTTTTTTTTTCTTTTCTGTGACAGAGGCAGCACTGGCAGAGCGGGCGTCAGGAGGGTGGGGAGTGCCTGGACTGGGTGTACAACAACAGCGGCTGCTCAGTAGAGACAAAAGGGTCTTCTTTCTTTTCTTTTTTTTAATAATGTATTTTTAATGAGGTCTTCTCTTCAAGTGCCCTTTGCTCATGTGTTTTGGCATGGTAAGGGTTGAAATCAAAGCTTTCAGCCCCGCCAGGGAGGATGAGATTAGGAGGAGGAGAGGAGGGGAGTGTGACCTGAGTAGGGACCGAGGACAAGGAGGTGGGGGGAGGAGGGAGGTCGAACGCTCACCAAGGCACAGAATGACAGCAGGAGAGTCACCCAAGGGAGAGGGGCCAGTGTATCAGCTCCCCTGCCCCCACTCTTACTTCAACGAGCCTGACCTCATGTCTGTCTGTCTCTCATATATTTATATATATTTATATATAGATAGATAGATATACTCACTCTTTTTTGTCTTTTCATTACAAGAGAACATTTAGGAAAATATAATACAAAATGTAATACAAGAAATATAGACTACACTGGCTAATATCACTTTTGGTGACAAGTAGCTTCTTTTGTATACAGGTTTTTTGTGTTCTTTTAAGTCTTTTGTATTTTTTTGGTCAGACCTGCCATGGTGGACTGGCCCTTTATTTTTTATTTTTTATTTTTTTTGAGGTGTTGGGACGCCAACCTCTAAAGACTGCCAGAGTCTGAAGCCTAATGATTATTAAATGGTCAGAGAGCGACAGAAGCGCCTCCTCCATCAATAGTGACTATTGTGCAAAAGTTACAGACAAGTTAAAGAAGAAATGTCATCTACGGAAATAAGTAACAGAAAGCAGAGAGCAAAGAATATTGGCCTTTGGGCCAGAAATTAAAAGTTCAACTGAATGTGATTTAGTTTGATAAGTTTGCTAAAATGAATGCCTCTACAGAGAACAAATCATTAGAGCTGGCCCTTTTTTTTTCTTTTAATTTTTTTTTCTTCCACATTAACAGCTTTGACTTGTTAATCAGAACAACAACAACCATCCAGACACACATGAACACTGCTTGAAAAAGTAACACAGCTGTAGAGAAATGCGAATTCCGGCTAAATGGCATTGTAAGCAAACAGAAGGATCCATTAGTGAAAAAGTAAGATCCGCTCTCTGTCAGCACCCACTGGCCATCTACAGGTTAAAAAAAAAGGAAAGGAAGTCTCCCGTGACACCTCATGGTCCACCAGAATCATTTAAACACTCAAGAGGAAGCACCCGCCTCTCGTATTTATTGCTACATCAATTCGCTACTGAGAAGGATTTGAATCAATTTTTAAGGAATAGAGTTTTTAGTTATGAGGCAACTCCTTTTTTTAATTGACATAGTAGTCCATCCACACCGTAGGGTGGTATAGTGTAGTGGTCAGTAGTGTGGAGTAGTGGTTAGGCAAACCAACCAGAGGGAGACATGAGGGTTTGGACAGTAACTGTACATCTATATACATTTGTTCTTCTCTGCTACAGCTCTGTAACTTTTTCAGTTTTTCTTTGACCCTAAAAAATTGGCCACATTTGGTAATGAAGATGTGACTATGTGTGCAGAAGTAGCCACTGATAAAAGTCCTGTTTTAGGCCATGCCGTTGCAGGAGCACCGCTGCACATTGACACAAACCTAAATAGTGGAAGCATTAAATGAATAGTTTAACATTTTGGGGAACAAAGCTTGTTCGACACCATCATGTCTGTTTGCTAAATATCAAGCTACAGCCAGCAGTCGGTTAGCTTAGCTTAGCTTAGCATAAAGACCTGGGAAATAAATATGTTTCCCAAAATGTCAAACTATTCCTTTAATCTCTGTCCTTATTTTTAGCAGTCAAACCTTTTCAAGGAATGTGCAGGACATCTGCAATAGCCACTCCTGTAAATCTTATTGCGTAAAGGGAAGATACAGTATGATGTAAGTAACTTTAAATGTTGCAAATATTGCAGAAGTGCTTTTACCTTTTACATCACAAACTTGGTGCAAAGCCTTGTGTTTGTATTATTGCCTCATGGAGATGACATGAATTCACGATTAACAAGTCAAAGCTATCTATCACACCACAGAAGTCCCCATTAAAACCACAAACTGCTCTGCTCTCTATGAGCCTGCGGCAACACTAGGCAGGGGGTTGTGAGGGCAGTGGGAGGGCAGGGCATGTGAGGAGGGGCAGGTTCAGGCAGGATACAGTAGGGTGAGGTAGGGTCAGTGGTCAAGGGGGTTCAGGAAGGCTTGAGTGGCATTTCAGCCCCATGTGCTTCCTGGAGAGCCGGGGCCAGGAAAGGAGGTTCAGGGTGTATCGCCATTGTGTGCCGGTCTGATGTAGGTAGCGGCCGGCGTTGGCGATTGCAAATGGCCGGGGGAAGGTGTCGGCAAGGGGAGGAAAGCATCGGCCAGGAATCTGGTTGGGAGATTGATGAGCGTGCGGTGTCTAACAGTGGTGCGGCTGCAGTCTGTGGGAATGTGTGGCTGTGTAGCTGGTGTCGCTGGAGCTGCTCTGGAGGCTGTAGTGGTCCTCCTCCTCGCCGTCGCTGATGCTGCCCACGCTGTCCGCCTCGCCAGGAGTGAACTCCATCCCCTCGATGTCCACCTCTGCACGCAAAAAGAAAAAAAAAAACACAAGGTTTTTTCGGCACTGTTCAAAACAGAAGAAGGGAAAAGTGTTTATTTCCACCTAACTGTGGATCATATTTATTAAGGAGCCTGCAGCGCCTATGGATTAAACCCAGATTTAGGCGGCCATTAACTCTGGGCAAAGAGGCAGATCTTTGTGCTCCCACAGCTAATCCCCAACCGTTTATAAACAACTGCATATGTGTTTACCTCATCCAGGATTAATAAAGATACTGTACCAGTCCAAACTAATGCATTTCGGGCGAGTCTGTGACCCTGGTGAGCAGCAGATTGTGCCTTTAAACTCGGTGTTGTGCTCGAAAAGAACTAGATATACATACGACAAGTAGTCCAACCGCATTGAAAGGCACAAATATTTATAGCTGTTCTGAATGACGGGGTTAAAGGCCTGCCATCACAGAGCGGGGTGAGACACAATGAATGGTTTAAATATGGGGATAACAGCTTAAGTCTCAAGAGATTGGCTGCGGTTTCAGGATCATGGCATTCAAATGGAACCAGAAAAGTGCCTCTGACCTCAGAGGACGGCAGATTACCGTTCATATTTTTGTCATTCCGATAGATGGAACGTGACAAAGCGGTTGAGCTGCTACAACCTGCACCAGTACATTACAAAAAATCTTATCTACCACCATCAGTTGCTAAAAAGGAGTGCTAGATGGTGTTAACCTTTGATCACAGGGGCATCACCTGCAAACAAGAGCGGGGCTAATCGTCGAGTGGCTGCACACTTCCATCCCAGTGTGGCTCAGCGTTTATCAGTGGACAGTGGGTTTACATATAGATGAAAACACTAATAGCGTTGTGTGTGTGTGTGTGTGTGTGTGTCAACCTCAGTCTGAGCCATACCAAGGTCCTTATTGATTTGCATCAAATGTGATCTGCATTGGATTTTTCATGTCACAGTTACATAAAGCTGTGACCACAATGCCCAGGACTGTCACATGAGCCAATGCGCCACACATGATACAGAAAAGGAAGTCCTGAGAGACGTAAGATTCTCTAGAGTTAATCTACATGTACATTTCCAGTTAAAGCATTTCACAATATGACACGCACACGTCTATATCCGCTTGAGAAGGTTACATACGGATGAGCTCGTCGTCACCGATGAGAGAATTCAAATTCAAAATACAAATATCCAGATTTGGGACAAATAAGATTCCATAGTGGACTGCTGGTTGGCTTTTGAAAGCCAGCGTACCTTGCTCGGAGTCAGTGGAGATGGTGGAGCCCATGCTGTCGGTGCGGATGCGCTCAACCGATCCGGACACAGAAAGCTGCTCCAGGCGGCGTTTGAGGTAGCGGTGCTCTCTCTGCAGCTGCTCCTTCGTGTTTAAAGCCTTCCTGTCCTGCTCCTCCAGCTTCTGCAGAGACACATAAACGCCAAGAATCAATGACAACGTTCGCTCCGTCTTTACTCTCTCTTTTTACTGAATACCCGTATACATTTTCTTTTCTTTTTTTGTATCGTACCATTTGATTTTCCAGACATTGTTTCTTTCCCTTGTCATACGTTGCGCGTTCCCTTGCAATAGGAAAACGTATTATGAAGGAACACAAAAGTCGTTCTGACTGAGACCTTTCGGTGGCTATGTAGAAAAGGCACACAATACCCCATTTAAATGAATATTTCCAGCATTTGACATTCATATTCAAAAGAAAGAGAAGTCATTGCTGCACACCACATACCATGTATATTCGTGAATAAAATAAAGTAAAACGTGTTTTACACACACAATTACTAACAACATAAAAGCTACCAATGCAGTAAAAGATGACATAAGACTAAGTATAGTAAGTAATAGGTTTTCTTCCAATTGTGATCATTATCGTTATTTTTAGATTTATTATTGATGCGTATCTTTACAAGAATTTGGATTCATGCCATATCATACAGATGCTGTTACTGATGATGTCGCATAAAAATGTGAAAACTTATTTAACCGGCGTTTTCTTTCATCTCCTGCCAATCAGACCTCTGCCAAACTTACAAAAGAGATTATTAAACAACAACATTAAGGACGGCCAAATGACAGAACGAACATAAACTCTGAAAGTTTGACTCAACCTGGGCTTCGATTTTGCACTTGTTTGCATGTGAAAGTTTTCGGTGGTTAATCAAAGCCAAGGCGAACACATGTGGCCCCTTGTGATACGATTGACGAGAATTAGCGCAGATCGTCTGAGAAAAGAAGACATGCATGATAAACAGGAAATGAAGGGTTAAAACTCGCTGTGCTTGGATTTTCCACCAACCACAGTGTTGCTGCTTGTAAACAACAAGCTCAGTATAGCGTGTCCTAAACTGTACTTAGATGAACAGTTCTTCCTCTGCATGGCAATAATCTAATAATATTATGCAAGCACTGTTATTAAGGCCCTCTCTGTCACCTTCCCTGCTGCATATGTATGTCTGCATGTAAGTATCTTACATGTCTGTGTGTGTGATCTGCAACAATTAATGAACCACGGAGGAGGAGTTGAACTTAAACAAACCCAACATCCAATGATCTCCTTTCACATATCTAAAGATCAGCCACCAAATGTCCCGTGTGTCCTACTTTGTTGACTCATTTCTTTTCCTTTCAGACTTAGGAGCAGTTTTCTTCTGACAGGCCCTGAACCGCTCTGATTGAAAGATTAGAACACAAAATAACACTTAAAGAAGGCAAGAGAGAAAAACCAAACAGCTCAAAGGCAAGGAAGGAGTTAGAGCATGAGTTTGGTGCTAGTCAAGAAGAGGACAAACTGGACTTTTCGAGGAAAGTTTCCATCCAGTTTTCCTCTGCACCGGAGCTGCAACTAACAATTATTTGACTTTCAAATATTTTTTGTTTAGTTAATGTCTGAAAATAGTAGAACGTGCCATTGTTAATTCCCTAACCCACAGTGACGTCTTCAAATTGCTGTTTTTGTCCGACCAACAGTTCAGAAACCAAAGATTTTCATTTTACAGTGAATTTTTGAATTGAAAACTGAAATTGAAAAACAAAGGCTAACTTGTCAAACAGATGCAAAAAAAACAATATGACATGTCCCGAGCGTTTTATTTCTTCACGTGGCTGTTTTTTTTAATACCTTGATATGCATCTTGGCCCTTTTCAGCAAACTCAGTGTGGTGTGTCTCGTGCTGTCTGGACCCAAAGGCACCAGCTTCTTCAGCTGCTCCAAGTACAGCCGTAGTTTGGCACGTCTGCAAACACACAAGCACAGGGTGAGTCAGCAGACATCCACCAGCAGAAAAGTGAGCAGGCCCCTATCTGTCCACGCAGAAACAAATACTGTTCCTCCTATACTGCGACTGTCATGTTCCTCTCTTGTGTTGGGAAACGTACTAAAGCAATATGACATAATCAGGCGTGTTGATGCTCTGCTTTGGTTTCGGTTGTGTCTTTGGGACGTTTCGTGTTCAAAGGGTTGACGGGGTGCTGCAGAGTCTCGCTGGTTACACACATGTTCAAAGCTTGCAGAGGCTCCAGCAAACCCCTGAGAGGAATCACATCCTCCCAGCATGAGAAAGGAAATGTCACTGACTGATATAGTTACAAAAAACCTTTTCATATCATATCATACGGCCGGAGTAAGTACCTCAACAATTACATCTTTCCTCATCAACAAGAGCTGTTTTCGCAGCACACCCACGTGACACACATTCAAGGAGCCTTCGGAGTTCCGAGACTTTTATTGTTTTTAGAAAAAGTGTACTGTATTTATCGACCGCTGTAGGGTTTGGCCAGCCTGTGTGACTACATTTGGTTGCTTTAGTATGGTGGTGTATTCACAAAAAAATACTTGCATCGCACAAACGACTCGACGACAGACGACTCGCTATTTCTAATGTATATGCAGAAGATAACATAATGTGCACTGTCTAGTGGTGCATTACCATTGTCCATCTCAGCTGTCTATTTCGTTGTTTTTTTTCCAATCCCTGTGTTTGATTGATCCACCAAATGGAAACCCTGCTATACCAAAAAGCTGTATCAGAGTCTTTAAACCCACAGTCACTGGGTGCAAAAAACATTATTGACCAAAATGACGGCCATGAGAAGTTTCTCATCTGTTCTGGGCATTCTGTCGGTTGAACTCAAGCCACAAACTGTGGCCCTGGAAAACCTTGCATCCCTGCCAAAGCCCTACAGGCCAACAACCCTGGATCCACAAGTAAACAGCTCCCTGGATGCAGCATTTGGACGTTTAATTCAGTGAAAGAGTCAGCAAGGCAGAGTTAATCTCTGTGTGGACAATGGCTGACTTTCTACAGATATTGTATATTATTTCAAAGGACTGCTCTTATTCACAACATTTTTTATCAGCAGATTACCTCCCCTGCCTGTCCTTGGTTCATTCAAATTTGTTCATAAAGGCCTTTCAATCCTCCATTAGTCAAGCTAGTCCATGAACCGTTTCTTTGTTCTGAGCTAGCCTTCCCCCTTTTCTCTCGTTCATTTGGCTAACTCGGTGTCTCAACGGTAAACAAGCTCCAACAATGCAAGGTCTCCACTGGCCATCGCTGCAACCACAATAGACCTAATCAGAGAAATGAAGCTCTCTCTGGCTGACTGCAGAGCCGAGCACGCAGGACACACTCTTTACACATGGTTTACACAGTCTTTTCCCTGTTTTTTCTTTTTCTTTTTTAGGAAGGGCGTCGCCTGTGTTTTTCCGCATAAAGTAAGACCCTCTCACTAGCCCCGTCTGTTTCATTTAGAGGTCAGCCAGAGGTGGCCTGTGGTGGACTGCAAGAGTCTCAGGGGCAAAACGTTATAATCCAAAATCCTAAATTATCTTTCATTTTTAGGGATTTGATTGTAGCTTTTAAAAAAGCACTGGATTTAAATATATATATATATATATATATATATAAAAAAAAAAAAAAAAGATTAGCAAATATGCCCTTCAAACCATCTCTACCGCTCTACAGGTGCATACAGGCGTTCACCCCCAAAAAGGGCGTGTGAAAGTGCTCTCGTTCTTTTATTTCCTCCTCTCCCAGGGGGCAATTTCCCCCATCCGCCTCCACCCCTCCACCCCTCTACTCCACCCTGCCAACACCAACACACCCTCATCCCAGTGGAAAACAAGTGTCTTCTGAAGACAGGGGCGGGGGCCCACCTCCAACCTGCCCCAGTCGAGCCACATGAAGCACTTGGCCTGCGGCCAGGGGAAGCGGGCAGGAAGGAGCTGGGGGTCTGCAGCAGAGGTGGGGTGGGGTGTTTTTTTTGGAAGGGAGTGGGGTCCGAGCTAGTGGGTGACTTTCTCTTGGGTTGAAAAAAGGGCTCTTTGAGTGCAGTTTGCTCAGCTGCACTAGGCAGTGCTCCACACACATCATAAAGGGTAACTTGAGCCAATGCGCCACCATCTTGCTCCCCCCTCTCTACCTCTCTTGTAATGAAAAACAAAAACAAGGCACCCCCCCCCCCCCCACACACACACACACACACACATATTTTGCCTGCCATGCAGAGGATAGAAAATGTGCATAGATGCACTTTCACCACCCGAATGTGTGAGGATTGGTCTGGGCTGACATTAGAGAGTGGTATCAATTTTCTCATCTAAACTATCAATACTACTACTATGTCACATGAAACCAATTTCAAATGTGAAAACTCAACCAAAATGTAAGAAATACCACTTCTCTCCATACATCCAAACTGTAGCTGTTTTGAATTGACGTCCCCCTAGCTCTTATGTAATTGCTGATAACGATCCACTCCAACATTTCAGTCAGTGTCAACAAGTCTGAGCTGAGCCTCTCTTCGTCTTGAGCCATGCATTAAATGCTACACTTCTTCGTTCTATCTGTCTAATTGTGACTGCCTACAGAGAAAAAAAGCTTCATCTTTCTGATGCCTTTTAACCTGGCAGCGTGTCCCTGACAGCTCCCCCCCCCCTCCCCCCCAGCAGCACGTTCCTCTGCCGCGAGACACACTCGCTATTTTCCTTCAAGAGCGCACAGCCGATTTTAGAGCTGGGTTATCTCCCTCCCTTCCTCCCTCACTCACTCACTCACTCGCTCGCTCGCTCACTCACGTAGTGCTATTCCTAAACTAAGCCCCCGGTCACGCTATGTTTATAAGATTGCCTCAAACAGCCATGCAAAGTGTGGCACCAGATGAACCTGAACGTTGTGTCCATGAAGGAGAGCAGACAATTTGCACCGCCCGGCTCCACGTGGTTCTGAATCACATCAAATTTTCCAATTTGTCTGGGTTGAAAATAGGATGGTCTTTGATATTCCCGTCATGTAACGTGTCAGAGTATTGGTGTGGTGTCCTACTTGTTTGTGTCGACAAGTTCAAACATGCAAAAGTCAGGGTTTCAATGTCCGGGGGACATATCCCACAATACTGTGTGTGTGTGTGTGTGTGTGTGTGTGTGTGTGTGTGTGTGTGTGTGTGTGTGTGTGTGTGTGTGTGTGTGTGTGTGTGTGTGTGTGTGTGTGTGTGTGTGTGTGTGTGTGTGTGTGTGTGTGTGTGTGTGTGTGTGTGTGTGTGTGTGTGTGTGTGTGTGTGTGTGTGTGTGTGTGTGTGTGTGTGTGTGTTTACTGTGTAAGTGCTATTGTTTTTCAAGCAAACTTCTCAACAACAAAAAATACTGTGCATTGTGATGGTGTAACAGCAGCCTTTAAGGCTCTAAAACGTTTGAGTGACTTTGCTAAAAAATGAAAACTGCTAAAACTACAAAAACAAAACAGCCTGCAACTTCTCTGCAGCTGAGGATTTAATAGTAAACCTGCAATTTGATCTGCTCTGAAGGCACGTCTGCAGGGAAATGACCACCTGACCGTTCTCACGTGCAGAGTACCACGGGACGATTTGTGTCTGATCTCTGGCCTTTCCTCCCCCTTCCTCCTCCTCCTCCTCCTCCTCCACCAGGGGCTCAGTGCCAAAACAAAGCAAAGGCAGAGCAGAAAAAAAAGGAACCTTTTGCTCAGAAAGCTGCACGCTGCTGAAACTGGAACAAGCTATACTGCTGACTTACACTCCAAGGTTACAGAGTACAGACCAGGCCTTTATCACAGATCTGCTCACAATGTGGGCCTTGGAAGGAGAACAACAGTGAAATATCTTGTTTTGCTGCTCAACTCAAAGGCGAACAGTGTATCTGCAGCAGCCTGTGTATGTCTGACGGATGCATAACAAAGCATATTTATGTATGCTGCACCAAACCACGGCCAGTTTTCACATTGTCCACGCATACGCATAGTGGTTCTCACACACACACACACACGCACACACACACACACACACACACACACACACACTGCCCTGGTGACAGCAGTGTCCATGGACCGCCCGGGCTCTGGAACTGGAGCTCTATCTGTACACAAAGAGCTGCAGGGCCTGAGAAGGCACGCCAGTGCAAACAACGGGCCTTCACCCCTCACTCACTGCACTGTTTAATGAGCCTGCTACAGTCCAGCGCATTCCTCAATCCATACACACAGGACTGAGTGGCTTGTCTGGCAAGGAGCCAGAAGCGCTAAACTGAGGTCAAAGGTCATCAGAAACACCGCTGCAATGTTTCCTCTCACTGCCAGAGCTGACTCGGTTTGTTCCCTGTTGGGTTTAAAGAAAAGAAAATGCGATACCTGGCCTCTGGTGTTGTTTTGACTCGAGCCCACAAGACACCAGCATTAAGGATTCACTGCTTTCTCTGCTCATCTTTAACCAGGCACAATAACAAGTCATTTATATGCTATGTATCAATTTGGAGGGTTTGTCATTTGACATTTTCAAAATAAAGAGGATCTAAATTCTACCTTGTTTTTTATAGTTTCGACCATCTTTTTTTTTAATCAGTTAATTGCCGCAATCTGGAAACATGGCGAGATCACTTAAATGAAGTCTGACCTACTGTATTTGCCATAGTGTACACAGTTTTCCTCTGCAATCAGGGATTATTACCGACAAGTTTCACCTCCAAATAAAGTAAGTTAATAATTTGCCTTTGTTTCTCTATTGAACCTGCAGGTCTAGGCTGTATGAACGTCTGGCTGCTTGATTTCCTGACCCCATAAGGCTTCTTTTTAATGACGTTACCGTGTTTCTCCATATCAGCAATTAACTCGGTGAGTAGAATCTTACTATTACTGATATAAATGATGGCCAAAACTACAAAAATGAGACTCAAGTTGTAATAAACTAGAAATATACTTTAGGTTTCTTCATATCCCTTGAAAAAAAAATCACCATATTGTTTGTTCATCCAGTACTGACAAGCATTTAGTAACACTGGTGTTACCCTTTCATTAGTCTATATCCTTCGCGTTCCACTTCCGGGATTGCTCCAGTGCTGCAGGAAATTCCGCCGGATGCATGTATTTTCCGTTTCCTTCCGCTTTCTTTGTGTTGGAATTTTAAATTTGGTGGATTTATGAGGACTATTGTTGACTGTTCCTCAGATCTCTGCATGATCAATTTAGACAGCTAGCTAGACTATCTGTCCAATCTGAGTTTTCTCTCGCACGACTATTTTGCACCGGCTCTGTGCAGAGTTTAGCACCGCCCATGACGATTCTGATTGGTTTAAAGAAATGCCATTAAACCAGAGGATGTTTTCCTCCCATCCCCGAATGCTATGTGGTGTAGCCAGACTCTCCTTCAGCGCGCTTTGGAGGAGGGTCTGGCAAAGCGAGACATATGTTAATGAGCTTATTTTGTGGAACATTTATTTAAAGCCTTGCTTTATCTGTGTTCTTGTTAACTTTTCAGTAGGATACAAAAAAGTACACCAAAACTTTCCTAAAGCAAAAAAGTTATGCATCAGGCCCCTTTGTTTACAGCGTGGCTCTGCTATGTGAAGTGAAAGTAAGGGCTGCATTGCGTGAGTGTGGATCACCCTGTTTAGGTGCTGGAATTTGGGGTTGCCAGTAGAGTGGCTCCACATCTGGCTGGCAGGTTCCTAGGGAGTACGAGGCCAGATGGAGGGATTCTTGAGGTGGTGAGGGACCCTAACCCTAATCCCAGCTGACAAACAACACATACACACACACACACACACACACACACACACACACACACACACACACACACACACACACACACACACACACACACACACATGGTCTTTCAGCAGCCCCTCATCAGTCTCTGTGTCACCCCCCAGCCCTGCCCTGAGCATGTTTACATTTAACAGAGATCTGATGTGCTGTCTCTGGAAAACAAGTGGGTAGATAAAAAAATTAAGCAGCTTGTGTGAAACCGGCAGAGTGGTTGGCCACGCTGCCCACGTCAGCAAAAAGAGAGACACCCAGGGAGAAACGAGAGGCTTTCATCACCCTGATATGAAATGTCAGTTGTCTGGGTTGAGCTTTATTTGTTTTCTGTCATGGAGGCGCCACACCCACCCTCTGTGTGCAGTGACAACTGCCAGGCGAGACAGACGGATACAAGTCCTCCGTAAACACATTCTCCTAATGGCATGGAACATGGAGCTCGCTCTCACATGACTCTGCTCTCACACGCAAGCAGCAAACAGAAACTTAAATGCACCAGCAACAGCAGTGCAGACAGAGGGAGGGGCCTGGTTACCTCACAACTCGTGGAATTACACTAAAGAAAGAGCTCTGCGTGCTTTACTGGTGATTAAACAGGAAATTGCAGAATTAGACAGTTTGTTGTTCACTCGTAGTATTTCCACAAAACAAACTGGAATTTCCACTGGGTGTGCTAGGGAATGCCTAGTAATTAAGATTCATTTTTTGCGTGTACTGAAACAATCCCCCGTGCGAGCATGGATGATTACAAAATCCCTTCCTCAGCACAGCCAGCTTACACTGGTGTTAACAGAGAAACAGATGTCAAATAGAATTTAAAGAGGAGAGCATGTGAGCAAACAGAGCGAGGGGTCGGACTAAAGAACGAGTATCCTGTGCATCTCTGAATCATTTCAACACAATGTCAAATGACAGACCTGGACATTAATTGCCTTCCGCTGCGTGCATTGAAAAGTACATCTGCAAATGTCGGACGGACTAGCAGAGGCAAGTTCAGCGAGCTCAATAAACACATTCCCCTGACACGCGGAGAACTCTGGTTTTATAATGAATCCTCGTCAATGATCAACACACAGGAATCTAGTGGCATGAGAGACGATTCCAACTTCCATGTTTTCTGCAAAAGTTTGGCTGTTTACTTCTGGAACGAAGGTTGTAGATCAGTTGGGTGGGGTCCTGTTTGAGGGTCTGGGCCCACCTAAAAGGCCACAAGATAAATCGAAGGAGTTGTTGACAGGACAGCTGACAAGGAGTCACAAGCCAAGAAGGTTACAAACTGCTGTTGTGGAACATAAAAACAACTAAACTAGAGAGAGTAGAGTCGAAAGCAGATGAGTGACAGACTGCCTGCAGCTCTAATCCACTCTATCAATGCATTATCAAACAAATATTCGCTTGTGACTCCCTGCTTGCCAAAACAAACCGAGCGGCACCCAACGCAGATGCGGCTGCAGAGCATTCTAGTAGTATTCGGCCTGCTGTGTTTTGTGACCCCCATCCACCGGCTGACTCCCCCGTTAACCGCCTCAGTTACTTAACTCCACATTCCAGCGTATGTGTGTGCACACTCTGCTGACCTAAATTTCAGGCTGCCTACTCGACACACAGACAAAGCAGCCACATCCTACGCTGCCTCCCATTCCTCCCTTCGGCAACGCTCAAGAATGTCTTCGCCTTCGTCCTCTTCCTCAGACTGACAAGGGCCTGGGACAAAACCATGAATGGTTCAGTCAACTCACTTTCCTCCCTTCTCTCCTCCTTTTCACTTCCGTCTTGAATTGTTTTTTTTTTTTCTTCTCATCCTTGAAACCCCAAAGCTATGCACACACCTTGTTAAAGTGCGAGCTACACTGTTGTTTTTATGAGCATCAGCCGCTTTGCGGCAGTGAACCCAGTTTACTGACACAGATGATGATGGTGATGTACCCTGCAGCAACGACACCTGAGAGGGAGCAGGGACCTTGTCACCTAAATGTAGGTCTGCGGCAGTCGCTGACACATACTCAAATATCTCTGTGTCAGTGTACAAAAAGCCTGCGCAGATCATCCTAACACACTAATCGTCCACACATAGTATATGTGCGGCCAATCTGCGATTGCTGCCGGGTTTAACCTGAGTAAGCCAAAAGAAATTCCACTTGGGACCTCTGCTGCTGACCTCCAGCTGTTTCTTATTCTTTGTCCACATCCAGCCTCTCAACAGTTACAACCCAGACTGTCCTGGGTTAGAAATGTGTAGGCTATGCCCTCTTAAGATTTTGCCATATTAACGAAGATATCCCTTTAACATATCTGGTTGTATTTCTCCATAGCAGGGCTACTTTATGGCAATTATGTTGTCTTGTGAATGTATTGGATTTTCAGGACTATGGTATCAAATTGTTATTTTATCCAGTAGCCAGACACAGACATTCGCATCTGGTTATTTTATCTACGAAACTATATCTATATCACAAAATCCATACATTTAAACCTGAAATGATAAGTAATAAAATATGAATTGGCAACTATTTTGATAATCAATTAATCGTTGCTCTGGGATATTTTTGATGGACATTTTTCACGACTTTCTCTCACTTTACATGCAAAACAATGAATCAAGAAAATAATTGGCAGACTGATCCAATAATGACAATCATCGTTAGTTGCGGTCCTACATATATTTATGTCACAATATAAAATTACATAAACCTTGATATAGAGGATTGTATCCACATGGCAAACCTCAAGCACACTTTAATATCAGATAATCAGTCATTGATTTCATGTTATAGGTGTTGATACAAATGACTACATGGTATACACATGCCTTAATGATTAGCCCATCTACAGTACATCATTCATTACTCTGGGTCATTAGCTGCCCATGCAAACCTAATGACTCTAGGTCACTACACACACACACACACACACACACACACACACACACACACACACACACGAGGAAAATAACCGACAGTGTGACATTTAAGGAATTTAAGTACAAAAGCCACATGCAATCATGTGAGCATGTGAATGCCACACAAAACCTAAACTGGAAAAAAACAGGATGTGGACATAATATGGCCTTAACTTCAGTTGTATTCACAATGGCTGTGTAGTGTAGCTCTGCCTTTCTCCTCCTTGCTGCCTCAGGTTTCTGCTGACTCAGACACTTTTAGGGGTGAAAAAGGAGAGCCGGACTAAGGAGAAAAAAACGATAACAGATAAAACAGATGTGGTCTCTGGAGAAAGAAGGAGACAAAAGAGTAGAAGGCAAAGAGGTGAAGTAGCAGGGCTGTGGGACGGCTCTCCCTCCCAGCGACACACTGCCATAACTCAAACAGCACTGGCACACACACACACACACACACACACACACACACACACACACACACACACACACACACACACACACACACACACACACACACACACACACACACACACACACACACACACACACACACACACACACACAGGAGCTTCACTCGAGGGGAAGAGTTCCTCAAAGCCAAATAAGTCATTCATCACAGCTGGGAGTAGAAGACACCGGGAGAGTAAATTTAATTAGAGAGAGGATTAGACCGTGACAAACTGAGTGGCTGCTCCTGTGTCCATGAAGTCCATGTAAATTTAGAGTTAAGTTCAATAGGTGGCCCACAGTTGCTGTACATTATCCGCGGTATGATGATATATATATATTGTAAGAAATATGTTGAAAAAGCAATCTGCGAACTTTTGAGCATCATTTCTGAGTGATCTCAGAAATCACTGAGTGATCTCAGAAATCACTGAGCGATCTCAGAAATGAAACCGAGAGCATCTGACAGCCATGGGCGGTGTCTGGAAAAGATAAAAATAGAGATGTAAATCCTTTTTTCAATTAAGGGAAGCAGCACGAACATACCAAACATACCGGCCCTACGCGCCTGGATTTCCTGTAAACAGGTGATGTGTGGGAAAACAAAACGTCTGTGTGTTTTCTAGAAAAGGAAACTTGTGGCACTGACAAGTCGTCATAGCCGTGAAGAGCGGTTAAAGTCAGAAATGGGAAGGAAGCAATGCCAGCGGAGACCAACCACACACAGTAGCATTTGGTTTCACGGAAATGTCAAGCTGATGCTCTGCAGCTCCTGCCTGTGCCAATGCAATGAAAGCAGCAGAATCACCATTCAGACGGTCTATCTAGCTGTCACGGCTGCACTCAGGCTGCAGCAGATAAGCAGGTTGTGTCAGGACAGGCGACCCTGTGGGACGCTGCTGGCACCCACCCAGACGTCTCACACACTGATAGCAGGACACACATATATGCAGGGTGCCTCTTGACTGGCTGCCAAGGCAGCATTCAGGTTTATGAGAGACACCTATGCATAAGATCACTGAGCAGCAGCAGCAGCAGTGAGTGAGCCTGATGTCCAGAGGAAATGGAAAAAATATAGGCAGAAACACATTTGAAAGTTGTCACATTAGACACTGGCTTAAAATGGGCAGCTGATTTGAAAGTAGGGCTGAGTATCGAACCTCAAATAACCTCAGTGTTTGAGCACGTTATTTGTGCTATTTACATCACAGTTGAGGCCTCCTGTGACTAAACCCGACATTTATCGGTCACTTTGCCTACCACGTGAACGTACAGCACAAGGATGGGTCTGTGCTGCACCAGCGTGAACCAAACATACCGACACATAACCAAACAAAGACAGTGAGTCAGGGCTCAAACAGCAGCACCTCCCTGGAGTGGCGTCTGAGGGCGTGAGGGAGGTCGAGCTGCTGGAGTCGATACTGGGACTGCTGAAGATTAAACAGGTCGGCAGCTCTGAGCGGATGCTCCAAACTGGTCGCACACTCATTAAACTGGTTGAACAGGACAGCTGAAGACAGTCACAAAGACCAACCGATTAATAATGCTGGATTCATTCCTTTGACTAGCATACCAGTAGGGTTGGAACTGATACAATGCTGGCTTCAATTACTCTATTGAATATCTTGTCAGACAATTATTCATTTGGTTTCTGTCATGTAAGAAAACGCTGAAAAAGGCCCATTGAACATTTGCAATGTCTTCAAAGTGCTTGTTTTGTTGGGCCGATATAGCCCCAAACTAAAAGATATTCAATAAACGTGATACAATACTGAGAGATTCTACAAAAATACTCACATTTGAGCAGCTGAAACCAGCAAATGTTTTGATGTTTTGGCCTGATAAATGACTTAAGATGGGCGTCAAAATTGCTGTTGATTCACTTTCTGTTGACTGAACAATTAATAATTTCAGCAGCACAGCAGGTATAATGCACTACATACACATGCACTGTAGAGGATCGTGCTAAAGCCTAAAGTTACAGCTTCAACATTTAATACTGTGTGTTGGAGTAATCGCGCATTACGTCGCAAAGGATCACAATGATACCTCGTCACTGCGGTGCCTACAAATACGTAGGTGGACATTCTTCTGTACAGTCATGGGCGCAAAGAAAGATAACGGCAGGAAAGTATATTTAAATATGCCTGATGCCTCATTTGACACCAAGGACAGTGCAGCGTGTCTTGTAAAGTATTTAAACATACTGTATTTTCATTTATTTAAGCCTTTACATCAGGGCCAAAACATCAGTGAATAAGTAAGAAACTAGTGGCCATAGTGACGACAAGGGAAGTGAGTAAATTGATTACGGAACACTTTACTGGCACACATGTCAGTTTGACTGGACGTCACTTTGCTGGTAACCAACCACACCCGTCGTTGGACGTGAGGTAACTGTTGTGTCTCAACACCTTTGGTGTGATCAGCCAGGGCCTTCTCTGTCTCACAGGTCAGGGAGGAATATGTCTGCACTTGTTTCTCTCTGCACTACACACATCTATTACTCACTCCCAGACATGTGACTGGCAAACCCCAATCCCTCTACGTGGGTGACAGTGTGTCACGCACATGCAGCCTAACACACCCATCTCAGCCTCTGCTCACATGCTTATAGTCACATCAGCTGTTTCCTAAATACTCTCTGGCAGGCAGTTTTTTAACAATCAGCTTGGGATGACATTGATGCAAAAAAAAAAAAAAAGCATTTTTGCTTTTTCCACCAACCATTCCTTTCTAAAGCAGCTCGGCTTTGTTGTACCAAAGCGCAGTGTTGCTTCCTGACAAGAAACTCCTTTGGATCTGCAAAGTCACTTCCCCTCTTGGCAAAGTCAAAACAGAGCAAAAACAGACGTCTGTGCCTTTAATGAGTGCGGATATCACATCACCATGAGCTGAGTGCTGTACCCCGAAGGGAGGGAAAGAAAGCGGTGAGACGGAGCGAGATGCATGCTGGGGATAGTAGAGTGGGATCACTGTGTGTGTGTGTGTGTGTGTGTGTGTGTGTGTGTGTGTGTGTGTGTGTGTGTGTGTGTGTGTGTGTGTGTGTGTGTGTGTGTGTGTGTGTGTGTGTGTGTGTGCGCGTGTGTGTGTGTGTGTGTGTGTGTGCGCATGTGTGTGTGTTTTGTCATCTCTGGGCTTCTCAGTTTGGAGCAATGACCCCGCCTCCGTTCAGAGCGTCAGCCTGGGCAGGATTATCACGTTACTGACAGGATTCCCTTTCCATACAAGGTAACGAGTTTCATCCATGAAATGGAGACTGATCTGATCAACACGAAGCTGCTCTTTGAAATCAGCTTATTATCCATTTTTAGACATGAGGAATTAATTGATAAAATCTCTTTGAAGATGACCTCTGATACGATCAGGTGCTTTTGACTGAGAGGAAAATATCTTGACGTCTACCTGCAGCCGGCAGCCAACATAGTATGTTAGGAACTCAAGGGCACTTGGCAAAGACATGTACGCTAATCACACAAACGTGTGAGCAATGCGGGAGGCCAAGAAGCCTCAGGTGTGACCTTACCTGTGTTTCTCCAGCTCGTTGTGCGACGATCTGAAAGGACAAAAGACAAGGGAGGGGTGTCAGGGCTACACACAATCACATTAGTACATGTTTTGATCTAAATGTAAGACAGATGAAAGCCGGAAGTTTGGAAGAGAATGCAGAGTAACAGCAGATCTGAGAAACATTTAAAGGAAAAGTGTGTCAAGACATCAAAGAAGGGTGTTGCTTCTTCTCTGCTTTTGCCTTCCTGCTTCCAGGTGGCTTTAGTGTTTCTGAATGCTTGATTTGCTTTAAAATTTTACTACAGAATATTGTAATACTCCAAAACAGGCCTTAAGCAAGCAATGCAAAGGCTTGATCACGCATTCTGGAAATAGACATCTAGGACAAGTGTGCAAAAATAGTGTCTATTTTTCAAAATATTTTCCATGTCTGTTTGACATCTGTCAGAGAGTGTGCAGCAGAGGGCAAAAACCACCCTGAGAGAGAGAGAGAGAGAGAGATACCCCTCCCTGCCTGCTCTCACACGCATGCAAACAGCATGCACACACACTGCTGTAGTTGCTGCACGCTGGTTGAAAAGCAGCGTGGACATGGGATAAAAACACACTCAGACGTCTGGAGGCCTAGACTCTGCAGAATTCCTCAGCGTGTGGGCTATTCCGAGGAGAGCCTCTGAACTGCGAGGGCACTGCTGTCCATCTGAAACAGGCCCTCTGTTCATGAGGCCGCCATGGATACCACGGCAATACAAACAAAAACAGTAACAACAAAAGGCCAGACTGACAACAAGCCTTTTCAGATTTTCCGCTGTTTGAGGAGCCCTTGTGCTCGTGAAGCAGTGGTTCCCACAGCAGTGCAGAGAAGGCCGAGGCGTCTGCACAGCGACGCTGCTCACTGCACCAAAAAGGGTTACAGTTGACCATACAACTGCGATAATGTGCTGATGCACAAAATCCTCCCATAAGGAGCACAGGATGTTGCACTTTGGCTAATAACTTGGCCTAAAAGGCAGGCAAATAGCTTTATTCCATCATGGAGGAAGTTGCTATTCAAACCTGCACAAATTGGGGAAACGTCCCAGTCTAGCACAGGGCATGACCAGGAAATCATACGGCAACTTGCAGAGGAAGGGAATGCACACAGACCTGTAATAACAGCCAGTTAACACACACCTTTGTATGTTATGTAAAAGAATGGCATGGCATGCAAAAGACTGATAAACTTGGCGCTGATGATCATAGGCCTACATATCAGCCTTATAAGCACCCTTTTTATGGGATGTAAAACTGCCAAAGTTGCTCATCCTCAGAGCACTTTGTGTATGTTTTCCCACATTCAGGAAGGAATTCAAGGATGCAAAAGTAGTCACCTGCGCTATTTATATTTTTTTTATTTCATATCAGGTATGACAAAGAGGTGAAGCAGGAAAACTCTCCGTGATAAAATTCCAAGTCCTTCCTTTTTTTTCTTTTTTTTTTTTTTTATTTAACAACAGTCTGTGAGTAAAAAAGGAAACTCCACCAGGGTTTCTTCTTTCTGTGTGCAGAAATACTCCCAACTGTTTTTTTTTAGCGTCTTTTCAAAACATGTGATCTGTGTTAATTTGCAGATTTGGTCATGATATCAAACGCTACAACACCAGTTCAAGGTTCTACAAAGCAAAGTATTGTGCTTTTCGAACCAACGGCCAGCTTCTGTTTAACTGAAAATACGGTTTAAGTTCAAACACAACATTTTCTTTTACTTCACTACCCCCTGCATCCTGTTGATGCTTAAAAAAAAACTGTTGGAGAGTGTAAAGGGAATTGTGGAATTTGCCCAGAGTGCAGTCACAAGAACAAAGAAGAAAAAGCAGGTCTGCTGCTCGAAGCCTGGTGGGCTGGTGTTTGTCACAGTGTGTAAGTGTCTGTTTGAGCCACCACACCTACCTGCCACATCCCCATACACAGCCTCACTCACAGATACACAATTGTGTTACTCTGTCAGAGACTGTATCAAAGGAATGTGGAAGCGACTGCATTCTCATTTGTAAAAAAAAAAAAAAATGTATACAAAATATCACTTTCGAATTTACAAAAACCATACGCCTTATACAGGAGTGTAATTACAATAGTGATACGCAGGTGAACGTGCTGTGCTGTACGTGCAATTATGTAACTCTCAGACTCACTACTGAGGAAATCAGGCTCGTTGTGCTTCCCTAAACTAATATTAGCCAACAGGAAAGTGTTTTTTAATTTTATTTATCAGATCTTCATACGCTAGTGTTCTTGGGAATGAAACTGGACACACCATGGTCTACTGTTGCACACCAGGCCAAATAATGTTGCATGTATATAGCCTAGGATGTAAAATAAAGGGTCATGAATCTAAAGAAAAAGGATTTCTGTTGAGGGCGTGTCCGACCAGCATAGTGAAGGTCCACCTGGTGTGTCAACCATGTCGTCAGCGACTAGAGCTGAAAGGATGAATCGCTTAGAATCAACTATTGTAAGAAAATTACTTGTTAACTACTTCATCAATTAACTCATATATGATAGCAAGCAGAATATCTTTGGGTTTGTTGGATACAACGAGCGATTTGAAGATGCCACCTGGGATTATATTGGGCATTTTTTGCCACTATTCTCTGACATTTTAGAAGCAACACTATTAATAATGAATTACTACCAGTGATGAAAATAATATATAATAACAGCCCAGTTAGCGGCCTTCCTACTGAACAGGCCTTTCAATGTTAGTGATGAGAATTAAATATTAACATGCATGCTGAGGTTTAAATGACCTTTAACCAGCTGACAAACTGGTCTAAAAAGCAACATAGAACAGAAAGTGAAACTCCAGTGTACTCACTCATGTAATGTAATTATTCTGTGTAATTGTATGGCCTTGCAGCAGGGTCTATATTAGATGCAGTCATATGAATGCCTCCATGAACTCTGTGTGTGTGTGTGTGTGTGTGTGTGTGTGTGTGTGTGTGTGTGTGTGTGTGTGTGTGTGTGCGTGTGCGTGTGCGTGTGTGTGTGCGTGTGTCCTTACATGGGACCCCTTGGTAAAGGACTTTCCTTTACCATCAGAGACACACATAGAAAACACACTAACCACATGAAAAAAAAAGCGCAGGGTGGAAGCATGACAGCCGTGTGAGACAGGGTGCAGAAACGAAAGGTTACATGCATGTCGGGTGTGTTTTCTCTCAGCATCGGGAGTGTTTTTAGGTGTGTGTGAAACAAGGAGAGAGAGAGAGAGAGAGAGTGGGAGCAGCAGAGTTGACAGTGTACGCGTGGCAGTGTTTATTGGAGAGACCAAAACAGAGAGCCCAGCCCAGGCAGCAGCAGCAGCAGCAGCAGAACAGACATGGTAGTGTGCGTGAAAACAACTCCACTATGTGTGTGTCTGTGTTTCTATAAGCTGGCACTTTACACAAACAAATAAACAAGCAAGACTTATATTTACCTATTGTTCTGAGCTTTTCTGGAAATTGTCGAGGCTTTCGTTTTCTTACTTGAAAAGTCGCTACTGTAGGGTAAGACAGACGCATAACCGTGTTCTGCCTCTATTGAGGAAACAAAACAAAATTAGTGTTATGATTTATTGTAGTGTCTGCAAGAATAATAATAAAAAAAAAGCTGGCAATGAGTCATTCAGGGAAATGGTAAAACACGAAATAGCTATAGAGGCTAAGAGTTTTCAAGAGGAACAAAACGTGATCGATCATCAATGCAATCGCGTCCAGTATATCAATATAGCGCTGGATAGCCTTCGGCAAGATCTATATTGTAAAACAGGCAATGCTACATGACCATTTTATGTATGTCTGTCATTATGATACTGGTTCATATTCTCGATGTCACTCTTGTTTACTCATTTCCGAAGAGCTAATATACTTCATTCTGATACCACATTATCTGTATTAGAAAAATACATGACATAACGTCACTTTAAATAATAAAATATAGCTAGATCTTTTCTAGGATTTGGTTATATAGGTCCAGTTTGCACCCATCGTCTGTAAAGTGACATCATACCTGCACTATGGCAGGGTACGTTAAAACTTTACATTATGATAGAAGATTAAGCTAGCTGCCTTCCCAATGTTCCATTCACAAAATAATCTCTAGCCTAGAAATCCTGTCAACTTGTCAGTTTAGCTCTTGAAATACCTCTGTCTCTTCTTTCCAAGTACTCTGCAGCCTCCAGCAGAATTAAAAGAGAATTAAGTTCCATCTTGTTGTTGTGTTGTTATAAAAAAAATGAAATGATCTGTGTACACAAATGTACAAGTCATAAAATATTGGAATGGAAATTTTAAAAACTGTTTCAGAGCGATGTACCTACGCTGCTACACACTCAGTTCTGAGTCTTGGTGACTCCAAACTACAGTATCAACAGCACCTAACTAGAACTCAGCGATGTGAGTGATCGCACATCTGTCCAATGAGAAAAGCTTGTGGGCGGGCTTTCTGGGTATGTCTTAGCCTATGAGCAGGCTCCAAACGACGAAGTGCGATTTGATTGGCTTGAGAGTGCAAAAAGTCATCAGCGACATACCCTAGCAACAGTCTGAGTTGCCCGCACCCTCCGCAGCTGATTGGTTTGACACGAAGACAAGCTGCCTCTAATTGGCTGGGATGAATTCTGGGCGTGTGTCATAGTTGAACTTGGACTGTTGTTTTGGTTGCCAAATTTGATTACTTCTCAAAAGTAGCCTATGTTTTTGGATTTTGACCGTGAAGTAAACTACATTCAACGGACATTCAGTCAACAAGGCTCTGTTATACACGTCGGTAATTTCCCACAAGCGTGTGTGACATGGCAGAATTTCTCACAGCGTGTGTGTGTTGTGCTCATTTCCTGTCCAAGTCATTATGAAAGTCCTGTATGCGGCTATGAGTCCTGAGGATATATATTAAAAAAAAGATCTGCAGTGTTATTTGCATGTTGTTGAGGAAAATACACTGAAAATGTAAAGTT
Organism: Gymnocephalus cernua; assembly: GCA_023631565.1. Lineage (NCBI taxonomy): Eukaryota > Metazoa > Chordata > Actinopteri > Perciformes > Percidae > Gymnocephalus > Gymnocephalus cernua. The sequence goes on along the minus strand of CM042427.1, from coordinate 20,421,748 downwards.
AAACACACATCTTCCTTGAAACGTCTAAATAGCCACATCACTTATAAAAGCAGTTTGAATAGAGGTAGCAGCATGCATCTAATTAATGAGAACTCTCTTAAAACGAAGTCACTGTTCTGCAAGTCACAAATATGTCTCAGGTTTTGGCTATGAAGTTTAAAGTTAAATCCGATTCCTAAACAAGGCATCATTATGCACCCTTCACCAAATGGAAGGCCATGTTCAGAAAAACACATTGAATAGTACATTTGCACAAGTAATGAATGCTTTTGGAAATTGTTATATCACTCAAATAAACCAATGTTATTCCTGTGACATAGTTAGAGCTGAAAATGTTTTAGTAATTGGTTAATTGTTGTCATTAAAGTAAAAATATCAAACATTTTCTTGTTCCTGAATACATACTGTTGGTACGACAAAACAATTTAATTAAGTCAACAAATTGTGATGGCCTTTTTTTTTTATTTTTTTTTTTTTTACTATTTTATGATGTTTTATTAACCAAATGATTACTCAAGAAAATAATTGTTTAATTGATAATGAAAGTAATAGTAAGTTGTAATAGTAATACAGGTCTAATTTTTGAGCCAAATGTTTTGCAGGTTGTCATCCTTTTTTGTTGACCACAGCAGAGTCTTAACATCCGGAAGTGACTATCTGTTGTCTGTCTGCTTGCTTGCAATGCCAAAGACCATTCCATTCTACTGATTCAGTATTCATTGTTAGGGAACTGAAAACAATGAAAAAATATGATATTTTTAGTTTAACTCACTTGGGATGAATGTAAGACAGTCCAAGTGAAGTCACTAGTGCTACAGTCAAAGTCAAAGTTTGATTTGGTTGATTCAAGTCTAATGTAATCAGATTCATGACTGACTACTTCTGGCTCCAGATCCTGTACTAATGCTCAGAGGGTAGATCCCAACAGAATGAAGTCTAATGTTGCTAAGTTTTCATACAGAACTCTCAGCTGTGTAATATATTCTTGCAGATGAATTGTAGGCATGAGCAATGTGTCACTTTGCGAGAGCAATGGGGGAGTTTATGCAGAATAGAAGTGGGTTGCTCTGCATGGCAGGCACCAGGCAGTGTATATTGCTTGCAGCCAGATGTTTGGGCCTCAGATTATTGGAGTACATTCTGAAGAAATCACAAAGGCGTTATGATGAGGGAAGTAACTTTAAGTGTGAATGATGAGGAAAAGGCCCCCGAGGACCAAAGCCACAAACATTGTTTTTGTTGTAGTTTCTTTGGTAACAAGTGTCACGTAGGATCCTCATCGGGCCTGTGCTGCAGACAGTTTGTCATAGATTGCATGATTTCAGACGGCACAAATTGCTGGTTAAGTCTGTTGCTGTCAGCTTTTGTGCATGTGAACAAATGTGTAAATTACAGTAAAAAAAAATAATTCTAAAATGTGTAAAGCTGTGTATGATTGTCATGCTATGCAGCCTCACAAACACACATGGAAATATACTGGTGGTGCAAAAAAAAAAGTGCTTTAACCATTTGTATACAACATATTGTGAAAGGACTGAATGCTGTGCCCTCATTTGCCAGTTTATTTACATCAAGCTAAAATGAATGTGTTATACTCAGAGGTGTTTCTAATATTTTTCTACCCTCATTGATATAATTTGGTTTGACAGAATATGTAACACACATCTTAACACCAACACAATTCATCATTATTACAAACGACAGCCTCCAAAATGACCATTCATTTAAGTCAATACCTACATTATAAATGTCATGTGTCATGAGGATAGAAGTTCTTGCAGGCCTGTTGTATTATACTCCATTTGCTTTAGCTTGGTGTACCTAAAAAAAAAGGCAACTAATTGGAAATGTTTAGATGATTGTACAAGACATTCAGGATGCAGGTGATAGTTTATAGGATTTAAGATTTACAGACATTGCGATTATTTGGTTCACCCAGCTGGAGCCATGCAGAAACCACATTCAGCTGCAAATGAAACTGTATATAAATCTATGTGCACTTTTATTTCCTGTGTTTGGCCTGTCTTCGTTTTGCATGACTTAATTTCAGTGTCATCTGAATGGAGTGGTAACACCTGTTTAGTGTTTTTTTTTTTTGTAATTCACAAATTCATTGTTGCCATAATGCAAGCTAGGATCAAGTGAACGGTTTGTGTTAGCTATCTTTTGTAAGTCCTTTTTATACTCACTTATGAAGCAAGGATGCTTGCCAGATAATTACGCAATTATCTCTGCTCCTGCGCAATTTTAATTCATTATACACGGATCAGAATAGGGGAGATATCTGTTGCTTTTTTCTGTCACTCCCTAAGCTTCAAAGAATACAAAGATTTATTGATGAGGTTTGATAGCTTTTCACTGGAGAATACAGTATGCCGTCCTGTCTACATGCACGTTCTTCATGGTGATATGAAAACACAGTAAACAAGAGACCAAATTAGCCTCACTCCTTCCTGAAACAGCGCAGCCGGTGTACAGTCATAGTGAGAGTACAACCCAGTCACTCATACAGTGCAACTAAGCTAATGAATTTTCTCTGGTCAAGCCTGATGCATTGTTTGGGCTTCACCTCATGACTATTTCTGGGGTAATTAAAGAGACGTTATACAACTTGAAGCCTTCTTATCATATGCCCAAATATCAATCAAGCAAATGCCCGCAATAAACTTGACCTTGACCCTTTTTTTATGTAAGCCCTTTTTTTTTATGTAAGCAAGCATTCATCATCTTGTGCATGTCATCATTTATGAGGTTTTGGCATTTATTCACCCTGCATAGTTTTAGAACTCCTGTTTCCTCTTTTGCTGGACTTTGTTAGAAAGATGTGGCTTTGGTTGCTGCTGCATTTGCTGTAATTATTCAGTGACATGGTTTGACAATTATCTTAGTTACAGCAATAACTTTAGCCAAGAATCTTTATTAAAAGAAAGTGTGGTTAATGAATGCTGATTAGCTGACACGAAGGAAAAACTTAGACCTTTTGTTTATTCAGACCGTAAAAGAATGGCAAAATAACATCTGGTTTTGTCAGATTCATGTTAAGCTTTGGATTTCAGCCTGTGCCACATTTACAACATGTTTTAAAATGCAATGTAGACATGTAGAGGTGCAAATGTTTGTCTGTGAACCCAGAAAAAAACGCTTTTCCTTTTGCAAATGCAGGAGCATATTCACAGCCCTAAAGAAGCCCGCTCATTGCCTAAACTTAATATCAGATGCCTGGTATCTATTTCCATGCTTGTGCTATCCATGTAATGTTTGCAGCAAGCATATATATTTTTTTCATTTATATATTTCCTACAACTGACAAAACTATTGGAGTAAACTATTGCCATCTCTTAAACCTGCCTGGTGCTATGTGTTTATCACTCTGACCTTGTGATATTTTACAGTACGGTCAAAATAGTCATCATGCTCGTGTGTTTTATGTCATTGAGCCAAAATGGGAAAAAAGGCAATGATTCTAAAGTGCCTACTACAGTACAGCATATCAACCATCCTTTTGCATCGTATAAAAGGAAATAGCCTTTGTCCCTCCCGCTGCATGTTACTATTTATAGACTTATCATCTGCATGCTCTCTGATCATAGTGGCTCAGGCCTTGCATTGCTCATGGCCTCTGGCCTGTCAGCCAAATGACTAAACTCTCCACTCTTTCTTTGCTTTCTTCCATCTATCACTCCATCTTAGCCAAACATCTCGATGTTGTCAGCGACAGCGTTTTTGCTCAGAGAGACCAAATCTGTGCAGTAAATTGGAACATTATGACTATGTGTTATCTTTAGCTATTTATTTCAACTTTACTAACTGCAGATATAATTCTTTCTAGTGTACTAAAACTGCAGTCTACTTCATTGTGGTCCTTTTAGCCGCTCTCATTTCCCTTTTCACTTGTTTACTCGCATATTATTGGGCAAAATGTTTGGAGTCAAATATATAATACACCATGCTAAAGGCCTGTGCTGCAACTCTGCAGAAGCCTTCCACGTGTAATCACTGAGAACTGAGACTATTAATACCATCTTTATTTATTTTTTTAGAATTAAAGATAACAACGTAGTAAATTCTACAATGTGAAGTTCAGCCATATGCAACAGTCATCCATCATAAAATGAATCAATTTCATGAAATGAAAATAGGTTTCATTCTCCTGCTTTGCTCAATTTCCATTTCAAGGCACAACTGGAGGAACAAAATATCAGCAACATGTGTTTTCTGCTTCCTGAGCCACAGCATGCAGTCTCAAAGTGATAATCCCCCAATCAAAGTGATGTTCTCAGGAAATAACCCAAATGCTTTCAATATGTGACTGAAGGGTGGTTCCTTTTTACACGCGACTCCTCTGTCAGTCTCATTGCATTTACTGCCATGCTTTAGGTCTCATGAAACCTTCAACAATAAATAGTCTGGAGACTCTAAAATCGTTCAGTTTTAAAAGACAACAATAAATAGTCTGAAGACAGGACAGACAAGCCAAGCCAGTCTGTGTCATTTAGTTGTTTATTCTTTGACTTCTCTTTAACCAGGATTGTCTCTTTATGTCAAACTCTCATCACCACCACATCAAGAAAGAAATGATGCGCCTTTAATGTACATGTTGTGACATTCACTTAACCCGTCTTATTAAACACTGATATTGGCTGTGTCCATGCATCAAGAAAGCTAATGAGAGACGAGGGAAGAGAGACCGCAGAGTTGGGGAGTTGCTTATCTTGTTGACACGAGTTGTTTACTGACTACCTTCCTTCCATTTGCAAGCACCCTCCACTCCATCCTTTAGGCCAAAGGTCAGTAACTGTAGTCTGCTTTTTCTACCAGCTTGGTTCCATATGTATTCAGGATTAGGCCTGTTAATGCCACTACGCCTTATTGTAACTGCAGAAAGTCCACAGACACATTTTGCATTATACACGTACAGACCCAGGCTAAGATGTTTATATACAAACCAAGCCATACAGGTATTGTAAGCGTTGAAATAGATGCTAAAGCCCTGAGCTGCTAGAGTGAAAGCCTATTACGAGGCTGAGATCAGAAATGTTCATGCCCATACTGAACAAAGGTCACGTCTTATTAGCGGTAGCACGCTCTGATTGGCCTCGAGCAACATCTCATGTTTGCTAGACTAATAATGTCCCTTGAGAAAATGATGCTCCTGCTTCTGAGACTTCACAATTTCCCATTGAGCTTTAGCTTGATGCAATACACCACATGGTTTGCGTAGTAGACATTGACACAAAGAGAAATTACAGGTCTCATCATCCATCCCTCCCCCGGTGTATTTTCAATAGCATCCTGTGTGTCATAGATGGTGACGTAGCAGAGAAATACCAAAGAGTTAACTGTCGGGAAATGTTCCTAAAGGGCGAGGTGGGGCGTGTACACAACAGGAGTTGAGTACAAACGTAACCCAAACATGCATGATGCATGATAATGCGTGATCCAATGTTTGTTACTTATCCGCCTTGCTGTGTTCAATTAAAAACAGCTAAAAATGTTATTGTACAAAGCAATATTCATATCACCTCGAATTGTATGTTTAAACATTTTTTTGTATCAGAGAACGAATGTGTCTGCACCTACAAGCACAAAGAGAGTACTATACATTTGCATTCAAACTCTATGGCAACATCTTATTATGATTTTAAGGCAGGGCGCTCTCATGGTATAGCGGGCGCTCTCATGGTATAGCTGGCACTTACGTCAAATAACAAAACCTCTGTACGACTCATCGTCACCCTGGGTAACCTTTGATGTTGCTAGGCTTCAAACAGCGTTACATTTCTTTCTTTTAGTCAGAAAATCTCAGATGTATAGGGCAGTCTTCCCACCCACACACATACACACATTTGTGTATCCAGTCTAGACGCTTTCCTTTCACAATCGTAGTGCTGCATCTTTATGTTTATGTTTTGCAGCAACATTTAGAAATGTTTGGGGAGTATCTGTCTGGTGGCTTTAGAAGGCCTTTTATTCATCCTGTCAGCTTTCACAGCCCAGCTGCAACGTGCTGGCTGTCACGTCTCTTTGAGTCATATCTAAAACACCATGCTTATCTCAGCTACAGCAGCATGATGTCGATATTCTTATGTCGCACTTTGGTTGCATGACTATCAGCATGACTATCAGAATATCAGTATTTGTGAATATCATTATATCATTGGCTATCATGAGCCATTCTTGTTTCTTTTTGATATCATGATTTTGGAGACTATCATTTGACATATTTCTCTATATTTCTATATTTGCATATAGCTGATTTGGCATCTTTGAAGCTCTATGTCAGTAATTTTCCTGTCACTCAGGCAGTAGTGTGTTCTGTGTCTGTACATGTGCATAAAGACCATCTAAAAGACTTTTTGCCTCCCATTACCTCCATTCGTGTCTGTCCTGCTTTCTCTGTGTGGTTCTGAGCTGACGTCTGTTTACACAGCAAGAGGCTGAAAGGTGGCAAACTGTTCGTATATCCTATGCCGTTTCAGTCTTGTGGTCCAACCTCTTTTTTGTGGCACTAATGGAAGCACCTGGGCTGTTTTCTGCGTCTGGCACTGGTCACCTGGACTCTCTCCAGGTTCCTGGGTTCCTCAGTTCCTCTGCCTTGTTGGCATGGGTGCTGCGGACACAGACTGTCGCTTGGTCCTTCCCCTCTTGTGCTCGATGCCACATGACAACACCATGTTGTTGTGGCATATGTCCTCCATGGGACCAGGAACTTATGTGTTGTTGAAGCATGAGTGCACAGAGCCGCTGCCTTCAGATATGTAGCTGAGAATCATGGTAAATTTGGCAAACGAAATCAGTGACACTAAATAACATATACTGTCATTTGTATTTTATGCTTTACTCAGTTTTTAAATTAGAATTTTAGCGCTGATTAACTATTTAGTCCCACCAGGCTGGAACACAGACACCAACACCACGTAAAAAAACATACAGCCACTGAAACTCAAGGAAGGGGGGGGGGGGGGGGTGCAGAGATGTGTGTATGTGAGGTTGAATAGGCTCAAATAAAACAACCATATCCGTGACCATGGCAACTGGCAAACTTAAGCTAATTCTTACACTCAAACAGCGGGTCTTTAACAACAAACATCCTCCCTATAAATATGCAAACCAGGCCTATCTTCTCTTATGGGTGGGCAGTGGAGAAGGGTGGTGGTGACAGACCACCCACCAATGGATGTGATTATTTTCTGATAATGGATGAATATTAGAAAATGAAAGCAATCTCTAGATAAAACAAGAAGCAGAACTGAATGACCTGTCCTGGTTTTAGACTTTACCCAAAGAGAATCCTTGTCAGGATGTCTGAATTTACAAATCCCTGGTGTGCCATTGCCTCTAACCTTTGTGACTTGTTTACTGTGCATTTCCGTGCATTCAGTTGAAGTGATACTCCACCCAAAATCTATCTTTTGAGTAATTACCCCCTGTAGTCTTTAAAGGTGACTTTAAAGATTTTTCTGCTGGAAAACACAGTCACAGTGACACTTGGATGTTGATTATTCCAATGCTTACTGGATTTACAGCTAATTTGCAGCTTACACAGCTAATTCCTAGACTTTGATGAGAAGATCGATACAACTCTCATATCTATGTGTTAAGTACAGAGCTGGAGCCAGAGGATTAGCCTAGCTTAGCATAAAGACTGGAAGCAGGGGTGATAAACTTGCATGGCTCAGTCCAAAGTTAAAAAATGTCTACCAACACATCTATAGCTCACAAAATTAACACTGTTATATCTCTTTTGTTTAATCTTTACAAAAACCAGAATGTAAAAAGACAACAATATGTGTTTTTATGGGGGGTTTCGTGCTGTAATGTTACTGCTGCCTACAGTCCTTAACTGCTAACGTAAGCTAATCACCTCCCGGCTCCAGCTCCATACTTATGGTGCGTTCTTTTTGCCTCAGAAGTCGGAGGTCGCAACTGGGAATGACGTCACATACGAGTTGAATGCGTTCTTTTTGCAAGTGGGATTTTCATTGTTTTCATTAGCTCTAGCCAGGTTAGCCATTAGCAATGCCAGTTTAAACAACGTATACACTGTTTTTTTGTGCATACAAACCGCGTGACAACACAGATAAAAGACAGCGCTGCGTGTACGACTGATTTAGTGTGACACAAATAACACAGAAGTGCTTATAACTATGTTACTACAGCTTTCACAACTGTCGATACCGGGAGCAGCCATGTTGGATTTTGAACTCGGTGGTTGTACGAGTTCCGAGCTCGTAAATACGAGGTCAGGGGGCGTGTTTACGACTTTGACCTCGTAAAATACGAGTTGTGAGGCAAAAATAACGCACCATTAACGCACAGGCATGAGAGTGGTATAGATCTAGTTCTCAGCAAAAAGTGAAAATGTCAAACTTTCAAACTGATCACAGAAACTTCTTGAACCACTTCTACGGCATAATCCTATCAATCTGTACACTTACTGTTTTGCCAAAACATGGCTAAATATCCTACATGAGAGACCTGAGAGTGAGAAAACAAATTACAAATAGAGAACTTTACACTCACAGAAACACTAATTAAAACATTCACAAAATATGTAGCCAATATATGTTTTTGGAATCTTTGGTTGGAGTATATAGTATGACTCAGTTTCTTAGCTAGCAACTGTTAGCATCCATAAGCTTTGGACAATAACACACATATGCACATGTTCCCCACCAATAATTAGTTGCATGTGTGAGGGAATACCTGCGTTGCTGAAATGTCTAGCTTAAGCTTTTCATCAGCTAACTCACAAGTGGTCAAAGGGCGTGGCAGGGACAAATGTCAGAGACAACACGCTGCTGTAATTACTACCATCCTAACAGGGTCACATACATACAGTGCGACATTTGTTTTTGTGACTGATTCAACCTTTGTTTATGTTTCTTAGTTTGCTTGCACGCACACTTGAATTGTGTCTCTGTGCATTATTTTGTCCATCTGGCATTTTAGGCCCACAGCTGCAAGGTACAGGGTTTGGCTCATATCCGCTGCTGAGCTGGCAGTGGAGGGAGGGGTGTTAAAGGGTCCGGACTGTGAGGAGTCATCACAGCTCTCTTCCTGCTGTACTCTTCCACTGCTTCACTTTTCTCACACACAACTTCAGCGCTGTGTTTTCTTGCTTGTGTGGTTTTGTCTCTGGCTTTTGGGAGGGGTCTCTGCGAGTACTTGTGTAATACTGAACTTTAAGATTTCTATGCCGGGCACTTCTCTTTACAAAAATAAGCCATCTTTCTTTTTTCCACACACACCCTGAGGCCTGTGACAGGTGGCATCCCCATGGGTCATGACAATTAATTACCCCCAGGTGCTGTGTGTATATTTGTATTTAAGAACCAGCACTGGTAATGAGGGAAGGGCATGGTGGGCTTATCCGGAAATGATAAGTGTCACCTTCAGGACCACCGCAGCTTTGACTCAGCTCAGGCACTCGCTGGTTAATTCATGTTACACATCAGCTATTGTCCAGAGCAGCCGGAGGGAAACATTCTGTAGTTGAGCAATGTTTTCATCAGTAACCAATAGGCAGAACCACAGATATGCCCGGCTGTTTTTTAAGGGCTCGGAGACAAGGAGGGCAATGAACCTCCAGTGGTGTTTTTATGAGGGAACCCGAAAGAGCAACAAGAGGGGAAACATACATGTTTGGGAAAGACAAAAACATGCTGACACATGTTAATTTTTCCACATGTACAGAGATCAATAGGACAACAGTGATGAGCAGGATTCACAGCATTTGTTCGCATTTAAATCACGCGTTCATAAGAGCTGACCAAAACCAAAGTCCTCATGCAATCCCATGAGGTTTTAGGGGTAGCGCAGGAGTTACAGAGAGGGGGGGGAGGGGGGGTTATAACTCAGTACAGCTCTGTGATGGCCGCTGCCCTCAGCAGACCAAGGGGGTAAGCGTAAGCCTGCCTCCACAAAATCTACCTCCTATGGCACCATTTTGTTGCTACCTAGCACTCACCCGCCGTTAGCATTCCATTGACTGCCATTCATTTTGGCGTCACTTTGACAGCGAATAACTTTACATCTGAAGCGTTTAAAGACTCTATTTGTCCACTCTTTATTTCTAAAGAAACACGACAATGTATAAAAGGCTCCACTACCTTGTACCTCACGTTATGGCTCGTTATGGTTTTTATAAAAATAGGCTAACGATTGTGTCATAACCACGCGACTTGCTGTCGCATAGTAGAGGAAGTACCGTACAGTACAGGAGAAGCTTGCAGGCAGTTTCGACTTACATTAGCTGTTTAAATTTAATTACTAACGTTAACTAGCAATTTAGTTAGCAATAATTAGCCTGTGCCTATTTGTCTCCTTACATATACCTACGCTCTCTGTCTCTGCAAGATTGGGAATGATTGAGATTTCTCTTGGCACAGCTACCAGAAGACTTACAACGTTCAGATACGTTGTTCACGTCACATCTACGTCGTGATGCTCAGTTGGAGGCTGCGGAGTAACGCTCAGCCCTCACCAGAAAAGTGCTTCTAATCGACTTCACTCGTCTCCGTCGAAATCAACGGCGTCACTTTGTCCATTTCTTTAACGGTCTACGCAGCAGACACGCAGAATGGCCCACAAACGCACAGCTGTTTCTAATCGGTAACTCAGCACCGATGGCTGACCTACATTCTGGTGCTTGCACGTCTTTGAACCCCTGGCCCTGCCAGACTGGCCATGGGGGAAGCTAGAGAGAACGAGGGAGAAAAACAAGAGGCAGGAGAGGCTGGAGAGAGCAAAAGAAACAACAGGAAAAGAAGAAAGAAAGAAAGAAAGAAAGAAAGAAGGAAAGAAAGAAAAAAGAAAAAAAGAAAAAAAGAAAAAAAGAAAAAAGAAAAGAAAGAATGAGACATTTTTGCTTTGTTTTTTTGTTATAAAGGATTGCGCAGGTATAGGTTTAACACAGGTTGCATGGCGTGCATACATGTTTAATGACAGAGTATGTCAGAGAGCCAGAGCCCTGTGCGTGCCTGCAAATGTTTCCACAGCCCCAAAGTACAGCTGTGCACACCTAAAAAAGAAAAAAAGGGGAAAAAAGAACTCATAAAAACCTCCTGACTGTCAATTTTCTGGTCCTCTGGATGGACTTGTTACGCGTGGAAAATCCTCATTTTTCAAAATTGCTTTTCTTTGTCAACACCCTGCTGTCTATCAAACTTTCATAAAGTTCTGCTGCCTGCATCTGAATGAGTGCCCCCTTTCATTAAGGCTGGAGTGCATCTAGCTAGCATTCCTTGCATGCAGAGGAGGGGTACAGCAGAGTGCCAGGGGTCCCCTGGTAATGACTCATGGCAAAGATCCCTATCCACTCCCACTTGCAAACAGGACCTGGGTCATGCAGAGAGAGTGAGTGGGGGTGGGTGGGTGGGTGGGTGTGTTGTATGGGAGAAAGAGAAAGAAGAAGGGGGGGGCTTGGAGAAAAATGCTGCAAAAACAACAACTTTTAGCTTTAACTTTTACGCACACTGCTTCGAGAGAGGAAGGAACTGGAAGTGGGTCACTGTGTCTCAGAAAGAAAATAGTGAGCACCACCAGAGCGGGGGAGAAGGGAAAACTGAGAGAGAGTCAGTGGTGGACTAAGGCCAGAAAGGAATTCACTGGATTGAAATGTGCAGCAACAAATCTGAAAGGCAGGGAGAAGAAGAAGGCCAAACTTAGACACCATATTACTTGAGAAATGTTTTACTGTGAGTCACAATGAGAGAAAATAACATACTGTATTAATGGTGTTTGCAAAAGCATTACTCCTCACAGGCACACTTTCATCTTGTGTCACCAAAAGCAGGTGTGACACAGAAAAGTGCAAGCTTCAAAAGCTGTTTGCATTTTAGTGCAAAGAGGGCATGTTTCAATATCAGTCAGTCCCTTTTTATAGATACTATATTGACAGTTTCTCACCAATCTGTTTTTCTCATCAGACGCCATGGAAATAAATGGAAAGAGTTGAAGTCGCAGAACAAAAAGAAAAAGCATGTTTTTCCTCTTTGTGCATGTTTATGTGCTGTGTTTCAAAATATGGACTTGAATCATTCTATGAAACAGTGCCATTGAACTCAAATAACACATGCAGATGGGGAGGCAGACACATTGCAGACATGCACTGGGAGCCAGCCTTTTTGGTTGTGCTGGAGTTTCCTCTGCTGACTGGCCTGCAGCAGTCAGTGGTGCAACTCGGCTTGGTGCACTTGTTGTCCTGTTTGTTCCTCTCTGGGCTCTGATGGTCCTCTGGGTTCCTCTTGTTTTTGTACCGGGCTGAAACAAAAGCCTTATGTTACAATCACCAGCACCAAATACTGAAGAAAGACATCAAGGTCCTGTGGAGGTAGTGGAATCAACAATGGGGTAATGGGAGGAACTGTACTGATATGGAGACCTTTTTTTTTTTTTTTTTAAACATATTCATGATTTTTCCTTTTCTGTGTTTTCATATGCTTCTTTCTTTTTTTCTTTTTTCCCTTCCCCCATTCTTTACTCCTCTTCAAATCAATGTTGTCCAATACTTTAGTTATTCTAGCCAGAGTCTCAGTTAACTGTGGATAATTCATTTGGAAAGGGCACAGGGTTTGAATGTGATCCCAATTGTGGGTTTCATCTCCTTTCTCTTTGATATGTTCTATTTTTCCAGTGCTCAGCATCGTAAACCACTGTTGTTTGTGTCACTGCTGTGTGCATATTTAAGCAAGTGCATCAGAAATAGACTGAAGGGGTGGCTTCCAAAAGCAGCATACTGTAAATCCTAGCGCCGATTTTAACTCCCATTTATCACATTAGGGAGTCACAAACATTATTGCTTTCTCTTTATGCATGTATGTGTATGTGTTGCTGCCAAACAAACATGTACATGTTTTCTCTCTGTTGGCGGTTATTATTTTTCTCTTAACTACATTTTGTTTTTACATTTCTGAATAATTTGACAGTAATGCGTCTGATGTCTGGTCAGTGGTACGTAAGAAAAACATAGATGAGCTTACTTAAGGATGCACATGGCTCATGTGTTAATCCTTTTTAACCTGCAAGTAAAAACCTAAGTCTTTGGAATATAATATACACCATGTTGGTTGTGTTCTTTGGTCATGATACTTTGATGTGAAGCTTTGGATTTCAGGCAGTAGCGCGAGGTAACCTGATGCAAGTCTTCTCATATGATGTTTTGGTCGTTTCACTCAACGGCATGATAATCATGTTTGATAGCATGCACTTGTGTGTGTGTGCGTGCCTGTGTGTCAAGGTCTCCACTACCCTCATTAAGTTGACTATAGATGACTTGCCAGGACTTGTCATGAACCTCTATTTGGCCTGTGGTTCCAGACTGTATGTGTGTGTGTGTGTGTGTGTGTGTGTGTGTGTGTGTGTGTGTGTGTGTGTGTGTGTGTGTGTGTGTGTGTGTGTGTGTGTGTGTGTGTGTGTGTGTGTGTGTGTGCTCGTGCGCTGAGTGGGGGCGGGCTCTGTCAGTTTAATCCGCTATCAAAGAGAGGAACAGGAAAGTAGGGGTGCAAAACAACCTGTCAATCAAGTGTGCTTTCTCTCTGAGCGTAAATCAGTATTTGCCTCATTATATTATGTTTGCATCAACTGTGTTTACATAGAAACAATACTTTGATACAAAAAAAGGAGGCAGGCGGAGTCAAATGAAATGTCAGAACAGGAAGCTGCTTGTGTCGGTGAGAAGTTTGTGCACAAACAGCAGATCTTTACTGCCAGTTCATTATTTAGCAGAGTCAGGGTGTGCTGTCTTTCCAACAAATAGTGACTCACATAATACAACTGCCTCTGTGAAACCAAATACCACACTGGTTGGGCGCACATCAGCAAAAATACTTGAAATACTAACAGTGAATATCGCATGAGATAAGGATGAGTTGAGATAAGGATGATGCATCATAAAGTAGAACGGCATGTAAGCAATAAGGCCTGCTGTGTCTGTGTAACAACATATACAGCAATGCATTGTGTTTGGTTTGCGTGTGGTTGATGTAGGGGTGTACAAACACAAATGACAAATGCTTGCAGCCGGATTAGTCCTGTGATCCTTCAACAAACATCAGAGAAATGCTTTTGTGTATCTGTTTCCTTGCAGTTCTGTTTGACAGCTGTAGAATATGCTATTAGCACAGGGACAGCTGATTTACAATGCTGATGATAACACACTGCAGTCACACTTCAAACACAGAGGCCAATGAGACAGATTCAGTGACTTTGTCAGACTTAATCAGTGACAGCTGGTGGAGGATCTTCTAGGGGGCATATGAAGGCCTTGTGCTGGATGTCAGGTATCATTGGCAGGTACTTGATTGATGGGACAAGTGATGACAAGGTATCTGAGTAAGTTTTACAGCACCTGGAAACTTGTTTTCTTTATAACATTACATATTTTAAGCAACGATCAAAGATAAAGTTATACATTAATAAGAGTTAAGCACTTACAACAATCTGCTTCATCAGGATTGGGTGGGTGTGGTTAAATCGGAGTTGATTGACAGTGACATCTCTCTGCCAAAACAGACAACAAACCTAAACAAAACTGTCAGATTCTGATTCCTACGCTGTCTCTGAAATCACTCCCAGTTTACTATATAGTGCACTTATATTACGTTTTAATATTTCATGTGACTGTTGGAATTCATGCACAATACAGTGCCCTAAAAATGTCCCAAAGTGGAATTAAAAAAAAAAGTAGCATCTGTTACGTACACAATTTTTTGCTAACAATCCAACAATGTCACATTTATAGATGTGATGAAAAAGACATGTCATGTAACATCACATCTTTCAGTGAAGATGTTAAATGATGAAGATTTGTAAAGATTCATCATTCTGCTCACTAGACAGTAAACTATTCAGTATCTATTATATAGGGCATTGGTCCCCATCCATTTTGGCTTGTGACCCTTTAAAATGAAACAAAGTCTACTTGTGACCCTTCACCAGAGGTTATATGAGTGGTCAACATGAGTACTGAACTATCTGACGTAGTTTCATTTGAAGGATTTTTAGAGCCCCAAGTATACAGAATTTCATAAGAAAAACTAATTTGATTTTGGATATAGCCTTCATTCTTATAAGAGGATGGGTGAGGATCACAGACAAAGAGGATCCTAAGAGGTTTTTCTTAAGAGGATATCACAGACAAATATCTTATGTGAAAACAAGTATTGTTTTAACTTTGGCAGATCACATTGTATTCATGTAGGACCCTATTTCTTAAAATAAGAAGCTGATTAGGAAAACAGATTTTTAGGGCCTTTAAGCAATGTGTTCAGTATGGAAAAACAAGAACAGGAGATGCTGAATTAGATTTTGTTGACAACCAAATTGTCTTTGTGTATTGAACTTCTGAAGATCTCTGGTTAGGTGTCTCAGTAAATAAAGAACCTGTGGCTTTTTGAGAATCAAGTCAAATGCAGTGCAAATTAGGGCCTTCAAAAGGCCCCAGGGAGAATCAACATAAAGAGAATAGGAGCTTATTGTTAAGATTTCTGACGCAAACACGTTTTCAAAGGCACAAAAAGAGAAAAGAATAAACATAAGTGGCTGTAATTCAGTGCTCCTTATTGTGCACCTCAGATATATGGAATTTTTCTCTCCCCTTTGGGGGCCCATTGTGCACTGTGCTGTCATTTACAGTGGCATTTTTAAATGTCACATCATGTCCACGAGGCACAGGATGTGACTTGCCTATGTGGTAAAAGCAGGCAGATGCGTGTTGCAGCACCAGACCACTTTGCATTTCCCGGCAATGACATTGGCAATTTATTAAGCTTAGGTGGTTGATTTGTGGACTTTATGTTTGGCATTTAAAGAGAATAGGGAAGTTTAAAGTTGCATGACTTGTGTTTTTATCAGCTTTCCAGAGTGACATCACTGTCAAGACTTACAAATGTTATTTGATGGGCAGGTTTCAACATAACACAGCAACCACAGGAAACATTCCTTACTGTCTTATAAGGGTTTTATTTTTGACAACTCTGTCAAAGTCCACACTATAAACTCTTGAGTTGGGGCCGGGCCTGCATCTAATCTCCCACAAAACAACCTGTGTTTTGTCGTCATCCCCCATGCTGTCATAGAGCATCCATTGTGTGTGCTGTAAAGACGTGACTGTCAGCTGTACATATGACAGTGGATGTTTCTGTACAAGCACCTACCATATGTTGGTTGTGCAAGTGAGATTTTATCAGAAGGTGGAACAAAGAGGACACACATTAATATTTGTTACACAAAAATACATTTTATATCAACACATTAATAAATACTACTACTATTGGTGCATGCTGATATAACAAAGTCACAGTATCATAACTAAGTTTAAAATCATACGTTATTAGCAGTTTACAGAATGCAGTAACCTGTTTCTCTTAATTTTAGCTCCTTCACTTTGTGGAAAGCAGAGAATAAATCACCATGTGCCAAGAAATGATTTAGTGGTTGTAAGTAACCATGTCTTTTGAACCACACATGCGCCTGCTGGCTCAGGAGGAATCAATGCCAATTAAGTCTCCCCTATACTGTCACTTTAAACTGTTCTCCAAATCTCTTTAAATAAATATAATGTATTTGTGAGGGTTCAAGAAATATGAACTTGCTTAGAGAAACATGCTTCTCATCAATCATCTATTTTTCTTCATGTATTTGTGGATGTGTTGCTGCTGCTTTGTAGCTACACCCCATCTGTGGATAGAAAGGGGTGATGACTCTGATGTGAGATAAGAGAGAGAGAGAGAGAGAGAGAGAGAGAGAGAGTGAGTGAGAGAGAGAGAGAGAGAGAGAGAGAGAGAGAAAGAGAGACGTGCTGCAAGCCACATCTTACACACTGAATGCCTGTTAGCCATTTCTTCTGGGAGAAGCTATAAAGTAATTAGCAGAAGTAATTACTGCATACATCACATGTCTAACCTCACCATGGAGAGGAAAACAAAATATAAAATGAGTTGCATTTTTGAGTTTCCTCTATACTACATATATTGTATAAAATTGAGTTGCATATCAAATTGGGCCGGATGGATGAAAATGGATGGATGGATATTCATATATTATTTACTGTATACATCATGTTAAACACTATCTTTCTTAATATACCACAGCATGGAACATTTATGTATTTGTTTTCACTAAAATAAAAACACAACTTCCCTTGCACATTACCATTTGCTATGGGTTTGTTGTTCTTGTGTGTGTGCCTGTGTGTGCAAAGGTGGGTCAGAGGAAGTGTGTTTCATCACATTGTGTCATTGAGTCAACAAGTTGACCAAACATCTTCTCTTTAAAAATACAGTAACATATTAACACTGTACCCTGATACAGTGTTAATATTTTCTTATTATTTCATTCCAATGTTAGTACACAAATCCAAATTTAAGAGTATTGGAAAGCTAAGAGGTTTGTTTTTGTCTATTTTTAGTTCTTGTTTTAAGCACTTGTTCCAATGTCTAGCTCAGCTTTTTTGCTCCCATTTGAGTCCTCCGCTTCAGGTTTTTAGTGTAGATCTACCAAGAGTTTTGAAAAATAATACTTTACAAATTCCTGTCTGCATGTGGGTCATTGACACGGTATGAAACATTGTGTGGTTATCAACCAATTACCACCAATTGCTGCTTTAACACAATATCTCTAAGCGGCTAACACACCCTGTTAGTAAGTGCTCCCTTTAATCCAGATGGTACTATGGGTTTGCGCTCAAATATACATCCAATATTGGTGAGCAAGAGCTCAAACTTGTATTTCACTACCTGTTTAACCACTGGTATTAAATATGTGGAAAACAATGTAGGGCGGTGGAATACTTTAGTTTCATGTTCCACTTTTGTGACAAGAGAAAGAGAAAGAGAAAGAGAAAGAGGTGCATAAGCGGACTGGCAATCTGACAGTTCTGGCAAATGCCAGAAGGGCCGATGCACTCTTGGGCCGATTTGGGTGTGTGATTTAAGTGGCCCCCTCATGCTGCTGGTGCCATAATCTCACGTGAGCCTGGTTTTTGCAATTATGAAGCAAATAATGTCCCTTTCTGAAATTGGGTAGTAAGGGACGGACTTGCCAGGGCCGAATTGTTGTCCCAGTCTGCCCCTGAAGAGGTGTATGGCGGATAGAATGGCGGATGATAAGCAATGATGGATAGATGAGTAAAGATAAACATGTCTCAAATAAAGTGCAGTTTCATTAGTATTGCTTTTACTGTAACAATACAACTGTAACTGTTTGCCCAAGTCTTACTAAGCTGTAGTGCTATTTTTCTATGAGAGGTCATTCAGCCGACCTCAGAACCTAAAAAAAAAAAGAATGACTCAAAAAACAAAAGCCTGTAGTCTGTTGCCCTCTAGTGACTAAAAGACACAAACTGTCTTTGATGACCTTGCTGTATTTGTATAGTACATTCTCTAGTCTAGTATATAGTAGGCTTTGGCTATGGTGTTGATCAAGACACATGCCAGCCAATATTGTAATATGACAGCTGTTCATCTTCTCAAACAATTTCCACTAAAAAAAGTATTACATTTCTGAAATAGATTTGTTGATTTTGTTTCACTTTTATTCTGCCAGGAATATTTCCATTGGAATTAAAAAGTAGTTTACAAGGGTACAGGTCAAGACAGAAACATAACATTTTGTGAAATCAAATAATAAATTATGAACACGCAGGTGCTCTTCAAACTTGTAACTCACCAATTGGCACTTCATTAGCCACATTTTCTGAAGCCGCCTTTCCATCAAACACTTATGGTGTATAGTACCTTTACAACCATAGGTAACCTGTACGGACATGTACCTGTTTCCACCGCAGATGGTATGCTACTCTTAAAGGTAGGCTGGGTTGGTACCGGATGCTAAGAGCCGTGGACAGCCATGTGATAAGAAACATGCTGAAAAACCTTTTTCCATCTCTTGCTCTTGCTGTATTTCCTCTTTACCGACAATGCAGAGGAACGTCTGCACCGATTGAGGATTGCAGTTTTTCTAGCTCCACCTTTTAGTATTGGATCAATGTGCTTGGTAGACTACCTCAACAGAGGGGCAACGATGAACAGAACGGAATAGAGTGCTATATCAACAACTTTTCACAATAGAAACGCAAAAATAACCGTATGTGTAACGAACTGAACTGAACCAGACTGTCAGTTATGGAGTACTCGAGTCAGACTTGAGTCACTATTCTCTGGAGTCGTGACTCGACTTGGACTTGCACATTGATGACTTGGACTCGAGGATTTATGAAATCGGACTGAGCATTCATGAAATAGGACTTGGAAGTTGGATGAAGTTTCTGACTACTTTTATGTGTAATAGGCAGCGATAGAGTACTCAAGTCCTGGACTCGGCCTCAAGTCTGACTCAAGTCGCTATTCCCTGGACTCGTGACTCGATTCGGACTCAAACTCAGGTAGCCTATGGTGATTCAACTTGGACTCTTCTTTGGTGACTCGAGACTTGACTCGGACTCGACAGTTGGTGACTCGACTGCACTGCACTGCACAGAGTAGACTCAAGCTAACACAATGTTAGCTAGAATAATTTGTTTAACAAGATAGTAAGAATATTTTTGAAGGAGTCACCAATTTTAAACCATTCATTGCTTTATTTGCTTAGGTTTAAAGTATGCTAATCCTTTAGCTGTGGTGGATGTATTGTGTTGTTTCTTAAGCCTGGAATGTTACTGCAAAAGTTGTTTGGCTGTAGTAACTAGGCCTACAGATCGAAGCTATAGCTAACTCTAGCAGCTAACATTAGTGTAATAATGTGTGACATTTTGATTAATGTAACTTTTACTTGTTAAATGTTGTGTAGCCTATTTATTAATTCAAGCCCATACAAAAAAAAAATTAAAAAAAACGTTAGTTAGCTAGCTAATCTATTAACGTTAATTGAGTTGGCCAGTGCTAGCTAGCCTATTAGGCTACTAATTTTGTGTAGCCTAATTTTTAGTTTCAGAGGAAAATATAGGCTACTTTATTTAATAGCTACAATTTGAGGCCGATTAAAGCTATTTATTTCAACACAACATATTAATATCAGGGTATTTGACCTATTAACGTTATATGCAATGATATGCTTTGCATAATGAAACGATCATTTAAGGCTGTAAAGACACTATTCTTAATAGCCTACTTCTGCTACTTGTTGACTGCAGGTTTTACTTGCAATGGAGTAGGCTAATGAAGTTAGTTGATCAGCAGTAGTTGCACAAGTGTGCCATGTTGAGGCGTCTCTGTGCGGCTGTTGCTGGGAGCTCCGGCCAATCAAAGCCGCAGCGCTCCCATACAAGTACTTTGGGGGCTGGAGAAGCATGACATCATGCACAACTCCGACCCTCTCTACAAACACAAAGAGTAAAACATCTTTATTTTACAACTGCAAACCACAGTCGACGACAGAACCGTCTGCACTGTGATACTCCGCGGTCCCATCCATAAAATACAGCGGGAATCTGGCCCTGGTACTCCGCTGTGCAGCGGAGTCTGGGAGGGGCATCCGTCCGTCGTCCGTCCGGGCAATGGCGGATGGGGATTCCACCGTGTCTGTGGAATGGGGCAGCGGTGATGGGTGCTTAGCAAAATAACATCCCACTTCTGCATTTACATTTTCCCTGTTACGCTTGGTATTCAGCTCTCACCATGGATCCCGAGAAAACGTTGACATTCTGCTTCGGGCTGACGGCTGAGGAGGTAATGCACTGCACAGGTTTCCTTCGATACAAACACTGCTGCCTACAGCTGGGCTCCAGTTATTCTGCAGAGCAACATGCTTCCCTCGGTCTGTGTTGTTGTTGACAAACAGTGGCCTCAACTTGTTCTGTACCGATCTGTCTTTCCATTTCTCCATCTTGAGTTTTTGCATCTTTTGATATATTTCTCAAGGGCAAGTTGTGCATTGATTGCACCACTGCAGCAAATGTTTTTGTGTGTGTAGTAAAGTCAGTCACAGGTTTTGTTTCAATTTGATGTTTGTGGTGCTGTAGTTAATTGCAAATCATTTGATAATACGTTTTTTGGAGCATGGGTTCTCTTATGCACAACAAAATGTCCAGAATAGTATGGGGATGTTTGACAAATATTTTAAAATGTAGGCTACTGCAAGGTCACTTAACTTCTAGATTGAGAGGGATACCACAGACATACCGTCAACTTTCTCTGTGAATACTAAAGGAATGTTATTGATTTCAGTAGTAGTGTGACTCATTGGCTTGTGTTGCTGAACGTGCAATTAGATTTTAAGTTGATTCCTTGCGTAGCTGACAAAATCTGCCATAATGCACCAAGGATTTAGCTCTAATTTATGAAGCTGTGATTAGAAGAGCTTTAACTGCCAAACCCTTAAAGCCTCATAAATCTAATGTACAGCTGCTTGTCCAGCAGAAGAACACCATGCTGCTGATTCAGTAGGCTACTCTGCCGGCCTCACACTGAGGATGATGTTTCCTTGATTCAAGTCTGTTTTTTCCCCAAAAAATATTTAGGCTTATACAACTGTTTTTATAATACCACAATGAAAACTACATTGGCTTACATCTATTGAAAATACTCAAGGACATATCTCAGCTAGTCATTTTGACCACAGGTGGCAGAGAAAGGCTCAGAGTCCACAAACTATGTTCGTCACAGGTTTCATGTCATCTAGGATGGAGTTATTGAAGGTGTGTGTGTGTGTGTGTGTGTGTGTGTGTGTGTGTGTTATGCAGAACCGTGGGACCCCTCGGGTTGAAATCATTTTGTGGTTAGTCCGTGGTCTCTGGGGAAGTCTGAACGATAACTTCACACCCATGTGCGTGTACTTGTGCCGTGTGGTGGGCTTACCACAGGAACTCAGCACCCTCTTGAAACCCTCTTGACTCTGACTTTTTATGACCGTATAAAAGCTTCCTTATGAACCAACTGAGGTTAAATTTGACAGTTGGTTATGCAACATGACTTTTCTGTTGGATTTTGATGTGGCACACACTATTTAGTGGACAAACACACCGTTTGCAGGAACAAACATGAAAGCATCTTGAATCTTGAAGCAAACAGGTGACTGTCAGTAGGGATGTTACAGATGAACCATGACTCCTGCGGGAGAGCTCTGTATTAAACCTCAATACTTTTTTGGTATCCATCGAAATATGTCTGACTGCCAAGCACCCAATGCTGGTATGCTTGCTCGGATTTGTACTATCAGGTACTTTCTTATTTAAATGATAATTTTGCAGGCTTTAGTTTATATTTCGTGAAGGCAAAGCTGTTGTCCGGATTGTACAACCAGATTTGAGCGTTTTGGTTTCTTTTGTTAAATTAATACAAATGTTTAATAAATAAAAAATGTTTATATTTCTCAAAGTAAGATATAAAAAATTGGTATTTAAGTAGTGTATCCGCACTAGTATCGGAAAATGTAACCAGCTATAATGGCACTGCCTGTGAAGCTCATGTGTTCATGGCCACATAGTGCGGCAGAAACTAATTATTACTTTGTCCAATGCTCTGCCTATATGTCCTTGGTTAGACAATGCTCTTTCCCCAAAGTGCCATGTAATGTTGTGTCGTGCAATATTGATAAACCTGTGAATGCATCAGGTGTTAAAAAAGCCTATACTATGCACAGTTGCATATGATATACTGCAGTAAATATGAATGTCTCTAGGATGACTAACGGCTACTATTGTCATTTGTACAGCCTCAGGGCAGTGTGTGGAGGTAACTGCTTGCTGAATGTTGGCTCTTTGTCGTTTTGTACTTTGTAAATAGACAGTAGATGTAATTCTGAAACTGTTAATAGCTGTGTGTGCACTGGCATGTGTGCATGTACACACACTGCAGCCAACATTGTTCCCTATGCTGACTACATAACCAGCAGCCAGTTGTTAACAAAAGAGATCTCATTTACATGGCTCATTTAAAGCCCCCAGTGTCTCCACATTGTTTTTTACAGTGGCCCCACATCCAGCAGCACACACACAGGCATATTTTCCTTTTACTCACAGTGGGCCTGAATGACATTTACAGAGGCGTGAGTGACACCCAGAGAATTTTTAAATCTGCACCGTTACAGAATTGCATTTGGGTAGAGTAAACGCACATATAGTAGTTATTTCCACTGCAGATAATATTTGGACTCAAATCATTTTATGATCATTCACTAATGGTGCCTATTTGCTAGCACCCATCCTTATAGATAGGTCAGTCTTTGTGATTGCTGTAGGTTTCATTGCCTGCTGAGGTGCTAAAAATAATCCCACAAGGAAAATGTATATTCTTTAAAAATGACTAGATGTTTCAGATATGTGACTGCTTCAGTGTCAGAATGCTTTGTAGATCAACAGAAAACAAATACATTTTATTTACTGATTTATCATTTAATTCATTTACCAACCAAAGGTGCCAAACATTTGCTGATTCCAGCTTCTCAAATGTTAAAATTTTCTGTTTTTACTCTTACAAAAAAAATAAAAAAAATAAAGTAAAATGAATATCTTTGGGTTTTAGACTTTTGTACAGACAAAACAAGCAATCTCAACATATCACCTTGGGCTTTGGGAATGCATGTCAGGTTTTTCCCCCCCTCTATTTCCTGACATTTTATAGACTGAACCGTTCATCACAGTTTTAGAGGTATACCTTTTGCATGCATGTGTGCGTTTGAAAGAAAAAGTGAGAGTGTCTGGGATTTGGTGTCTTCTGTCTGCTATCTCGACCCACAGAGGAGAAATAGGTTTTGTCAAAAAGCCATTGACCTTCCCAGCTCCTTGAAGAGCCAGGAGTGTAGGGTAACCAGCGTCGTCAGACTGGAAACTGCCTTTGGTGGTCTTTATTTTTTTTAATCATGTTTGATTGCTAGAATGACAGCACAGTATCATTTGTTTCTTGTGAAGCATGTCCTTGTCAGTTTTAACATCTACCAGTCTTTTGTTGTTCTTGCCATTTACATCGTATCCTTTCTCTCTCTCTCTGCTGCTCCTTCTTAACCATTGTGCCTCTCTGTCTTTTAACAGATGACCATGTCCCTGCAGGGGCTGGATGGGACTGAAACTGCTACGGTAGGGAGCTCTTCCTTCAACCACAACTAAACATTTAATATCACTGGATAATGTAACACATTGTAAAGGAGTTTAAAAAAAGCCTCCAAGCGTAACCACAGTGATTGCTATGGCAATGCATAATTTATTGTTAGCACTTCTCAATCTCATGTGTGGTAACTATGTACATACCAGATTTAGCAACCCTATTCTTGCTGCATTATTATTGTGGTTCATGGATTTTATGATGTGTCAAACATTTATGATTTAAATGCCTGGGTTTAGTTCGTCACTTGCTTCTCTCCCTCACACTGACTTGCTAATGATTAAGATGGAACTGTAACATTCACAGAGGTCCTTCCATTTCTCTGTTTAGGTGGCTGTTTCTCAGAAGGAGACTGACCTGCCCACAGTTAATAAGGTGTGAGATTTTTAAAAAGTGAATCTTGACCTTTAACAACAAACATACTGTCATCTCACAAAATAATCTTAAGGCTGTACTAATTCATGTTTGTATTAGCAAAGGATTAAATGTGTGATGTGAACAGGGTCATCTTTCAGCTCACCTTCACTGTATTCACTAGCAAGGACCACACCACAACAATATGTCATTTAAAGGTTTAATGGAAATTCAGGAGGTATTGGATGTTGAGGGCAGATGAATGGATGTATAGGGGAGGGTGTTGTCTGTTCTGATCTGGGAGGACGTAAAGAAGACTAGGGAGACTGTGGGGGTTTCGTCTCAGGTGTGTTTCCACCCGAGCTGAGTACAAACCCCCCAGACGGTACCTGGAATGAGACATGGGAGAGGTACGCACCAGATTGAATAGGAAGGGATGAGGGGAGAACGTAAGGGAGGATGAAGGGATGTGAGTAGGGATGAGGTAGGAAGGAGAAGAAACAAAGGGAAGATGGGTCGAGAAATGTGAGACAAACCGAGCAGGATGGGTTTACCAGGTATAAGTAGACTGGGCAGTTGATTAGAGGTGTGGTTGAGGCCTGGCCCTGGTCCTGAACCTAAGTTAACTAATTTACTTAATTTGGTACAGTCTCAGGCTCACATCAGTCCTGTTAATAGCTGCCGCAGGCCGCTATATTCGGCAAAAAGCTCTGATAATGCCACTTTACACTACCTGCACAGCACCAAACAGCAGGCAGACAAAGGTAAGTGATTAGCTGTTGAGCATGTAGCAGCTAAAGAGCCTGATATTTCCCTCAGGTGGAGACCAAAACAGACATCATACAACAGCAGTGAATACTGGACTTATATTTGTCAGGTGACCAGAGACTATTGACTCCAAATGTCTGCCACGGTATAGTGATAATATGTCACTGTATTTACGGTTTATTGTGCAAGTGGCCAAAAAACCCTCCAGCTAAATCAGGGTTAAGATCAGATTAAGATTTCAACCGCTCTCATGGTCTTCATCAGCAGATGGGAGTTTGCTCAGTTGTCATGGAGATGCCTCGTGACTTAAATATGTCAGGTGATAACAGGTGGTCGTAAGTATTTTGTCAAAGTAGTTTTGTGAGGGTCGAGAATTAATTCTCGAGCTCATCCTGTCGTCTGTTGAAGGGAGTACCATCGCCATACCAACCATTACAACTTTATCTCTGCAGTATAATTATTTTCCCTGTGGTGATATGTGCTACGGTGTTTTGTCCACTAGGTGGTGAAGCATCACGGGGGTTCTGGTAGCCAGCCTGTTGTCAGTCCCAACTGTCCTGGTGTAAACGACAATCCAGGTTACCTGTGTGAGACAGGGCACTGCTGCGGAGAGACAGGCTGCTGTACCTACTATTATGAACTCTGGTGTGAGTCAACTGACTTTACCTGACCTTTGGGACTTTCCCTTCTCCATGCACATTAACTTTTATTGTTGTTGTTGTTGTCATTTGTTTAATTTGAACTCAAAGTAAAACTCAAACTAAGATACTGCCATGGTCAAATATTTAAAATAAACACTAGGAGGCACCAAACAACAGTTTTAGCCTGCGTGTTGCATCGCTATCTAGGTAAATCTGATCACTGGAAAAATCACTTGACATCTGAAACTATGTTTTTCTTGGTCAGATGATCAGCATCATATAACATTGTACATTTACAGATACAATTAAGGGTTAAGTAATTGGTTATGTTGAAATTAAAGGATTTATCCTTTGCTCCTACAACTGTAACCGCTGCATTCATGAGCTGTCCTCCCGGAAGACATTTGAAACTATACATAACTATGGTAGAAAAGCATCACTTTATTTTTTTTTATTTTTTTATTTTTTTTACTGAAATGAATTACCTACCTCAAATATGTTGTTTGAAAGTTGATTTCATGGTCAAACTAATGCAAACAAAGCTCGGAAATAAATCTAACATCTTATGGTATGCTTTGGAAAATGCACAGCAGTAATGTAAAAACATTACATATTGTTTTCATAAAGATGTTGGGTTCATTTGCTGTTCTCTACAGGGTTCTGGCTGCTGTGGACAATGCTGATCCTCTTCAGCTGTTTCTGTGCTTACCGCCACCGCCGGGCCAAGCTGAGGATCCAACAGCAGCAGAGACAGAGGGAGATCAATCTGATCGCCTATAACGGAGCCTGCAACTACCCTTCCTCAATGCTGGATCTCAGTAGGTTTATTTATGTTTTTCATTTTACATATTTATTTTATTTTTGTATCTAGATCTACTGTGGGGGGGCTGCAGAGTCTGAGAATCTTTAAAAATATGCTTGTGTCTTTAATACTGTCTAAAACAGTGTTTTATATATTGAAATCAATTCTCCAGAACTTATGTTTTGGTTTCCTTAGTGTGTTTAGAGAATTTTAACACATCTACACTCAGATACTATATGTCTGTAATTTTGATGTTTTATTTGGATCCCCATTAGTTGTTACCTCAGCAACAACTAGTCTTTCTGACGTCTATTTAAAAAAAAAAAAAAAAAATAGTATAGACAACAAATAATTAACCTTACACCCATACGGTACATATTATGGTCGATGCAGTCATCTCCACTCATTAAGACAGTTTTACACCATGCAGAATAAAATAACAAAATGTTAAATAATTAACACGTATTACATGTAACATGTATTAAGTAGAACATCAATTAACCAGTAACCATTAAATAAAACATCCATGCTGCAAAGAAATTTCATTTTCAAAGAAGGCTAAGTCATTTTGTAGAGCAGCTGGGCACTGTAGTTTTTTAGCAAACGTCACCTAAACAGTTAGAATATGGTGCATTCGATGGACTAAAAAGGTTTAAGGAATTTGAGGCACTCGAGAGGGTGATGTTTGATCTCATCTTCTTGGCTGTAAAGTCATTAAAACATGCCTACGCGTTTCTGCCATTAAGGCCTCCATCAGGGCAAGGACAAAATGGTCGCCCTAGTTGCCCTGATGAAACGCGTAGGCATGTTTTATTAAAGGCTTTTAAAACATTACCTTCTCTAGTGCCTCAGATTCCTTCAACCTTTTTTAAACTAGTAGGATCCCCAAACTGAAAAGCACCAGAGGGACACTTTGTACACACCCAAGCAGCACTCCATAAAGACTGTATTGTGACTGAGCATTTGCTAGACTATTTTAAGTCACAGATGAATACACATTTTGTTGTTTAGTTTGTAGTGTGTATGTGGAATTGACTCAAAATAAACTACAGTGCCCATATTAATAAGGAAGCATGTGAGCAACAATGGAGGTCTATGGCACAGAGGACAGGCTGTATCAGGCTTTAGATCCACAGGCAGTACTTGTCCGTAGGTTGAACTCATTGTTGGTTTGTGTCTTTTCATGTGATTTATTGACATTAAGAAAAGTATAGCATGCTGTATCTCCAGTCTTGTCCTTTTACAAGTCAAGTAGCAGACTGCGCATTTGAGCTGTGACACATTTCTTGTCACAGGTTTTCTGGCTTCCTTCAAGTTGCCCTCCTACGAGGAGGTGGCGGCGCAGCCCAGCACTCCTCCTCCGCCTTACAGCTCCGTCTTCGCCCTGCAGGGAGGTGCCATGGGGGGTCCTAGCTCCTCTTACCCCCATCATCACCACCACCGTCACCCCTGCCCTCCCTATCTGGGCCCCGGTCCCAGTGGCCTGACTTCTTCCCAGAGCTCTGACAACTACACTAGCTGCTCCTGCGAGTCGTGCTCCCTCACCTCCCCCTCCAGCACCTCCTTCTCTGTCCAGGTGACAGACGAGACATATGACAGCAGCCACATCTCCACACCGAGTGAAGCAGGGGGCGACTGTGCTGTCATGCCAAGGGTTGCGGCCAACTTCACACCAACTTCTTCCCCGACACCTCCGTTACAAGTTCCCCCTGATGTCATTCCCGCGGCCACTCCAGATGTCATACCCGTACAAAGACGGTCCTCTAATGGCAGTGAAGGAGTCTCTCCTTCAGCTCCACCTCTCTCTCTTCCTTTACACTCTCGTCCTTCACACCCTTCTCGCCTCCCGCTTTCTCCCCTCATTCTGCTACATTCCGTCCCTCCTGGTCAAATCCATCCTTTCATCCTCTCAGACCCACTTGGAGCTGTGGCCATTCAGAGGGAGAAAGAAGAAGAAGAGGCCCGGCATTGTGGTCCAACCCCCAGGCCCACTCTGTATCCCCCTAAACAGGCTCTCTTCTCCTCAAACGTGGCAGTTTCCACACATTGCAACAACAAAGAGGAGCAAAAACGAGAAAAAGAAGAGGAGGAAGAGGAAGATGAGGAGGAGGATCATTTCCGGCATCGACGGCTAACGGGTGACTCAGGCATTGAGGTATGTCGTTGCCACGTGAAGAGAGAGGAACAAGAGGAAGAGGAACTACAGAAGGGGCATTCTGGGAAAGGAAGAAAAGAGGCTGTGAAGGAAGAGGAGAGGGAAGACATGCTGCATGACAGCGTGGACTGTTCCCTCCGAGGGAAGGCTGCTGTTCAGTCACCACTCCTGGACGTCTGCGTTGAACAGCGCGGCCACGTCTCTTCATCCTCCAGTATCATCCAGAAGACAGGCGAGGCCATCTTCACTGTTGAGTCCTCGTAAGCTGACAGCCTGTGTGATGTAGTCAAACGAGTGGGAAAAGTGAGATGTTAATGCTTGATAGCATCTTCATAGATCAAGACTAGTAGGTGAAAAGTGAAATCACTGAAGAAAAGTCTTGCAGGTCTTACTATGGTTGGGGGCAGGATGAGTAATGTATCCTCTTGTTTTCTCTGTATTTAAATGAGAGTCCAAGAGAAACCGACACCTGAAAGTCCTATTTTGTAGGTTATTTATTTATAGTTTGGGAGACAGCATATCTTGTCCTCTAAAGTGATGAAAATGCTAATGAATTGCTCTTTCGCTTTCTCCATTTTCCCACATGCTAACCAAAATCCATCTTTACCAGTAGATCGGTGTAAACATGTCCCTCTATCGTTTACCTTTCATCTCTCTTTTCTCTACATGACGCAAAATTGCTAAAAAGGCATTTTAGCTCCTTCAAACGAAAAACCCAAATAGTCAGTGGTTCCCAACATGTGACAACAAATAAATCAGAGGGGACGTGATGATTAACAGTGTGAGAAAGAAGAAACATAGTTCTGCTAAAGAAAATGATATGCTAATGTTTCTCTAATCTTTCCTTTGTTTGTGAAATGATGCATAGTTTTACCTCTCTGAACATTTAAAGATATTATTGAAATGAAACAATCTGCGATGCGAAAATCAATCTTTAGTGGACCAGCTCCCAGCATCCTGACATATGCAATGTGCGATGGGGTCACAGAAAAATATTTTCCCATTTTGAAAGAGGTTGGGAACCACTGTCTGATTAACCATATTACTAAAATCATCCCAGCAGCAGTGAACAAGACTGTTTACCATTGACTGACATCTTTTTGAATTGAAATTCTTGGAGTGTATATGAAGAAAAACTACTAAACAATTAATTTTCAAAAGAGCAGCTCTAACTACTTGTGTCTGGATTCTATCTTTTGAAGAGGCTCATAACTACTAGACATATGGTTCGAGGTCACAGGACTAACCTGTGACCTTTTTTGTTGTATGGTGAATTTTTGCTTTCACCAGCCTACTTCCCTCTGTTTTAGAACAAATAAGAAGGGAGCTATTATGACTGATTCAAGAAGTGTTTTATACATTGTGTCTTATGTTGCTCCCATAAGGGGTGCAAACGTTATTTATAATGTGTGGGTGGCAAAGCTTTACAATGGTCTTATGATTATACATTGTTGTTCCAGACTGTTACATGATTATACTGTATAATGAACTGACTGTTTGACTTAGGATTTAATGTGTTTGAACATGTTCCTGGTTGGTCGTTACCGTTTTTGCAAGGCAATGTAAGTCTGATTCCTCCGTGGACGGACTGTTGAGTTTTTACAAGGCAGAAACTTTAAGCCTAATCTCATCACTGATAATGAATGTAAAAGGTTATGCATCGCAACAAAATTGTTTACGGAGAATTTTTATACAGCATGATGCTTGACGGAAAACCTCTGATAAAGTGTCCAAAAACTGCAGCAAGGCAATACAATCTGCCAGGTGTGGGCTTTGAGACGACACTTTGAAATGAAGTGCCCATTGTAATGTTTGTCTGAGTCGAGTAATGCTCGCGAGATTTTAAAGGTATAAATGTAGGGAGTGCAGGTTTAAAGTCAGAGTAATGCCTCTTTTATTATTGCTGTGGCTAAACATGGAAAGTTGGACTGCTTTTCTCTAAATGTATCCCGGTTGATCCTGTTTTTTTTGTGTGAAATAATTTGTCAATTGATGTCCAGTTGTACAATATCTGTCAGTAGAGAATAGTCTCTGCCTCAGTGTGAGGTTGATACCCTTTTGATTGATGCTCTGCACTTGTATGACTGTATGTCGAGTAAGTCGATCCTGGTCTTAGCAGTGGAAATGGCACACATGTACTCTCTTGTAGTTAATTCTCAGTACAAAATGTACTGAATCACAGAATAAGATTTAGAAAAAGAGAATGTGTCAAATCACATTTTGTACATGTGTGTCTTTCTGTAGTTATTGTGACACAAATGCCTCTGTAGTTCATTGACTAGAGGCCACTTTGTTGTGTCTTTGGCTCAGTGCAAAGCCAACTTAATTGTCTAGCTTTCAACTCATTTATAGTTCTGTGGAAAGAAAACATTGCCTGGGTTCAGCTCAATAATACCTTTGTCATAGACGAATTGTGTGTGTGTGTGTGTGTGTGTGTGTGTGTGTGTGTATTGGGCGGTTTGGGTTTGTTATGAAGGTCATTTTGACATTCTCTGATCATTTCCGTTCTAAGATCTTTGCAGTGACTCACAGGTGTGTCTTAGAGGGGACCCTTGCTCTGACAGAGAGTGGTCACCCTCTGAACAAATCCACATAAAACCTTCTGGCTATTGTACATTTTTTTGGCTAAAGACTGGACAGTTGTTATTGTCTTTGATTAGTTCTAGCTAATGTACAGTATGTTCATCAACGTACATGGTGCCTAGATGAAAATATACTTTGTCTGGCATTCTATAGTTTATTGCTGCTATGCGAATGTGTGTGTGTGTGTGTTTTCTGTAAACTGTATAGTCGCACATCAAATGGGCAAACGTTTTCTAGCAGTGCTTAGCAGTCTCTTTATAAAATATACACAGTACATGTGAGACTTGCAAAAATAGTATTTAGCAATAGTATTCACACTTTTTCCTTACTCTAGTTAATGCTGGTTGATAGGAAATTAACTGTTGTGAAAAAGACATTTACCTCTTTATGACTGATCCGTGAGCTGTGCTGGGCTGAGACCCTTGATTGTACATAACATTGCATTTTAAATGCCTTTGGCTTAAGGTTTCTCCCAACTGCAAACTCAGATTATCTGGTTTTACTTTAGCCCCGGTTTGTGCTCTCATGTATTGTCATTACATTTGGGTCACAGTGCTAAGCATCCTTGTTTCTGAAAAAATATCTGTTCTGAAGGTATTTCCAGATTGCTCTGGTCTCCTCTGTCCATTTGGACTAAAAGAAAAATGATTTTTAAGCAATTTCCCAAATTGCAACTCTGTTTCCTATTCCACACAAAGATGGTAGCTGGAAATTACGTAGGCCATTGCTTCATCTATACGATATTAATGTTGCTTTTTATTTATTTTTTTATATTTTCTTACAAAATAAGTTTGTTTGGCCTTGAACCATGTGTGGCATCTATGGATTGGCCAAATATCATTCTAAAATATTCAGAAGGGAAACGATATGATACTGTCTCCTTAGGGAAATTAGTTTGGACTACAAAATCTATTTTAGGAAAATTACTAAAATATATTTTTAGACTTTTAGTTTTAAAATGTATATGCAGCATTCTGAATCTGGTCTTTATACATTTGTATCATATTTTAAGTTTGGACATAAAACGGAAAACATTTCATTCATTTATATATTTTTCTGGTGTCATACTAAAAAATAGGCAATATACATAGGGAATGTCAGAACTTTTTTGTGCAGCAACGTAACAATGGCTAGATGGAAAGAGTTGTCCTTTCTGATTCTGAAAGTGTTGTTAAATGACCTTATGGAGTTTTCTGGTATTTTTATTTTTCAAACAGATGTTAAGCTCTGTGACTCGAATGCAGTGGGGGAATGTAACTTAAGTACATTTACTCAAGTACTGTACTTAAGTAAAGAATTTCTTTTCATGCCACTTTCTTCTTCTACTCCACTACAATTCAGAGAGAAATATTGTACTTTTTACTCCACTACATTAATTGGACTGCTTTAGTTACTTTACACACACAACACATGTAGTTTATAAAATACAATGTTTTATTAATTAAACTACCCAACAATGTATAGGCCTACAAGTACATCTTAAATGATAAACCGGTTAAACACTTAATTGATTGTTTCTAAAATGTAAAGATTTTTCTGCTTTGAGTACTTTTACTTTTAATACTTTAAGTACATTTTTCTGATGATGATACTTCAAAAGTGCATTGAATTGAGAAATGTACTATTTGTAACCACAGACTGTATAATATTAATGGACAACGCATCCGGTTCGGCGAAGTGCTGCAAATGCGGAAGTGCCTTAAACCTGCATTCTATCTGAATTCCAGCAGGGGGCGACACGTACGGTTGCAAAAGGAGGTCGGTTTCTGTAGAAGTCTATGAGAAAGTGACCCACTTCTCACTTGATTTATTACCTCAGTAAACATTTTCATAATGAGTTGATGGTCTCAATCGCTAGTTTTAAGTCTTCTGCAACACAGAATGATGTTAATTTTTTTTAATAAAGCAGGGGGAGTTTTAGGGCGTGGCCATAGGCGTTGATTTCGGTGGGGACGGTGGGTACTCGTACCTATCAGATTTCGTCATGAATCATCACTTTTTTTTGAAAACCTCAAGCTCAATTTAGTTAAAAAATAAAGTTCCTAACACATTATCATTCTTGAGTGACAGATGCTCCTCTCTCTGAGTCTGTCACGTCATGTCACATTGTCAACATGGTACATGGATACATGAAGCAGAACATAGTGGGTCATATGTCTACTCTTAAGGCTTTCTTCATCACATTTTTGTATACATTTTTATTCATGTACATTAGTAGTCTAGTCTAGTAGTAAGCTACAGGACAGCGTCTTTCAAAACATGACCTGAAAATAAATGAATGCGTCATTGTACCCAGCACATTTCAAACCAAACTGACGCCCATGGGCGTGCCTATGACGTGCCAGTGAAAGTGTGTAACGTAGTGTTTGGGCTCCTCCCTCACTCCTCCCTCTCGTCTAAAATTGTCACATCTGCAACCAGGATGGCTGCGCCCGTAACGGCAAACTCGACAACTCATAGCAGATCTCCACAAACCAATGGGTGACGTACACATGCACTGTCCATTAATATTACAGTCTATGTTTTTAACATTTTTCAATGCACTTTTACTTGTAACAGAGTATTTTTACAGTGTGGTATTAGTAATATTACTTAAGTAAAGAATCTCAATACTTTTTCCGCCACTGCTCGAATGTAATCATAACACACAAGAGGCACAAACGGGCTAGTTTTACCCCAGCTCTGATTTTACATTGAAGCCAAACTGATCTGAGTTCAGTGTATAGAACTAGTTTGATTTATTTTGCCTTGTGAGCAGCTAGTATGTACAGACAAAATGCCCAAACTCTACCCTCATTGCCACAGAAGGCAAAGGCCTGATATAAGACTGTTACCTCGCTGAGTTTTGACTGCAAAGGACTGTTCTTCAACTTATCAAGATAGTATTTACTCTATATTTGTACTGACTTTAATTTTGTAATGCAAAGATTTGAAGAATTTGAAAAAATAAATAAATGCAGGGCCCACGTTGGTACGGCTGAACTGGTTTGCCACGTAAAAAACAAAACACCCAACCCTGTTGATTCAGGATTACTCACGACTGTTTGTCTCCCGGGAAACAAAAAGTGTTCTCCTTTTACTCCTGCAGCTACAAGACAGCTGGATTTGTAGAAGTATCTATGTGTGATTGTACGTGAAATAGTTCCGAGTAATATTGCTACAAAATGTGGTGTTCTTTGAGGGTATCCTTGTGCACTTCTACCTGCAGCTCTTCAGTGTGTTGTACGCATGTGTGAGAGAGTTATCGTCGGCCGTGTTGTTGTGGTGTTAAGTCTTTGTTGCTTATTATGAGGCCAAAGTTGATCGTTGTTGGTATTTGTTAACATGATATTTGTCAATATAATTATCCAAACCTTTTTATGTCATCATGAATATCAAATTGATTTTGTATCTTGGTGTATAGCATAGAGATTTCTGATGCATACTCTGATGTAAAATACAAACAATGAGATGCTCTCACATTTTTAGATACTTGTTTGATGGCACATATCCTAGTGCTTTTTTTTTCCTCTCCAGAAGGTGGGGTGGTTTGAGTTTTTTTTTCATTGATGCTCATTTGGAGTTCTATCTTGTTGGACACGGACATCTGCGCTACTTTATTCAACACAAACTGTGGATTTTGTGTCAAAATAAATGCTAACAAGTGCTACCAAATACATGTCTGTGCTTTTGTAAACATAGTTGTAGTTGCCTGGGGTACAAGCAATATTCTGCTTCAAAATACAGCAAATGCACTAACTTATTTCAGCAGGGATTGAGCTAAAAACACCCACTCATGAGTAGCGGTCAGTGACAGTGACTCAGGATGAATCATCAGACTGCACTCACTCTGAAGGCTTCATCTTTTTAGGAGTAAACTCGCAAAGAAATGAGTTTGAAATGTGTGATCGTGTGTAGCTGACAGCACTGTATCAGCGAGGGCAATCACAACATGCAGTGTGAGAACATCTGCAGTCTTTAGTTGTCATACATGCTTGTAATATATCAACTTCTGCCATGTGCCTTGTCAAGACCCGCCAGTTTGCATTGTTCCTCTTACTCTGAGCAAAAAAAGTCCAAGAATTTGCTGTCCCACTATAAATTAGACTGGATAACCAACCAGGCAAAGCAGGCACCTGCCTAGGGTCCCCAAAACTATAGGTGGGCACAAAAGCTCCATAATTAAATGTTATGTAGTAGTCATTATACATAATCTTGAGGCCTGCTTTGCAGATGTTTTTCAAGAAATTCATTATTTCAGCCTCAAACACACATGTTGCATATTCCTAAATTAATACTGGTTTAATCAAATGACCACACAGGAAAGCTGCAGCAGGAAGCCTAGAAAAGTTGCATGGATTGCACAGAGAGTGGAAGAAACAGGGGTTTAATATTGGCCCAGACCGTTTTTTTTTTTTACCATGATTATTACAAGCCTGTGTCATGTCATAGAGACTATTTTCTGAAGCAGATAAAAAGAGGAACCAGTAGCTCCCTTGGAGGGGACAAAACTATCCAGAACATAGTGTAAAAACATGCATCGTACTCCAATAATTAAGTGAGCATCATAAGTTTGCAGGCATTTAAGTCAAAAGATAGTTGGCTGCTACTAAATACCAAGGGCACCTAAATGCTAATTGGCTATCACCAAACTTAGCTGCAAGTGTTTTCAGCGCCATCTGGTGGTGTGAATGTGGATGACAAAAATACTTGTGGATGATAAGGTTTTTGTCATGTTCACAACAAGAAAAGAAAGTTTACCTTTATTACTCCCTTGAAATTAAGCACTAATTCTTATTCTTATTTGTTTCCTTCTCAAATATTTGTGGGATATGTTTTTGGTTATGCGGTGAGCTGCGGAATGACATGCAACAACATATAGAAGTCCCCCAACGTAGGAACTAGGAACATCAAACCCCTAGGCCACGATCACACTTTGAATTATTTAGTGTAAAATAAATAAAATTCACAAAGGCGTATTGCAAATGAATCCAACAAACAAATACATCCAGCAGCCACTGTTTTTGCAGTAATTCCCACAACAACAAAAAACATAGGTTTTTTTTCATTATAGACTTTACTTTTTAAAATTTAATTAAATGTTATGTTTGGGGTCATGAACTGGCATAAACTGTGTACAACTGTACTTGATACAAGTTAATACAATATTTAACGATGCCAATGTTCAACACCCACATCACAGCTTGAACCAATAGAAGGAAAATTATATCAGAATACCTCATAAACATGACAAAAAGTAGAATGAAAATATGTATAA
Organism: Gymnocephalus cernua; assembly: GCA_023631565.1. Taxonomy (NCBI): domain Eukaryota; kingdom Metazoa; phylum Chordata; class Actinopteri; order Perciformes; family Percidae; genus Gymnocephalus; species Gymnocephalus cernua. Next base: position 20,385,153 of record CM042427.1, on the reverse strand, counting down.
AGAATGATAGATGACGTAATTTGTCCTTAATTAGTAATACGATAATTCAAGCAAAAAAGATACATTTGGGGGGATAATTTATTTATATATATATATATATATATATATATATATATATATATATATATATATATATATATATATATATATATATATATATATATATATATATATATAGCGCATTGTAGACATTGACATAACAGTAGACGTGTTTTTCTTGCTCTGATTGGTCAGAGAGGACCAGCATCACTCTGCACCCACCCCCTCTACTGACCACTCCCCATCCGCGTTTTGTTCACGTGACTCTACTCAGCTTACACTAGCAAAGTTAAAAACAGAGTGTGTTTATCAGGTTGTTTGCTGAAATGCTCTGCGACTAAACCTTCGCGTTGTTACTTTACTCTTCCCATCCGTAAACGCTGAGAAGAGTGCGAAATCCCGTGTTATTTCACTCATTTCTTCTTCAGCATTTCTGCTCGAGCTCTTTGTAATTCAGTTAAATTATTTGTTTTGTGTTTTCTGCAGCTGATACCGTGCAGCACAAAAAAGGTTTCGTGTTTTCCCCTCCAGCACGTGGCATTTGTCAAAAGACTGCTACACTAAATATCTTGCTGGATTTTTTTAGGGGGGGGATTTGTTGCAGCTGAAGCTTGACAGGAGCTCACCGTAAGGATTTTTAATCGAGCATTTGGAGAGCGCCATGGCGACCGAAGTGGATACGTGGTCCTCGGCTCCAAAGGCTGACGGTGAGTGAATGAATTCTGCCTCGCTTTATGTAACGTTAGCGTACGTACGTCAGTGCAAAGTATCAGGGAGCTACCGACGGGCCTGCTAGCGTGCTCTTCCTGGTCCATTGTCCCTACACGGGATTGGCAGCAGCGCCAGCCATACTCCACCATGTGCTCCGTTAAAATCAGACACAAACACACCCACCCACACACACACACACACACGGGCACTGGTGCAACAACCACTAAACACTTGAGCAGCTTTGCACTTTTTACACGCTGCAACTAGACCCGAACTCCATTTGCTTTTGCGCATTTTAGGAGCTTGGTTACGGTGTTTTGTTGTTGGGACTGCTTTTACATTTAACCCTTTCGCGTTTCTGATTGGACGAGGCCACAATGCTTACTTCCGCTTTGAGAAGTCGTTGTTTGCACATGTTTTGTATTGTTTTGATACGCAGGGGCTTCTGTTTGCTGTTCCTTTTTCGCTGTTAAACGATCTACATGCATGAGTAAGATTGAGTTGTTTTGGTTCCGTTTTTTTTCCTCCCATATGCAATATGTTGTGGTTCCTCAATTGCCACTTGGATGTCAACACTTTGTTTCCTGCATGAAATTAGATATTTTGATAAGCAGTTGCTTGCTGAACACGATCGTAGTCAGTTTTGTCGTTAAGAAATACAAAAACTGGAAGCAATTTAGATAATGATCGAACAATTCGTTCTTCATGCGCACAGTGTCTCAATAATAGTTGTGATTACATTGCATTGTGAATGATATTTGAGCTCCTGGTACACTGGTTTCCGTGCTTTCCTCGCTCAGCCAAGCCATGACGTCGACATGTATAGCCCATAAGAGCCAATAGGAGAGCCTGACATAATCTCGCCGTTGCTGTGTATTTAGAGGTTATATAAACAGCAGAAATATATTGTTAGTACTGCAACCGCTTGCAATGTATCAAACTGAAATGTCACATGTGTAAGTGGCATTTAACCTCAAACATAAATACCTTGAGTTGTGTTGTGCCTAAAAAAACACATATAACTGATTCACCTAAGGTTACACAGAAGTAAATCATTGTATGTGAGACACCACGTGGTTTGTTATGGTAGTGGGGGGGGGGGGGGGGGGGGGGGGCTAAGATACTGGCACGCTGTTTCCTGATGATTTTAAAAATGGTAGGCTTTGGCTGAAAATGTGAAAGGACAGCTGAAGAGGGACAATGTGCATAATGCAGAACATCTGGTGGTGTGTTTTTAGGGAAGGTGCATTTTTGTTATTTTAACTTAACACAATGACAAAAATCAAAAAATTGAGTCTGGAAATTAGACATGATTCATTTCATATCAATGGACTAAGCAACTTGCCAAGTAATGTTCTACTATACATAATCATGTTTGCAGGTCTGTGCTGTGAGACATGTACTGTAGCTGCAGATTTAGAGCCTGTGTAGAGCCCCACCTGTGAGAGCATTTCCAAACTCCTTGGGTAAATACGTGCATTTAGAGCACCATGGAAGAAACCAACTGCCAAAGATGTCAAGCCAAATTTCTTCATGGCCTGCTGAGTACACATTATGTTATGGTCGTAATCTCTCTTCTTTTGTTAACCCTCCTCACCCCACATACATTCATGAAAACATGTTTTTACACACCAACCATTTGCATGAAGGGCTTCAGTTTTGTGCAAAGTAGTGCTTTACTGGGCACCAGTGGAAGCGATTGGCTGATTATAAAAAAAACATGTTATCAGACTCATAACAGTTTATCTTGGTTGCTCTAATCTTTTGTATGTACCTCCCCAGTGCACTTTATCTGTGTTGTTGCTCTGCAGCTGTTACAGTTTGACTCAAGAAGCACAGTCAGCAAAACTGTACAAGTTCCCTTTAAAAAAAACATTTCTCCCTGCATTAATAAAACAAGAGACATAAGTGTTTCACAAGCGGAAACCCTTGTACTTTTATTTGTGCAGTGTGTGTGGCCAGCCGCCGTTGTTACTGTTGTATATTTAAACAGTCACCATATGCACACAAGGTCAGGCGCTGTGTCTGAAACATGCTTTTAAGTAAAATTCTGCCAGAGTCTGCTTTTGTTAAATTAAATGACAGTTAAACGCCTCAGACGCCCACACCCTTTTCTCCTCCAATAGATAGTCACCACAGGACCCAATACAGTAGGGCTGTTTTCTATTTTCCCCAATATCAGTGTGCTGATGCTTGTTTGGCCTTAGAGGACTTCACACACTTAAAAAAACAAACAACCTTTTATTTAACCAGGATGTTACTATGACTGAGATTAGTTTCCTTTTGAGAGTCTGGGCTTATTGTGATTCACAAACTAGTAACATAGACTTAAACACAGGGAGGAGGGGAATGAAGAATGGAAGGAAAAGTATAAAGGCGTAGCAAAGTAAACAAGTTAAGAATCTGTTGGATTGTGCATGTTAAATCACCCACTGCTGCCATACTATAAACATTTTTACACAGTCATCAACAGTTAATATGCACAAGTCACTGGTATTCTTGGATGTCTTGCAGTACATTTCTTAAGATGCACAGGGATTTATTAAACTTTGCTCATTTCACAATTTTTTTTTTTGACTGAATCCAAGTCAAAGCACTTTGTGAGTTAGTTGATCCTTTCACAGTAGACGTGCAAAAACAAATCCGTGTCATCTGCATAAACATGCATTGCTGTCTTTAAAGATCCCCTCCAGAAATGTTTTAAGACATGTCCAGAGATCCTTTGCTTTGAATAATTGTTTGTCTATGTTTTTTTCACAAGAAGTTTTAACTAGTTAAAATTTGTAAAAATCACTGTAAAATCCAGAATTTATGAATATGCAAATATTGCTCATTTCCAAAGTTTGCCTGTTGATGTCACAAATCCTGCTCATATCTACACGCCTCATACTTGGATTTAATGTGAGCTTCAGTAGATACATGTGTCAACAGCCTTCTAGTATCTCTGCACATGGCATCGTGCAACAGGTTTGAGTGGAAGGGGAGGGATATAAACCTAAAACAAACAAAAAAACTCAACGCTGCTGTTTAGGCTCTCTGGCGGTGGAAAGCTCCCACACAGCATGTAGAGCAAAGGTCCTCGGCTGTCCTGCATCTGGCTGTGTGTTTAAAACTGGTTAGATGCGGGGGTGGTTTTGAAAACCCTCATGACAGTGTTGTGTTTGGTATTCATTTTGGCGTGCTCTGGTAGGCGTGCAGGGTTCACAACAGTGAGTTTGTTGCTGGAGCTTTGAGACGGACAGTGACACAGACGTTTTGTAGAGTAAACCTTAAGACAAGAACTTTAGCAGTTGAAGTTGGTACGATCTCTGCGGTGTCAAAAAACGTAGCTCGCTGCATTTTGTTCTACTCGTTTAGCAACTCTCATCTTGGCAAGCGGCTCTGACTTTTTCTGCCTTCTCATTTCTCTGCTCTTTTCCAATTGGCCGGTCGTGTATTTGGCCCGCCGCCATTGGTTAGTTTCTAATTTATTGCACTGGCGGGCCCTGTGGCCTACATGAGGATAGGAGAGGGAACAGGAGGAGGAGATCACCCACGGTCGGCTGTTTACAGATTTTGAAGGCCAAGGGTGTGGTGCTGCTCTTACTGTAGCAGGTTAATTCAGGGAGGTGTCCTGCTTTTGGGGAAAGGTGCTTCCGTTCGTTTGTTAGTCACACTCAAAGTTAAACATTTGAGATCTTTTAATACCTTTTTCATAAAGTAGGTTGCAAGTAAATAGTTTTTTCTTCCATCAGAAGTATGATACAATTACCCCAGTTGTAACCGTTTAGTACTTTTGTAGCACACACCCTGCAGCTGCTTTAAGACTGTTTGTTAGTTTTATCTGTGGCTTGGACATTCCCCTCCCCCTCCCTCTGTGTGTCTTCTACATGTCCTGTAATCTATAAATCCTCAAACTGCCATTTTGGGCCCATGCATCAGGACTGTAGGTATTCATTACACCCTCAGACATTCCTCCTCCTGCTTTCCTTCTCTCCTACAGCCTGGGCATGTGGCCAGTCATGGACCCAACCATGCCATATGTAGTCAGCTCCACTCTAGCTGCTGCGGACAGATCGCGAGAATACGGAGAGAGAAAAAAAGAAGTGGTGTCAGCATTTCTTCAGCATGTTTTCCCCTTTGCTCCTTCCCTCCTCCCATGCATGCATGAACACTCCCAGCCAACTTGTTGTTGTTGTTGTTGTCTCCACACCTACAAGAAGCAACCTGGGCAGACGTTTTGTTAACTTACTACATACAATGTTTTTTGTTGTGCTTGATGTGGCTTGTTTACACTGGAAAATGAGACTCAAGATGTTTTTATGGTTCTCTACTGGACAAACTGTACAACACATACAGATCAACACGCGCCTAATAGCTTGTGCAACAACATGTTACTAAAACATAAAGTAGTCAATTTATTATAATGTAGGCTATACATGTCGCACCTAAATGTTAACGCCTGGTGTCGCAGGACTGTGGGTGTGTTTTTTGTGTTGCCATCTTCTTATGTATGTTTTGGGTGTTGGTGACCTTTGGCTTGATGTGCATAACACGGCCCTGATATATGGAGGTGGCTGTAGCACACACTGAAATAAAGCATTGTTTTCATGCCCTGAGCCAGTGGTGCTGTGGTGTAAGTTTTCTGAATGCGCCTGTGATGAACTTTTAGTTTTTGGAAGTGCAGATAACAGAAAGTTAACAGTAAATATGTCTATTGTCATGAGCCGTTGGTTGCATACCAAATCCTTGGGTTTGCAGCAACAACATGCAGGACTGTAGAAATGTGTTTGCAGACAATATTTATACACGTTAGACTTGCTGTCAGCGTCAGCTTTGTTTCTCAGAGCTGCGCCATAAAGCTTTTTGCTACAGTTGTAAAAATGGCATATGTCTGAAAATTCACCAGTACAATTGAATTATTGTTAAGATTATTAGTATTCCATTGTTTGGACACAGAAACAAATAGTCTGTAATAGATATTTACATACTTCCTTTTTTGTTTGGTTTACATTCTTACTAATGTTTGTTTCTGGGAATCATGCCATAAATACACACTACACTACACGGCATGACATGTGGACACCTGAACATTACACCTGTATGTCGCTGTTGAACATACAACAGCCTCCACTCTTCTGGGAATCTTTCCATAAGGGTTTGGAAACTGGCTGCAGGGATTTGCTCCCATTTAGCCATGAGCATTATTGAGGTCGGACAATGCTGTAAATTTCTAGTCTCACTGTGCACCCTTGCGTTGTCGTTTTTAAGTAGGGTCTTTCCCAAACTGTTGCTATTGTGTCCACATACTGTAGTCGTATACTGTACTTGACTGTCTAGAGTGACTTGCACATGTTTTATTTTTTTTATGGCAGTACAATGACAAACCGCATCCTTAACATCCGTCAATCGTTCTATTTTTCTGACCACAGGGGTGTTCTCTTTCGACGACAACCTGGCAGAAGCTAACTATCCCTACACCGTTGACGATGACTTGCTGAACGAAGCGGAGGTGAACGGTAACTGGACGCCTCAGGAGAAAGCACTCCACGAGGCACGACTCAAAGCCAAAGCCAAGCGTCGCCTGCGCAAGTCTTCCTCGCGCAACTCCACCAGTGAGTCTTTCTCTGAGTCAGGAGAAGTGTCCGGAAGTGACCCACACAGCCCAAAGGGCAAAGTCAACACCAGTGACCGCAAATCCAGAACGGGCAAAGGCAGAGGCCTGCCAAAAAAAGGTACATTTGAGCTACACTGGTATATTCAGCTCTCTTTTTTTGGAAGCTGCTACAGCCTTCTTTTTTTTCTATTTTTTTTTTTTTTTTAGTGGCAATGGCCTTTTTCCCATAATGATAATGGTGAACTTGCCTTTATGGTTGTCTCCAGGTGGGGCAGGTGGTAAAGGAGTTTGGGGGGCTGCTGGGATGGTTTATGAAGATGAGGAACCTGATATGCGGGACCCTAACTACGATGAGTCTGCTCAGGTAAGCGATTACAGCAGACTTGGACTGTTCAAAATATGTATATTTGTCTGAAAGACATGTTACTCTCTCAAAAGCTTGTTTATGTCATTCTTTATTTTCATTTTTTTGGGGCATTGTATATCTATATTGGACAGATATTGGATTGGATATTTATTAATCATTAAAGTAGGGAAAAATAATAAAAAAAAAGGGAAATTTGTTCTTTCTTATGAACTGTGGAAGTTGTTGAACTTCATTTTGTATTTTCAAAATGCTTTCATTACCAGAGCATCATCAGCAGTCTGTACGTGAACTGTTTTGCCACAAAGGCCATCCCCATCAGATGGTAGTTTGTCACAGTTGTTGTTGGTCTGACCTGTTGTGCGGAGCAGCTTTTTGTTCCAAAGAGGCCCACTGATCACAGCTGACACCTTTTTTTTTTTTTAATTTCTTGTGTCAAACAAACGTGCTGATGTTGAAGGGCTGCTGCTGAAACACACTGAATATAAAAGAGGCTTTGCTCTGCGAGCAAGATAATGGTTGTCCACACTCAGACAGCAAGCATATGCAGCATTGCATCTCTATTGAATTACACAATGCATCAATCTCTCGTGATGAATTGTATTATCTTGGATGGCATACGATCAAAGAACCAGAATTTCTATTGGATAATTAATATATTGGGAAATGCTGTTCAGATGCTGTTTTATGTCAAAACGTCCAGTTGATTTCGCCGAAGCTCATTTAAAACAAACCTGCTCACATGCTTGTTTCATCCAGGTGGATCTGTCCGATCACAATCAACAGTATTTTCGATCTTTAACCACGTTATCAAGCAAACAAACTCTGATGCCGAAGGCCAGGTTTTGTTTGTCCCCTGTTAGGTCACGCTGACTGAATGCAGAGTGGGATCAGTGCTTCCATCAGTCAAAAGGTTGATAGCGGTTTTGGGAACAGCTCAGAAAAGCGCAGTGCAATTTGGCCTTGAATGTTGTGGGAGTGTAGTGGAAAAGATATCAGTGTGTTAAAAGGGAACTGGGACAGAGTGGTTTAGAAAAATACACAGGATATGTGCAGACAGTGCCCTTTGAATCACACTGAGGGGATCACCTGATGAAGGCTTTCCACGGTACAGGTCGTCCTGTTCTTGGGTAAATGACAAAATGTAAAAACTATTTTAGTAGCCATGTAAAGGAAAGTGATCGAGAGTGGTCCTTTCCTTTCCTTTGATCAATTCCTTGGTTAAAGTATCATCAGCCTCCATGTTGAGACAAGAAATGTTGGTTCAGTCTTTTGCTTGTACTTGGCCATCAATTATTGTTTTGCTTCTCTCCCCATCAAAGGAAGAAAAAAATGGGAAAGTGAATCAGAGACTTTGGCTACAATCCTTCTTTATACTGATATTTGTCCTGTTGTATAAACTCAGGCTTATCAGTAGAGGTCAAGACAATTGAGTAATTATTTGCTATGCTCTAGATTTTACAGGACATTAAAATTGGAGCCAGCTATTCTCTTAAAAAAGCCAAGTTAGTTATATCCTCATGATTGTTCGTAGGCTCTTTTTTTAAAATGCATTCAATCTTTGCTAAGATTATGATTTTATCAATGCTTCCTATTGTTCTCCAGGTTAAGAAAAACAAAGTTAGTTGGACCGGTTTGACTGACATTCTTGGCATTAACTAATGTGAGCGTTGAGACAAGAGAGACGTTTGACGTGTGTGTGTGTGTGTGTATATCTATCTGTCTGTCTGTCTATCTGGACAGATAACACTGGCATGTTTTTTAAAGAAATCTCAGTGATACTAATCTCATTATTATGTCATGTTATAATGTTTCATATTATGGTTTCCACATAATGTGAAAACCTGTACTTTTTTTTTTTTTTACATGTCATAATGAATAATGTCCTTTGTTGTGCATATTTGTGTATATGGAATGGAGTGATAATGTTTGTTCCTGCACAGGGGGACACAGTTTATGCAACAGTTGTGCCAGAGGTAGATGAGAAGGAACTGGAAAAAATGGTCAACCCAATTGTACAGGAGTACTTTGAACATGGAGACACAAAAGAGGTCCAGGTAAACTGGGATTTCAAATAAAGCATGTCCTCTTCTCTTCACTCACTGCATGCTGACCAGTTATGGGTTTAGGATAGATGAACCAAGTAATGGAGAGCTTGTCTGCTCAGATCATTAGATCAGTAACCATACTGGTTAGAGAGTGTAACATTCAGTTTACACTTGTTTATTGTACACTGATTCAGTATTGATCAATTGGCTCCACAGCTAAACTGAAATTTTCTTATTTGTCTTGCTGTCAGATGTTGCTGAAGGGGCTCAACCTGGGCCAACATAAGTACGAGTTCTCCTCCCTGGCTGTGTCCCTGTCTCTCGAAGGCAAGGCCAGCCACAGAGAGCTGACCTCCCGCCTGCTGTCTGATCTGTCGGGCAAGATGCTCTCACAAAGTGAAATGGCACGCGCCTTCGACAAGATACTGAAAGAGCTGCCAGACCTCATACTGGACACACCGGAGGCTCCACAGGTAGACATCTACATTTTGAATATTGCCATACTCATCGGACTACAAAAAAACAACCGAGATGTGGAGATGCATCCTGATGTTTTTTTTTCCCCAATGTCTCTCAGATGTTAGGCCAGTTTATAGCCAGAGCCATAGCGGACCACGTCCTCCCAATGTCATTCCTGGACTGTTACAAGGGCAAAGTGGACTGTGATCATGCCAGGTGAGCTGAGACCAGCAAAACTAAAATGCAGATACATAAAAAAAAAAAAAATGAAACCTTTTTATGTGCGACGGTTGTAAGATTTCATAAGCCTTTCTTTAGTTAATTGTACGGTAAGATAAGCAAAACGCTAATTGCAGATGCAACCAACCTTTCCTCCTCCCATTGTTGAGAAAAGCCTCTACTTTTCACTTTTTAAGAGGAGCAGATGTCATCCTCCCCTTGAGTACAGCGTGTTTATCAGGTCATGTTTGAGTAGAATAAAACGTCTGTGTTGTCGTGTCATCTTGGTAATTTTCGACCTCCATGGGTAAATCCCTCTTAGTCTATAACAAACTTACACTTAATGTACAAAGTATATCTCCATTTCTGTGCAACAGAAATTCATATTTTGGTGTTTTTCTTTTTCAGAGTGGCTTTAGACCGTGCCGAAGTGCTGCTGAACATGAAGAGGGAGATGGTTCGTCTAGATAATGTGTGGGGTGTGGGTGGAGGCCTGAGACCTGTCAAACATCTCGTCAAAGAGGTAAGCACATTTTAAAAAAAGACGATAAACTGATGAGTAACTTTCTCGTTTCTATATTCAAAATGAGTTGATACATAATCACTAACACCTGAGGTCAGTAGTTTGTATTGACAAGCTCTGCTTCTTTATTGGCATTATGTAAGGTAAACAGAAGGCAGAAATGCATGCTGGGTAGAGAGCTGCAGGCCAACCCTCTGCTAAGTTGCTGTGTCAGCGGAGCACTTTTCTAGCCTGAGAAGTGGGAATTGCAAAAACGAGGGCACAGGAGGGGCCAACACAGATACACACCCTAGCCTTTAACTGAACACGCACACACACACACACACACACACACACACTGTAAATGCACACACCTGCACCCCACGTGCTGTTGGCTTTGTCTGGTTTGCAATTATTGTTCCATGATGTGGAATTTCTGGAATTATGCGTGCCTATGTGGGTGTGGATGGTGTGGGAGTTTCAAGTGCACATCTTCAAATTGTAAGTTATGCAACATTGTAAGGGATTTTGTGCACGTTTAGAAATGGGAGCGTGGTCTGTCAGTGTGTTCTCAGTCATACAGCATTGTGTAAGCCTCAGTAGCCCTCAGAGCCGCAGGCTGTCCAGTTTTGATTTCTTGCCTGGTTGTGTGCAGCCTCAGGGGAAACACCCTGAAATGGCTGTAGGAGGCACAAGGCCTCTTTCACTCGCTGCTCTCACTTGCTTTCCCATTCACGCTATTATTGTGCTTTTGCTTGCAGCCTCTTCTAATCCTTTCAATTTCTACACCCTCTCCTCTTGTCACTATCCTGCCTGTCCACATTACATCCCCATGTTGTTTTTTCTCAGATGCTTGGACGACACATTTCCCCAGCTCAGTGAATTAGACCCAGAGTTGACGCACAACTGTCGGTGTAGCTTTGAGGGGTTTTAACTTGTTGCATCATTCACGCTCCACTCTAATCTCAAGTGGTATGACTAATTGTTCCATAAATAAGTATGGTTTTAGCAAAATGGTTGGTGTGTGTGTGTGTAGCTCAGCGGCAAGTGACATAACCAAGCATTACTAACAAATGAAGCACAGCTTCAAAAAGGAAGACATTCTTTTTTTTTTTTTCTTCTAGTTGACTTCAAATTGTCAGGTACGTCAGACGTGTGCTGAGTTTTATTTACCAAGGAAGTCAGGTTATTGCTGGAGTAAATCATATATAAATATATTAGTGGTTTGATAAGCTACTTTTTAAGAGCAAAGTATCTTCAGGTGTTATTGAGCTCGGTGTTCAGCTCTGTCTGTATTCTGTTTTTAAGGTTTATTTGAACTACAATTGTACAACTCACAATGTGCAGGGTGTATTGGAACAACGGTTTGTACACACAGAAACCACAACAACAGAGACCAAAACTAATGTTTTAATTTGTTTGCGCGTTTGTTCCAGATGAACCTCCTGCTCAAGGAGTACCTGATATCAGGAGACGTGTCTGAGGCAGAGCACTGTCTGCGGGACCTGGAAGTCCCACACTTCCACCATGAGCTGGTCTATGAGGTACTAAGGACTAGTTATTGTGTCAGTCTTGGTTTGGTTTTTACACTTGAAACAACCACAATCACACTTTTGCACATATTCACCAAGAAAACAAACAAGCAAAAGCACACAGATTTAAACCAATTAAAACACCGACATGTAGAAGCACAAATCGAACGTGTGTGTGTGTGTGTGTGTGTGTGTGTGTGTGTGTGTGTGTACTAGTGAAATAACCCTATTACTGAAGCACTTTTGAATTTATTTGGGGCATTGTATGTCTAAATTGGACAGATGGCAGTAAAGAGATGACAGTAAATGAGAGAAGAGAGAAATGGGAAATGACCTGCAACAGGAGGTGAGCTAGGGGCGCTGTGACTCATGGTCGTAGCTCCTAGGCACCATGGCGCCCCGGGGTTTGTGCTTATAGTCGTAAAAACATTTAACGTGATCCCCATAAGCTATCTGTGAGACTTGTTTTCCTTTTGGATATTTATTAATCATTAAAGTAGGGCTGCAACCAGCAATTATTTTAAAATATTGGTTAATCTGCCATGTAATTGTTCAATTATGCATTCTATAAAATGTCAAATCGGAAAATATCACGTCTTCAAATAGCTTGCTAATAACCCAAAGATATTGGCCAAGATATTTGAGATTTTCACCAAGAAAACAAACAAGCAAAAGCACACAGATTTAAACCAATTAAAACACTGACATGTAGAAGCACAAATCGTGTGTGTGTGTGTACTAGTGAAATAACTCTATTCCTGAAGCACTTTTGAATTTATTTCCCCACATATTGGGTCATATTGTTGATTTGTTATGGTCATTATTTGAACAGTGAAAATAATAATAGAAATAGTTTTTTTACTTTAATGTCACTAATGCTGATTATTCATTGATTCATTTGAATTGAAATATTTAAAATACTATTTTTTTGTGACTGTAATTTCTGTTGTCTGCTAAGGACAGTGTGTGTCTGGCAGAGGCGTTCTCTCATTTGCACTACATGTAATAAAAGGGCGGAGTCCAAATCAAGCAATCCAACATTGCATAACATGGAACAGTTTGTTCTCCATACTAATTGCTCAGTGATTGTCATGTTCTGAGTGTTAACGGAATACGCTTTTAGGTACTGGCTGTTATTAAAGAAAAGCCAATTCTCTCTCTCTCTGTCTCTGTCTCTCTCTCTCTGTCTCTCTGTGTCTGTGTGTGTCATCTCCTTTTGTAAATAAAAACAGGTGATGATGAATTGGTCACCAAATCTGTACACAGTGTACTGTTGCATAGCCTGGTGCTATTTTTGTTCTACACATGCAGCACATTCAGTAATGATTCACCCAGCAGATAGATAGATAGATAGATAGATAGATAGATAGTTATTTATTTATTAGTGGTGGGCATAGATTAATTTTTTTAATCTCACTGTAATCTTGGAATTAATCTAGATTAAAATGGCTAATTTGAATTCTGCCGAAGGCATTCAGAATATGTGTGCTACCCAAATAATGACTAAAGTAAGTCTCTGAGAATGGGTTTCTCAAGCCAGGTGGCGCATTAGACCAGGGGCTCATCTCCTGTTTCCAAAATGCACTGAATGCATCACAAAATAGCTACAACTAGTTAACTTTCTAAAGTGGGCGAAATCGCTTGTTTGCTAAGAGTCGGTCGGGACTCTGACATTAACACACTGGCAGACGCAAGTGACAGAGAGACGGAGGATAAAAAAATGTATAAACGAAAGTGCGGCGGTCGGTGTTGATTGTGAGGCGCACCGCCGCACATTAGTCTATGTGTGGGAAACACTGTAACTGACTGTTTATTCAGTTAAACATTAATTTTGAACTGTTTTACAGTCAGTAGGCTGTATACATCCGTGCTAAAATATCAAGGTGAAAGTCATCATAGCTTGCGTAGTATCCTATAGTATTTTATCGCCTGATAGGAGTCTCACGTCAACGCAGCACGATTTGTTTTTTTACTTATATATATATATATATATATATATATATATATATATAAAAAAACACACAATGTATGTATATGTGTACATGTATGTATGTTTAGGGTTAAACTACTACACCTTTACCTTCTCCTTTCTCATGTATTAAATATTTTCAAATGGCAAACACTGCCACTGTGTGGTGAAATGTGCATCTTTGGACATTGGATGGCAGCAGCACACTTCTCTTTCTTACACATATATGTTATATCATCCTTTTTTTGTTTAGGCTGTAGTGATGGTGCTGGAGTCAAAAGGAGACACTGCTAGTCATATGATGATAAAGCTGCTGCAGTCCTTCTGGAAAACAGGCCTCATCACTGTGGATCAGATGAACAGGGTCAGTGCCTTTTTTTTTAATGTTAATGTTCTAGTTTTTAAGCTCACTTTAAGTACAGAATATTTTGGTCTATGAAAGACATGAATTTAACAAGATGTGAATTTCATGCGCTGTTTTCCATGTAGGGTTTCCAGCGTGTCTATGACGAGCTCCCAGAAATCAACCTTGATGTGCCACATGCCCATTCTATCATGGAGACCTTTGTGGACCTCTGCTACCAAGAGTCTGTCATCACCAAACAGCTGAGGGATGCCTGTCCAGCCAGGTGAGTTGGCCATTTATCAGCACTTGAAAACATTTTCCTTTTTCATATCTCTTAATAAAATAATTCTTAATGGCTGGTGTCCAAAAACAACAATGTAATAGTGTGTCTTTTCAATACTTCCTGGCTCACCTTCCCTGTCTGTGGCGCTCAGTCCCAAGTCCACTTGTTCCTGTTTAAGATGTAAATCTTTTAAAAGGTGTCACATGTATAGTTTTAATAAAGGCTCAGTAATTTTCCGGAAACAACATGGAACTGTAGCTTTTAGCAAGCATTACTTATAACAGGAGTAAATAGTGCATTTTGGGTACTATTTTCAGCTGCAGTATAATACACATTTTGGGGCAGTAGCAAGTATAATTGGCAGCAGGATGGTGAATGTGGTATTGACTCAAAATAAACCACAGTGCCTGTGTTTGTGGTAATGAAGGTTAATGTCACCCAGTGCAGCAGTGTGGATCATTGATGTTTTTATTAGTTTTTGGTCAACAATGGAGCTCTGTGGCACAGAGGATAATAAGATAATGATTGACAATAAAACAAATATAAATATATCCAGCATTATTAACCTATTTAATATTGTATGGTTCCTACCAAGTTTACACTAACATGTTTCTCAAACTTCCTCCAACAGAGGACGGAAGCGTTTTGTAAGTGAAGGGGATGGAGGAGTGATCAAGAACTAATCCACAAGAGGAAGAGCAGATTAGGAGGCGGAGGAGGGGTGTCTACAGGTTCTTACCCCCGGTTTCTGCTCCAGCACGTTTTCCCCTGGATACGGCATGCTGGCAGTCTAAAGTTTCCTCGTCCTCTCCTGATAATGTTGTCATTACACAAAACCAGCATTGAAGTTTGGTGAAAGTAGACTGAGTCGCCCAGGCGTTCAGTTCTAATCATCTTGTTGTTCACTGTTTTAGACATTTTTTTTTTGTAAAAAAAAAAAAAAATCTTTATTTCTGGGGTTGATGCGCCCCTCTTGGCTCAGTCTTTGTAACTGTTTCTCAAGAATAATTTGAGTCAATGCTGCATAAAGACATGCTGGACAGGCTGGTGTGTGTGGGAGATGAACTTGGATGTTTTGTCTCTTGCTTTGCTTCAGCTGTTGCCATGTCTCCATTTTCTCCATGTAAAGTGCTATAAATGAAAAAAGCACTTGAAAGACATACAGTATACTGTACAGTAAGCACTAGGTTTAGATCACTGTTGTTGAGCTAAATTACTTTCTATTTTCAGCCACACATTATTTCTAGGACAACAAGCTTTGTACCTTTGGGATCAAATGGTTATATTGATCCTTAATGAACAGAGTTTATTGTTCCTTTTTTTTTTTTTTTTTTTTTGCTGCATCTTGGGTCTCTGAGGCCAAATGTTCATTTTATAAAGCAAAGCGGTCAAAGCAAGAAGTTTTTTGGCACTATTTGGGTGGTTATTTGAAACTTGCATTAGGGCATACATACTTTGTAAGCCCTTTTCTGAAAAAATGAAACTGCAATATTTTGAGCACTATGCTTGCAATTAATGAATATACAGCTCGCATGGCCAGAAATGGATTTTGGGCAGGTAACCTTAAAGCCAGACCTTCTGTAGAGAGCAGAACTAATCTGGAAATTGTCTTTAAACTTGTTTACCTGTCTAATATGTCTGTGAAAATGGCAACCCCAGCTTTTCTTGGAAGACTGTTAAGTATATGCATATTCTTTTCTGCCACTGTCTGTAACAGTTTTCATATTAACGGAAGTAAAAGATGTGGCTGAGAAATATTTCATTCATTAAAAAGCAACAAAATGAAGTGTCTATTCCTTTTTTTTGTCATGCCAGCAGTATTGATGAAAGAATAACTAGGAGTAAGTGCTTGGGCAAGTGTGGTGGATATGTACATCAATCACATTTGTTGATCATCAGTTGTGATCCTTAATGTATATTTCAACCATGTCTTTCACATGTACAGTACCTGTCTCATTTCCCATCTTTCTCTGTGACCTATGGTCAACTTAAACCTGTAACGGAAAAAGTGGTTTGAGGCCAAAGCTTGACTTTTTTTTTTCTCTGACTCTTGACCCCATTTATAGTACATCTACTGGCTATGTGTCATAGCAGAGCTTTATTATGCTTACTGTGTAAATAAAGGGTTGAGGGTAATAATGTTGGTTCATATTTTGAAACCGATGTAATTCAAAGGATGTTCTCATTCATGCATGCAGCTGTACACTGTCAAGACGCTATGCTTGTATTCCTACAGTTACAGTATCTTTGTACTACGGATTTATTTTGGATCAGCAAACTTTTCACTAAACCCGCCCTTACACAAGTACATCATTTTATACATTTCAATAAAATTACATATTTCCCTCAATGTCATATTTGCATGATTTTTTTTCTCTTGCCCATGTCTTTTTTTGCCTTTTTTTTTTGTAAACATTCAGTCAAATGTGTAATTTAAGGCATTCAGCAGGTCATGGCCATTCTTATTCTACAATAGATTCCACTGTAAAAAAATACATATCAATCAAATTATGAAAAAGTAAATATAAAACATTAGGTATCTAAACATAATAAATAAACAATGACATCAGTAAGTCAATCTACCTTACACAGGGGCTAAAGAGTGCGTTTACTTTTTGTTTGTCATAATCTTGCGCATGGCAGTTATTTATTTTTATTGACATAATGCAATTTACAAAGATACAGGTAAAGATTAGCACACAATCAAAAAATAATGTATACAAAAATATATGATTATTATAAGATGAAAATAAAAAGGATCAATTACATAGATGTTAGGGTAATTTATGACATCACGCGCAGGACTCGTGGATGTATGAACGGACTACACGTCAGTTCGAACGAGTAGTAACCAGGAAGTGGCTAGTAAGCTACCAACGGATAATGAGCAGCTGAAACGCTAGTATTTTGACAGG